>CM034305.1:71858840-73058840 GCA_019925795.1 Dendrobium chrysotoxum | reverse complement strand
GGCTTCATTAGCTCCTCCTTTAGATTTTAATGTGTCACTAATTTCTAATAAGTTTATGATGTAATAGTTAGGATCCATAGTAGACAACCTCAAAATTATGCATTGTGAATTTTGTGAAGAGTGGAAGGCTTAATTTCAAAATTATTAGCCAAGATTCTAGCCTTTATAATTTGCTTGTGGAATGTCATGAACAATCAAATTTGAATAATCTCTTAGAGTGGGCCCTTATGGCTAGGCCTACTACAACATCCATAGGTTACTAAGCTCTTGGGCTCTAAGATAAGGGTCTGGGTGCCTAGGATTGGTGATTAAATTTTGGGAATAGGGCCTCATTTTTAGGACAACCCAAAACCTCCTTGATGTGCATCTTTAGCTCAAATGACATTCGATTCACTTCTTATTCATATCATGCATATGAAATCCATAAGATTAGTGTTTACCTAAATCAATATATATATTTAAATTATTGTAGTAGATTTTCTTAATTTAAGAAAAAATAACATATAAATTAATGATCTAACTTTTGATAAAGACCACTAAAATTACACAAATCAATGGTTGATTAGAATCTCATTTATTTGTGTATTGGTGTATAAATGATTATTTGAAGAGGGACTTTACTTTGAGTATGCCTCAGTTCATGACTTTTCAATTGTAATGTTTCTCATACTATGCTTATAATGTACTATTAATATGACTTTTGAAATGTTTAATTGATGGGAAGTGGATTTTACTCCTTATTTTGATTGCTCTTTATGATAATTCAATACCAGTGAATTCCTCCACTAGAATTAACCGTGTAATGCTTGAACTTATGTTTAAATAAGATCTAGAGATATGTATAATAGATAGACTTGAATTAGCCATGTAATGATGGCCTCATTAGCAATATCATCTTGAGAGTACATGAGATAGTAATTACAATTCAAATCTTTAATAGAGTTGTGGTTCCCACAACAATTTATTCAATGATAAAGAAACTTAGGTCATATCACCATTTGAAAGCCAAAAATAGTTGACTCATTGTTCAATTTATTTTTTTCATAATTAGTAGCCTTAATTAAAGCCTTTTGAATATTGAGAGCTTCATTTAGAAGAGAGGTAAAGAGGGTTATTGTTCCAATTGATGATGGATGTTTTACTGACCAACCTTGAAATTGGTAATAGTGTTTGAAATAAGAGAGAAAGAATTCCACTTAGTGGATTTATGCAGTAGCTTGATATTGTGAAGCCTATTACAAAGGATAAAGACCTATAGAAATATTTGAGACTTAATCAATAATCTTCATAAAATTATTATGAAAACAATAGTAGTTCTTATATCTTAAATGCTTTTTGAGAGCATTAGGGTTCCCTAGTAAGAAAAGGTTAGCGAATGTCTATAAGATATAGGGCTAAGGACTTTGAAGTGTGTAAGAGGAAAATAATTTAGCCATTGAGCATTACAAAGTGCTCTATCCATTAAGCATTTGATAAGGCTATCTAGTTGGTGATTAGACCAAATGTAAAAGAGAACAAAATTAAAACTTAGTGATACAATATACTATAGTAATCTTCACTTCGCTTTGGCATAGCAAAAGGTCCTTCAATAACCTATTTTTTGTCCTAATGTTATATGATTTCCTTACTAGGACCTTCGCCCCCCTCCCTCACCCAAAAAAAAAAATTATAATTTTTTGTTCAAACCAAAATAAAAAATCCAGAATGTTGGCATGAAGTTGGGTGTCTAGGAGCGCAAGTCAAGTGTCAAGACTTCAATTTTACCTTTCTTATATGATGAAATCTTAAAAATTATGAAAATAGCTCATGAAGCTAGTTTTGGGTGCTTGGGCACCCATTGCTTGGTTGACACTTCAAAAATGGGAATTTTGAACACCATGACTCAAAGCATGGGTGTCAATCCTAGTGCTTAGCTATGCTCTTTAGATCCAAGATTAAGGGTGGGTGCCTAGAATTGGGAACTAAGCTATTGGATTAAGGCCTCATTTTTAGAACAACTCAGAACCTTCTTAATTTGTATATGTTGCTTAAATGATATTAGATTCTCTTTTTATTCACATCAAGCATATGAAATCCAAAAGAAAGTGTTTAGCTAAATCTTTAAATATATTTTAATTATTGTAGTAGATTTTTTAATTTAAGCAAAAATAACATATAAAATAAATGATCCAACTTTTGATAAAGACCCCTAATATTACACATATCAATGGTTGATTAGAACCTCACTTACTTATGTAATCGTGTATGAATGATTATTTGAAGAGGAGTTTTACTTTGACTAAGCCTCACATCATGTCTTTTCAATTGTAATGATTCTCATCCTATGCTTATAATGTACTATTTATATGACTTTTGAAATGTGTAATCAATGTGAAGTGCATTTTGCACCTTATTTTGATTACTCTTTATGATTATTCAATACCAATGTTTTCTTCCACTTGAATTAACTTTGTAATGCTTAAACTTATGTTTGAACATTTATGCTAATATTGTGGTGAAAAAAATTCCATAGATGCTAATATTGTAGTGAACTTTTTCTTATAACTATATGTGGTTAATTTGAATTCAATGGATAAAATTCTTTGAAGGTGGGAGAATGTAATAATTTTCATTAAATCCCTATCTAAATTGAGCTAGCCAAGCCGAATCGATATGGTTGCCTCTAATATCTTATATCTTTATGAAACCTATATTGAAACTCTTTTTTAAGGCATCAATTAAGAAATTGAGTGAGAAGTTGTTAGAAGGAAAACATGCAGAGGCAAGTTTACAATTTATGTATGCTCATATCACACATACCGTGAGAGTAAGAACAAGGAAGAGGAACTCTTGATTCAATGGTTGACAACTTCCACTTTGATTATTGAAAGTTAGATTGAGACATTTCTAGGAGAGGAGAAGAGGGAAGTATGATTTGTCACCAATATTCATCTTCTTCTTTTTACACCATCTTTGCCTTCATAGTGATGTGCTTAAGAAGGTAATTACCCTAGTTAGTATTCTCCTAAATCAAATTAAATGTTTTATCGTAATAATTAGAGTTTAAAATAAGGGTATGAGGAATTTAACTCTTAGTTACTATCTTTAACATTTATACATTTAATCTTATATATTAATGATAAATTATTAAGTTTGCTCTTCAAATTTTAACATAGAAGTTTTGGAATATAGTAAGTATCATACATATATATTGAGGTTAATATACTACCATGGGATTGATAAATGTTTATGTATGGGAAACCCAGGTTACTTTTTTCATACAAATGCATAAGCTATAATTAATATTTGGATTGTTTTTAGGATGTATTATGCATGGGTTTCATGAACATAGTATTAATGCTATTCTATGATGAAAATATTAAAAAACTCATAATTATCTTGGGTGAATTATGAAATGTAAATTAGAGTAAATTCTTAAAAATAATTGATTATAATAATATTCTTAAAATATGTTAGTTTGGATATTTAATATTTTTATTTGTATTATATTGAATGTATGATTTATTTATATATATTTTAAATCTAGGGTTTGCACAACACATGTATTGAAGGGAGAAAGATCAACATTATAATCAAATATTCAACTAGTTATGATTTGAATGAAGTAGGTGACTTTTAACTTGTTAAAGAATAAGTGTACAATTCCTCATTAGGAGAAATTATTACATGCGGAGTTTGGACGACATCCGGACTCCAATCAGAACAGGCCACTTCCCATGTACATTGCATACAATTTGTACACAGGCTGTGTACAAATTATATAGAGACTGTGTACAGATTGATGTGGCATATTTTGATTGGGAGTCCAAACACAAGTTGCGTCCGGACAACACACATAATAATTTCTCCCTCATTAGGGGGAATTTTCCTTGACACCTACTGCATGACTTATTTATTAATAAAATATATTATAAATTATGTTTTATTTAATATGGTCATATTGATTTGATTTGATAGTTAGCTTTTCCAAAGTATTTTTTGCACAAATTCTTAAAAGTTTTATGCATTTTTTTCTTGCTAAGCAAGAACTATTACTTACACAAATCATGAACTATGTTAATATAAAGCAATAATTGATCATAATGATTATATGACCTCCTCATAAAAATTTCATCATAATTTAATATTTATGAAATATGTGCTTGTATGCATGAGGTTTGCATTATTGGTTAATTCATATTGTATATTATGAGTCCTCAAAGTGATAAATCTTTTAAAAATCATTGGCTTTTCATGGGTTAGTGAGACTCTTCTATATTTAGAGTATCCTAGTAGATAGACTATGAATACATAAATGTAAAATATTATGATAATAATGATGAGTCATTTATAAATGTATAAATATAACATGTATGCAAATGACTGGTTTGGTATTTAAATATATTGATTATTATTTTGCATATGAATTTTTGTGAACTTTACTAAGTAGAAGGCACCATTGAAGTATTAACAACTTTAATGATTTTGTCTTTTATGTGTTATCTTTACCCTTAGAAATAGGATACAGAATGAGCATAAACATGAAAAGGTTGGAGTAGCTCCAAAGAAAGATAAGATTAGAGAGAGTCGCCTTAGATGGTTTGGTCACATAAAACGGTGGCCTTATGATGACCTGGTTAGGAAAGTAGAAGTATTAGATATGACTTATGTTAAGAAAGGTAGAGATAGACCTAAAAAGACTTGGTTAGAAAATATTAGAAATGATCTTTCTTTATTAGATTTAAATGAGAATTTGACTTTTAACATGACACAATGGAGAAGAAGGATTCATATAGCCGACCCCATGTAGTGAGGCAAAGGCTTGATGTTGTTGTTGTTATATGTGTTATCTTTTAATGGTATTATATAATATATTTTATTGCTTCAACCTCTTCTAGGTTATGATCTTCTTATTTACAGGAGGAAGGCTTAATTATTATGTTAAAGATTCACTAACAACATAACATTTCAAATAAATCTAAAAATATCAAAATAAATCTGCAGAAAGAAGTCATTGACAGAATAGAGCAAAGGAAAGCCAATCAACCACATATTCATAGCTGTTCCCCACATCTGCAGAATCATTCAATCGATATCAGGCAGCATATTAGCTGATTTTCCTTCAGTCCAATCGTAGCAATTTACAGACCAACAACGAATGAGAGCTTTCGCAACTCTTTTTCTTCTTTATGCTCAGACTTTTGTAAACTTAAATTTTAGTTGATAAAAGAACAAACTTTTGCATCTTCCTTCCTTTCACTCTCATTGATTCACCAAATAATAATTAAGAAAAAAGCTAAAGATGTTCAAACATTGTAGAAATCGTTTGCAAGTTCTTCGCATATAAATCCTAAAACTGCAGCTGCGGCAGTTCAGGCTGATGATTCTGAAAGCAAAGATTCAAGCTCTCGAGCTCAAAATGGCTTTCTACCTTGAGGTCTCCAGCATGTAAAGGCTGGCTTTGGCAGTGGGGAAGCGACGGCGCTAAAAAATTTCCCTGAAGGTACTCAGACCATTTCATCTCTTCACTGTCCCCTGGAAGAAGATATTTGTTTCCTCTTTCTGTCGTCAAATGTGGCCATGAGCTCAGACCACCATTTAAAAAAGAGCTGCTTTTGCTGCTACTGCTATTTGGGTTACCACCCTCCCAATATGGGAGATCCGATGTAGCCTTCAAGTCCATTGAATTGTAGAAAATTGAACTCGAAACAATCGTTGTGGCTGAGGTTATCGAGCTGCAACTCAGCTCTGGATTCAAGCCTAATCCTCTGTTAGTCTGGTTATGCCAGAGAAGAGGATTTGAACTCACGGATAGAGTAGTGGTTGAAGTGCTACAACATAGCTTAGATAGGGAACAGTAACCGATGGAATTCGTTGTCGAATCTTCAATACATTGCATAAGCGTGAGATCTGACTCGAGCTCTGTTTGCTTCAGGGTTCCACTGCCTGAAGAAATCTTATCATCTTCTGTGCCCTCAATCCCGGAGAGGGGCTTGTGCGTATTTGGATCAATACCTGTTTGCCTTAGTTTCTTCTTAATGCATGAGTTCCATAGGTTCTTGATTTCATTATCAGTTCTTCCAGGCAACTGTGCTGCAATCTGAGACCACCTGTTGGGAGAAAACTTGGTCACAGAAGGAAGATCAAACAAAAAAGCATCAATCATGGAGCAGAGAGGACCTATTGCCCAGGACTGCATGAAGTTCAATGATGATATCTTCCTCTTCCTGTGAGAATTTGCCTCTCTTGAGGTCTGGTCTCAGGTAGTTTATCCATCTCAGTCGGCAGCTTTTGCCACATCTCTGCAGACCTGAATCGAGTTCCATTTTCTGTCAGAAATGGTTGAAGATCTCCTCAAATATTCAATGTATTGTTACACTTGTTACCTGCCAGCTTGGGGACGGAGCTCCAGCTGGTATGGCCATACTCAGCTATGTGTTTGAGCAACTTCTCATCCTCCTCAGGAGACCACAAGCCCCTTCTGAGTTTCTGCTTGTGTAAGTAGGATTGCTTGCCCATTTTAAGCTTGCAATGCAAATGCGTAGATGATGAATTGCCTGTGGGTTTGTGGAGGTATTTTATTCAGATTTTAGTCGTGATGAATGAGAATGTGAAGGAATAGGATCCAGAGAAGCTAAGATTTGGAGAGCATTGGAAAGGAAAGGGAGTTAAAAATGGAGAATGGTCAAAATCATGTATGTGATTTTAGCATAGGTTATAATTTTACCTCTATTCTTTTCAAGTCCTCCAAGACAATTCACCCTTTTGAGTTAGTTGCAAAAGTCTAATCACTCTTGAAAGCTTAATGTCTGTTAGCAGGAATGGTGGGGCAGCAAGCCTCCAATACTTTAATAATAACGGAGGAATCTGGAAGCGATAGGATGATTCCGCACCTTGTGATTAAACTTCAAAGAGCAGCAAGTAAAAAAAGCAAAGGATAAATTCCGAAAGAGTAAAATTCAGTTCAAGTTCTACGCTTCAAATTGTTATAGCTCTAAATTTTACAATTATTATGGTTTTTGCCGCCATGGATAACAATTGGCACTGTCAGAATTCTAAAAAGATTCATGATTGATGAATCCTAACAGCAAAGATAGCGCTATATCAGTCCATCACTGCCACAAAGAAGACTACAGGTTTGAAAGAGAAGTGGGGCATGAATGTTGTGCCAATGAATAAAATATCTTGGATGGCCTCTCAGTTGAAATCATGGCCTTATGCACTGTCTGCTTTCAGATTTTTTCTTGCCTCCACCTTTGAAAGTAACTGGCTTAAGCAGAACCCAGAAGTTGTTTGGTTGTTCAAAGACTTGAGTTCTTATATTATAAACCAAAGAAGAGTAATATAAATTACATTGAAGAACTCACCACCCCTTTAGCATCTCTTATCAACTATGTTGACATTGCTTATGAAGCAATAAATTTTTAGTACGACCTTACAATCAGTAGCATATCCCCCCTCTTTCTAGCTATTTCTTCGGCCTGTTTAGCTTCCTATCATGCAAGCTCCCTTGATTTTCCTTTTTTAACTCATGGAATCTTATTGGTAACCAAGTGATTGTGGCTGTTAATCCATTCTTTTATAATGACAGCCCAAATTGAGCTAAACATTTTGGACTATAAGCATATCTTATCATGAGATGCTTTCTATAAACTTATTGCTATGATTGTCGAGTCTTCTAACTCATTCTTCCTCATATGCCACAAGCTACTTTCTTTCTAGCAATGATCATTTCAGAAAATATTATTCGGTTTAATGAAATTCTTTCAGGCCTCCCTTTTTGTAACTTCGATGGTATGATTGGGATCATGATGGTCTTTGATAGAATTAACATAGCTTTTTTTATGTCTATGATGCACACTTTCTACCACTATTAATGGGAGCTTATATAGTTATTTACTTTCATTTTTTAACAAGTAAATGAAATTCCGGTGATTAGCCTCCGGCAATGCCTCCGGCAATGCCTTCTAAATTTTTATAACCACTTTCGATTTATAGTTAACTAGGAAAAAAGTGACAACACTTGTAAGAAGTTAAAAATGTATAGAGGGAAAGTAAACAAAGATTAAAGCTTTTTATTCGGTAATTTTTCACATGCATGTCATGAAGATGAATAGGAACATTTTATATTTTATTTTGACTATTGATACGTCACAAAAATTGCTTTGATCGAGCACGAATCTTGAGGCATATCTTAGTGGGCAACTTTCAAAGTTAAATTCGGGATCATCCGAACACAATTTTAAGCAAACTTACAATCAAATTGAACGTCTAAGTAAGATGAACCCAACAACACTAAAATTAGTCTAATCCGAGCCCAAATGAACTCAAATCAAGGGCTCGAAGCATATTGAGAAGCTTTAGGGCATTAACTGGATGATCAAATGATATCCAAATATAGCATGCTTATAGTCGAATCGAGCGGCCTAACGAGACAAATCTAACAAGCCTAAGATCGCCTAATTCTAACATCAATAAAGCACTTAAATACTGAATAAATATTTTATGGTCAAAAGAATCAATATGGGCCGTCCGATGGACCACTCAAATTTTACCATGGATCTTCTCCATATTTACAAGTCACATCACTCTCAAAATCTATAACCCCCTCATTCCACATGGAAGAAGGATTGGTCCTTCGGAAGCTTGGACCTTTGGCTAGAGATCAAGGGAGCTATAATGCTTGAAGAATCGTGGAGCTCCACCCCGACACATCACTGGCGAACAAACCTCGCCGCTCGGCTATTGCTACTAAACCTCCGCCAGATCAAAGCCCTTGGAACTTCGTTAAGTCACCACCATCGGGACTAACTTCGACCACCATCACCCACCAACTACAGTCCCTCTGACCACCTTTGCCCGATGACTATGGTCCTTCCGACCACCGTCGCCCACCGACTAAGCTCCTTCCGACCACCGTCGCCTACCGACTATGGTCCCTCCAACCTCTGTCGCATGTTAACTATAATCTCTGTGACCATCATCTACTATCCCACCAACCAACATCGCTCGCCGACTATGGTCCCTCCGACCACTATCACCCATCGAATACGGTCCCTCTAACCTCCACCGCATGTCAACTATGGTCACTTTGACCTCCATCCCCTGCTGATTACTATCCATGTGACCATCATCGCCCATCGACATGGTCCCTCTAACAACCTTCGCTCGATTATGATTATTCTGACCACTGTCGCCCGTTGACTACGATCCCTTCAACCATTATAGCCTTACTAGGATGCTTCCAACCACCGTCACCCACCAACTCTGGTCTCTCTGACTCTAGAGAAAATTCCAAGTTATGTTAAGTTTATGAAAGAGATTTTAAGCAAGAAAAGAAAAATTGTAAGACTTTAAAAATGTAGCACTGCATGAAAAATGTAGTGCCATTATTCAAAAGAAGCTCCTCAAAAGTTAAAGGACTCTTATAACCCTACCATTCCTTGTACTATTAGAGAATGATTCAATTGTAAGGCACTATGTGATTTAGGTGTTATCATTAATCTAATGAACTTATCCATCTTCAAAAGATTAGAATTAGGAGAGGTACAACCCACCACAGTGACTCTTTAGTTAGTAGATAAATCTTTGACCTATCCTAAAGGAGTGATTAAAGATGTGTTAGTCAAAGTAGAGAACTTCATATTTATTGTGGATTATATAGTTCTAGACATGGAAGAGGAGAAGGAGATCCCTATAATATTAGGAAGACATTCTTAGCCATTGGGAGAGTATTGATTGATGTGTAAAAAGGGGAACTTACAGTGAGAGTTCAAGACCAAGAGGTTATCTTTAATATTTTCAACTCTATACAGTTTCCCAATGATACAAGTGATGATTACTATTTTAAAAGGGTCATCGAGAATTACATTAGTTTTGACACTTTTGCTGGTGTAAGGGATAAAATTATAGAATTTGTAATCTAGACTAGAGTTGGAGCCACTTTAACTGCCTTACCTTTTTTTTTACTTAATGAATAATTAAAAAGACAATGGTCTCATTTTGGGGAATTTCAAATATCTTCAATTGGAATGGATTGGTTTTTGATCTTGTTCCAATCAAAGGAGGCTAGGGATGTTGTGTTATGCGTGGGGCAATGGTTTACTAGTGGACATATTATTGGGTTAGACAAATGAAACCCTTCATTTTCCCCTAACTCAATGAAGGGTATATTCTCATCTGTTTGGATTAGGCTCCTCATCTTCCTTTATTGTATTAGGATGAAAACAATATCACAAGGTTATCTTTAAGGTTTGGTCTACCTGTACTATTAGATGCTCATAAATTTAATTGGGGGCATAAAGAATATGCTGGGATTTTTGTTAGGCTCGATTTATCTTCTAAACTGCCTATTAATATTTGGGTGGAAGGAATTAATGGAAGATTTTTTCAACTTGTGGTATATGAGGAAATGTCAAATCTATGTTTCAAATGTGGTAGGTTAGGCCGCAAGCAAGATTATTGTGTATTTGAAACTACAAATGTAGTTAAACCTTCATCTATAAATACAAACATTCTCCTTCAACAACCAAGAAATTATCATTCTAAAATGTTGTTCAAATAGTATGCAATTTCTAATCAAGAGCTTTTTACTAAGGTTCCTAATCTTGAGATTGTGGGGTTAGAGTTATGTTCTCCACATACATATTAATCTTTTCAAAGGTATTCACATTTAAATTATTTTGTTAAAGCAAATTGGACCCTATCCTCATCGCTATTTAGCTCTAAAGAAACTTTAAACTTCAACATTTCAATCATTTTTATATACTCTATAGCTTATTAAGTTTTCTCAAACACATATAATTTTTCCTCTAAGATATATTCCAAATTGATATGTATTACAGGCATCTTTACTTGTGTATACTATTTTTCAATATTGTGTAATCTTTATTTTTCCATCCTCTACCTCTCCCTCTAGTTTGTTGAGCTTTCCACCACCAATATCTAGAAGAGAGACATAATGTCAGTGCATATTTTGTTTAAGGTCAAGATGCTTTTCTTGCTTTTTTTTATTTATTTTATTTTACTTTTTCTTTTTTCATCTTCTTTATTTCTTCTTCTTTTTTCATCTAGTTTGAAGTTTCTATAGAAGACTATTTTCCTTTTAGGCAGATAATTTGTAGCATCTTCGTATATTCATACTTTAAGAATTGAGAATGGTTACAAATCTCACATAATATAGTGTTTAATACCCTCATGAGAGTATTTAATACACTGATGGAGAGAGAAAGGCACCATCCTATAATCATGAAGCTAATGTCTACCTAAGAGAGCATTAAAAGAAGCCTTCAAGTCTATATTGTGAAACTTAGCTTTGGTTTTAAGGTCATCTATTTCTAACTAGAGGGTTATAGATCTCAAGGCCCTCTCACCTTTTTTATTGAATCCTCATAACATCATTTTATTAGAATTGAGTTTGTGAGTATCCACCCTTAGGTAGGCAAGAGTTCTAGGAGTCATAATGCATGTTGATAGATGAACTCGGATCAATAAAGACATGTGATGACATGAAGTTGTCCACATTTATAGAAATATATAATAGGCGATTATGATCGGTGGTTCCCAATAATAAATATTCTTCTAAAAATTTTACTCCTGGAACCTCTTTGAAATATAAAGCTTCTTCCAACAATTCTGATGCTAATTGATCCATATAAATTTCTTGATCCAGTAAAAGTTTGATTGAAGCCTCCCTCAGTTCCTTGGACATGACCATATAATCATAAATATTTAATTTTGTTGGCAGTTTTCTGAGATGAGCTAAGAAAATATAATCTACTGTATGAATTTCTTGACTAACTGTATCTTGAGAATATACATGCTAAGACGGTGTTGAAGTTTTAGGATTATCTATGACTTGCCTTCCTTTTTCTGTAACAAACGCTCATGGCGGTAGAACTTCACCACTATAAAGATTTACTCACACTACCTCATTAGGGGAAGATGTAGTAGGTTTATCTAATTCTTGCTCACTAATTACTTCCAATTTTTCATTCAGTTAATTCTCAAAATTTGACATCTCAATTTCAATACTAATAGAAGCACGCTAAATATCGAGGATAGGGGAATCACCATCAGAGAAATATTGAAGAGATTCTTTTAGTTCAGTTAAGTTTATATCTACTTCCTAAGAATTGTTTTTGACTAAACTACTTAAATTATTAACATGATCATCCTCATATATAACATGGACATATACATAATCTTTCTTTATTATCTTCTTAGTCCCAAGCAAGACAAAATAAAAGTCATACAGGGTGAGTGACATAAGGGATTTAGGTCCTCCATTCATAGAGGGTACAATTTTATTTGCTATAAATTTATTCATAATTTTATTTTCCTCATGTTTGGACTTCTAAAAGTATGGCAGGCTTAGACCTTCTTAGGCTCTTTAGTTGGAGTTATCTTTAGATTTTTCTCAAGAGTTACTAGGTCAACCTTGATGGGACTCTGTACTCCTTGGGATATCTGAAGAGTTGAATGATATATTTTATTTAGAATTCATTTAGAAGAATGAGAGAGATAAATATCCCACACATCATCAAACATTATAGTGTGAGAAGGTATAAAAGGCTCACTAATCATGTACTTAGCAAATCCATGAATCAAATCTACCAAGTACTCCTTGGAAATCACAGTTATCAAAAAATTTATATTCTTTTCAAGCCACACCTTGAAATTAATGCCACTCTCAAGCTTGTGACCCAACATCTAGTGATATGGATAATAATTAGGTTTCCCTGATTTGTCCACTTCTTCCAAGCTCTTAGGGTCAAGTAATTTAAACTTAGACTTATTTAGGAGGTTCTCAAAAATTCTTTTGACTTTTTCTATTTTGAATGAGTATACTTTTTTTTAATACATGACTCAAAATTCTCCTTATTCGTTTTTGGAGTGTGATAAGATCAAAAATTGCCCCGCTGATCACTCTGAGGTATATTATACTACTGGTACCGTGATGTATATACTAGATTGTCTACATGTACTTACATTAACTGTTTACCTTTATCTTGTAATGAAATTGACCCAGATTTCTTTTCTAAGACTATTTGATATTTAAAATTCTTTAAATTTGATGATGATTGATCTCTTAGGAATGTTAATTTAGAAGCTTCCTCATAAAATTAGAGGCTTTACTAAAGATTCTCAAATATTTTAATAGTAAACCTTTTTAATAGGAAATCTACTAGATCATGAATGTTTTATAAAAAGATGTCTAAAACTTATCGCTCTTGCAACTCTAGCTTGCACTTCATGCTAAGATTCCTCGATTGTAGGATATAATCTACTAAATTCTCCCTAAGTTTCTCATTTTCAACTGCCAGATCTCTGATGGTGACACAATATGTGACTCAAGAAAATCTTTTTACAAACTCATGCATTTGTTTTTTATAAACTCCATTATTCCATAAAACCTTACCCAATTGAACTCACGAAAGCTCTTAAGAGATTGGACATGTTTAGGCCCATTATTGAGTTAAAGGTTAAGCTAGTCAACTCAACCCAAGACTTATCAAACCAATCTTGCTTGGTTTAAATCTTATATATGGCAAATTTGACATTTTTATTGCTCAATCGAATTCCATTTGATCTCCTAAACATACTTGAACAATGTCCTAGTCATTTCATGGTTAAGTTGACTTGGTTAACATACATTAAGTAGTCAAACCTAGCTATCCATGGTCTTATCCACATAAACACCTAATCCATTTCATTGTCTCAACCAACTTTTAAAATTCTCCCAAGGTTTATCCTACTCAGCTTGGCCAACTTTGACCAATCAAATCAGTATATGACAAAAAAATACATGAATGGTTAAATGACTAAAACTCATGCCTTCATCCCTCACTAAGAGGGTTGGTTTGCATAAACCTATTCTAGAAACTTCCTAAAGACCCACTAAACCTAACCCATTCCCTAGTTTAACCAAAACCTAGCCCAAGTAGTCCCTAGAGAAAATGACCGCAAGTCATTTTCTAGATTCTTCAGGCCACTTCCTTGCTTCCTAACCATTTGAAACACTTAGTAAGCGTCTTCTCTAAGGGATCCCAACCATTGGATAAGCCTGTGATGCATGGAATAGGGTAAATTGAGCTAACCAATGAGAAACATATTATTCTCATCTTAGAGTTTATCTAGGCCACCTCTATTTTTGGTTTACCCTTTTTACACATTTCTCGATATTTCTCTAGTCTTTTCCTGCTATTTTGAAGCTGCTGCTAGTGTCATTGAGAGAGTTCGAAGAACTATTGCATCCCAAACTCTTGAACTCTTTTCCAAATGTCCACTAATCTTCTATTCTTCATCAAAGTTATTGTATAGGAGCTAAAGAACAAAACAAGCCAAAATTCAACCCAAGATATTCAATACATAGAGGTAAATCACTAACTATAACCTTAGATTTAGGGTTTAACATATTACATCCCATTCATTGTGTGAAGTCATCAAACTTCATACAATGAATGCTTAACATTAGAACTACCTCTGAGGTTAGTTTCAAGTCCTTATATACCACATACCAAGTTTAAAGAAAACTAAAATACTTCATTTCTGGTGGCTAGAGGAGGAAGATGAAATCTCATATATTTAATCTTCCTATTTATTTTTGTTGCATGGATGACATTGCGTTATATTGGAGCTTCCATCTGGCCCTCTCCAAACCATGAGATGAACCTTTTAGTTTCAGTTATCCATTTGATATAGCATGAGATCAAATGGATTGGAGGCTTACCGAGCTAAGTAAGTGGTTTACCGCCACCAATTGACCCACCAATGTACGCAAGCCACATGTAAAGTCCCTGCTATGTTTGTGCCGTCATCGTATGTTTTATTTAAACTGAATATTAAATGGATTTTAAATACTAAAACTTTAAAAAGTCATAGTATATCACTTAATTGATCCAAAATGCACAAGAACTCTATGGATTTAGGGAAGAGAGCTCTATATTTTAAAAATAAAATCCATGTAATATAATGTATGTTTAGGAAGTAATTTCCCTTTGAACACCCATAAATTTTCTCTAATTACTTCCTAAATATTCAACTAATTGACTGGAAATTTAGCTTAGTAATTTTAAGGGATGACACCTATATCCCATAATTTTCTCAAGCAAGTTTGAAGTCTTCATTTCCATGACATAAATTTACATTTGTATAGGTCATGATTTGACCTAAACATTAGAAAATTCATTGTGGCCGTTCCATAGAGCATTAGGTCTTAAAATTTCTGTGGTTAGTTTACTCTTACGCAAGGGTTAGATACGTAAGATTCTAAGCATTGATAAATAATAGAGACACTTAGAAAATTAAACTCAGGGTTAGGTCTAAATAACATAGAAAACTCTAGTAAATACAAATCAAGTCCAATAGGGATGAAACTCAAACCTAGTTAACTTAGTGACACTCTAAACCCTACGATAGAAATTGACATGAACTAGAGGCCATTAAACCACTTAATTAATAAATCCTAAAATCAACCCATATTATGGGCCAAAAGTTTTTAAATTAATAATAAATTAAATAAACAATCTTAAAAATATAAAATAAATTTAATTCAACCATAAATTCAACATATCACTTGGGAAAAAACTACCATTAAATTTCACATAAATTGGTTCTAGTCACAACTTGGGGTTTAATTAAACCTTAATTAAATTATATCATACAAGATTAAATATTGACTCAATTGACCCCAAATTTAAAATGATTGTACCTTGGGTTATCTCTGACTCATGGTGTTAATCACTTGATCAATGGAGGTTAGTTGGATAATCAATCACATACCCTAACTTCCTTCTATAGGAAAGGAATTTAATAAACACCTTATACTTATAAATTTCAAAATTAATTAAAAATAATTCATGAAAATATAAAATCAAATTCATTCAATTATAAATAAATAAATTAAAAAGTCAAATTTTGGTCAAACAACCATTAAGGGTTTAAAAATTTCTTAATTCAATAAATCATTTAAATAAATTTTAAAAAATAAATAAAATTAAATAAATTCTAACTAAATTAAATTTAAATAAATAAAATTGAAATTAGTATGAATTATATAAAAATAAATTAAAATTTTAAATGAAATTAAATAATTTAATTTAAATAAATATAAAATATTCATTAAAAATAAATTAAAAATTTAAATAAATTTTCAAAATTTAAAATTTAAATATAAGAAATAAAAAATCTTTAGAGAAATTAAATCATTTCAATTAAAGTAAATTGAAAAACTAATCAAATTGAATTCAATTTAACAAAATCAAACATGTTAATTAAATTTAAATGATCAAGTCATTAATAAATAATTAAATAAACCTCAAGGCTTCATGTATTTGCTTGATTTCTAATGGAGGGCATAAATGGATTAAATTAATGGGACTAGGATGTGTTGATTAAAGCATTAAAAGCAATTTGAAGATCTTATTCAACAATTTCATTAGAATAAAGATTAATAAATAATTAAATAAAATGTTAAATGAAATTCAAAGGACTCTTTGAACTTATTCTATCCTTTTTTTTTGAAGTGTAATATGCAATAATAAAGAAATGTAATTACAAGAAAGTAAGTGATAGACTACCTATCATATTCCTTCTTTAACAACAAAAACAAAGTTAGAGGAAGGTTATTATCTACTATATTGTTCCAACAAAAATAACCTAAAATAGCCAAAGAAGCACATAAATGGGCCACCTTATTACATTCTCTCGAAACATAATGAAATAACACTTGTTGAAGCCTTTAAACATGATAATTTCATCTCAAGAATTTCTTTATAGCTCCATTTGATATTCTCCATAGACCTTTGAAGCATCTTCATTAAGTTGACATTATCACCTTCAATTATAAGTCCATCCTTTTCATACATCTGATCTTGAACAAACCACTTGAGTGACATACCATCAAGCAGCTCCATTTGGGTCGCGTCCCAATACAGAACTTTCTTCCCATAAGCCATTAGAAATTTTATTTTATGGTTTCTATCACTCCAGCAATACTTGCCTGATTAGATTGAAGCAGGGAAGCATCAACATTAACTTTAATCCATCTTAGAGGAGGGGGATGACAAGTTTTATTATTCATCCCATAGGACTAGTTAACATCCTAGTTATCCAGAATAGGATATAGTTAAGGTTGAATTGACTTGGATAGAACATAAGCAGCAATTACTGATGCAAAAACCATTGGGTTTCCATGTTTATAGTCATTTCTAGCTCTCCACAAATGGTAAACCATAGATCAATTCATTCTATCCACACCAAGATTCCCTTTAGAACTTTTCTCTAGCTCTTTCAAACATCTTGCAACCTTATATATACCAACCATGCATTTGTTGGCAAAGCATTTTTGCTGATCGTCCCCCAAAAGAATACCTCCCTATATCTTAACTTTAGTCACCTTATCCACTTTATAATCTCCATAAAATTAGCAACTTGTTGATTATGCTGAAAATTCATTTCCACAACCATAGCAATTACCAATTTACCAGATCTCCCGAGTGACAGTTCTGGTTGATCTTCAGACAACGTTGAATAAACAGGAACAAGTTGAATACAATTGATAATACGCTTTCCAAAGAATTTCTAAAGTTCTGCCACATTCCATCGACCATCCTTCCTGAGCAATTGAGAAACGAACATACCTTGTAATTCCTGATAATTGTATTGATCTAGCTACTTCTCAATATTCATATCCTGAATCCATACATCTTCTAGAACACTAACCTTCTTAGCATCATCCAACTTCTACCTAATCAAAGGTTGCAAAAAATTTAGCCCCATCCATCAGAATATTCCATACAGCAGAAGCCCCCCCTCTTCAATTCCCCATTCTAAAAATCTTTCCCATATTTGGCACTAGTACTAAGAAGAGAATTAGGATTTTGAATTCTAAGTCAAACTACTCAATGGACCTTTCCTTGACATAACCAATAAAAAACCTAGGCCTCTCGTTATAATAGGCATACATAGATCTCCCTAAGCTATATAATGCAGCTCCAACCTTCCATGGTCTTTATGCCATAAGAACTTCCTACACAACTTGTCTAAATCATTTAACAGTCCTCTTAGAATAAAAGAATGGGTTAATAGAAAGGTAGGAAGAGAAATAAATGAGTATTTAATCAAAGTGGCGCTACCAATAATTGAAAGGGACTGACTGCCCCAAGAATGTAACCTATCCAATGCCTGATTAAATAAGAGCTAGAAATTAGAGGAAACTAACCTCCTCAAAGCTATATTCACTCCCAAGTATGACATATATTTAAATAATATGAACCCCAACCTTCCAGCCACCTTCTTTTGCCTCCCAATTGTATAAACATTGCACAGATCATGAAAAATTTATTGGTATTAATCCTCTCACCAGCCCATTTATAATAGTAAGCCAAAATCCTATTAATACTGATTGATGAGCGAAAAGCTTTTGTAAAAATTAACATTTAATTTTCATAAAAGTGGTGGGTTAATCTATTAACTTTAGCTACTAATTTGATACCCAACAATCTCCCATTTTGATGATACTCCTTGGATAGAAGTTCATAGCACATTATAAATAGGTGTGGAGAAAATGGACACCCTTGTCTAAAACCCCTCTTACCTTCAATCCATTCATTTCTTCTATCATTGATAATAAGAGAAAAATTGGGATGAATCAAACATTGAATGATCCACTATGAAAATGTAAAAGGAAAACCCATCAACCTCATTATTTGGATCAAACTTGCCCATCTCATACTATCATATGTTTGCTCTATGTCAATGTTTAATGCCATAAAACCAGGTTTTGCCTTAGAAAATCTAAATTTATTAAATACCTCTTGAATAAGCAAATAGTGTTCTCAAATTAACCTCCTCAGCACAAATGCAACTTGTTCCTAAGAAATAAGAGATGGAAGATAGAATTTTAATATATTCAGAAGCATTCTAGCTACCAATTTATATAAAGTATAACATAAACTAATTGGCCTGAATTTATAGGACTCCAAAGCATTAGAAACTTTTGGAAAAAGAAAAATAAAATTATCTTTTCAAGATTATGGCATTAACCCAACATCAAAGAAGTTAAAAATAGACTTCCAATAATATTCCTTCACAATCTCCCATTAAACTTTGAAAAAAGAAGATATAACCCATCAACCCTTAGAGATTTATTACTTCCCATTTTTTTTGACAGCCTCTAGAAGTGCCTTCCTTATAAAATCTTCCACCAGCAACTTCTTCTTAACATCATCCAGTTGTTGTTCCAAGCAAAACTCTAGCCAGCCCTCTAAAAAACACTTCCTTTCATTCCACTTATTCTTAAAATACTAGAATAAAATAGCTTGATTATCCAATGGGTTTTCAACCAATTCCCCTTCATGGTTTTTAATTTTATTTATCCTATTGCCATTCCTCCTTTTTGATATAAACGAATGAAAAAATTGAGTAGTCACATCTCCTTCTTCCAACCATTTAGCGTTAACCCACTGTTTCCACCAAGTAGCCAACCTTACAAGAATAGAATTCAATTCTTAAACTTTCCACCTCAATTTCATCAACGTCCCTGGTCTCAAGCCACCCTCTGAACATCTGCTTTCTATAACAAAAGAATTTCCTATTGAAGGTGATCCTTCAGCTACACTAGCTCCTTCAATTTACTCTTGCTCCAAAAATGCAAATTTCTTAGAGATCTTTCATCTTCCTTTGAATAATATTAGGTGAAATTCCAAAATCCTTTTTCTTCCAAAATTTGAAAATAATGACCCAAGAATCATGCTAAGAAGCCCACTCATTTTCATACCAAATAATTATTCTCTGATAATGATAATCATGAGACATATTAAGCATAATAAGATAATGATCAGATGCCACCCTTGGTAAATTCCTTACCACAACAAATGGAAGACATTGCAAAGCTTCTTAATTTTGTAAATTTTATCAAAATTTTCCTAAATATGAGAAAAGCATCCTTATTGTTACACCAAGTATATTGGGGCCTTCTAAAACCCACTTCATGAAGATCATTATTTTTATAAACTCTTTCATCTCTTGAGGACCTTGATACAAGATAAAACTCTTCTCCCCCCCCTTCTTTTTTTCTCCTCCTTAGAGATAATACAATTGAAGTCGCCACCCATAATGATTAGTTGGTCTTTAGTATAATGAGATTCAATGAGATCCCATAAATATCTTCTAATATGCATATCCTTATTCCCAAAACTATAGTAATAATCCAAATAATAGAATTTGGTGCCTTAAGTTTACCTATTAAACATCAGTTTGATATAGAAAGGATTAAAAAAGAGGACACATTCTTTTTCCATAGGACTAGAATTCCCTCTGAAGTTCCCACAACAAAATAATGATAGAAATCCCAACCTTCACATCTTATTATATTAATATAACCCCTATCAACATTCTTGATTTATTGTGAGAATTCCTAGATGAAGATTTGAATCTATTCTCTTACTTACCAAAATCCAAGGACCATAAGTGAAAGTTCGTTAGGGTTGTTAAGCCCTTATGAACTAATCCCAAGGCTAACCAAGAGGAGGGGGGGGGGGTGAATTAGTATTTTAAAAATTCTTACACAAAATGAAAATTATTTTTATCTTTTTGAATATTTAAAACACAAATAATGTAAGCAGAAGCAGATAACCAAAATCATATTTTCAACCATAGATTAGATCACAGAAATATGCAGAAATTAAAATGCAAAAAAATAAATGAAAAGAGCACATCAGATTTATAGTGGTTCGGTCAACTTGAACTACGCCCACTCCCCGGAGCCTCCCCTCTAGGTATTACACTAAACTATAGTGACTCTCCTTATGCTCCCATAGCAAGACAGAGAAGCCCTTACAAAATCTTTCCACCGACACCGGTGAGGCAGAGAACCTAAACTCCTTTTTCTTCCTCCTGAAGCAGGCAGAGAACCCCATAATCCTTTTGCTTCCTCCTAAAGCAAGCAGAGTACCCAGAACCCTTTTGCTTTCTCCTGAAGCAAGCAAAGAACCTAGATCTGATGCTGATGATCATTTTCCTAGAGCCACCACATAACCAAGGACGAGGAAGTAAGACGACAATCGAATCCTTGCTTGGAGTAACCTTTGTGAAACCCCTCACAAACTTCCCCTCATAAGATCCTCTCTCTCTCCCAAACTCTCCCTCTCCTCTAAGCTCTCTTGGAGTGGAATACAGCAAAAGATCATCTTTTGAAGTAAAAATAATTTGCTTAAATAATAGGCTTCAAAAACCCTAGTTTTCTAATTTTGCACAACTAATCATCCACGTTCAGGAGATAAATCGAGATGATATGAAAAAATATAACTGATCATCCAGGATGATGTTTAGATCATCCTGTACGATTAGTTCAAAATAAGACATTATCATCCAGTAGATAATTCAGGATATCTAGCAGATGAGCCTGGACAACTTGAAATATAACTTATCATCTAGGACGATGTCGATATTATCCTGTACGATTAGTACAAAATTGGACATATCGTCCAGGAGATAGTTTGGAATGTCCAAGAGAAAGTTAAGGTTTTTCTTACTGATCATCCTGGACGATCCTGCGATCGTCCTGGATGATATGATCAATTAATCTATCCTAAATTACTCTTCTTAATCACTTGACTAATTTAGGCATGATTGGTACGAATCATCCAGAAGGATGTGGGTTCATCCTGTATTATTAGACACATAAATTCAATTTTAAAACTTGCCTAAATAAGTTTGGCGGATGAGTATTTGTTATTTAAGAGTATCGTCTAGGACGATGGGAGGATCGTCTTGGACGATTTACTTAATCAGGTTAACTTATCCCAAATGCCCTATTTAGGGTTTCTGTCTTTAACAGATCATCCAGGATGATATTCAGATCGTCCTGTATGATTTGATCAAAAATAAAAAAAAACTCTAACTCACTAAATTTCTCCCCCTAAGTGTGTGTGTGTAAGGTTACTTAGTATCATAATCCACTTTATTACATTTGACTCAAGAAAAAGTTAAAAAAACTATTGGAATTTGAAATTATAAACTGACTCAGTCCTAATCTATCTAATTTTGAGCTGGCTTGAATTGCACTTGATCTTATAGACCTGAAAAGTTAGTAGATAGGGCAACTACAAATAGATGTGCAGTAGTAACATCAGTAGAGAAATATAAATATTTGTTATCATCAAAATTATGATTCTTGAATCCAGATTTGCAACAATCTCCCCCTTTTTTATGATAATAAATATTTGTTAGATAATTTCAAATCAAGCAAATAAGTAATGAAATTTAAGTAAAGCAAAGCAAAGCAAAGCACTATAAGCAAAACATATTTTACTAAAATAAGCAAATAATATAATATTAATAGCAAATGATACAACACTAACACTACAAGCAAATAATACACCACTAACACTACTCCCCCTTTTAACATAAAAAAAGAGGAAAAGCATAAAGCAGAACACATACAGGAGAGAACAATAATATAAACATCATAATAAAAAAATAAGCAAACTACATATATGATGGACCCTGATCAAGTGGAGGAGATGGAGGTGGTTGAAAGAAGTGGTGAATGAAACCAAACTGCTCTCCAAACCAGGCCAGATCCTGGTCATGCTGCTACTATTGTTGGGCTACATAGGCATTAAAATGATTAACATCTACTGCATGCTACTGCTCTTGTGTAACAACATATGAGTCAAATCAGGCTTCCCACTAGTTAAACCTCTCCACTAGCTGATCCAACTGTGAGTACTGGCAAATAGAAATAGGTTCAGGAGCTGGTGCAGGAATAGCTTCTTCCTCTTCTCCCATATCCACCACGTGCTCCGGATGGAGGCGAGTGCTGTGAAGGACATAGAAGGAGTTATTTGTATAGAAAGAAGGGTGATAATTTTATGGGGTAGGATATTGAAGATTGTACTTAGTTTTAAGAACATAAGTAATGAGGTGTCCTAGGGCCAACTTTGGTTTCCTCCTATGTCTGGGATCCCTAATGCTAGTCAAGTGCTTAATGTATCGAAAGAGAATATCAGTAGCATTGAATTCCTTATGAGCCATGATATAATAGGTGGTGATGGAAAGTAAAGGAGTAATGTGAACACAATCACCAACTTTGGGAATTATGGAAGTTCTAAGGACATGTTGGATGGTCCTAGCATCTTTAACCAATGAACTAGAGGCACCATCATGATAAGTGACATTTGTGTTCCTCAGGTACTGATTAACAGGCTCCAATTGAAATCAAGATTTTGAGACAAAGATGTGAAGCTTGTCTCCAGTGGTGAAAAGTTGAAGAAGTTCATGGCAGTCCTTATAAGTGATTTTTATATGTCATTTATTTACATAGGATTGAAGTGCAGTGTAGGTAGAGTTGATTCGAAGATTGGAAAAAAATTCATAGACAAGTTCAGAGTGAAAAGGAACTGTAAGGGTCAGAATAAAAGTAAGAGTGGTATGGGAAAATAGGTCTAACAATGGATACATCAGGGTACGGGGATTGATTGTCGTGGAGAGTGTAATCCCTATAATTTTATAATGAAGGTAAGCAGCCTGATTTGCTACATCAGTGAAGAGAGGGTCTATAGTTCCCCTTGAGGAGCTTCCAGTAAGCATCTTGGAATATTTGCCACCAGCCATTGGTGAGTCTGACTGAAGGAGAGAAAGATCTGAAGTGAAGAAGAAAGTTGAAGTGTGGAGTAGCGTTGAAATTGGCCTATTTATAAAGAGTTGCCCATATCATCCAGGACAATCGTGATATCATCCAGGATGATTTGAAGCAATAATTTTGGCCTGGCCAATTATTCAAAAAGGCAATCATATCATCCATGATGATCAGGTATCGTCCAGGATGATTAGACTGAGGCGATCATCTTGAGGAGTCCTTCTAAATGATCATTGACAAAAAGTATCGTCCAAGATGATGTGGTCGATCATTTAGGATGATCGGTAATAATGGATCATACCAACTGAATTTAAATCATCCATAGTGTGGATCGTTCAGGATGATTAGGTTTATCATCCAGAACTATTAGGTGTATCGTCCAGGACAATGTCCAATAATTTGTTCAGATCAGCCGTTGGAGTGGAGATGTGATCATATCGTCCAGGACGATGTCAACAAAATTTGAAAAAGTTGGATTATGAAGAGGAATGATCAAGGGAGTGCAAAATACAAAAAAGATTCAAATAAAAATATAAACGAAAAATCAAACAAATAAATAAAAATAAAGTTTTTTTTAATCGATCAGCTCCAGTAAATTAGAAATTTTCTTTAATTTTTGATTCAAAAAGATAAAATTGACCTGCTAAAATCCAAAAAAGTTAGAAAATTGATTCTTGTAAACCCTACCTCGGACCACTTGCAAGTTCAAATTCTTTTCAAACAAAAATCTAATTCAGAAGAAAAGAAATTAGATAAGACAAGTGATCCTTTTAAACTTTATTCCTCAAAAATATCCGATAAAATAGTATTGCAAAGTAAAGAATCCGAAATCATGATTTTTAATCTCAAGTGTTTGAATATATTAAGTGGCACATAAATTCTTCTAAGATTTTTAAAGATTTGAAAGAGGAGGAAGCTTATTTCTTTGTGGGCTCATTTTGTGCCTCTTTTTTCAATTATTTAGCGCACTTTATGAATCTTTTGATTTTTGATACATATTATGTATCTTTTTAATTTATTACAAATATTATGCATCTTTTCAGTGTTGGACTCATTTTGTGCCTCTATTTTAGTTGATTGGCACACTTTGCGCATCTTTTACGAGCTTCCTTTCTTTCAAAAACTCTAAAGGACTCTCAATTGTGAGATTATCTTTCAGATATAAGAGAAGAAAAACTCACTCTCTTAGATAAGAAAAAGTAATCCACAAAATAGAACCATTATCATATGATAAATGCAACCACCTGATTAAAAAAATATGAAAGTGATTCAATGATTTGGAACACTACTCATATGAGATAGATTACTGTAGGAAGATAAAATAGATCTCTATTTCAAAGTCTAACTTTTTAATTTTAAAAAAGATTTATATTCAAAAAGAAAAATACACCATTAAAAGAGTTAGAGGAAGAGAAATAATCATCAATGTTTCATCCTTTAACAATTTTAGAGAAGTCAATCACTGCTTACAAGCTTCTGAACAAAATAAGACAAAATCTCATGTAGAAATCAAGTTTATCAGCAGTAGTGAGCAGTGATATGATTCTAAATAAAATAAATAAGAAATCAAGAAAAAAAGAAAAGCACATAAAAAGAAATAACCAAATCAAACAAACAACAACAAAAAAATGAGGAAAATCAGTAGGAAATCAAAAAACACATAAAAAGAAATAGACAAATAAATCAAATAAAAACTAAGTTCTGAAACATAAATAGAGAGTATCAATTTTAAGCATGAATATCTATCACACATAATCTGATTCTTAAAGTGCTAAAAGTTTCAAAGGTAGTAGTTTTGTGAAGATATCTGCCAGTTAGTTTTTAGTGTTTACATGATGTAGCTCTATGACTTTTTTAGTAACATGGCCCCTAACGAAGTGGTGCCTAATGTCGATGTGTTTGGTCCTGGAGTGTTGGATTGGGTTCTTTGAAATATAGATGGCACTAGTTTTATCACATAGGATAGAAATTATGCCTACAGGAAGTCCTAAATCTAGAATTTATTATTTTAACCAAAGGACCTAGGCCACACAACTTTTTAAGGTAATATATTCAGCTTCAGCAGTGGACAGTGCCACTGAGTTCTATTTTCTACTGGATCAGGAGACTAAGGATTGTCCTATGAATTGATATATTCCAGAGGTGCTCTTTCTATCCACCATATATCCTGCAAAGTTAGAATCAGAATATTCTACAATTTCAAAGGAGGTGCTGTGCTTAGGATACCAGATTCCTATGTTTTGGGTTCCTAAGAGATATCTAAAAATTCTCTTAATAGCAGTCAGGTGGGACTCATTTGGATCAACCTGAAATCTAGTATAGAGACAAGCACTAAATATAATATCAGGTCTGCTAGAAGTCAGGTAAAGAAGTGATCCAATTATTCCTCTATACTTCTTCTGATCAACAGATTTTCCATTTAAATCCTTATCTAACTTGACACTGGAACTCATGTGAGTGTTGATTGGCTTAGTTTTATTTATTTCATATTTCTTTAGGATGTCCTTAATGTATTTTGATTGATTAAGAAAGTTCTATCATCCATTTACCTTATGCTAAATACCACAAAGTAGGACAATTCTCCCATCATACTTATCTCAAATTTCTTACTCATTATTTTAGAAAAATTATCACATAAATTTTTATCAGAAGATCCAAAAAGTATATCATCAATATAGATCTGGAAAATGAGTAATTCATCTCATACTCTCCTAAAAAAGGGTGGTGTCTATGGTCCCCTTAACAAACTCTCTTTCCATCAGGAATGTGCTAAACCTCTCAGACCATGCTCTGGGTGCCTGTTTTAATCCATACAAAGCCTTTTTTAATTTGAAAACATGATTTGGAAATTAGAAATTCTCAAAGCCAGGGGGTTGTTCTACAAACACATCTTACCTTATTATCCCATTTAAAAAGGCACTCTTGACATCCATATGGAAAAGCTTAAATCTCTTATAACAGGCAAAGGCTAGTAGTATCCTAATGACTTCCAAACGGGCTACATGGGTAAAGGTTTTCTAAAAATTAATCCCTTCTATTTGGTTGTATTCCTTAGCCACTAATCTTGCCTTATTCCTAACCACCACACCAGAATCATTCATTTTGTTTTAAATGACCCATTTGGTTTCTACTATTCTATGGTCCTTAGGTCTTTCTACCAGCTCCCAAACATCATTCCTAATAAATTGGTTTAGTTCCTCTTACATGGTTAGGATCCAGAATTCATCAGAAAGGGCTTGATTGATGTTGGTGGGTTTAGTCATTAAAATGAAGGTAGAGTGGTTCACTTCTTTTCTAAGTCCATGCATGGTTATAACACCTTTAGAAGGGTCTCCTACGATCAGTTCTTTAGGATGACTCGAAGAATATCTCCATTCTCTAGGTAGTGAAACTTCAGGTCCTACCCTTTCCTCTAAATTTATAGATTCTATTCATTGGGTGACTTCTACAACCTCCTCTTCTTCTACCTTAGACCCTCCAGAATTATCAGATTCATCAAACACAACATGAGTGATCTCCTCAACAATCAGTGATCTCTTATTGAAGACTCTATAGGATTTCCCAATACTTGAGTAACCTAGGAACACTCCATCAAATTTTGGGTCAAAATTTCCTAGTTGAGACTTCCTATTATTTAGAATAAACACTTTACATCCAAAGACATGGAGGTGAGAGAGGTTGGGTGTCCTACCCTTAAGAATTTCATAGGGTATTTTGTTCAGCTTAGATCTAAGATTTACCCTATTTAGAACATAACAGGCTGTATTCATCGCTTCTACCCAAAAGTATTTAGGAAGTGAGTACTCCGCTAACATGGCTCTAGCGGCTTCTACCAGGGTCCTATTCTTTCTTTCAGCTATCCTATTCTGTTGAGGGGTCATAGGAGCTAAAAATTTGTTATCTATCCCTTGCTCCTTATAGTAGGTTTTAAACTTCTTATTTTTAAATTCTCCACCATAATTAGTATGAATAGTCACAATCTCACAACCTAGCTTCCTCTAAATCCAAGTGGAAAAAGATCTAAACTCTTCAAATGTTTCACTTTTATGAGACAGAAATCTAACCCACATGAACCTCGAATAATCATCAACGATCACATACCCAAAGAATTTCCCTCCTAGGCTTGAAGTGTTGACAGGTCTAAAGAGATCCATGTGTAGGACTTCTAAGGGTTTGCTAGTGTTTATATCTTTGATTGAGTGGAAAGAGGATTTGACTTGCTTCCCTAACTGGCAAGCACCACATAAGTGGTCCTTAGTGAACTCTAGCTTGGGGACACCTCTTATTAAGTCTTTTTGGGTAATCTTTCTAAGGATTTTCATACTTGCATGACACAATCTCCTATGCCATAACTATTATTCATCAGTAATTGATTTTAAGAAAATAGCAATATCAGCTTTAAAGTAATTCAGATCCAACATGTAAATATTGTTGATCCTTTTTTCCTGTAAAATAATTTTGTCATTTAAGCTTATAAGGTAGCAAGTTGGTAAAAATTTTATGCTGAAGCCTTTATCACAGAGTTGGCTGTTGCTGAGCAGATTTGTTTTAGTCCATCTATAAGTAAAATATTGTCAATGATGAAATTTTTTGAATCACCAATTATACCTGATCCCATCACTCTCCTGGTGGTGTTGTCTCCAAGTGTTACCTTGTCTCCAATCCTAGCCTCCAGCGAAATGAATTGATTTGCATCTCCAGTCATATGCCTTGAACATCCACTATCTAGGTACCACATGCTCTCATGAGGCCTTTTGTGAGAGCATTCCTACAAAATCATCAGATGTCAGATTTTAAAACCCAAATAGGTTTGAGTCCCTTGTGAAGGAAAGAAGAATGCGATGCATGCATGCTATGCTCTGAACTTTATAGTTTTGGTCTCCACACCAAATATGTTCTACGGTGAATGGTGCAAGTGTGGGAGATATGTCCTAGCATGCCACAAGAATAAGATCTGACTCCAGGAAAAGGGTTTACTAATCTTCTTAGGGTATATTGCCTTTTCCTAGGTTTAAATGATGGATGTTTATGTGATGGTTTATGAAATTCTTCAAGTGCAGGGGGTTTTTATTTTCCTTGAGGGCAGTTAATTCAGCTTTTAAAAACTTATTTGCACTTTCAAGAATTGAATTATCTATTTCTAAGGCATACTCCATACTGTCTAATTCTAATGCAAGAGTTTCTAGTTCTTTACAAGCCTTTTTAAAATCAACATGCGATATATTTAAGGAATCAATCTTAGTAATTAATTCAAGATGATTTTTATTTAAAGAATTAAATTCATCTAGTAAGGCCATGTGATTGCTATCCAGAGTTGAATGATCTTTCATTAAAATTTTATGCTCTTTTTGTATATTTAAAAATTTAATATTCAAGCTTGCATGGGCTTTCTTGAGCTTCCTATATAAAAAATGAATTCTTTTAAACACTTCAAAAATTTGATCATAAGTAAGCTCACATACCTCTTCTTGATCAGTGTGATCAAGATGATCTGCCATCAAACACAAGTTGGTTATCTCCTTTTTCAGCTTCTGTTTTAGAGGAGTCAAATGCTGAATCAGCCTAGAAAGCCTTTTGGAACTTCTTCTTATCCTTCTTCAACTTAGGCTTTTTCTTACCCTTCTCCTTGCTTGGGTGAGCCTTCAGTGTTGAGCATTCGGACTTCACATGCCCTGGCTTCCTACATTCAAAATAGATATCGTCAGAAGGAACTTTAGAATGCTTATTATTCTTACATTTATTCCACTTTTGATGATTCTTTTGTTTCTTCCTCAAGAAGCTCTTAAATTGCCTTGTGATTAAGGCCATGTCATCATCATAAGAACCTGAAGAGCCAAAGTCAGAATCATCAGCCTTCAAGGTTATAACTTTTTTCTTCTTTTTCTCACCTGCATCAAGCAGCCTTTTGGTTCACTCCTTGCTTGTAAGCAATTAGTAATCCAAGTAAGTTATTAATTGAATAATTGTTCAGATCCTTAGACTCAGTAATGGCAGTAATTTTATCATAAAAAAGGCAAATATCGCAAAATCTTATTCACTTTTTCATAATTAGTGAGTTCTCTTAAGGCATATAATGAAGTAACAATCTGTGTAAATTTAGTGTATATCTCAAAAATTGATTTATTGGATTTCATGCAAAAGAGTTCATAATCATGCAAAAGAATATTCAGTCTAGATTATTTAACCTCATTCGTTCCTTCATAGGTAATGCATAATCTATCTCAGATTTCTTTCCCAATTGCACAAGTTAAAACACACATATAATATTCAGATTTTAATGCACAGAAAAAGCAGTTTAAATATTTAGCGTTCAATTGAGCATGATCTCTATCATCAGTTATCCATTCAGCAAAAGAGATTTCAGTTTTAAAACCATTAATAAGTCTATAAGGTGTAGTATAACCTTATTTAACAAGCATCCATATACAATAATCGATCGACTGTAAAAAGGTGGACATGCAAGTTTTCTAAAAATCAAAAGGAATATTATCAAATAAAGGTGGTAGTGTGATTGAATAACCTTTCGCAGTATTATAATTTCCAAAGTTAGCCATGGATCAAAATTTAAAAGTTTTTCAAAACTTGATTTTATGAATCCCTCTTTGATACCACTTGAAAGTTTGTTAGTGTTGTTAAGCCCTTATAAACTAGTCCCAAGGCTAACCAAGAGGGCAGGGGGGGGGGGGGGTGAATTGATATTTTAAAAATTCTTACATAAAATAAAAATTATTTTTGTCTTTTTCAATATTTAAAATACAAACAATGTAAGTAGAAGCAGATAACCAAAATTAGATTTTCAACCACAGATCAGATCACAGAAATATGCAGAAATTAAAATGAGGAAAAATAAATGAAAAGAGCACACCATATTTATAGTGGTTCGATCAACTTGACCTACATTCACTCCCCGGAGCCTCTCCTCTAAGTATTGCACTAAACTATAGTGACTATCCTTCTGCTCCCATAATAAAATGAAGAAGCCCTTACAAAATCTTTCCATAGATAACGGTGAGATAGAGAACTTAGACTCCTTTCGCTTCCTCTTGAAGCAGGCAGAGAACCCCAGAATCCTTTTGCTTCCTCTGAAGCAGGTAGAGTACCCAGAATCCTTTTGCTTCCTCCTAAAGCAGGCAGAGAACCTAGATCTGTTGCTGATAACTGTCTCCCTAGAGCCACCAAGGAAACAAAGACGAGGAAGTAAGACGTCGATCGAATCCTTGCTTGGAGCAACCATTGTGAAACCCCTCACAAACTCCCCCTCACAAGATCTTCTCTCTCCCAAACTCTCCCTCTCATCTAAGCTCTCTTTAAGTGGAATATAGCAAAAGATCATCTTTTTAATAAAAATAATTTGCTTAAATAACAAACTTCAAAAATCCTAATTTTCCAATTTTACGCAACTGATCGTCCTGTATGATTAGTATAAAATTAACTAAATCATCTAGAACATAGTTTGGGTCATCAAGGAGATAAATCGGGATAATATATAAAAATATAACTGATCGTCCAAGATGTTGTTTAGATCATCCTGTACGATTAGTTCAAAATAAGACATTATCGTCCAGCAGATAGTTTGGGACATCTAGCAGATGAGCCGGGATGACTTGAAATATAAACTATCATCCAAAACGATGTCGATATTATCTTGTACAATTAGTGCAAAATTGGATATATTGTCCAGCAGATAGTTTGGGATGTCCAAGAGAAAGTTAAGGTTTTTCTTACTGATCTTCTGGATGATCTTGCGATCGTCCCGGATGATATGATCGATTAATCTATCCTTAATTACTCTTCTTAATCACCTAAATAATTTAGGCATGATTGGTATGAATCATCCAGGATGATATGGGATCATCCTGTACCATTAGACACATAAATTCAATTTCAAAACTTGCCTAAATAGGTTTGGCGTCTAAGTATTTTTGATTTAAGAATATCGTCTAGGATGATATTCGGATCGTCCTGTACGATATGATCAAAAATAGAAAAAAACTCTAACTCACTAAATTTCTCCCCCTGAGTGTGTGTGCAATGTTACTTAGCATTATGATCCACTTTATTACATTTGACTCAAGAAAAAGTAAAAAACCATTGGAATTTGAAATTATAAACTGACTCTGTCTTAATCTACCCAATCTTGAGCTGGCTTAAATTGTACTTGATCTTGTGGACCTAAAAAGTTAGTAGGAAGGGAAACTAAAAAATAGATATGCAGTAGTAACATCAGTAGAGAAATAGAAATATTTATTATCATCAAAATTATTATCCTTGAATCCAAATTTGTAACAATAAGCTCCTTCTGGCTGATTCCCTTCATGCTAACTTGATTTAGCCTCAATGACCCCGAGCCCATTTCTTTGTTCTTGCATACAGGTAGGTGTATTTTGCCGAACAACAAAAGACTCGTCAACTTTTTAGCCTAACACCTACTCTTACTTAAAGAAATACATGTGTCTCCAGTAGGAGAAACAAAGAAGTAAAAATTTTGCTTATGCCCTATCCTTCCACATTTGAAGGAAAGATTCGAGACTCCCTCATATTCAATAGGTTGAAAAAAATTTCCATGATTGCCTTAAACCCAAACTCCAGTAGTCAATTTGGAATATAAGTTAATTCTAGCACAAATTCTAGCAAATTCTCTTCTGTTCTAGTTGAATTACTATGTTTCCACTAGCATTGGAACACCAATTATGGATGCATTCCTAATGATATTCCTTTCATTGCAACAATGAAGAGGAAGGAGAGGGAGGCAAATCCAAATAAGAAAAAAGAGTTCCTTTATAGATAAAGGGAAAAAAACCTATATTCCATCTATTAATCCTAATCATAAGACCACCTACAAACCATGGACCACCGCTTAGAACCCTATCCCTAGCTTCCTTTGCTTAAAATACACACAAAAACCAATACAATCCAATAAAGGTGATTTTAAAAGATCCAAAATGAGCAACTTAATCAAGCCTTTAGGGGGTAAATAAATGCATTATAATTATGAGCCTTAGGATTTAATGTTTATTAATTCCATACCTCATTTGGAGTTATTAATCATCAGGATTCTTTATAACTTAAAATTAAATAATTTAAATATTTAAAAATAAAAATCTTTTAATAAATAATAAAATTTAAATTAAAACTAAATTTTCTTTGACTTATAATGAACAAATAAATTCAAATGCAGAGAATTCATGCATAAAATCCTTCAAGGCATATCAAAGCCATACAAATTTGGCACACTCTATATAATTTGTTTGCTAGGATAACCAACTTTAGCCTAGGCTAGGCCTGTGATTACTTTGGTCCGATGTGGATGCCTTGCTTGGAGGGTGTTCTTGGTATGTTTGTTTACCTTTAAATGCTCTAGATGTCCTATAAAACACTTCACTTTCCTATCAATGCACTATAGATTTTCTATATTGCATTGATATTCACTTTACCTTTTTACATCTACACTTGCATTAATTCAATTAAAGTTAAATTTTCTTTCCAGTAAAGAGTTAATGTCGAATGTAAATAGAATAAATGTAAATATAAAGAGTCATTATAAATGTAGACTAAAGATTCTCTATATAGATAGATCAAGTCATAAAAAGTAAGAGTTATGAAAATTAATAGATATGCTAGCTTATGTATATATATATATATATATTTATTTATGTGTGTGTGTGTGTGTGTGTGGATTAATTATTTCTTAGGTTTATATGACATATGTACCCTTACCTTTGTAAGGATACATATGATAGATCTTGGATGATGCAGTTTGGTACTATTTTCCGAACACATTTACCTATACATGTATACATTCATGCATATTTTTTTAACTACAATATACACTACCCCAAAAGATAAGCCAACATTAAGGAATGAGGGGCCTAAGAGATGGGGTTATTGTAGTATTCCCTAGTGGTATAAGGTTATTATGCTACCAAATATATCAAGAAAATTTAGACTTATAATAAATTTTGAAAATTAAAGGTAGACTTAGAGTTTAGGGTAAAGTTGTGTCACATTGCATGAGTTAGGTGAATATGAACTTGAGACATATTTTAAATTCCTAATTTTAATTCTAAACCTAAATCCTTGATTCTAGTTAAACATTAACCATCTACCCTGCATTCTTAATTCTTTCTCTAATAGAAAAAAGATTCATTCTTTGGATTCCAACTTCCTTAGTTTTGGGAGGGGGGTGAGATTAATTCTTATCAAATGTGTTTTATGTTCCTTACCTATTTATATCTTCCAAACCTAGCAACCTACTCGTGTTGTTTGTATTAGGATTGAAAAACTTTTAATAAGTTTTTTTTGGCATGGTTCCAACATGATCTCTAAAGTTATTTGGTTCTCTTGGTCCAACTATTGTGGGGTCCTTGAGGAAGGGGCGCTGGTTTGTAAGATTATGCACGATTTATCCCTTACATTCTTTATAATAATGGTGACTCCAGGGTGTGGAAAAGACTTTGTAGTATTAAGTGGAGTGTTGAACCTCATGTTAAATGGGGTCTCGGTAGCGCTAACCTCTTCTTTTTGCAAGACCATTGGCTTGGAGGGCAATCCATTGATTATATTCTTAATTCTTTCTCTACTACCACTTCTAAAGTGGATTCTTTTATCACTGATAACACTTGGAAGTATAATAAACTTGTTGACATTCTTCCTACGTATATTATTTTTAAGATTTTAAATCTGCCCATTAATATTGAATCTGATGATTTATTATTATGTGACTTTTCTGATAATGGTATGTTTAGTTTAAAGGATGCTTGGCATGAGTTTAGAGAAAACAACTGTGTTAAAAAAGTTTTCTCTTTAATTTGGCATAAAAGTATTCCTAAAACCATTTCTATTTTTATTTGGAGAATCATGCACAATTATATTCCTACAGATGATAATTTGAGGAAAAGAGGTTTTATTTTAACTTCTAAATGCCAATGCTGCTATCATGTGGAGAATATGCATCATGTTTTAATTTTTGATCCTATTGCTGTTAAAACTTTGGCTTATTTTGATGATATTTTTAGATTGAATCAATTTAGTGCTAATAGGTCTACCTACACTTTGATTGATTCTTGGCTTATCAACCCTAAAGGGCATATCAGAAACATCATTCCTTCCCTCATTTTGTGGTATATGTGGATTGCTAGAAATAATTCTTTTTTCAATAATATTCGCATGGGTGCTCATCATATTATTCAGGATATTAAAGATAAAGTGTTTAAACTTTTTTCTACTAATCTTTTGACAGCTAAGAATTTTAGGAGTTATTATTTTGTGGCCCATAATTTTGGCATATCTCTATAGATTAGTAGCTCCTTGGATGAACCTAAATTGGCTTATTAGATCAAGCCTCCCCTTAACACTTTTAAACTTAATGCAGATGGGTCTGTGAAAAATACTACTTTTGGGTGTGGTGGTATTATTAGAGATGATCATGGAAACATGATCATGGCTTTTGCTGGCTTTTTGGATAAATTCTCTGTGGTGATGGATGAACTCTATGTTATTCTTAACAGATTGAAATTATGTCTCTCTCTTAGTATTACTAATATTTGGATTGAGGTTGATGCCACTTCTAGTATTCATTGCATCATGAATCTTATAGATAGAACCTGCAATTTGGATTATTTTTATCTTATTAGAGAAATTAATCAGTTGTTAGTTTTTCTAAATTTTACTATTTCTCATGTGTGGTGCTGATGGGCTTGAGCTGTGATTAGAACATTTGTTTTCCTGATTTTAACCCCAATTGTTGCTCTTCTCCTTCTAGTATGCCTTTGCCTGCTTCTGTTTGGTAGGGGTATTTGGCTAGATTTACTGTTGGGTAGGGTGTATTGGACTTCTAGGTTGGCCAGCTACTAGAATTTGGTGTACCTGTTAGTTGTTATTTTTGGGTCTTATTGCTATGATAATTTCTGCTAGTTTTTTTGTTAGGGTTGGGAGTGGCCTGGTGTTTTCATTATGGTTATGCTACCTTATCCATTTTTCTTTTTTATTACTCTCTTTGGGATTATAATTGAGTGGCAATGGGGTTTAGTAATGATGATTGCTTTAGTAATTTCTTCCTGAGCTCAACTGGCCAACCTCACCCCTTTTTCTGGGTTTGTTGTTCTGGTTTTTGGCCATTTTGGACTTGGTTTATGGGTGCTGGCTTTTGTTATATTATTGCCTTGTTTCTCTCTTTTGATGTGGTAATTCTTTCATGTATCCTCTGGGTAGCTACTATCTTCGTGGTGGCTCTTGCGGTTGGAGGTTCTCTTGCTCTGCGTTCCCTCTAAGTGTTTGTTAGCAGTTTGGTAGAGGTGATGGGTTGGCTTTGCTGTTGGGCAAGGTTTTTTGGCCTACTGGGTTTGCAAGCGGGTGGTATTTGGTGTTCTTTTTAGTGGATGTTTTCTCTTATGGTTTCATTCTACAAGTTTGTTAGTTGGGGTTGGATGTGCCCGAGTGTTGCCACTTTGGTTGTGTTGCATTATAGCTTGTATTTATTTCTATTAATCTCTTTGGGGTTAGAATTGAGTGGCATTGGGGTTATCATCATGATGTGTGCTATGATTTCCTTTTCCTGAGCTCAACCAACCCATCTCACCTCCGTTCTCTGGGGTCACGATTTTGGTCTTTAGCTCATAGGGCATTAGCTCACTGAAGCTGGACTTGGTTTTTGTTTTTATGTTATGTTGTGCCTTCTAGCTACTGATGGATGTCAGCTATGATGGACCAACTTTACTACTCTGTTAACTATTTTCTTGCCTTTTTAATTATCCTGAATTCTATTTGGCAATGCTATCTAGTTGGTGTTGATGGTAATATCGGGAAGTTTTTCTACATATGTGGTGGTCTGATCCTTGACAGTCTTTTAAGATGGTGGTTGCTATTTTTCAATATTAATTATGAAATGTGGAGGACTATCCTTAATATCATTTTCTTTTCATGATGTTAATTTGCATAACTATTTCTTGTTTTGTTGGTTGTTTTATTTTCTTAGTGTTTTTACTTTTTTTTGTTATTTCTTTTCTATTAATTTTAATTATTTATTTAAGTGCCCTTGCAGGCCTAGTTTATAGGTTTTTGGAGACTTGTTCTTATTTTGTTTAGGGTCCATTTTTGGTTGGAAAGGCTGAGCTAAATGGATACAAATTCTTCCTTTTCAGTTGGGTTTTTAGAATGTTTTTAGGCATCCTTGTAATTGTGCTTAGTGGGGATATCCGGCTCTTAGTTTCTTTTTTTACTTTTCTTGTATCTCTTTTGAGCAGTAGCAGGCTAGAGGTCCCCTTTAAGGACATTGTACTCCTTTTTTTGATATTAACCCGTAGGCCCACAGGTGGGTTTCATCAAAAAAAAAAAAAAAAAACCATCTACCCTGCATGTATTAGACCTGAAAGAATGGTTTTAAATATGTAAGCTTAGGTGGTAAGCTATCTATTAACTCCAAGCAAACATAAGTCTAGATTTACATACACATTCTATCCTCCTTTCTGGGAGAATTATCTCAATCTTCTAATAAATCACAAACTAAAATATAAAATCAATTCTACTCTAAATCATTAAATCCAAACATCAGTATAGGTCAAAGTATTTTTTACTTATCTCAAAATGTTAAACACTCTCTTATCTACCTTTTTTCAATTGAATCATAAAGAAATGTTTAATATGATGAATCATTCCGAGTTGGTAGGTTGAGAACAAGAATTCCTAATTTGATCCTTATTAAATCTAAAGAAGTCAAGTAACTACTTTAATAAAAGGTATTCTCAAGACTTGTCTTGAGAGGTAATTGACTTTAGAGGCTTGCCTCTATAGGGATCCTAGAACTTGGTTAAAAAAAATAAACCCTAGTTTAGCTCGTTAGAGTAGGGAAAAAATCTTTGGTCATAGATTAATCTTTTTTATGGTTAGTTTTATTTTCCAAATGATAGGTGAATGTCATATTTATCTCTTGAGATGAATATTACTTTTCTTATGCTCAGTTTGAATATGAAAATAAATCATGTTTCTATTTTCAAATTGATCATAAAGCATCAGTCTGTCTTTCTAGACTGTATGTCGTTGTAAGCTATGTAGATTTAATTAAAAAATAAATAAATCAAAATCAATTGGGAAATCAAATAATTTTGTCCACACTAATAGGTGTTGGATAAAAGAGAAGAGTGTGTTTTGATTGAAGGAAATTTATTAACAATCTATGTGGATGCATAAATAAATCGCCAGTGTTTGGAAAAATGAACCTATAAGAAACCTAGTGTCATATTAAGGATATGCCACCCCTTTTCTAACTTGCCATAGGGATGAAGCTGAGAGAATGGCTATTGGATTTAGAGACTAGTAATAACCAAAGAATGAAGCAAACACCAAATAATAAAACATAAAAGAGATATATTTAGGTGTCACCTTCTTATAATGTTTATAAGTACAAGGTATGAAAATATAAAACTAGAGTGGAACTACTCCAAGATTCTTCCACTACAGAAAAAATAGTCTTTACTAGTGGAATTTCTTATGGAAATTTTTTGCCAAAAATTTTGGCTATTTTTTGCTGGAAAATTTTGACAAAAAATTTGCCGAAAATTCTAGTGGAAATTCCATCAGTAATAAGTTAATCTAATAGAATTTATGGTAAACTTTTTATCAAAAAATTTATTTAATTTCCAACAAAAAATTAAACAATAGTGACACTAGAAAGAACCCTATTTCATCCTAAACTCGTTCCCCTCTCAATCTTCACATTTTTTCTTCTCCCGGATGCAGCTCTCAGCCTCTCCATCCCTTGTTGCCGTTCAAGGTGATTTCTAGCCCATTTTCATCAATTTCTTCAATAAGTTTATGTAGGAATATTAATCTAAAGCACCACTACTAGTTGTCATTTTTTTTTCATTGTTTATTCTAATATGTAGAAAGGAGGCAAGTATAGGCTTCCTGGATTAGGGAGAAATATCCCAATTGAATTTCTATTTATTTTTCTTAATCTTCCTTTTTTTTCTCTTTATAATCAATAAACTTGTTCTAATAGATATCATCTTGCTATATAGGTGATCGTGGTGAAATATGAGAGGAGCGGCATACCAAACATTCATAAAAAAGTGAGTATTATTAATCTCATTATTTTGCATGACAAACAAAATTTTTTTTGTTTGTATGTTGAATCTTGACTTTCTAGCGTACGTTGAGTTTTATATCTTAAATATTATTATATTGTCGAACTCATACTGGTGATTTTTTACATGCTATAGTAGAAACTCCTCTTTACTGTAAGATGTGGAAGTTATCTTCAAAGTAAAAAGGAGGATTTTTTTCAAATTTACTTGACTCTAGGAAGAAAAATATCTGGCACACGTATGTTTTAGTCTAGGGCTATGATTCAAAAATAAAACAATAGAAAACTGAATCTTGTTTTCATTGTAATGAGTAATTTCCTTTTTTGGTTCATGCAATACATATTTTTAAATTACCAATAGGATTTTTTATGGAAGTTTCGCTGAGCAAATTTCTGACGAAATTTTGAAAAAAGTTTATGCTGGAAATTTTAAGTGGAAATTTTGTCAGAAATTCATCAAAAACCTACTAGAGATATTTTTCACAGAATATTTTTTCATTGGTGATTATTTATGCATTTAACAGACAAAAATTTTCATCTAAAATCAGCTCGAAGTACATTTTTTCAATAGATTTTTGGAAATTTGTTGTGAAAAATTCTATAAAATATCGGCCATTTTCCTATAATTTCTTGTATTGTAGTGTGGCTAGAAGCTATCTTTTTAGAACCACTACAATACTAATCTAAAGATATACATGTTATATGCACTAAGGAGCTCCTCACATGAAGAGAATGATTTTAAGTTTTTAAATTTTAACCATCATTATAATTTATTCTTTTTTCATGTTAATTCTTTTTTAAATCATTCATGGTTGATGATTCTCTCTTAGCCCTTACTTGGAACCTTTAAACATTATCCTTTCATGAATCCATCAAAATCGATGGCCTTACACTGAGTTCATGATCTTGACCTAGTGAGAGGGACAAGAATAGTTTGGTTAATATTTTTCATCAATTTCCTAGCTCCAATTAATCTATGTTATATAGATTTGAGTTCTAGGCATTATTAAAATTCATACTATTAACTTCTCTTAGTATTGTATTATGAACCATACATTATTAGCATGTAGCTTATTTATCCATCTAGGATTTAAAAGTTTTATCTATAAAGCATATGGTTCAAGCTAAATTTGATCCAAAACCTTAATAGTAACTTTCAGGAAATAACCCTCCTTCAAATTAGATGTAGATAACCTAAAATGCTCTTGAGACCCAAGCTCAATCCTTGAATTATTCTTTTGATAAGTAGTCTAGAACAAGGAGCTTTAAGCTTGCCATTACAAGTTTAATAAGCTATTTAGAGATGATATAAGATAATTTGACCAAATGTTAGATAAATACTTGCTCCATAAGCTAATCTTATAATAATCTAGCTTTTGAAATAACTAAAGGAATCAATTGGGTTTACCCATTAGGCCTTAGTTAGGCTAAGGAGCTAAATGGGTCAATGGTTTCACATTTGAGTTTAAACAGGTTATATCCTATCCCATTAAAATCTAACAAACTAATTAAACTAAAAAAAAATTGATTATTTAATCTAGAGTAATTGGAGGGTTAGGCTCAAGTAATTGATCCAACTTAGTCAAAATGGTCAGAACACTCCATTTGTGTCAAGAATGAGTTTATCATGTGTTAGCCGAGGTCCTATGGCCAATTGGGTTAGGCAAAGAGTCAATTAGGTTAAATTCAAGTATGATGAACATATTAAATTAATTAATTAGCTTTGTTTAAATAATTTAATCAATTTCATAATTTTGGCACAAATAGTCAAATTGGGGTATGTTAAAGTGGGACAATTGTTAAAATTTGCATTAAATGTTTGTCAAATGGGCTAGAATCAAGCATGGTTATTTAATTGGAACATAATGCGATGGTTGGCTTGATCTAACCTGGTAAAATAAATCAAAATAATCTAAGGAGCTCAAATGTGTCCATTTGGGTTTATTGTGCAAAATAGCAAAAGTAGGGACCCATAGAACTTTTGTTTAACTATGGTTGACTTATCAATAATGAATGTTAGGCTTAAGCTTAATCAATTTGGAGAATGTTAAGGTTTAACCTTTATGAGTTAAGTAAGTCAAATTGAGCTAAGCTAGTGTTAAGGTTGCTCAAAGTTTGACTTTAGTAAAATCTAACTAGATTAAATGATTAAAATGTCTATTTTAATGATTTGAGGCACCCCAGCTTGTTGATAGGTTGAAGTTGGTCCTTAAGTCACTTTAAGGTTAATCATAGTTAGCTTATTTTAAGCATTGGGTTAGGTTTCTAGAAAAGCTACTGAGGACATTAATCTAAAGAAAGACATTGAAATAGAAATGAAATTATCAAATAGGAATTAGTGATGAAAAACCTAGTACGATTAATCACATCTAGGGGAAAAAATTAAAGAATGTTTGTGTAATCCTTAGTATGGACTAAAGGAATAATCAATGGTATTGTACTTAGCCAAATAAAAATGGTTAATCTAACAACTCTTTCCAAAATATCCTTTAAACTTCAAAAGCAACTTGACTACGTCATTTGCTTCGTCATCATTCCATAATAAACATATGAAAAATCTGGTGAGGATTTTCTTCACAACTTAAGTTGATTTTCTTAATTTGTCAATAATAAATTTAATGTCCTCTTCAAGTTTATGGGGTTCATTCTTAGCATGAGAGTCAAAGGAAGCCGTGGAAACCTGAGCCAAATTGGCGAGGCAAACCCCTTCATATATTCAAGAGAGAAGGTATGAGACCACCTATCCAGGACAATAATGCTTCCAGCCACAATCCAAGGGTCGCCCTTGAGGATGGTATCTGGAGCGTCAATGCTTTGAAAAATACAAATAAAGCAATTGGGAGCTATGGTGATCAATTAGAATTCCTCAATATGCGACCATCTCCTTGAGAGTTCACCCTGAAGCCAAGCAAAAGAGATATGCTTGCCAAGAAGTTTCCCAACTAGAGCACATTCTAATTTAGATATATTTTCTTGAACTTTGTCCAAGTTAAAGCTCAAGAAAATGCCATCCTCATCAAGCACCTCATCTTTAGGAAACTTGACTAAAGGCGTATAAGATGGCTTCCTCCAAGCAAAATGGCCTAGTCTTTGATCACCGAACACACGATACTACTTTGGGAATTATGTTTGCCAGATAGTGACTGAAAATCAGTACCAAAAGCTCCCAATTTATCTGAAATATCCTTAGAAGCATTAACACAAAAAACTGATGTGCATTGTCCTGTAGCACTGGGCTCTTGAGTTGAGGCATTGAGAATGCCAACACACCTACAGGAAGACAAACCCAGCAAGCTCCCATCCAAACCATTCACACACTCAATTCTAGAAACATCATTCAAATCCCTACCTTCGGACAAGGCACGATCATCCACCGCATCCACACAGAGGTCTTCAGGTTGAGGATTACCAACCTACACAGGCGGGATGCAATCTATCTTGAGCTCAAACACGGAGATCTCCCTGGACGGATGAGTGTAAAAAGCAACTCGTACCAGAATGAAATCCTTTGATTCAGCCGATACCTGCTCGTTACTCCTAGCGACACCATCGAACCCAAAAGAAGAGTCATGAAACTGGTCGTGATCCTCACAACACAGCTCGTGATCCTCCAAAGAACAATCAATAATCATAGTATCACCAAACCCAGCTTCAAGCTCATCCTTCAAAGCCTGTTCGCAAACCACTGAATCCTTACCTTCCAACACCTTCCAAAAATTGCCTTGCCTTGAAGCTTTCCTATCACCACTACCCCCGTCGGAGCGATGAGAAGATTGACGGCCACTCCTCCTCACCATTTGAACCTGCTTGCTGCTAGGAATGGACCTCACATAAGCAGTGGCATTCCTTCTCCATAGCCACAACCAAACCCTCCTTTAGAGTTGGACCTAGGGTTAACCTAAGTTTGACTTTAACTTTAAAGTTAGCATTCTAATTCATTTTTTATAGTGTTTTAATATCTATTTAGGGTGGAATTCAATTGAATTTACATTTTAATGATTTTTAATGAATTATTTATGAATTTTGAAAGTGAGCTTTACCCTTTCAAATGGCTTCAAATGATCATAAAATTTTTGAACATAGGTCAAGAATGGCCTAATATTAAATCTATGAAATTTTGGAACCGTTTGATCTGAAGAGTACCTCTCAAATGGATACATCAAGTGCTATTATATTGGTTCAGCTACTCTCACCTCATACAGTACAGGTAGGTGCTCTATGGAGTCAAAAAAAAAACTACTAGCAAAAATCTTCTCATGTTTGTAAAGAATGAATGGAACATTATGCGTGTGGGTGAATAGAAGGAAAAAAGTAAAGCCAACTAAGAGTCTAAGAGTAATTATCTATATAGTTTCTATAGCAATCCTATCAAATTTAATTAAATTATTCTTAATTAATATAAAAATTTATAAATGAATAATATATTTTTTATCTATTTCACTAGATGGTTAGGTTAATCTAACAAATCTATTTATATAGGTTAATTTGGAATAAAAAATCATCATAAATTGATAAACATAATTATGTCCAAACCTAAAATAACTTAAAATTCAACACCAAAATCATGCTTATGCAACATAACATCTACATAAAACGTATCTCTAGCAAAATTTTTTTTAAAAGAACACCAACTGAAAATATTCAAATCAATTTTGAACTAAATATCACAGATGAAATAATATTTTAATTGATAGGAATGAAAGATTTGAAGATTTATCTTAAGATTCTAAAAAAACTGAAAAGAATTAAGTTCAAATGAAAAAAAAAATGGAGAGGAAGGGGTTGTTGAGACCTAGAACATGAAAGAGAAGGAAATTGTAAAGTAAAGCATTGAGTTCGAATATAGGGCATTTATTGATCATTTTCCTTACCGATTTTTTGCTAGTATTTATGTATCATTATTGGTGGAAAATTCACTGGTTTTAAGTGAACATAGTGGAATTTTCAGCCAACTATGTTCTACTTATAATACTAGCAGATGATATGTTTGATATTCACCAATTTTTTACAGTTTTTTCCAAAAAAGATCCCATTAGAATTTCCTTCGAAACTTAGTCCACCAGAAATTCAACCACAAATTCACATTTTTCTGCAATGTTTGTTTATATGAAGAAATCAGACCATCTAATGAAATCAAAGGGATTTAATGGTCCCGATTTTGTCTTCAACCTTCCATACACAACCATCTATACTTTTTGACTCAATCCATCCATTCTACTTAGCTTGACCCTATCAAATGAATTCAATAGGATATATGAGAAAAATGATCAATCCAATAGCTGGATCGTCATGAATTGACCATTTACTTCATAATGTCATGGACCCTAATTTGATTGCCTACATATTTAGAAATTACCTCGATACAGTGAGTGAATGTAAGGGGTTTTGATTAGGTTGAATTCATCTGGATAGGAGGAACACTTCTCCTTCAAACATAGAGAACTAAAATTGAATAGATTAACTTGACCTTCTCACCGCCATTAGTTCGTTAGAGCTTGTTAAAACTCACACTTCGAGGTTGTGGAAGGGCAAGGGATTAGTAGGGATTAAGTTCTCACACAATTAGGAAACTATGAGAATTAAATGTCAGAAACTAGCACCTATGAAATTCATGGTGCTTATAGAACTTAAGAAACACATGGGGATGAAATTTTTGTCAGGAGCGGCCGTACAAAATAGTTTTGATATTTTGAGTTCAGAGATAGTTGATAGCTTGAGATGGTCTGTTTTAATCAAAGGGCTAAGATGAAATTCACATGGCTCAAAATCCATAAGATTTTAGCCAATCCACGTCTAGTCATGGCACCACCTTGGCTAGGCTAGGTTCAAGGATGTACAAGACATGTCTTGGGTTATACAGGCAGGCTCAATGCATGTTGAATCTAGTTGGATTGGGTTTTGACCCATTTTGGGTTAACTTGAGATGGTCCAATTGAGTGACAAGCTAGCCCAAGGTGCAGGCTAGCTAGGGGAATCTTTTTAGGATATGTAAATGATGATGGGAAATGTTTGAACCTATGGTTTGATGACATTTGGTTTTTAGTGTATAAGAAAGGCATATGGGTCATATGAGGCATTCATGGTTAACTTAGTCAACCATGATGAACCATGGTGGGCCAAGGGTGCCAACAGGGTTGGAGAAGTTCAAGTGTTTAGAGGATCTAGGACACCATGCCATGGTTTATAATTAGTTTGGAGATTGAAAAAGGTGTGCATATCAAGTGAAGTACACTTGGTTGGTCAAACCTTGGTCCACTATGGGATCCACTGGATTTGAACATGTTTGTGGAATTATTTAGAAGCCATAGGCTTGTTTTATCCTATGAAAGGTCATTTATGCACATTTAGGGTTTTAATGAATTCATTGTCAAACTTGGTCAACAAAGAGTTGACAATGGGTTCAAATGAGTCAAACCACTTGGAGAGATGAGTTTAAGTTTATTTTGATCATTTCTAAGGGCTTAGGTTTAGGTCTAGGTTTAGATTTAGATTGAAATGCTACTTTGACTGGCATGGATTGTAATGTTTAACCTAGGCTTAGCTTTGGACTTAATCTTGGAATGGCCTTGAAGACTTCTTAGCACTTATGGAAATGGCTTAGGATATGCCAAAGCCACTTAGGTATAGCCAAAATTAAAATCCTTAGGATTTTTCCTTTGGTCCTTATAGGTTAGGTCCACACCAAGGTTGAAGTACGTAAACACTAAGAATGATAAGGGACTTTTAAAATGAGGTCAACATAGCTTAGGTTCTTTTAAATTGTCTTTGGTAAATCCATATCAAGCTAGTCAAGTTTATAATAATCTGACTGGGTTATAATAAAAAACAGGCACGTTAATCATGATCCTGATAAGTTCATGATGGAGTTAGTCCAGTTCTTTGAATTCATCCTTATTCAAGCGAGTTGTCTTGACCTAGGTCAATTTAACTTGAACTAAATACTTTGGGATATCTGAGTTGACATCCAGAACAAACTATTTTCTCTTTCCAAGAATTACATTTTATCCTACAAATTATTAACAAATATTAGCTTATTTGCATGCTAGGCTATTTCTAAAATATTCAAAATATATTATGACATGTTGAAGATATGGAAGTTGCTCTGGTCATCATGGCTACATATTAAAAATTTTATTTATTGTATAAGGGTCTTTAAGCCCATGCTGTAGAACAAGAGGAAAAATCAAAAGAATATGAGGAAAGAACAATTGTGGGGTGTCCATTTCATTTAGCTTATAATTAATTCACAACAATGTAGAAGTATGTGATGTGGTCTCCAAGCAAATAAAGATTAAAAAAATAATGTGAATTTTTATACCTACCAAATGAAAAGACGTGACTAGGCTTTATTTCAGTGTAAATTTATGATATAGTCCCTCCAAGAATGGGTAATTCCAGTATGCATATGGGAATCAAGTGATTGCAGGATGTGCCGTGCGCGAGCCCCAGCGGACTTGATATTTGACAAATTTATCAAATAAAACCATATTTTCTATGAAAATACAAAGCAGACCTGGATGTTTTAATTATCTCGTGCATGTAAACGCAAAGCTCGTCTGAATAATTTATATTATATTATTATGTAAATTAGTGGGTAAAAAATTTTATTTAGTGTGCATCTCTATATCCACAATTTGTAATGGTTCTCATTTAAAATAAAAAAAGTAGGCATGATTGTCGGACATCTTAGAAAAGGATGTGATGTTCAGTGAGATGATGGGCTACCATCGCAACTTTATATAGAAAATGATTTATTGTATAATGAGATTTCTCGTTTTAATAATTAGGTCAATTAAATCAAATTTATACACACATAATACACCCAAGCTTTAAATCTAAAATTTCTTAGTTGATAGCCAAAGCTCTTAACCAACTAAAAAAAAAAGTTCCTAACCAACAGACGTAGATTAGCTGCGTTATAGTTTTGTACAATAAGATGGTAGATTATTATCATGTATTTGTAAGATATACTAACTAAAAAAAAAAGTTCTTCCCTTTTTCAATGTAATCTAATACCCTTGACACGTCACAAAATATCATCATAGTCGGACATGAATCTCGAGGATATTTGAATTAAAAACTTTTAAAATTAAATTCGGGACCATTAAAACTTTGATTTCAATAAACTTATAGTTGAACTGAATGTCTCTATGAAAATAACCCAACAAAATCAAAATTAATCCAATCCGAGTCTAAATGGATCCTAAAGTATATTTAAAAGAATCAAGACATCTGTTAAATAATCAAATGATCTATAAATTTGGCATTCTTATAGTAAAATCAAGCAGCTCAGCAAGACGAATTTAATGACCTTAAGATAGCTTGATTCCGACACCATTTATGCACATAAATGCTTAAGAAACAATATATATAATCGAGTGACTCGATAGTGGCTGTTTGATTGAGTGCTCCATATTTATGGTGCATGACACTCCCAAAATTCTATAAATAGGCCTCCACTCTCTATATGGGGAAGAGGCTCGAACGATTAGCCAGAGATGCAAGAGAGATCTGAGGCTGGATGAATCCTTGAGCTCCACCCAAGTACCACTAATGTTGAACCCTCGCCGCATGACCGTCACTATCGAACCTCCGCCTAACCACCTTTGTCAGACTTTTGCCGGCTCAACTCCACCAAACCCTCACAATACTACTACCACCAGACTTTCGTCTCCCAGATGTCACCCTCAACCTTTGCCCGGCTATCACCACTGGACTTTCACTAGGCAGACACCGCTAGACTTATTTTGGCCGACCATTACCGTCAAACTTTGACTTGTTAATAGTGACGGTTGAACCTTCACTGTCCCAATGTTATCATAGAACCATTCACCATCCAAACATCGTCGTCAGACCTCCATTGCCTTACTACACTGCCTTCAGCCTTAGTCGCCTGTCGAGTATTATCTTTGGATAACAATTATCAAGCTATGATCTTTTCATCCTCCATCATCCATTGAACGAGACCCTCAAAGCATTATCATGTGGATATAATTCGATCTCCAAACACCATCACCCAATGACTATGATATTTGAAATACCACTACCCGACTATAATTCTCAAGCCATCATTACTTGACTACAACCCTTATACCTCAATCACCTATGAATTACGGTCCTTCCATCTTCCATCGCTTGCTGACCACAGTCTTCAAACTAATGTTGCCTTACTAAAATTCTCCAACCATTGTCTCCTACTAGCTATGGTTCTTCTAACCTCTGTTACCTGTTGACCATGGTCCCCAGAGCACCGTTTAATGACTATAGTTCTTCAAAAAAGTGTCATTCGCTGAATATAGTTTATGGAACACTATAGCCTGACTATGGCCCTCACACCACCGTTGCTCGACTATAACCTTCTAACCTATGTTACCCGCCAACTACATTAATTTTGACCTCTATTTCCTAGTGACCATAGTTCCAAACCAGCATCGCCTAACTATAGTTCTTTGATTACCATTGCCCATAGACTACGATCCTTCTAACCATCGTTGCTTTGCAAGTGCAACCCTCTAACCACCGTTGCAAGGCCACTGTCCTTCTAACCTCATTTTCTTGCCTATTATGATTCTCCAAGCTCTATTGCCCACCAACTATGATCCCTAACCTACATCACCAATGGACTATTTCCTCATAACCTCCATCAACCACATATTATGACCCCCAAAGCTACATTTCCTATCGACTACAATCCGCAAACCACTATAGCACGATAATAATCCTCATACAACAGTCGCCCAACTATGGCAGTCTATCCACTTTCATCTAACTACATTTCTTCTGACCTCCATCGCCCCAAAACTATAGTTCTCAGACTACCATCATCTTACTATGGCCTTCAAATCACTGTTGCCTAACTACAACCCTTCCAACCACCATCATCCTTCAACTATGGTCCTCAGAGAATCATCACATTATTATGGTGCTCGAACCACCATCTCCTAACTACGATACTCTTAAACCCTTTAACCTTATTATGGTCCTTAGACTACAATCACACAATAATGTTCTTTAAACCATAGTCATCCGATAACAGTCCTCAGGCTGTTGTCACCTGATTATGGACCTTCAACCATTGTCACTCGACTATAGTCCTCTAACAATCATCTTCAGACTACAATCCTTCTCACCTCTTTCTCTCACCAACTATGGTTATCAAATAAAAGTTACTCAACTATGGTCCTTCCAACCTCCATCATCTATCGAATGACCCTCAGACCACCATCACCCAACTATGGTCTTTCCAACCTCTATCAATTGATAACCATAATCCTCAAACCACCATCACCCTCTAACCATGATCCTCATATCTCCATCGCATGACTATAATCCTTTGATCTTAGTTACCAAGCTATGCTTATCAGACCACTATCACCCAACTACGGATCTCAGAGAACCATCACCCGACTAGAATCCTCAAACCACCACCACATGACTATAGTGCTCTAACCACTATCGCTTGAGTATAGTCCTTTTGACCTTTATCTCTGAACCATGGTCATTCCAGCCTCTATCACCAACAAAATTTGGCCCTCCAATCTTAGTCGCCTATGGATTACGATCCTCATACCATGGTTGCTCCATTATGGTTCTTAGACCATCATCACTTAACTATAACCTTTCTAACCTACAACACCCAACCGTTGTCATTCTGACCTCTACCATCCATCGACTTATGTCCACTGACCTCCGTCACTCAATTATGGTCCTTAGATCTCTTTCACTTGACTATAGTTCTTCTATTTGCTATTGCTCGACCATGGTCATTCTGAACTCCATCACTTGCCAACTTCAACCCTTTGACCTTTGTCGCCTATTGACTTCATTCCTCAAACAAGCTTCATCTTACTATGGTCTTTTGACCACCATCAAATAATTATGGTCCCTCCTCCCTCTATCGTCTATCAACTACGATTTTCAGGACACTGTCACCCAACTGTGATCCTTTCGACCAAACAAATAAGCCAAATATCTCTTAAGAACAGCTCTCATGCCATTGGGTTCTCCCAACTCTAACCATGTATTATACTTCATATATTGTACATTTACTATTTTGTGTTAATACTTTCCCCCATGGAAGGATATCATTTGTAATCAATGACAAACACTAGTGGAATCATTTCAACTAGGCAAAGCCCCATGAATTTTCTCTTTTCCAAGTAAAATAATTAATGTCTCTTATAATGCTTGCACCTCTCTCTTATCTGTGTGTATGCTTGATCTTTATACAAAACTAGGATATTAAACTTTATTGCGGACTCAAATATACGCGGCGATAGAATTTAAATTTCCGTCTCAGCGTTGTACGTATATCCAGCACACAAACAGAAGAATAAAAGAATACCAAGATTTTTACGTGGAAAGCCCTGAAAAAGGGAAAAACCACGGGGCCACGCCCAGTTGAAAGAGTTCCACTAGTGTTGTTTGAAATACACGATGCTGATTCATCCTTTAAATTCAGGATGATCAGATTACAATGAGTATCAGTTACAAGGCCAAGCAGAGTTCCGACATTACTCGGGTGTCCGGCAGAATTCCGGCGTCGCTTGGAAAGAAGTCCGGCGTCACTCGGGCGTCGGGTAGAATTCTGGCGTCGGGCAGAATTCCGATGTTGCTCCGGCATCAGGCAGAGCTCCGGCGTCCCTCGGGCGCCCGGTGGTGCTTCGGTGGTGTTCCGGCGGAGTTCCGGCGAAGTTCCGGCGGTGGTCGAGGAGGAGCTGTTCCCTCCTAGACTTCTCTTCTCTTCTTCTTCTCTTCCTTCTCTTCTTCTCTTCTTGGCTTGGGTCCCCTCTTAAGAGAAATGAGGGGCTATTTATAGTTTTTCTGGAGTGGCATAGCCCGTAAATAGATGAAAGATCAGGGGCAAATAAGGAGTGATCCGGATGAACGGCAGATACTGAATCCCTTGATCATGAACCATTTATTGAGCATCTTAAGGTCTTAACGGTATCAGAATTCTATGATCTTGGGCTCGTTGGATTCGTCTCGTCGAGCCGCTCGATTCGACTATAAGCTCGTCAAAATCGGAGACCGTTTGGTAACTCAAATTGATGTTCAATGCTTCCAACAGCGCTTCGGGTACTTGATTTGGACTCATTTGGGCTCGGATTGAGTCGAATTTGATGTCGTTGGGTTCGTATTTCCGAGACGCTCAGTTCGAATATAAGTTTGCTGAAATCGGAGTTTAAATGGTCTCCGAATTAATTTTTGAAGTTTCCAACTCGAGTTTTTTCTCGAGATTCGTGCCCGATCAAGATAATTTTTTGGCGATATATCAAACTTTATGTCTCTCTATCGTCAGGCATGCAATAACTCTCATCTCTAATCTACATGCCAATCTTTGATTAAAATGGATGGATTTGTTCAATCATCAAGTTTAGGATGATATAGTTTAGACTTCAGAGATTAATGACTACTAGATTGAATATTTTAAGGTGAGAAGAGAAAAACATAATATGATGATTTTTTAGCCTTATTATTATGTGGGATGTACATAAGTTGCTCTTCGATTTTTTTTTAGGGACAAAATTTAGATTTTGGTCTTAAAAAGTACAAGAAATTATAAAATTTCTTATTATTGTTTACCACTTGAAAAATCATAAAAATTTTGTTGATCTAATTGGCATGCAAATTAAACTTGATTGACTGATTTTCAATCTAACATGACTATGTCCACTAAAATATGCCCACCAATCCTTATGACCTTCAAAAACTTACAACCATAGTTGACTACATTATTTGTCAAATGTAGGCCAAATCTACATAAAGTTCACTAGGTTATGCCCAGTCCTCTCTACTTTCAAAGTCACACTCGAATGGAGAATTTAGCCAATTCAAGAAGAATCACAAAGATTTCCCAATCCTAACGAAGAAGTTCCTTTGGAGTAACAAAAGCAATTAAAACAGCTAGGTCTTTCTATGGTACATTAGTGCCAGAAACAAAGCAAAGCAAACAAATAGCTAAGCTAAATATATCTAACAATTGATATAAGTAAACATAGTTTACTCAACTTATTAGACAAAAATTGGTGTTATATGATGGAAATTAACTCATTAGACCAATTTTAGCTAGTGCAATAAATCCAATCAACCAATTATGCTAAGTTTACTTAATTCCATCATTGCTGATAATGTTGATCCTAACTACCTATGCTATTCCTAGTTGGACCAAGTATCCTAATTTACCCAAACATGGATCTACATAACCTAGGATAATTTTAATTGACATAAAATACCAAGTCAACTTAAATAGCCCAAAAGTTTCTAATTACTGAAATAGAAACAAGCACAAGTTGTTGTGATATTGACGAGATCTAGAGATTAGATTTTACCAAAACATTCTAAATTTGCTGACATGCAAATTTGATCAATCAACAAAAATAGAATCATTGTAATCAGAACCACAGATGCTCACTATTATTCTTTCAAAAGATTAGAAAGCCAAATTTATTAAGCATAACCTATCTACATCTCTAAAATAAATTTAATGTCAAAATTTTTTTTTTAATAAGGATCTAAAAGATTACAGAACTATAATATAAATATCTTTATTGTATGACTAATTGAGATATTTCAACCAGAATGGCATCATTTTCGACCTCCTAGTTTCACTTAAGGTTTCATTTGGGACGGCTTTCTTATTGCTTTCAAAGCAGCTTTTTAAGTAAAAAAATTTTCTTTTTTTACCAAAAAGCTGCTTTAAGATGCAATAAAAAAACCGTCCCAATAATTAAAATTTTTGTACTTGAAAGCTGCTTTAGGCATCATTTGGGAGCATCTGGGGGCAATGGTCAGCTTTATGCATCATTTTTCATCTCTTAGTTTTAATAATTAAAATTTTTGTACTAAAAAGCTGCTTTAAAAAGCAGTAAAAAATCAGTTCCAAACGAAGCCTAAATCTACAAATTTTACAATTGATGGCCAAATAATCAAAAGAACAATAAGAAGTTGAAAATACTCAAGGAGAATAAGGTACATTTGTCAAAATATTAAATTAATAATAAAATAATATCAAATATTTTGTTAATCTTATCCTTAGAAAGGGAACTTTGTTTTTGGTAAAAAAGTAAAAAAAAAAAAAAAAAAAGCTAAACTAAAAAAAAAAATTATAGGACTAAGGAATAAGAAGAAAAAAGTAGAAGGAATAACTAAAAATCAAGATGCTGTCGCCAAGTTTGCTGTCCTAATTATTGCTCGCCCCTTGGAAAAATGCTTCGAATCCCTTGAAACTCATTGTAATGTTTATTAAAAAACTTTCATAAGAGAATCCCGCCAATGATTCTCCCAATCTAGCTCCAAAATATATAATTATGGATTATGGAGATGCGACGCCGACAAAAGTGCCACAGCATCTTTACCAAAGTGATTAAGGCTGCCTGGGAATAAATGGGCCCTATTGCACTGGTGCTTCGTCATCAAAGTAGCACCCTAGCCCTAGTCTCTCAACCAAAAACTTCCTAATCTAAATTCTAAATTGGTGCCTTAGCATTAGGTGTCAGGACTCGGGACCTAGGGCTGGTGTAGCACGTTTGCATCAATTTCTTTATAAAATTAAAATAATAATAATAAAAAAGTAGCATGTATGGCTAATCTTGACACCTTTGTGTATAGGTGCCAAAATAAATTTTTAGGTTGGGTTCGGGTTCAATCTAAAAATGAATCTCCATTATTTAACTGACCCGAACCCGACCTGATTTGGAAATGAGTCAGAAATCTAAACCCGGATCCGACCAGCCCCCATACTAGGGTCAACCCAACCAGACATGCTAACCTAGGTGCAGAGCAGGCGAGCAAGTCCAACAGTGAGGCTCAGGATTGAGTGCTAGTGCGCACGGGTGTAAGGTTGGCAATGAGAGTGGGTGCGAGGATTAGCTAGCCTTGGGGTCAGCGTGTTAGCATGATGCCGATAAGGCGGGCCATAGGTGGGAGGTCGCACCAGCCCGTGGGAGTGCAGGTCTGTGGGACACGGGCATGATGGTGCGGGCAGGAATGTTGAATGTGGGATGCAGGAGTGGAAGGAATGCATGTTTTGCGACCATGTTGATTGGGTTGGGTTACAGAATTCGGGTCATTTTTGACTGTGACCATGCTGGTTTTTGGGTTAACCCAACCCAATTTTAAAAATTTTGACACCCCTAGCTTAGTACAACTGAAAGTTCTACTTAAAAATAGCTCCAAATATTTTTCAAATGACCTCAATTCTTTCTCGATGCATGTGTTAAGTTGAAAGAAATCCTCATAAAGATGTTGTGCATTACAATTTTCCATATTCTCACATAATTAAATGTTAATAATTTAATGTAGGGAATTTCTCAAATTTCGGCAAAATTAGTGTGAAAAAATATAAAAATCTAAATGTAAAATGAATAGAAAATTTTCAACTAACAAATAACCCCAAACTTATATCTTTATTCTTCCTTGAAAAAAGAAAATCTACAAGCATCACTAGAGAGATCCAAACGCTAACAAGACTTCCTATATATTCTGAGTTTTTTAAGCACTAGGGACTAGTTTTTTTGAACCAAATGCAGTAGTAAGGGAATGAAAATGTCAAGATAAACGAATGCATGAAAATAGCATTTTATACCACCCTTATCACAACAAATAGCTCCATTAGAAGGATAACCCTACTACACATAATCTCAAATTTAACATGATCACATTTAAAAAGAATAATATAGACTCAAGAAAATTGCATAATTCAATAATCTATTTGTACCTTAATTAACCTTAATATTGATTTTCATAATTTATTAAGAGTATTAGCGCTTGAAGTAACAATACATTCCTCTATACTACACTTTCTTCTTTAGGTGAATGATAGCTCTCAGGTTTTTTATAAATTAACACTCACACCCAAACCCCAACAATACATTCCTCAATGATAACAATACATTCATCTACACTGCACTTTTTTGGGTCACATTTGGGTTTTTGGGTCAACCCTTCGGCTATATCCTTCCAAATTTGTTACTTAATAATTTTGTATTCATATATTTATAAGCGATACTTAAAATTTACACAAGTTCTTGAAATATTCACTCATAGTTCATATTATCTAGCATAATTTAGGAGTGCATGCGATTGAGCTAAGGCATTTAACAATTATCATGACTTATGATAAACAATAAGCATACAATGAGACGTAATATTATAGTTTGTACCATATCTAATCACCTAATTTCTACATGTTAGTGAAATAGTGCCTTCCCCTAGCATTTGCAAAACTAAAAAAATGATAACAAATAATACATTTTATGCATAGTCATGGATAATATATGTACACCCATGACTACCTGTGTAGATATCCATTCGCACATGTCTTACTGGTTAAGTTCAGGTCGAGTAGAAGGAGTGCTCTCTCCTCCCATGAAATAGTCCATTTGAGGGACTTGATCAAGATCAGAGAAGGAGCTTAGCACTGGAGCATAGTGGAACAGCTTCAGCCACAACCTACAGGCAACTGCCCTTCTTGGCGAGGGAAACCTCAAAAATTCCTCTCTTAATCAGGTGAGTCTTTATCTTCCCTAGCTAGAGTTGAGCCTCCCGTGCGAGACTTATTAATGTTTAAGCTAACAACCTTTATCTCTCCTGCAACACATCCTAATTACCTCTAAGCAATACCCGGTCCTCTCACATAAGCAAGGCTACCTTCGATTGACTTCAGATCGTCCTCCTACTATACATCGGCCTAACTTTCTAACTGCATCCAAACACTACTCATTCTTTTCACGACAATAAGGTGACCTCAGACCTCAGATTTAAACCACCTTGACTCAATTCCTAGGTCAAATAAGTGAATCTACCTCAAGAATGTTCATAGGTAATGGTTTACAGAAATTTTAATAATTTTAAACTTTTATGGTTAAATTAGTTGACCAATGGATCAAACATGATTCTAAATGCTTCTTAGAGTAATTTTTGACTAATGACAACCCAAAATCAAGGGTTTGGCTCCTATGGATTCTACTATGGGTTCTATAGGGGTATTTTAGAAATTTTACCTTTTTTAGTCAAGAAGTTGAGCATGGGTAGGGAATAATTTCAAATATTCTTAAGATGAATTTTTGATTATTTGAAATCAATCTAAGTGTTTGGTGTGGAGTTTTGACCTAAGGGGCCAATATAGGATATCAAGGGGCATTCTGGTAAATTAGCTACTTTTAGTCAATCGAGTTAACTAATATTGGAAATTGATTTCAAATGACTCTAATAAAAATTAAAAATAATTTATAGCCTATCTCAAGGGAAAATAACTCAATTTGGTCATTGGGTTAAGTTTAAGGCTTTATTAGAGTTTTGGTCACACCTGGGTTAACCATGGGTCAACCTAAAGTCAAATAATTTCTAAGATGAGTTAGGTTTGTTTGAACTCAATTCCCAAGTTAAATGAGCACTTCGAGTTTTTAGGTAGTCTTAAGGTTTAAAGTTTAACTTTGGTAAAATCATCTTTCACCAAAAGTCAAAGGATGACCTGCAGCTCATAGTCAATGGCATGGGTCCAAGAATGGGTCTAGGATTTCTAAGCTAAGCCCTATGCCTATTGGCCATCATGATGAAACCTAAGGTTAGGGGTATTTTTATAATTGTGGGCAAATTTAGGGACTGACCTAGGATTTAATTTTGTGGATCCATTACCTGCTTACTGTCACTAGGAAGTGTCCTAAGAGGTTCATGGGCTTTCTAAGGCTAGCAAATGCTAAGTTTTGGTATCTCATTAAAAGGATCCTAAGGAAAATTTCTAGACTATGATAGAAATCTACGTGCTAAGAGTGCCCTAGGAGACATTTAACCTCACTTCAAAAATTTGGTCTACACACTTGAATATTGATTTACCAAATTATGAGTTGTGTGTTAGTATTGTTGAGTAATAACATCATTTATATTATAATTAATCTTTATCACTTGTCAAATTACACAAATTTTTAGATTCAGCTCAGTGTTCCATTAAGTTGACAAATGTGCAAGAATAAAATCAAAGTATAACTCACAATTACATAATAATTAGTAAATATAATAACATATATTTTTATTATTTTTATTATAAATATTAAGTTTTGCTATTATCGAAAGTTAATGCAAATTAGATCCCATGTGATAGAAATATGACACAAAGATAACACTAGATCAACATGCAAACCAAATGAATTTAAAAGGGCATCTATTAACTTCGACATAAAAGATCAACTTAGTATTAAAACTAACATCAGGGCAGGCTTGGACTCATGCTTAAGATCATGGATTATTTTACATTAATTCATCAATTTAGGTCTTATCAACATGCAATCATCTAAACATAAGTCATCTCTATCAAAATGATTATCATTTTTATCAAAACTTTTCATAAGTTCACATATAAACTTAGACTTTATTTGGGATGACTTTCTTACTACTTTAAGAAGCAGTAGGAAAGCCATCCCAAATGAAGCCTTAATTTATTCTAATGTTGATGTGGGAAATGAGAAGCTAATACATGATGATAAATGGATATTGAAAACTACACACTAAGCCTAATAGGAAATGGTATACTAGACCTAATAGAGGAGTTGTAAGAGTTATTTAAATGTTAGAATTAAATAATTCTATTCACTGATAATATTTATCCTCAAATCTTTCTATAAACCTAAACACAATTCTCTAAGAGTTTTCACATATTTTATAGTGATTATACTAAGATCTAATGTGTAAACTTATTATAATATCAACACATATTATGGTTGGTTTGTCTACAATAATTAATTTAAGAAAATATTTTTTTTTCTAAATTGATGTGATAAAAACTTTTATTTAACACTCATTTTATGTAGTACTAAGAGCTTACGATATAATGTACAACATTCTTTTTTGCAAAAAATGATGTAGGAATCAAATAAACCTAGAATTGAGAAGCTATGTAATATAAAAATTTTATAAGTGATAATTATCAAAGTGAGATTCTTGGTTTGTTAGCCAAAATTCAAGGAGATTACGAATTACAAAGATAGATAGAATGAAAGAATACTTATCTACCATACAAAAAATTCAAGGAGATTATCTTATTTAATTATCAAACTAGAAATAGATAGAAAATCAGTAAGAATGAAGCAAATAAAATTATAATTTTATATGGTTAATATTCTGTGATTAATTTGTTCAATTTAGTTGCAAGTTGCAGTGGTGGAGCCAGAAACTTTTTACAGCGAGGGCACAAATATATTATTTCAAAAATTTTCTCAATTTTTTTCATTCAGATTTGGGATTGACAGAACCAACATAGATAGTTTACAAATTTATTTTGAATTTATTATTTAAAAAATAAAATATTAATTACAAGATAAAATAAAACTCATTTTCATTTTAACTCATTAAGCGGCATGAGATGTAGCAAACTATTTTGAATTTATTATTTTGATGGGGCATTTAACCGAACAACTATAGTGCATTGATCTGGAGAAGTTGTTAATTGCTAAAAAATATAAATGACTAAACTCTGAAAATTATAATAAAATGATTGCTTAATAGAAACTTTGCATAGGAAATTCAGGATCAAAATAAATTACAAGCCTATTGGAATATTGCCTGAAAATTTAAACTATATGTAATCTGAAAGTCTAGGTATTCCATATTTATAATGGTGGAATTCTTATCAAATAGAAGAAATATTTGAATAGACAGCAGTTCCGAAACAAAAAAAAAATTACTAAAATCCCAATTCACATCGCAATTAAAAACAAGAGAACTTAGCCTATAAGGTCCAACAATTAAGCAGCTAAAAAATCTCAATTCACAATGCAATTAAAAACCACAAAAAATAAAACACAGGTTGAATCAATAGAGAATCACACTTGGGAAGAACATCAAATCGTGCACGCGCCCCCCTAGGCCCCCCTTATATCCGTTAAAACTCCCCCAAAAAGTAATGGGGGAGGCCGGGGCCGAATTTTCGGAGCCCATAGAGGACTTAAATTTCAGCCTATAACAGCACTCTGATACCAATTTGATAGAAAATACTTGCAAAAATTAAAAGAATCTTGATTGAAATTTAAAATTTCAACAAGATAAAAAAGAAATCAAGAGAAATTTGGTGACAAAACACTAGAGAAACTTGATAATTGATGAAAGAGGGAAAAAAAACATTCAATTCGAGAGGAAGATCCGACTCTCCTATTCCCTAACCCGCGGCTAGAACCCAAGCAAACCCTAAGAGAAATACAAATTCAGTGAAACATAATATAACCCTAAGACTTTCCCCACTATTTAGAGAATGTAAATATAATAATAATTACTAAACAGTCCCTCCTAAACTATCCTCTCCTTTTTAAATTTGCATTCAAATCATGGGGTCCCTACAAGAGGGGGGGGGGGCGGCAGCTTGCTTGGTCCGCCTAGAATACACCAAGGGCCGACCTTGGTGTTGGCTAAAAACATCATTAGGCATTAGCTAGTGTTCACAAATATAAATTCATTTTATAAATTTTTGCTTGAGTTTTGCGATCGAATGTAAAGCATTAGCTAGTATTGAAATGACAAATGCAAACTTTCCTAAACGACTACACTAATCATGTTGTACTGCTATATACGCCTATAACCAACAAACTAACTATGATCCTAAGTCAGAACGCTGCAACATCTCCTGAAATAAAACAAAAAAATAATTCTTTTTAACAACTTTTTAACAGAAGTCAATCACCAGCTTGTCAATAAAACTAGAAAATGATGTCCGTCTGTTAAAGAGTTACCAATCTTAAAGATACTACCATTTTGTTAAGTGAGTCACTGCAAAATACTTAACTGCTATCTATGCTCTCTATGCCTAGTATATTTACAATAACATAAACTATTTGCAATTGGAAAATATGTTTACTCTAGTTAAGCCGCTTCGACGTTGAGCTTTGATAGATTTTGGCTTAGTGTTTCAGGTGATTCCTTAATTGTACGTTGTTTCAGTTCAGCAGGATTCTGGATTTTGGGCTGAGGTAATTCATCAGCCAGCTCCATCTCAAGTTTCACGAATTCATCCTCAACATCATCATTTCCAAAATCTACAGACTGAAGGGGCATTCTTTCTGCAAGGAATACAAACCCAAAACCAAAATTTACAACTTTTATTGCCAAACAAGAACAAAACTCATGATTAATGATCTGTAACAATTATATTTAAATGTTTGTTCCACATAATGTATCCTAACTTCTTGAACGAGTTTACTGAGGAGAGACAGAAAGGTAATCAAAAGCTGAAGAAGAAAGAAACTGCTACCTATGGCTTCATTAATTTGCTTTTGATCGGTAATGAACTCATCAAGTTCCTGAAGTTGGACATTGACTTCTTCCACACTGAGCATGTTTCCCTTAATTGCTTTAGCACCAATTTGCATAGCTTCAGATACCTGAAACAGGGGGAATGAAAGAATTCAGCTTCTAAGAGCACATTAATAAAATAATAAATCTATAATTTCTCACAAATATCTGCCCTCATCATATCCCATGAAGACATGCATAAGCAACATTACCATCTTTGTGGAGTCTGTATCTGTAATTACAGCTAGAACTTCTTCAACTCGCTCTAAAAATGATATGCATTTAGCCCTATTCTCTGAAAACAACTTGGCCTGTCGTATATGTCTATAAGCAGCCTGTTTGTTTCCTGATCTCAGAGAAGCTGCTGCCATTTTTCTAGAACTGCCAAAACATGACGGTGGAATAAGAATATAAAATTTCAACATCTTCAAGTTCCTATCAACATAACCTTATTAAAAATCCTACAAAAAGGAGAATATGCGCCTCTTCCAATTAGAATATAAAATTTCAGGATTTTCAAGTTCCTTTCATCATAACCTTATTAAAAATTCTAAACAAAAGGGAATTTGGTCATCTTCCGGAATAAGTGGGACATAATGCACATAGATTTTGTCGAATAAAATACTCATGAAGACTCGAATAAATTACAAATTATTGTATGAATATAACAAAATGGAACCATATCACCATATTGAATGGAGCTGAAAAAAAAAAACAGCTTCATGACAGAAGAACTTATTGGAACCGATGACATTTCATAATGAAACTTTAATTTAAAACATGTTCGCCGAGCAACGCCAAGTACATTTAGACCAACCTACTAAGTTGCATCTAAATAAAAGCTATGTTATTTTATATATTTTAGAGCAGTAATAAATATTAAAAATAATAACAAATTAAAAGCCCAGCATTCACAACAAATGCTTTAAATGCATCCAAAAGAGACAATCAGAATACAATCACTGTAGCAGCAAGCAATGAATTTCCTTGGCGGTGCCACAATTTTACTATTTTAAAAATACCATCAATATTTTTAATAAATATATATAACAATAAATCTTGAAATTATGGAGGGGTCATAAATTGAATATTTTTAAGAAAATTATATTTATGGAAGTAATATATATATATATATATAAGTCTTAAAATTTCACAGGAGGAACGTACGCACTCATGACCATGGTATTATACCATGGTTAATAAAATTAGCATAATCTAGTAGGGGCCCCTCTCCTCCATTTAGGAATTGCGGACTAGTATAAAAAATTTGTAAGGAATTTTATGCAGATTGTCTTGTCATGATGCAGATTGTCTTGTCATGATCCAAATTGGCACTGATGGCAATTCAATTAGAATGTATTGCAGTGTACGATTAGAGTTTTCAGAAGTTAAGGGGTAATTTAATTTTTTTATACTATAATAAGTATTTATTATGTTAAAAAAAAATTCTACATCTACAGGATCTACAATGATGTCTCATACAAGGGATCAAGTTGTGTTCATGAGAAGGTAATTTCATATGCTTTTAGACAGTTAAAAACTAATAAGAACAATCAAAAAAATGATATAGAGTTGTCGATAATTGCATTTTCCATGAAAAAATAAAATGCCCATTTCATTAGAGTTTAGTACTCCATAAATGATAGATTTGTCTCAAAACAAATTATGGTCATTTTATAGTTTCTCCATTACAACAAACCCCCCCCCCCCTAGAAGAATATGAAACGCATCTAAATGTTAAATAAAAACTTTAAGTCATAAATAACTTAAAATTAAATTATCACTAGATTAAAAATTAAAAATCTTCCTATCCCACAATAAAATAAAGCACCTAATCATAATGTGACAATCAAACAATCCATTATACACTAGATACATAGCCCCTAAGCATCCTATGATTAATTTTTTTTTCTTTATGTGCATATGATTATGATGTTTGGTATGATAAGTAATAGATTGTCTATGTTGTCAGCATTTATTTTTAAGTTCTATGATAGAGATATATATTCTTCCATCCACGTGGGCATGCCCAAAAAAAGGTAAATAATTAAATAACTATTATCTACTAAAATTTTCTTGCAGGTGCTGCTTAAAAGCCTTAAATAGGTATAGCCAATAGGATAGAAGTTAGCTTGATGCTATAAGTGTCAAGCAATTTGTGTGTGATGTTTTATATATATAGTTCCTAACATTTGATTTATAGGAAAAAGTCCTTTTTTTTTACTTTTTAAATATATTTTATAAATTTAGAAAGTCATATAGGCCTATGGGACATACTTACAGGAACAATGAACCAGAAGGATAAACCTCTAAATGAAATCCTAGACGCATTAGTAACCAAAGCTTGAATACCCATATGTTGAATCTGTAATTTCAACTGATTGTATACGGCAGACAACTCAATTGCAATTTTTATTTGTTTCCTTATTTAGGTAATAAAATGCAATATTATTATTCTATGGTTGATTCATACACACTTGATTGCTTATTTATTTTGAGTGCTCATTAGAATTACATATTTTTTCCAACTCTTGCTTTGCATGGGGATGGCCTAGATATTTTATGCGGTAACCTCTTAGAAAAAATAAGTTCTACTAATTAAAATATAAGCAATCTAAAATCAACCAAATGATAATATTTTTCAAACAAAAAATTGTGTAGCATATCTAAAAATAAGTGAACTTTCTTATAACAAAAAAATGAACTACAACGCCTTCTCATAGATCTTGAGCATGCAATTCAGTGTTTGACTATTTGTTTATTCATAAGGGTATGTTTACATAACAACATCAAAACGCATGTATTAAGCTAATGAACATCATATTATAGCTTAGTGAGTCGCATGTAGAAATAGAAACTCTTACATTAAGGAATAAATAATGAAAAAAATGCATAGTGAGTCAATATTTGTATACCCATGTAGTTAAGCATTGTGGCTTAAGTGGCTAAATTGTAAGTCATATTCCTTAGAATAGCCTACCTATCTAACATATGCATTGAGATTAGACTTGTTTTATTTTAAAATTGATTAGATGAGTTCAGTTAGTCATCCTTTCAAGATAGGATTGTAAGTTCAAAGTTGTGCTAACTTAACTCCAACTAGGGTGTCAAGTTCATAAGTCCCTTATTTTTCACTAGATTTAAATTGAAATTATTATTTATTAGAAATTCTCACCTTAGATTTAGTATGCGTGACTAATATTCTTTCAATTACATCATAAGCCCTAACCTTCTTAGGCATTACCTCTAATTGGTGTTGCTAGAATATAAGTCCCTACTTTTTAAATTAAATCGGTTAACTTTAACTTTGAGTACCACTAAGTTTCTTAAAATCAGGCACTCTTAAAATTTTCTCCTTTGACTTTCATTCAAAAATTAATTTTAAGTTTTATTCAATCTCATTTAAAATTCCAAAGACCAAATTTTGTATACGAATTTCTCAAAATCATATAAATGTTGGTCAATATTCTGATGAAAAGTTATAAGCCGCTATTTTAATCAAAAGTTTTCTCAAGGGATAAATATCTTTGGGATATAATTAACTATAAGGGTTTACCCCTATGTGAAATCTATATCCTATAATAAAAATAAATCTTATTCAATCAACTATATTGGATAGGGAAAAATCTCTTGTTAAATTAAAAAAATGCTAATTGTGTTATTGAGCTCATAGCGAAGTAATTTTTTTATCCAACGAGATAATATATTATTTTATATGCCGTAATCAATCACAAAATCTTTAAATCCTTGAGGATAGAAAAAATCCCACCAACAAAGTGATATCCTATCTCTCTCAGACTCACCTTGTGACCACCTGTTCATATGCTTGAAATGACATATAATGTTATAGAATGGACTTCATTTGAGTTATTAAATAAATATATATATAGCAAGGTTTAATAAGCTCTTCTTGTCAAAATATCTTATTGATTTAAATTGAAAGAAGGATGGAGTGAGTGTCGTGTATCTAGGAAAAGGACTTCTATGAATAGGCCTTTGGTAGTTTATTTACTTCTTTTCATTCTTATTGAGCCTCGTAGCTCACTAATAAGAAAAAAAAAATACTTCTTTTCATTCTTTCACTTCCGTTACAATATCATTACGTCTTGGGCAAGTTTTCCATCATGGAAAAGTTGTGCATGAACAATATAAAGAATTTTATTGAGGAAAACTAGGAGTTATATTGTTAGTGGAAGGGTACTTCAAATCATTATACTGAGAATTTGAATTTGGTAACGACTTAACTATTCGAGCCCCAAAAGCAGCAGAGTTTCCTAATTCTATTAAGAATTATAAGATGTGCTTCTATCAAGATCAATTTCATCTCAGATTGCAACTTCCCTTTCTTAACAAAAGCGTCCAAGATCTTAAGATTCGTTAGCTTGGTACTAGCCAAGATTATATCCAACTTTATTGCTAGTATCATCACATTCATCATCTACCAAAGGAATAGAGTAAAGTGGAGTATTAATATATCCCAATTTACCTTTATTGTCTACCCGAGGAATAGAGTTAAGTGGAGCATTAATATATCCCAATTTAAGTTTATTATCAAAACCTTTAAGGAAGACAATTTTCTTTTCTCTTCCCAACATATAAAATTCAAAGTTTGGAAACTAAGATATAACATTGAAAAATGTTTTATTTTATTAAATTGGCCAATAGATGGCCTATTGATACTCGAGCAAGAGATATTACTCCTATTAAGTTGGCGAAATTACGTCTTTTGGAGGAGGCTTAATTCTATTCGAACCTTCAAGAAAAAGAACTAGACTATGTCCAATACATTTCCAAATCATTCATCAATGTTGACAATCTCTTGGACCACCTTCCCAAGGGAAATCGCGAAGTGTCCTTTAGTCTTTTTTTCTTTCTATAATTAGCCACTATTACCTTTATTTAGCCATTCTCTTTTATTTCATTTTTCGTTTTTTAAAATCCTTAGCAAGATTCCTTCTTTCGAGTTTGGCTAGTCTGAGAAGACTTAAACGACTTCTTCGATAATGTTTTAGAAGCAATTTATGATTCTCCTCCTGTGAAGAAGAAAATAGTCCTTAGTGATGAAGAAAAGAATAAGAAGACTATGGCTAGGCTGAGTTCATTCCAAGATGTCCCAGGTGAAGGAGCTACCAACTCCATCGCAATTCCAATCTTACCCATTCGTGAGATTTCTTCCGAGAAGCCAGCTCCAGCTCAAAATGGTAATGAGGAGGTTATTCATCCTCTTCTTTTAAAAAATTTCAAGCAGGGATACAAGAATGACAAGAGGAGGTCAACATTTTGTAAGAATAAGGACTAATTTCTGATTGATGTCAGCGTCCACCCACTTCTACCGAAGAGCAAATTAACTTCAACTACCTTTGATCTTGGTCCCACCATATTCTCAAAGTATTTACATGATCATTTGGAGAAACCTCTATTAAAAATCTTCACAAGTTTGTGACGAGGCAATTTGTCACCTTGGCAGAGTATGTCTTTTGTGATCAATAATCACAAGATAGTAAAGATCGAATTAGATCAGTTTTCAAAAGAAAATAAGGAATTATCAACAAAATTGCAGAAATTGCTCTAAGTTGAGCAAACTACAGAGAACCATTGCGATGAATTTACTAGAAAGGCTGGCATTAACATTCATACCGTTAAAAAAACAAATGAAGAAGCTAATAGTTTGAGAGCTTCAAGTGAATCACAAATGGCCGAGTTACACAGAAAAATAAATATAATATATTCTTCATTGGTCAAATGCGTTTTCTAAAATAGATATCGGTCTAAGATAGAGATTGGTCATTTGATGTTCCCTTCAAGCTCATAATGCTGAATTGAAAGGGTCGCTGAAGAAGTTGGAGTTGGAGAAGGCAAGGATGCCTTCACAAGCACTAAAATCCATGGACAGAAAGTTCATTAATCCCATCGGGCATAAAGATAAGATTATAAACAAATATTAAAAGGGATTCATCTTTTGTTGGGACTTGTTAGGTCAATGAGTGATTAAATATGCATGGTGAAATTCGGTTTCTTTTATTTTAATTCCAAAAACCAATTTTGTAAGGTGGATTTTGGGGAGGGAACTCTTGATAAAGAGAGTAGTTGGCTATTTGGGAAGGATAATTTTTTGTATTTTTTACATTTTTTTTAATAACTTTCAGAGAACTTTTAATAACCCTTTGATGAATTGCAGAGTAAATAGTAATGATTTGAGTTGTCAAATTAAAAATCAATTCACCAACAACAAAAATATAAAAGAACAGATGACTTCGCTATCAGGTCTTATATTGCTTATTTCGTTAAAGTATCTTTAGACAAGTCATAGCTTTGAATGTGCCTCACCTTACACCAAGCTTTCATCTTCACAGGAGTATCAATGAAGACTCCCCAACAAGACTGGACCACTCTATTTTCTCAATATGAATCTTGTTGCATAAAAAGGATTCCAAGTTTAGGGTTAGCCTTTTTGTCCTCTGATACTTAGGATTGCAGCATAATACTGGACTTACGCATTTTAAAAGAAAATCTAAAATAAGAAATCTAGTACATGGGAAATGAGCTATCGAATTGTTTGTGACCACTTAGTTGAATAGCGAAACTATTGAATGACTGAATAACAAAGTAGTCGGATAGAAAAATTCTCAAATAACTAAATACCATATTTCAATTTCCCTAAGAATCGCCAAAGAATAAGTACCAACTTGAGTTTTATAAGTATGGGAAATACAAAATTCTACATTTTATGAATTCCTTAAGTACAACTAGTTCTGAATTCCAGATTTTCATGAGTGTTACCAAGTATAATTAAATATCGGAAGTTAAAATTAGATTTTTCTTTTGCAAGGAAATCAAACAAATTTTTCTTAGCACTCACTTTTATTGAAAGAATGTAATTGAATAGCAAAGTTTGTAAAACACTTCCCTTTTGAGCTAAAAAATAAAAAACATTTCTACTTGTAGAATACTTCTTGCTAATTGGATAACTTGTGCTTAGTTTATTTCATTTCTCCTTTCTTCTTTATTTTCTAATCATCACCATGAATTGTCGGGTACAAATATTTTCAAATTTTCCACTTTGAAGAGTTGTTGACCAAGTCGCAAAGATGTTGACAATCTTCTATGCTGCGGCCATAATCTTTATGAAAAGTGTGGTACTTTGATGAATCACGAATGTGCTGTTGAGTATATAATAGAGAATTGTGCATCAAATTGAGCAGATAAGGATAGGGCGTGACTTCGATCGACGTGGGTTCGGCTATGGAAATAGGAAGAGTATGAACTTAAGCAGGTATCTTTCAATTTAATAATAATAATAATATATTAATTTCTAACAAAAACTCTCATCGCTTTCACACATGGAGATTGTGTCATCATCTCACACACAGACAAATTTTTTGAATTGCTTCCATGCAACGACCCAAGCAATATAAGTCTCTATCTTAGCTATTTTCGATATCACAGATGCACCTGCTTTGTTTGTTCCGCAAATGTGAGATATTTGGGCAAGTTTAACTTTTGGTTGAACCAACAACAACAACAACATCAAGCCTTTATCCCACTACGTGGTGGAACCATTTAAACAAAATTTCATGACATCTTAATCATTGTCTAGCATTTTCTTCGTAATCAAAAAAATTGGCTTTTGACTAGTTATCGAGGTCAGGAGGATAATAATCTTTTTAACAACACATTTCAAGAATACACAGCAAATTTCAGTCGACCACTACCATACAATAGCTTCTCAACAAATTTAATATATTTAGAAAAGAAGGTATTAGCAATCATCTCTTGAGACTAATAGCCCAACACACACCAATTGGAGCTACCCCTTTATGACAGTACAAACAATGCAAATAAGGAAGATAATTGATTAAAGATGCTAGTGACATGCTTCTCTTTTTACAATTATAATCATGCATAAAAGATTGCATTTAGTTATCTCATAATGTCCTTCACATGCTCTTGTGTTGTAGAACTCTACATCTATGAGCCACTATATGTTTAAAATGGTATTATAACACTTTAAAGGATTACTTGAAGCTTAATTTATCACATTGGTCAAAAATAAGATAAGTGAATCAAATGGAAATAAACGAGACAAAAACGTGAGCAACTATGCACGATTATACTACTAAGCTTTACATGCATTTTCCTTAGACATATTTCATGAGAACAAATTTGTCTATTTTACTTAGATGTAGACTTTCTTGTAGCCTTCTCACAACACCCACATATCAAAAATATGTCTCTACACTTACTATTTACAAGGTTAAGAAGGCTACAAAAAAGACTACAACCAACATTAAATATAAAAAGTAGTACAAATTGTGACTATTACAGACTAATATAAACACGTGGACTAGATTTATGATACACGCATGAGTCACTGTCTCTAACGTAACCCCTTCCTCAACAAAGAGTGCCTTGTTTGAGTTTTCGAGGGCAAGTTCGTGCAAGCAAGTTCCTGAAAGCGAGGGCCGAGCTCCTGAGAAGAGGTAATTCATAGTCATATGGTTCAAGTTTAGTCATAAAATTTAGTCATATGGTTCAAAGGTATGCACTTCTTATAGCTTGATCGGGGATGTCTGCGGTAAATAGGTGACCTTAATTGCGCACAGCTACTACGTGTGAGCAAGTTCAATTGAGACGAGTGATCCGTAGGGCATGGGCTGATTTGAGCAAGTCATTTGAAGGAGCTCGTCAAGAATGACAACACTCTTGATCCGCTCTCCTAGCATAAGTTTGTATGATGTAATCTACGCAAAGGAGAATGGCTGTTTGACAATGGGTTGAAGAAAACTTTTGATCTATGGGGCCATGCTTCCTTCAAATGAGTGTCACTTTCACTGTGTGATCCCCCTAATTGGGTTCCTTGATGGGAACATGTTATATACCAATGTGTTATGTACATAAACATGTATGAGTATAAGTTTAGTTTCCCAATTCACTTGCTCCTTTGAAAAGATGAGTTGCAAAAAAGACAAAGGAATTTTAAATGAGGAGCATTTATTGACTTTATCGAATAGTATAAGGGGATCACTTTCACTGTGTGATCCCCCTAATTGGGTTCCTTGATGGGAACATGTTATATACCAATGTGTTATGTACATAAACATGTATGAGTATAAGTTTAGTTTCCCAATTCACTTGCTCCTTTGAAAAGATGAGTTGCAAAAAAGACAAAGGAATTTTAAATGAGGAGCATTTATTGACTTTATCGAATAGTATAAAGGGAGACTAAGAGTTACAACCCTATCATTACTATTGCCTCGAAGGTTAAGCCATCCTTGGAGATTCTTCATTATGATGTTAATTTGACATCTCTCGCATTATCTATAACTATAAATAATTGCAAGGGATGGTGATATAGTTGCACTTCTTTCCTTTGGACTTTGAACATGTGTTACTAATTCACTCAAGAAGGCCAATTTGAGTACTTCAATTCTTTCTGACACGAGCAATAAGAAACTAAATAAGCTACTCCTCCACAAGTATAAGCTAGAAGAGGGGTAGGAGTAAAGTCTAGCTCGCTGGTGAGCAAGACGATAGTGGTGGAGGTGAAGGAGAGCTTTGAGATGGTGATCCTCTCATCAAACTCGATAACACCCCCCCTCCCCCCCATTGAAAAGCATGTAAAGTGAGTCTCTACTTTGTAGACATGTGAAACACATACGATGGTAAATGTGGTTCTTTAAGAGGACGATTACTGCCCAAAAGATAGGTGGACTTGGACTTTGGTCAAGCCAACTAGTAGTCACGATCATGTTTAGGAGGTTGGCTAGTCAGGGCGACTGGAAAAAGGTAAAAGTTCTTTCTTGATTATCAAGCGAGTCAAGTCAAGAGACTAAGTGTCACAGCCTTGAGCGAGCTAAGAGTCCATTTAACCTCAGGCGAATTTTTAAGGCACCAGCCGAATGAATTCAAGGCATTGGCTTGACTCACTAGGCGCCTAACTTATTCACCAACATAGTAGAATTGCATTATAGGCTACTATTCTTTTGGACAAAGAATTTCTTCATCCTAATCTTTCCCTCTATAACATAGGAGCGACTCCATTGGTAGTGAGCTACGAGCCAGCACACGCCACCTTCAAAAGCTCAATCTGCAACTAAGATTGCAAAGATGTCGAAGGGCAAGGTATCGTCGATATCAGCCAAGGAACTTCCCGTAGCCATGTTTTCCATTACAATAATAACTCCAATGTGCAGAAGTCCTAGTTCGGGGGACACCTACTTTGGGTGTTCTCATAGAGCGAGTCTTCCTAGTGGAAAAGATGTTCTATGTCGTACAAACTGATCTTAAGAGAAGACCTAGGGCCTCGGAGAGGGTGAGCATAGCAAGCGACGAGGACTCCCTACTATGTGTGAAAGTGTTAAAGCTCAAAGAGGAGGTGATGGCAACTCATCGGCTCCTTGAGTTGATTCAGTTGAGTATGTTACTAAACGAATGGCATCCTCGTGCTACATCTTTTGGCAAGATATATGTTTTCTTTGTTCTCTTTCTTGCAGTGATTGTGTTTCTTTCTATGGGCTCCGAAAATTCGCGCCCCGACCTCCCCAGTTTTTGGGGAAGTTTTAATGAATTATGTTCCAGGGTAAATTTTCAGAAGGCATATTGGGTTTAAAATAAGACACTACCCAGATATTTCACCATCATTTTTTGAGGACCTTAGATCTGAGTTCTGGTTTCCTACAGGCGCAAGCCCCTATAGTTAATTACCCCTCCCGATAATGAGAGAACTTTCGATTAAGGCTAGTCATCGACAGATACGTGGTATCTAGTGTATAGTAATAGCATGGGTTTAATTTGTGAGAATTTAATAACTAAAATTCGAAATTTCACCATCTTGTACTTAAAGCGGATGGTGGAGGAATGGATGATAGACCCGATCAAGATCCCATGGTTCCTCTGTCTCGGGTCATCATGGTCCCTCATCTACTTAGAGGAGGTAGTCGAACTAATCTAATAGAAGGATCCTTGTCAAAAGCCATGAGTTGCTTTGTCAACAGTACCTTGTAGACCTTGGGTGAATATTTGTCTAAGGGAAAAAATTTAAATCCTTTTTAGCTAACAGAAGACTTTGTGCCCTATCGATCATATCTTATTGATTTATATTTCAAGGATTTAGTGCCATTAGAGAGCATACGAGCTCTGGCAAAGATCATGATTTAGTGGTGTCATTTTTTGAGGACCTAAGATTTGAGTTCTTGTTTCCTACAGGCGCAAGCCCCTATAGTTAATTACCCCTCCCGATAATGAGAGAGAACTTTCGATTAAGGCTAGTCATCGACAGATATGTAGAGATACGTGGTATCTAGTGTATAGTAATAACATGGGTTTAATTTGTGAGAATTTAATAATTAAAATTTGAAATTTCACCATCTTGTACTTAAAGCAGATGGTGGGGGAATGGATGATGGACCCGATTAAGATCCCATGGTTCCGCTGTCCCTAGTCATCATGGTCCCTCGTCTACTTAGAGGAGGTAGTCGAACTAACCTAACAGAAGGATCCTTGTCAGAAGCCATGAGTTGCTTCGTCAAAGGTACCTTGTAGACCTGGGGTAAATATTTGTCTAAGGGAACAAATTTAAATCCACCTTAGCTAACAGAGGACTTTGTGCCCCATCGATCATATTCTATTGATTTATATCTTAAGGATTTAGTGTCATTGGAGAGCATACAAGCTCTGGCAATGACTGTGATTTAATGGTGTTATTTGGCGGCAAACCACCCGGTTTAGAGGGCCCCGATCATAAACGTTTACCTGCGGTATTATTTACCGGCAAAACTGTCGGTTAGGGGACACGCTCTAAGTCCTTACTAGCAGGAGATTGTTTTAGAATGAATCTTAGTGATATGCTCGACCAAACATTAGTTCTTTGTAAGCTAAAGTGATATTTAAATTTTTTCACCTCAGCAATTGTTGCAGAGGGTGGATAGATTTTGCTTTAAGTGTTTTGATGGTTAATTTTATTTTTAAATATTTTGATCTTGATGTCTTACGGATTTTCATGAGCCTCTAGGAGGAATTTGAAATATTTGAAATTAACCCCTCCGATTGAGATTTGTATTCAACATGGCCATCATCGGGGTGTATGAGCAATTTTTTTATGGGTTTGAACCTTGTCAACTTTTCCTACTAGCCGATAGAGGATCGAGTTCGTTGTAGACTTGGTACCTTTGGTAAATTCTTAAGAATTAACCCCTCCGGTTGAGATTTATATTCAACACGGCCATCATCGGGGTGTATGAGAAATTTTATTTTATGGGTTTGAACCTTGTCGACTCTGTCTACTTGTCGACGGAGAATATGAGTTATTGTAGGCTTGGTGCCTTTGAAAGATTTTTGAAAATTAACCTTTCCGGTTGAGATTTACATTCAACAAGGCCATCATCGGGGTGTATGGGCAATTTTATTTTATGGGTTTGAACCTTGTCGACTCTGGCTACTAGTCAACAGAGGATCAGGTTCGTTGTAGACTTGGTGCCTTTGGTAGATTCATGAGAATTAATTAATCCGGTTGAGATTTACATTCAACATAGCCATCATCGGGGTGTATGGGCAATTTTATTTTATCGGTTTGAACCTTGTCGACTCTTTCTACTTGTTGACAGAGGATCGGGTTCATTGTAGACTTAGTGCCTTTGGTAGATTTTTGAGAATTAACCCCTTCGATTGAAATTTATATTCAACACGGCCATCATCGAGGTGTATGGGTAATTTTATTTTATGGGTTTGAAACTTGTCGACTTTGTCTAGTTGTTGATAGAGGATCGGGTTCATAGTAGATTTTGTGTCTTTGTTAATGAATTTTCTTGGTTGTAGACCTTGAAGATGTAATATGAACGTATTAAAATAAATATCTCAGTCAGCACCATGACCATATATTTATTTGTAGTTCGAGCTGTATCGACTCCTATCCACTCGCATAGAAAGATCGGGCTCAAATTTCAATTTATCATTTGACCCGTGCAGCATCCTCAGATGTCACGTGCATACCCATAACACACTTGCCGGAGCTCATGCGGGTATATATTCTTATATGTATACAGGTTAATGTATTTGCATGCGCACTTCCATATTTGTGTGTATACATGTTATAATATATTTGGGGGGGAGGGGGCATTTTAAAATAGTTAACGTTGATCAACCGTGTGGGAAACTGCCATTTGAACGTGCGCAACGCTTTATTTGAGAGCTTGTAGACACCTTTTGTCCGCTTGCGTGAGTGTTACAGATTCGGTGGCATGGCGTCACGTCATGAGTTATTTGGTGCTTCATGTAGATGGGTTGTTGTTGACAAGTGCATAGGACTTTTCTTGAGAATTTGCACACACCTTCTGTTCTCTTGTATGCATGTTGCAGATCCGGTAGCGAGGAGTCGCACTACGGGTTGCCCGTTGCTTTGTACAGGTAGATTGTCGTGCACTAACTAGTCTCCTGCTATTGCTTGTAGATACTAGCATTTACTGTGTGTCATATGTCTTCACTTGCAGAAGGGCAGTGTATTTATTTGACGCTTAATGGTGATTGATTGCAAGGGTGTCGCAACATCTGTTGCCTCCCGCTATACAGCTTGTAGGTATCTAACCCTAAATGGCATATTACGCACAAGAAGGATCTCCTATAGCAGCTCATAGGTGTTTGTATTTACTGCCCTTCATCCATCCTTACTTGCAAGGGATCAGAGTATTTGTTAATTGTGAGGGTCTCCTTACAATCATTGCAACTAGATTTCCCTACACTTGTTGGTTGGCGAACTGTTATGTTCACTGGCATATCTTGTGTTATCGCCTATAAATACCCATAGGCTTCTTGTAGCTACTTGTAGACTTGTCACATTTCTTGCATATTGGTTTCTTTATATTCATAGGAAACCAATGTATTTGTTTGCATGTTGATCATCGAGTCGCCATCTTAGCTTGCATATCCTTCTATGTTCGTAGGAGTTCCCACGCATATTTACAAACTAGCTGATTGTTGAGCGTAGGGATGTCGTTACATTCATAACTCAACTGCTATCATTGCTCGCAAGAAGGTAATGTATTCGTCTGCAAGTTGTTTGATGTTGAGTGTGTACTGGTGCCGACCGCAGGATGTTGTTGCACTCATTGCATATTCTTCATATCTTACTGAATCGAATCATCATGCTCATGGTACATTGATCTCCTCCGCTTGCAGGGGATCAATATGCTTACTTGCATGTAAACTTCCATTGACTATGGGAGGATCACACTCCAACTTGCACCTAGTATCTCTTTGATAGATTAGTGCATTCATTATAAGCTACTAGTGGTCACAACATTCAACATGATTATATTTACTTGTTTGTGAATTGACGATATTTAGAACACGCATCCCTCTTAATTCAATTGACTGTTACTTGCAAGCGATTTCATTTACAAATCATATTCATCCGTTAGTGTTCATTTGCATGCTTTAGATCATCACTTAGCATTTTGTATTTTCAAATTTTATTGTGCATTTGTCAAATTAAAGTCTGATTCATTGTTTTAAATTCTGTCCCCTATGGTTCATTTTGTTCTAGCCCCCTGTAATTGTTCATTTGAAGTCAAATCAAGTCCCCTTGTCAGTGTAATGTTCAGCAACCTCCCGGGTCTCCCACGTGTAGGAAAAATTTCAGGAGTCAGAGCCATCCCACCACGCTACGAGAGCATATATGGTAGGTGTCGGACAAAACTACGGCCATATTTTTTCAATCCCACCACGCTACGAGAGCATGTATGGGTCTTCGAGGTACCTGTTTGACAATGCGCAATTGCTTTCCTCGCCGGCACTGAGGCACGTACAGGTACTTATAAGTGTCCCCGCCACTCTACGGGAGCATGAATAGGGCCTACCCGCCTGGCCGTAAGCATCGCACCGAGCGCCCTCCTACCGTGCTATGAGAGCACGTGTAGGGGGTCCGCCGGCTAGCCGCGAACGCTGAAAATAGGATTTTGGAGTTTAGAACGTTAAACCTTCGCGGAGAAAAGGCGACGACAATGTTGTTGAAGCGATGGAGATATCGAGAAAAATGTGCACGTGAATCAAGGCACACAATGTTTGAACTTTTTTTTCCTCTTTTTTTTAATCTTTTTTTTTTTCTTTTTCTCTTTTCTTTTTTCAAGATAATAATAATAATAATAGTAGATAATATTAATTACTAATAATAATTAATAACAATATTAAATAATAATAAAAATGAAAATGAAAGCTTGCTGGAGGAGTTAATAGGCTTTTCTCTGTTAAGAAGGGTTGAGTGGAGATGTGAGTGAGGTTGGATTTAGCAGGTTTCATGTGAAGATATTAAGGAGTTGGGAAAAGACTTCGGTTCAGGCAACAGAGGGCAGAGGTATTGCTGGGATTTTGGCGTATGGATGAGGCGATAAGGTCGTTAGGCCTGCTAGAACGGAAGGAGGTCAGTGCAGCTCGACGAGTTGGAGGTCGAAGGAGTAGAGGAGATGGACGGCGGGTCGTATGCATGGGATCGAGCCACACACGGGAGCAGGACAGCAAGCCAAAGGGAGTTTGGATGAACTGGCTCAATTTAGCTAGGTCAGAAAGCTGAAGGGTTAGGGTAGAAGAGGTCAGACAGATCGTGTGGAAGCTCAGCTGGGTGTGGAGCTTGATTGACCAGTTCGATTGCTCTGTGCGTGAACAAAGAGGGAGTTAAGGAGTGGATGGCTATTGTGGTCGTGTGTGAGGTAGTGACGGGAGGTCTGCGGTCGTGGATTGGAAGAGGGGAGGTCTGCGGTCGTGGATTGGAAGAGGGGAGATCTGTAGTGAGGTTTGTGGGCTTCGTCTTGGTGTGAGGTGCGAATGGGATGACAGGCTTTGTGTTCGACGGGCGGAAGTTGGGTGGAGATGTTTGAATAAGGGAAGCATGCTACGGTTTGAGGGAGGCAGGTTTGGAAGCTGCTAAGAGGGAGGTTGAACGAGTAGATTAACAGAGGCTGGGTTGTAGCTTATGTGCCCGGATTCGAACAGAAGATGGAGCGGCTGAATTCGGACGGGCTCTGGAGGCTTACGTGCGTGGAAGAAGTTGAAGTAGATAAACAGCTCACCCTCCTCATTTTAACGAGGACTAGAGCGATTGCCGAGGCCGGAACAGGATTTACAGTAAGTGACAACCTTGCCAGCATGATAGAGAGGGATTTCAGCAGGATTTGAGGGATTCGAGCAGGATATCAGGATGGGCCGCCGGCTACATTGGATTTTAGCAGGATTTGAGCACAGATTTTAAAGAGGTAATTTTATAATTTAAAATTTTTTTAATCTCATGTGGAGGTCAACACCTACAATTTATGATGAATACTTTACTTCTTTTTTTGTTATTTTGGTTGAAGAAAATTCAATGTCTTTAGTTAGGGAGCGACTTTTTATCGAGTAAGTTGAGGTCAACTCTATATAAATTAAGGGATGACTCTTTGTGAAGTGAGTCGAAGATGACTCTTTGATTTTCCAGGTTAATGCGACTTCTTATGACGATGGCAACCCTATATAAGGCGAGTTGGAGAAAAGATAGTGAATCTTTTTGAAATGGTGAAGATATGGACAAGATCTGGTGCATTAACGATAGATGCGATTTGAGCTCAAAAACTAGATCATTATCCTATCTATAACCCTCACCCAGACAGGAAGGACACTATATCTGCAGAAAGATAGAAATAATGAAGAAAATTTTCAGAGCTAATATACATATTTAATAGATCAATTTTCTCATAGTTTTCTCCTTTGGCTTACTGTTTATGATGACCCAAAACACTAAACATAAAAAAAATTCAAAAATAATAAGAATTGATGGAAACCTCACTGGAGATGTCCACTTTCATTTCCAAGTGGATTTTCTAAAATCCAACCTATATTTTGAGATCTGGAACGATTTTCTTCCCACAATTGATTAGCTCTGGACAGATTGACAAAAGTTGAGTCCAAGAACAAATTAACCATCCTAAACCCCACCAACTAACCCCATCAATTCCAGATCAATACTAGATATCATTTTAAGCATCTATCAATTTTGCAAGGAAATCCCACCACCACATCAACTTTAAACTTCCTAGAGAGGACTGTGAACAAGAAGTCTCTCCAAGACCCAAGTGCTCTGCTGGTAACTCTTGAACTATGTAAATACAATAAGAAGGCAAGTGCTTTTTGCTAACCAGCTCACTGTCACGCTCCCTGTTCTTTCCCTTACACTCAAGCTATGTTCTTAGTTTACACTAATCAAACTATCTCCTTAGCCTAAAGTAATATGTAACAGAGATTGCTCCTTTAGATGTCAATATAACCTACAATTTCTCGGTTACAAAAGGAGATAAGAACCCTATAAATAATGTATTATACCGATCAAAGAACTTTTTTACGTAAGGAGCATCAGGCCCCATGTCACACCTATTGCAATGCTTTCACAATTGATGTGCAATGCAAAAAAATGCCAAAAAGGTGATATATTATCTTCAACTTTCTAAAACAAACCACAATCAAGTATAAAGAATAAGTACTTCTCCCATCGTTGACCAACTGTGTCAACTTGCTGCAGCAACTTCTCTCTTGTCCAGAACAAGTGCAAAAGATCATAGTCAAGGTCTGTGACCGCTTTAATGGATGCTGAAGTAAGGGAAAGCTTTACACCCTGAATACAGCAACTGAACTAAGTATAGTCCTGGAAAAGACTAGAAGTAAATCATAAAATAAAGAATTATCTATAATGACAAATAAAAAGAATTGACAGGATAAAATGAATTACCTCAATAAACCCATTCTTCCTCACTGACAAATAGTATGCCTGTCTAGTTTCACATAGGTAAGACAAAATGGCAGAAGTTTCTTGAGAGCCCTTGCAGAGACTTTGAAAGTTCTTCATGGTAATGACGCATGTAGACGTCCAGTTGCTTGCACTTAAGGTTTTAATAACATCAGCAGCTCTTTCCTGAAAATTCAAAGGAAAACATCTCATAGTGTATTCAAGATCATTTGAGTATTGAAAATTCATTTTTCTTAATGTAGAAATGATGCGTACCTGCAGCAGTACCCTAAGAATAAAAGTATCATCGGAGTTATCTTCCAGAGAAATTGATCTAAAAGTGCCCAAAATCTGTCCTGCCCTCCTGAGCAACCGAGAGAGACGTCCACTAGTCGGATTGCTTAGTTCCCTACTTAATAGAATGTCCCCATTGAGATGCATTTCAAGCTGGCAGAAGTGATAAATGGTTAACTAGAGAAAAACAAGTTTAAATTGTTCAGAACCATCTGGCAAAAAGAGTTGGAAAGAAAGTTTCGTTTCAAAGTATTACGTTGCAACTCTCAGAATTTAATTCATACAATAAGTAAAACAGTTTCATAGTACAACAGTCATACGATCTCCATTCTAAAAAAGAAGCAGTTTAGATACTTTATGTCAATTTTGTTTTTAGAGGAGAGGAAAGGCCAAGCAACAGTAAGATACAAACAAGTTTTTGGCTGCTTCAGCACTTTATTAATGAAGACATAAAGGGTAAAGCCAAAAAACACAAAAAGTATTGATCATCCATGAAAAAAGTGCCTCTATTTGCCCTACTAACAAGAAAATCAGAAATATCATTACGTGATATAATTTGTCATGCATAAGGAGTTTGCAGTTTGAGTCTAAAGGTTTTCGTTTGAGTAAATCTAAAACCGAATATATGGAGTATTATTTTAATAGTAATAGATCTAGTGTGGGGATTGTGCCTTTGGGTGATCAAGTCATTAATAAGAGCATACGTTTTAGATATCTTAGGTCTATTGTTTAGAGTGATCGTGAAATAGATGGGAATATTATTAGTAGAATTCAAGATAGATTGTTTAAGTGGAGGAATGCACCAGGCTTGTTGTGTGATAGAAAAGTCCCCCTCAAACTTAAGGGAAAATTCTATAAGATGGTGGTGAGACCTGCAATGCTTTATTGTGCAGAATGCTGGCCATTAAAAGAGAAGCATTATATTAAGTTAAGTGTTGCAGAGATGAGGATGCTCAAGTGGATGAGTGGCTTTACTCTTAGAGACATAATACAAAACGAGCATATACACGAAAAGGTTGGAGTAGCTCCAATGGAAGATAAGATTAGAGAGAGTCGCCTTAGATGGTTTGGTCACATAAAACGGCGGTCTTCCGATGACTCGGTCAGGAGAGTAGATGTATTAGATTTAGCTTATGTTAAGAAAGGTAGATATGGACCTAAAAAGATTTGGTTATAAAATATTAGAAATGACATTTTCTTTATTAGATTTAAATGAGAATTTGACTGTTAAAAAGACACAATGGAGAAAAAGGATTCATGTAGCCAACCCCATGTAGTGGGATAAAGGCTAATGTTGTTGTTGTTGTTGTTGTTGTTGCAGGGAGTTTGCAATTACATTTACTAAAGATAACGTTTTCAAGAGTTATTTGGGCGCTAATATGATAAAATTCCAAGGGAAGGTGTTCTCAATGCTTTTACAACTTATAATAATTATAAGTCATCATTATAACAACGATGATGAAGAACAACGATGATGAAGAACAAGACGACCAAGAATTCATGGTCCTACTCAAGATATGTAAAGCATCTTTAACCAGCTACAGTTAAGGATGAATCAAGGCATCAGTAGCAATAATGGCCTTGATCAATCAAACATTTTCCTTTTCTGACCCTTGATTATCAACTGAAGCCCCTTACCTCACATCTACTACTGCTTTTCTCTGATGCAGCTGCATATTCTACTATCATATAAACAATAGATATAAGTCCAACTCTCTCTTAATGTGCTAATTTAAGGCTTCTCAGTATTAAAGAGCTTAAATAACACTACTATTGTGAAGAACTATTTGTGTGTTCATATAACCCAGTTGGCCATTTATGAACTTCTAAGTTTTCTCCTGCTTCATGGTACTCTTCTGTCTAGTAAAAAGTTTCAACTAACTTCTCTCAATTCCAACTATACAGTTCTATTTCAAACTAATTATATTCATGGTTATATTATCCTTATTTTGTACAAAATTGGAGAAGCCTAAACCAACTACTCCACTTAAAACTTGGCTTTAATCAAAGTACTATTTCCTTTTTCATTTCCAATAAATTAACAAAGTGTCTAGTATTTTGCCTATTTCAGTCTATTTTCTGAAGTATTTTCTCTATTGCTGTAATTTGCAGTTTACTTAAGAATTATTTAATGTAATTAGACTATATATCATTTACAAATAGCATCTCTTTAAAATTCCACTAAGAAAATTTAGCTGAAAAAGGACAAGCAAAAACAATAAAAATCATGGCCGCACATTGTAGTAGATTAAGCGTAGGCAACTTACCAGAACTTGGTCCATGCATAAAGGTGTCAAGCCTCCCCGACAAAACCAAGTATTTTTCAACTAGAAACAGTATAATCAGAAGTAAGGATTAGTCTAGAAATAATAAAATTTTTTATCTCATTAAAATATTTTCAATATATGCAGCATTTTGTTTAGCAGAATGAATATACGCCATGAGCAACAGCAACATATCCAAGAAGAAAAGCAGAGTTTTTGTTTTAGTAGGGAAAATGGAAAAATTGCACATCCATAAATCTGAATTCATTTAGAAGTTGCAACAGACAAGTTATTCTATTTCTACCAACAATTATTTGGTTGAGTGGCATTGTCTTTGATCTCTAAAGTGAAGCTCCACTGTTTTAATCCTTGCAGAAAAAACTATCCTAAGTCTTGTTTACAGTTTCTTATCATCAACAAAGAAAGAAAGTTGGAAGTAGCTTTGCACTTGAGATCATTATCACCTGAACTTGTTACCACAACAAGAAATTGTCAACAAATAACATGGAAATGCTGCCAGAATAACAAAAATTGAGGGTTGATGTGAGGTTGAAAGAACATCATAAAATCTTTGCAAGTTGAAGCAAAAAAAGTCACATACAGCCTATGTTGCATCAATACTCCTATTTACAAAGGTATGCTTTATCGGACACGTGTCGGATACGGATACGCCTCCGATATGGCACGAATAAGTGTCAGGCACAGCTTTGCCGTGTCCAATTAAAATAATATTTAAATTGGATGGGACTTAAAAAACGAAAAAAAAAAAAAAAAGACGGGAGCGGCTCGTATTGCCTATTCATTTTTGCGACCCGCTTGTATTTCCTATTCATTTTTGCACCGCAAGGGTTTAAGCATTTCCGCGACCACAAGCTTGAGTTAGGACGATTCCATTTTCGCAACTACGGCCGTGCGTCTTCTTCATTGTCGTTGAAGGTGCACTACACGAGCAAGCCGAGTAGGAGAGATGAAGCGACACGAATGCAGGAAGGTTCGTTTATGTGAGCATCAAGCAGTAATCTTGTTTGTCTCCTTCGTCGACGCGAACAGTGAAGCCGACGGGCACGTCCAATACTTTGTTTCTTTGTTTTCGCGTGAAGCCGACAAGGCGACTCGAGCAGAAGGCGGCGGAAGAACACATGAGCAGCTAGACTACCGAACGAGCCTATCCCATACTTCATTTCTTCGTTTTCACGTGAAGGTTCGTTTTCTGTCTTTGCGTGAAGGTTTGTTTTCTTCATCTTCTTCGTCTTCCCATCCGTTCCGTACTTCGTTTCCCATTAAGGCCCATCTTGACTCTTGAGGGTTTATTTTCTTTGATTTAGGGGTATCCTTCTTCATATTCACGAGCAGGCGAGAGTAAGAGTCGAGAAGAGCATATATACGTAAGCACCGCTAACATTTTTCTTTTATTATCCATTGTCTAATTCCTGCAAAAAATATCTTTGTTATCCTTCCTATAGAAATTTTCGTTTAATAGCTTTTATTTTCCTATAAGAATGTTTCTTTTATTTTCCTATAGAAATGTTTGGTTGCTAGCGCATTTTTACATCTTAATGGTTTATTTGATTTGGTTGCGAATATATGTTTAACAGCTAATTTTTTGCTAAATGTTATAGTTGCAACTTGTGCTTTTTAGGGTTTCAAGTAGAGTGACTTTAAGATAACAATGTTATTTTAGAGAATGTTCCTATGGTTGTAAATGAGTTTAAATGAGTTTGAAAAATTGTTTGAAAGATTAAGCTATAAGCCTAAAACCTAATTTCATTATTTTGTAGAATAATGTTTGAGCATTCTATTTTGAATTCTAACTATTGAACCTATAATTTGTGTCGATTCTTTGATTCTTTCGTAGGATAATGAGCTCTAGTGGCGGAGGAATTGTGTCTGCTGATGGTCCATCAGAGACGAATATTAAAGATAACAAACCTCTGTGGGGTCATGTGACAAAAATAGAAAAAACTTTAGAAGGGGTGGCAATATTGCATTCAAATGCAATTACTGTAATGCCACATATAAAAGATCATATTATAAAGTGAAAGCCCATTTATTGAAGATTGTTAGTCATGAAATTAAAGTATGCCCGAATATAAGCTCATCACAAGAGCTAAATTATAAAGGAAAATCAGTGAAGCTGAGCAAAAGAATAGAAGAGAGCTTCCAAAAGAGATTCCACTTCCAAGCACCCATGCTTCATATCCTTCATCATTTTCTTTAATTCGAAGTGATGATATTACTATGAACAAAGGGTCATTCAGGATGGAGAGATATGAACCTAAAAGAAAAAAACATATTGTAGATAGTGCTTTGGAAAAATCATTTAATTTACAAATGAGAGAACAATTAGATCGGGAAATAGCTAGAATGTTTTACTTAGCTGGACTTCATTTTAACATAGTAAGGAATCCACATTACAAGAATACTTTTACCTTCGCATGTAATAATAATATTGCAGAATACGTGCCACCAGGATATAATGTCTTTAGAACCAAGTTGTGTAAAGAGAGGGAAATAACATTGAGAAGTTGCTCGAGCCTACCAAAGGAGTTTGAAAGGGAAAAGGAGTTACTTTGGTTTGTCATAGGTGGATAGATCCACAAAGAAGACCACTTATCAACTTCATGGTCATAACAGAGAGATATCCTATATTTATCAAAGCTGTTAATAATAAAGGACAGTACAAGGATAAGTTTTTCATTTCTAATTTAATCAAAAAAGTCATCATAATGGTGGGGCCTTCAAAAATCATTCAGGTCATTACTGATAATGCACCTGTTTGTAGAGCTGTATGTCTACTTGTGGAGCAAGCCTATCCTCATATTTTTTGGACACCATGTGTTATGCATACACTTAATCTTGCCTTGAAAACATTTGTGCAGCTAAGAATACCAAGGCGAATGAAATCACTTATAATAAATGTCATTGGATCGCAGTAATTGCTGAAGATACAGTTGTAATTAAGAATTTTATTATGAATCATTACATGAGAGTTTCAATGTTCAATGATTTCTCTAATTTAAAGATGCTTGCAGTTGCTGAAACTCAGTTTGCCTCAATTATAATGATGTTGAGAAGATTCAAAAAAATAAAAAATATCCTTCAACCTATGATAATCAGTGACAAATGGTATTGTTATCAGGAAAATAATGTTGGAAAGGCAAGATATGTAAAAGAGAAGATTTTATATGATTTATGGTGGGATGAGATTGAATACATCTTAAATTTCACTGATATAATTTATGAGATGTTGAGAGTTGCTGATACTAATAAGTCTTATTTACATCTCATTGATGAGATATGGGATTCAATCCTAGCCAAGGTAAAAAAAATTATATATAGACATGAAAGAAAGGCACTTTATGAAGACTCAAATTTTTGGAATGTTATTTATGCTATTTTAGAATATAGGTGGAGCAAAAGTAAGACACATTTATATTGCTTGGCTCACTCACTAAATCTCAGGTAAATTTCAATATTTTTTCATTATTCATTCACAATTTGATGTTTAAAAATTATATAATAGTATTTGATTTTAATGTTATTTGAGGATATTCAAGTAAAGAATGACTTTATGAGGATCCTCAATGAGTTTCTCCACAGAAAGAATTAAAAATTTCAAATATGAGGAAAGCATGTTTGAAGCGTTATTTTTCAAATGAGGAGAGAAGAACTGTCAAGATAGATCTTGCTAAATTTTTTAGTTATTTGGAGGACTTTAGTGACCAAGAGTCCTTGTGTGATAGGTGGAGAATTGATCCAAAAATGTGGTGGTTGATATATGAAGCTTTAGCACTTCTACTTCAAATAATCATCATAAAACGGCTTGGCCAAGTTTGCCAAGTTTTATTCTCATCTTGTTGTGAAAGAAATTGAGCACTTACTCTTTCATCCAATCAATGAAGAGAAATAAAATTACTCCACAACAGGCTAAAGATTTAGTTTATATGCATACAAACATTCGGCTTCTATCAAGAAAACCTCCAACTTATATGGAAGGAGATAACAGGATGTGAGATGTTGCTAGAGATGGATTTAAATCTGTTGATAATATGAGAATATTAGAAATTGTTAATCTTTCATTTGATGAGCCTGAATTGAAAGCTATGATATTTATTGAAGATGATATAGAAGTTCAAAGACAAACCACTTAAGAAGTTAATCCTATCATTCTGTTATGCAGCATGTGCCGGCCCAGGAGGGGCCGGCTGGACCGGTCCAGCCTGGACCGGTCCAAACCTACGCCAGGCGGACAAAGCAGGGAGGGGGGCAGAACATAGGTGGGCCCCATGGGGGGGCTTAATGCAATTTTTGAGAGGGAAAATTTGAATGTAAGGGCTGTTTAGGAATTTTGGAGAAATCCTTTATTGTTAATTAGGGGGGATTGGGAGGGAATTAGGGCATCTTGAATTTGAACTAGAATTTGAGATCTTCTTGGAGGTTTGGGCTCTAGTCTTCTTGGCTAGAGATTTTGGAGAGTTAATCTTCCTCTCGAATTGAAGATCCTTGTATCGTTTACTGTTTTTATTATTCTTCTAGTGGAATACAAGTGCTTGTTTGGTTTTGCTACAGATTTCCCTTGCGTTTTCTCTGTTTTGTCTCAATTTCCCTACAGATTTTTGCTGTTCTTGCTGATTTCCTGCAGCAAACAGCAAAATCTGCTGCTGTTTGCTCTCCGATCTTGGGTAGGTTTGCTTGCGAACTCAAGTATTACCTTAGGGTTACTTGCGAACTCAAGTATTGCCTATCACATTCATTCTATTGAATAGTTAAAACTTCATATGCTAGACAATTTATGTTTATGTTTATGTTGTTGTACTAGACATTTAATGCTTATTTTTATTTTGATATTATAAGCTATAAGGCTACAAATGATGTTGCTTTCATTTTTTTGGTCATTTCAAATATTATGCTTTGATTGCTTTCTTAATTTTTATGTATGATTTATAAATTATAATGATGTATCCACGCCATATCCATATCCTATATTTTTAAGAATTGACATGTCCCGTATCCGTATCGTGTCGTATCCATGTGGTCGTATCTGTATTGGTGCAACATAGCATACAGCCAAATTGAGTGTCACAAAAATAATAATTTTAAAATAAAAGCGTAGGTAAATTTGATATAACAAAGATGAATTATCATATAAAAGGAAGTGAAGAGTAACACTTGTTATCTATTAAAAAAATAGTAAAAAATAGGTTTGGGCGATTTGATGTGTACAATAGATAGAAAAATACACACCGCTAGGCTAAGTATATCTAATTAATGTAAATGGAATACGATTGAACATTGTAGACCAAAAAGTTAACAAGACTATATGTTGTAAAAAGATAGTTGCTTAAAATAGAGTAAACGCCACTTATAGCAATCGCAAAAGAACAAATGATAGAGGGTCTATAAAGATAACCACAAATTATTGAGATTAAATTAATGGCAATTATAATCTCATGTTCTGTAGTCCAAAACAGGAATCTCGTGAATGATGTAAAAGAGAACAATTTGCAAAACAAAAAATTCTCAAGCACAAACAAATCAACCTATTAATGAGCATTTCAGAGTCCTACAGTAATATTTTTAAGGTTGTTGACCACAAACAGTTGGAGGCACTTCTTTTATTGCCAACCTATTATACCTTAAGGACTAGATTCTAAATTGGAATACCAACAAGCCATTTAGTGTATTCACTGTTAAAGATTACTTCTGTCCGAAGTTAGCCCAAAAGATATTCTTTTAAACGACGCTGGATCCTTAACAGAAAGCATAAAGCAGAATTTCGAAGTTTTTAGAGTAAAATATCAGATCAAAAAACAAATTAATCAGCTTTAACCCAGAGAAAGTTCGGATTGGAGACATCGGAAGAGCAAAACTGAAACACATTGTGAATTTCTGAAGAACGGTAACCAATTAGAAAACAATAAAAACTGCGAACCTCAGAGATTCGGACGACGCAAACGCCGAGATTGCGAGCAACCTTAAGGGTGAGATCTCTCCAGAAGAGGAAACGAGGCTCCCAATCCGATCTCTGGCCACTGAAGGCTTTGAAACGCGCAGTAGCCACAACCTCATCGTCCCAATCTGGCACTTCGTTCTTCACCAAGTCGCTCACGGACGAAACGGGTAAGACGGACGTTGAAGAACTCGTCATTAAAGAACCGACTAGTTTGCAAAGAGACTTGAGGAGAAATGGACAGACATCTCAAGGACAATAGAGGATTTTGACATCGCACATCAACTCTCAAGAGGGTTAATTGTGTGCATTTATAACTTAGATGCTGAAAGTTTTCCTTCCAGTATCCAAATCAGAACATCGGATGGAAAATCGTCCAATTTCAGATCTATTGAGGTGTATTAAAACTCATAATTCATCAAGAAATCTGCCGAACAGAAGTATGGGGAGGCCCTCACTTCCAAATTTAATTCCAAATTATCTTAATTATTAAATAATGTAATCACTAATTATAGTGTTATTTATCAAATTACTTATTTAGGTTCTAATTTAATAAGTATTTAATGTCTAATTATATTATTAATTATCTAATTAATTAGTTAATTATTTTTTAAAAAACTAATTATTTAAATAATGCTCCTACTAATTATTTCATTAATTTTAAAGTATTATTTAATTAGTTTTAATTATTAATTATCTTATAATCATTTAAATACTCTTCTACTAATAAATTATTTAATTATTATTTATACGGTTATATAATATTTATTTCTATTTGAAATCATATTAATTAAACTATTGATTTTAATTATTAATTATTAATTATTTAATTGATGTAGGATTTGCTTTTCATTCTTCTTCATTTCTTTGTTAGTGTTGCTTTTCCTCGTCGCCATTTCTTCATGTCTGCTTCGGCCTCACGTGTTTCGCGTGAAGTAATGTGTTGAAAGAGGTTCTAATAAAGCTTCTTCGCATCCTTTAATGATGTAGGATCAGAAGTCACGATAGGAGCTTACTTGCTGCGAAGGTAACCATCTTTATCCCTTTCACACGCTTCTTTGGCCAAATCCCATAAATCTACCGAACTATCAGATTTAGTAAATCTAGAACTTATGACAAAAAGGGGGAATCAGATGTTTTATTCTGCCATGAGATGTACAAGGTGCTTAAATCCCATTTGGCAGAATTTAGCATAAATCCTACTCAAATCCTGCATAAATTCTATTAAATATTGTTGCCATATAGTCCCTTAGTATTTATTGAGCATAAGCACTAGGGATGAGTCGTATTTGCATATAAACTTCTTTTAAAATTTATCTCAATTAAAGTTAATTATAATACATGCTACTATAAAACCTGGTAAATCTCTTCCCTACCTAGGTATGTCTTAAATCTAAAATCAGAGTCTAGAATGTAGTAGAAAAGGTTGAAATACAAGTAGAAGAAATTTTTATGGGAGTGTTGCAGTGTTGTACCTTGGAGCGAGTGGTACTTCCCTCTCTATATAGGAGGTTGAGTTGGGGGAGCACAATAGTGTTATCCTCTCTATCTTAGAGTGGTGGTTGAGATAAATTTGTGACGCTGATATCTCTATCTAAGAATATCCAGGAAAAATAAGAATATTTCGGTTAAGAGCGGCAGCTTTGAGAGTTGGAGAACCATGATACTGATTATTAAAATATATTTTTTATATATAAAAATATAAATCTATTCCTCAACCCCCCCCCCCCCCCCCCCCCCCAACACACACACAATCATTAAGCTTGCGTAGAAGGAGGAGGAGAGGATAGGAGAGAGAGAAAGAAGAGGAAAAAGTATGGAGGCCGCTGAATTCATCTGTTGAGCCAATTAGGAGAATCACCTTGTTTGAGATAGGTTCCCAATGCCCTAATTTGAATTTCAATTCTAGTATTTCTACAAAAAGTTATAGAATAAAATATATTTTTAATGAGTACAATAAACTTTACACAATATAATTTTGGTATGCTATAAAATATCTCATTTTGGTCATTTCAATTGGAAGAAGTTGATATTTCACTCGTTGATTTTATCTATATAAATTTCTAAGGATTTTCATATTAAAATGGCTTTTATATTATTCGTTATCATTCATCCAAAGTTTTAAGATGATGCTTTAAATGTCCCTTAGAATTATTTTTCAAAAAAAGAATGTTAAGCGTATAGGCAAATTATACATACATCATTTCTGAAATATCGTATATGTGTCAGTACATATGTGTTCATATCCATAGTCAATGTCATATATATATATATATATATATATATATATATATATATATATATATATATATATATATATATATATATATATATGTTAATTTTGTTAATCTATGCTTATACATTCATATTCATATGGCAGAAGTTTAGATGTGGGAGATGTGAAAGTGCAATACAAGTTCTATTATATGGATTGAATTTTTGTTATATTCTGCTTCTGATAATGGCCCCATCTATCATGTGAATATCTGAGATGTTATTTTTGAGTCCATCTACTTTATGCAAGAGTGGGAGGTTCAAGGGAGTTATAAGTGAAAATAGAGTTATAAGGGGAATCAGGTTGGTCTCCTTCACCTAGTGAGGGTTGACCTTGGGACGTAAGTGGAAGTAAAGTTATAAGCATGCATTGGGATGTGTGCATATCATGATTCATATGTTATATACTGGGTTCAATAAAATAAGTTTAAGTAAAAAAGAATACTCTGTTAATTAGTATACTTTGATGCTCTATAAAAGTAATAGTGATTTTTGTTAACAAATGCAATAAATAATTTATTGTATTGTGGTTGAGATGTCTAAGTTTTGGGTATAATTCTTCCATTAGGTTTTGGGAACATATGATGCACAAAGAATATAATTAAACAAGCAAGTAAGCAAACACAAAAACTTACAATATAAGAGAGTGAAAAACATAGATTGTGATATTATGACTAAGCAAATAATGTGCGCTTACAACAATGTATCATTTTTTTAGTACAAACTCTGATGATCAATAATCTCAATCTACAACAATAATTATTAAGTCATCAAAGATCTATGTATATGTACACACACACACACACACACACACACACACACACACACACATATATATATATATATATATATATATATATATATATATATATATATATATATATATATATATATATATATATATATATATATATATATATATATATATATATATAGAGTGATTAAGCTATGTAGCTCATTAGCTCCATTCTACCGCACAAGCTATTATTATAGAATAAAATAAAAAATCAAAGCACACACACAAGATAGTGGGCATATAGTATTATTGCATCCTGGAATATTCACGGTGGTAGAGATATAGAGTTTAGCGTCCAGGTTTTGTACAAAGATCCAGCATATATATGGATAAGAGAGAGAGAGAGAGAGAGAAAAGTGCAAGAGTAATAAGAGACACCAAAACTTTTATGTGGAAAACCTCAAAAGGGGTTAAAACCATAGGGCCTTGTCCAGTAGAAATCATTCAACTAGTGTTGGTGGTTGATTATGATACCCTTCCTTGTGGGAAGGTGTTGTCTTAGAGCATATTACATAGTTGAAAATGACATGAGAGTTATTCCCAAGAGAGTATTGGCATGCTCGTTTGGTCAGCTAGTCTGGTGACTAAGGTAGATGGGACCATTAAATGGTGATAGAGGTCGAAGGAATCATAGTCGGCAGGTGATAGAGGTTGGATGGGCCATAGTCAATAGGTGATGGAGGACAAAGGACTATTATCAGGTGAGTGAGGTTGGAAAGACCATAGTCAGTAGGTGACAAAAGTTTGAGGGACCATAGTTAGCGGTGATCAAGTGAGGGGCCAATGATGGCTGCCAGGAGGTGAAGGGATAATGATGGTGGTTGAGAGATAAAGGGCTAACAATGGCCATCAGGTGAAGGGCTGATGATGGCGGTGGTCGAGTTGCATTCTAATAAAGGCAGTATGCATCTATGCTAACAAGGGAAAATAATGGACAATCTGATGAATGGGATTTGGGAAGTGCACCATGGTAGTTGTTTAGCTACATACTGATGGTACCAATTGAGTGGAGGCCTGATGGTGGCGAGGCTCTGATCTTTCCTTGAAGAAGAAGTTAAAGAGAAATGCTTCAAACTATTATGTAGAAGAGGTCAAGAGAAATTCATTAAGGATGTTTGAGCTATCTGAGGTTATTTATCTAAACATTGCTTGATGGTATCAACCGACTGAGATAAACTATTAGCACAGACTGTGGTTGATGTGGGCTACACCTAGAGCTAGAGTGAAATATGAATATTCTTAGGTTTCTGTTGATATAAATATAATAAAAACCTACTAGATACATAAGTACACATGTTGATTAAGTAATAAAATTATAGAGAAGAGTGTTGATCTCATTAGGAAGTGTTCTCCTTAATTACAATTAACCTACTATTGTATAGTATAGATGTATGATTTATCCTAAATGAAAAGAAGTTATTTTTTTAATTTTTTCCACTTAATGGAGACTTATGAGATAAATATATACTAATGTAAATAAAGTATTTTGGACTAATGAATACAAAATAACATATTTTTCCTAATGATACTCTTAAATTTAGATATGGATTAGAAAATATGCATCCTTGGATCTTTATCGAGCTTATAGGGGTGAAAAGGGAGATTTATGGCCTTCCCATAATTATAATATCTCCATAGAATCTGGAAGGTTTAAAATCTTATATCTATGTATGCTAATATTCCATTTTAATTCTCTTATTTATTCTAATATTTCTCTATCGAGGTAATATATCACACTAAATATTAATAACATACATAGCCATTATACGTATTAAATCAAGAATGAGAAATATTAAAAATATCTATAAACTAGTTTAAAACACAAGAGTCTACATTAGTACTTGCTATGTGTTTACATCATTATCCCAAAACTTAGAGATTTAGCCAGACATGGATAACATAAATAGTAAACTCATATTTATTTCATTTATATAAGAAAAGATATAGGAGAAGTTATAAAGATAAATGCCAATTGGAAGGATCAGTTAATATTCTCTACACTCCTTCCTCAAATAATAAAATTGCTTACATAATGTAGATTAAGATCTCCAAGTAAAAGTATCTTGCCCTTAACTAGCCTCCCTTAGATTTTACTCTAAGAGAAAATTAAAGAAAGATAATCAAAAGTGTAAGACTCCACTGAAAATGATAAAACTCCCTAACAAATAAATTAAAAAAATTATTTATAAAAAGTGTAAAGTCTAAGTAGGTTGTTAAACCTAAGGAAATTATCCCAAGGCTAACCAAGAGGGGGGATGAATTGGTAATTTTAAAATTTTTTGGTTATTTAGAAAACCGATTTAAATATTTTGAGCCCAGTTATAATTTTTTTAAAATGATTTTTCAACTACAGAAAATGAAAAATGCGGAAAATAAAAATGTGATAAAAAGTAAAGAACAAAAGACACCACATTTTATAGTGGTTCGGTCCAACAAGACATGCGTCCACTCCCTAAAGACTCCTTCTCCAGGTATTGCACTAAATACTAGTGACTCTCCTTTAGCCCCCAAAGCAAGGTGGAGAAGCCCTTACAAAAACCTCTCTTCTACCAACCCGGTGCAGCAGAGAACCGTCGTCTTTTTTCACCCTTCTAGTGAAGGTAGAGAACCCACCGTCCTTTCTCACCCTCCTGGTGATGGCAGAGTACCTACATCCTTTCTCACCCTCCTGGTGATGGCATAGTACCAATATCCTTTCTCACGCTCCTGGTGATGGCAGAGTACCAACGTCCTTTCTTACCCTCTTGGTGATGGCAGAGTACTGGATATCTTCCAAAGATCTTCTCTCAAAAGTCTTTAAAGAGGTTGGGCAGAGATTTGAAGTACATACAAAGAGATCCTTACATTTGGGCAAACTTGTCAACTCTTCATAATTTCCACTTGCAAGATCTCACAACTCTCCCTCCCAAACACTCTCCCAAAACACACTCTCTATCACTCTCAAGAAGAAATTTGTAGAAGAATTATAGATAGTCAATTTTTGGACACTTATATATGAAGGATAAGAAAAACCATCCAGAAAACTAAAAATTTCAAGTTTGACGGACTTGGATCATACAGTACAATCGTACTTTGTACATACGATCAGTTCAAAAGGTGGTGTATGATGTTGTACGAATCTCATTTTGTACTCTGATCATCGTCTGTACAAACCAACATCGTACAATATGATTAGTTCAAAAAATATTGAGTTCGTACGAGATAAACGGGTACCAACTTGATTTCGTACTCTGACCTGCATCCAGGATGAACCCTCTTCGTATAGTATGATTTATTCAAAAAATGTTGAGTTCGTACGGGATGAATGGGTACGAACTTGATTTTGTACTCTGACTAGCGTCTATACGAACCATTTTTTATACAGAACAAAAAGTACTTAGAAAATTTTCCCTGGCATGATCCAATCAACTCCGTTCTAGAGGAACACTCAGGACAAATCATCCCATATGATCTATAATCATACAGTATAATTAGTTTTAAACATACAAGTGTTTTACACTCCCCCAGTGTGTATGTGTGATTACCCAATTACAATCATAGTCTATCAAACTCAAGATAAATATAAAAAGTACAAACTTCAATTATAATAATTCTTAATCTAATATGTCTTAAAGTTTTTAGCAGTCTGGAGTATGATTTTCCTGAAATGTTAGTACACACAAATAACACAAATAATATTTCTAATATATGTTAGGAGAAATAGTAATCAACATAATAAGATTTTTGGAATCATAAAAAACACACATGATATAAAGACATAATTTTGAAAACTAAGTTGCAACAATCTCCTCCTTTTTTATGATGGCAAAATAATTATTATTTAAGTTAATAATTAAAGTAAATTTTCTCCTTAGCTGCCCCAAAATGAATGACCAATTTAAAATAATGAGTTCCTATGAAGATCAAAACACAAACCTAAACCTTAAAATTAAAAAGGAACAAATCACAAAAACTACTAAAACAAAAATAACTTGAACAGAAACATGACAACAACAACAACAACAACAAAAAGCCTTTGTCCCACTACGTGGGGTCGGCAACATGAATCCTTTTTCTCCATTGTGTCCGGTTCAAAGTCAAATTCTCGTTTAAATCTAATAAAGAAAGATCATTTCTAATATTTTCTAACCAAGTCTTTTTAGGTCTACCTCTACCTTTCTTAACATAAGTCAAATCTAATACCTCTACTTTCCTAACTGGGTCATCGTAAGGCCGCCGTTTTATGTGACCAAACCATCTAAGGCGACTCTCTCTAATCTTATCCTCCACTGGAGCTACTCCAACCTTTTCACGTATATGCTCATTTCGTATCCTATCTCTAAGAGTAAATCCACTCATCCACCTGAGCATCCTCATCTCCGCAACACATAACTTAGTATTGTGCTTCTCTTTTAATGGCCAACATTCTGCACCATAAAGCATTGCAGGTCTCACCACCATCTTATAGAATTTTCCCTTAAGTTTAAGGGGGAATTTTCTATCACACAACAAGCCCGATGCATTCCTCCACTTCAACCATCCAACTTGAATTCTACTGATAACATCCCCATCTATTTCACCATCACTCTGAACAATAGATCCAAGATATCTAAAACGTGTACTCTTATTAATGACTCAATCGCCCAAAGTCACAATCCCCTCACTAGGTCTATTACTACTAAAATTACACTCCATATATTCAGTTTTAGATCTACTCAAGCGAAAACCTTTAGACTCTAAGGTTGATCTCCAGACTTCAAGTTTACCTTCAACTCCCTCTCTGGTCTTGTCAACAAGAAGAATATCATCAGCAAAAAGTATACACCAGGGTACATCCTCTTGTAAATGTCTAGTGAGAACATCCATGACTAACGCGAAAAGATATGGGCTTAAAGCTGATCCTTGATGTAATCCAACCGAAATAGGGAAATACTTGGTCAAGCCACCTTGTGTTTGAACACAAGTAATATCTCCTTCATACATATCTTTAATGATTTGAATATAAGCATTATTAACTCCTTTCTTTTCAAGAACTCTCCAAATCACTTCTCTTGGAACTTTATCATATGCTTTCTCTAAATCAATAAATATCATATGTAGATCCTCCTTATTCTCCCTATATTTCTCCATCAAACCTCTCAATAAATGTATGGCTTCCATAGTAGACCTACCAGGCATGAATCCAAATTGATTTTGAGAAACATTAGTATCACACCGCAGCCTACGCTCCATAACTCGCTCCCATAGTTTTAAAGTGTGACACATTAACTTAATTCCTCTATAATTCGTACAATCTTGTGCATCACCTTTATTCTTATAAATAGGAATCAATACACTCATTCTCCATGCATCTGGCATCTTTTTAGTCTTCAAAATATTATTAAAAAGTTTAGTTAGCCAATAAATTCCTTCATCTCCTAAGCATTTCCACATCTCTATTGGGATATCATCAGGTCCAACAGCTTTTCCACACTTCATTTTCTTTAAAGCCTCTCTAACTTCGATTTTACTAATACGCCGATAAAAACAAAAATCTTTATTTTCATTTAGGGTGCTAAGGTCACTTAAGTCAATTGTATTCTTACAATCTTCATTAAAAAGTTTATCAAAATATCTCATCCACCTTTGTTGAATATCATCTTCTAAGAAAAGTACTTTTTGATCTTCATCCTTAATACACTTCACTTGAATTAAATCCTTACTACTCCTATCTCTTTGTTTGGCTAGCTTATACATATATCTTTCTCCCTCCTTAGTATCTAATCTATTATATAAATCATTAAAAGCTAAGATCTTTGCATCACATATTGCTTTCTTAGAATCCTTACATGCCTCTTTATATCTTTCCCAATTATCAGAATTTTTACATCTAAACCAATTTTTATAACAAATCTTCTTATTTTTTATCTTTTCTTGCACAATTGGATTCCACCACCAGCTATTTTTACTATTAGGGGCTTTTCCCTTTGATACTCCAAACACATCTTTTGCAATATTTTTAATATCACTAGCCACTTTTTCCCACATAACATTAGCATCCTCATGCACAAATAAAATCTTAGAATCTAAAATCTTACTCTCAAAAATATTTTTATTACTATTCTTTAAATGCCCCCATCTAATCCTAGAAAATCGCTTTACTTTATTTTTTATTTTTTGTCCCTTCATCTTAAAGTCTAAAACTAATAAGCGATGTTGGGTACATAAACTTTCACTCGGAATAACTTTATAGTCTTTGCAATCTAAACGATCTATTTTTCTTACAAGAAAATAATCAATCTGAGTTTTACTATAACCATTCTTATAAGTGATGAGATGCTCATCTCTTTTCTTAAATAAGGTATTAGCAATTACAAAATCATAAGCTAAAAAAAAATCTAATATGGTCTTACCACCTTCATTAGTCATTCCAAACCCATATCCACCATGAATGCTTTTAAAATTATTTACCTCTCTACCAACATGTCCATTTAAATCTCCTCCAATAAAAATTTTTTCTTCGAGAGGTATCTTTTGAATTAATTCTTCTAAGTCATCCCAAAATTTAATTTTGAACACATATCCAAACCTACTTGAGGAGCATAAGCACTTATAATATTAATAATCTTAGCATCAACAACAATCTTTAAAGCCATAATTCTATCTCCAATTCTATTAATATTTATAATATTATCCTTCAAACTCTTATCTATAATCACGACTACACCATTTCTAGTACGACTCTTACCTGAATACCAAACTTTAAATCCTAAACTATCAATCTCCTTAGCCTTCTCTCCAACCCATTTAGTTTCCTGAATGCACAAAATATTTATCTTCCTATGAATCATAATATCTATTAATTCCATTAATCTTCCTGTAAGGGAACCATATTCCAAGTTCCTATCCTAATATTAGTATCATGGACTAGCTTCTTTGCCCACATCCATCCTTGATGCGGGAACCCTTGCCTATTTAACACTGCACCCGGGCGCCGATGCAGCGGCCCTTGCACACTTTTCACTTTATTCAGGCCATACAGTGCGTCGCTTCCAGGGAACGCCCTAGCATTAACACAATTTATTAAAGGATTCATGTCATGGTTATTCGACAAGTTTTACGCTGGCTGTCGACTACCTAACGCAACCCTCCACTTTTCTCATCCAGGAACATGAATATGAATAAAAAACACATAAAACATATACACATCCACAATACAATACATACATACACACAACACACAAACATCCAACAAACAATCAAAAACATCAATCATCAAATATTATTATGACTCCCCCTTTTGACAACAACAAAAAGGGAAGTATACCTTGAAATAAAAAGTTTCTATGGAGAAATCAAAGTAGTTGAAGAGAAAATAAAATTTTAAACTAATTACAAATACAAAGTTAACTTCCAAATACTAAACAGAAAAAAATAAATAAGTTTTAAATTAAAGGACAACTAAGATAAGAAAAGTCAATCAGGTTCACTATTCATGTTAGACAAAATATAAATAAAAATAAGTATTATAAAAAAGACAAAAGAAAGATTAAATAGTTTCTAATTCAATAGTGAAGATTATTATCAATTAAATGGATTTGGATTAGAGATATAATGATGACGGAAAGAATAATACTAATTTTTAATTGGCGACTTTGCGCATCTTTTCAAATAGTAGTGACACACTTTGTGCATCTTTTCTAATTGGGCTAATTTTGTGCCTCTTTTCACATTGCGAACCATTGTGCATCTTTTCTATTTTTACACACTTTATGCATCCTTTTTTTTAATTTTTTGGATTTTCTAATATCAATAATCTTAATTCAAATTTCACTAATAATAAAAATAAACACATTGAAAAAGAAAATAAAATAAATAAGACATCTATTTTATAATAATTATATCAAAATAATACTTATCTATATGAACATGAAATTGATCTCCTAATCTAGATCTAGTTATAATTTAATTTAACTTTGAAAGATTAAATTTTTGCAAGAAAATTAATTTGTAAAACAAAATAATTTAAAATTTTATTTAAGAGATCAACCACAAATGATTCATCTAAAGAAAAATAACCATTTCAAAATGTGAGATTTTAATTCATGCCAATAAAATATTTTATCATTTCATTTAATCATTCAAACACATACAAGAACTTCTTTCATATCATGCCATATCCAAGAATATTATACAACTACACTAACACATGATAGCACAAAACTCATAGAAAGACATCACAACAACAAACACATAAATTATTCAGCAAATGCAGTAGAGAAGTACATCTAATAATCAGAGGGCCCTTGATCTGGAGGAGGTGGTGGGTTGAACATAGTGAAGTAGCTATTGATTGTAGCTACATTAGCATTGATAGAATCGAATTGTCCTCGAACCCACCCTATGTCCTCATTGTATCGAGCATCCTGCACATTCAGGTGATTCTCAATTTGATCAAAGCGTTGATCAAAGTGAGTTTTCATTCTATCAAAGCACTGGACTATTTCTTGGTAGAATTTCTGGTCAGGTCCAGGTGCAGGTGCAGGAGCATGAGCTCCCCCTTCTTCCTCAAAATCATCTCCCCCAGAACTTTGATCCAGCCCAAAGAGTGCCCAAAAGATGCATCAGTAAAGTAAATAGGAAGTTCAGTGGGAGGATCAGGATAGATAAGATTGTACTTCTTTTTTAATATATAGGTAACTAGATGTCCTAAAGCCATATTTTTCTTTCTCTTATTTTGAGGATGTCCAATATTAGAAAGTTTGTAAATATAATCCATGATAAGTTGGGCTTCATCAAAAGGTTTTCAGTCATTATCAAATAGGTGACTATGGACAAAAGAGGAGTCATGTTTATGCAATCACCAGCTTTTGGAATAATTGAGGTTCTCAAAACGTACTAGATAATCCGGGCATTTTGATTGAGAGTGTAAACACGAGACAGATGACTCACTTGGTCAACACCTCTAAGAACTTAATTTACTTCTTACTAGTCATAATCTGCTCTAGAGGTTAATGTGTGTGCTCTAACTCCTTGGGTTCTCAAGTGAAGGTAGTTGCCAAGATCTTCCTTAGTTATTTCTGCATGTTTCTTGAAAACATAAGAGGTAATCCTGGTGTGGTCTTGGTTTACTTTCATGTTAGCCAAAAAAGTATGGATGGTTTCTTTACAAAAGGCATAGATGAGGGTCAGGATAAACGAAAATTTGGTTGAAGTAAATAGGGGCATGATAGAAAAGTGAATGTCACTTTGGATTAGGAGTCTAGAAGGGGTAATCTTGGCTCCAACATACCTAAAGAAGGCTTTCTCATTTTCTTTGGATAGAAAATTATCATCCCTATTAGATCTAGACGAAGATCCTTTCGAGTTACGAGGTCGTTTGCTACAGCTTGCCATTCCTAAGATGTGGGCTCTAGAAGGTTTGGAACAGATGAGAAAGTGATGAAAATCTTATCCAAGGACCTTTCCATTTATAGAAAAAAAGACTTATCATACTGCACAAAATTTATATCATACGTACGATTATAAAATCATACTAGACATAAAAATTTTTGTACATACAAACAGATAAAGCCAAAGATGAAACAACTTTTCATAAAATGCCATTTTTGAGGTGTCCTTTCATACAGACCTTTTGACCAAATGATTGTACATACGAACACGTATTCATCTAGAATGATCAAAAAATTAAAGATTATTTTTATGATGGTTAGGTTCGTCCCCCACAAGAAACTGACAACAGGATCGTACAGACAAAATTAATTTTCGTACATATGATCTATAATCAATAACTGACATGTTCTGGAAAATCACTCCTGATCATACAAACGAAATAGCATATATCATACAATATGATGACATCATCATACAGTATGAAATCCTGTGAAAAATGAAGTTTTGTGGTCTCAACTCAGAACCTTATCATGTACATGCTATAGAATTCGTACGATATGAAAAAAATTTATATAATACAAAAAGAACACTTAGAAAATAAGACATGATAAATAGAAAATCTCATCAAACAATATGACATGCTTTCAGTAAGATCAAAAACAAAATAATCACAAAAATAATAAAAGAAAAAACAATAAGAAATAAATAAACCACAAAAATAAAATACAAACAACAAAACTTTATAATCAACCTAAGAAAATAAATAAACATATAATTACACAACAAATCAAGTTTGTAGAATTTTAATTTAAGCATTAAGATTAATCGCACCTAATCTGGTCCTTAAAGTGCTAAATGTATCAAAAGCCAGTGGTTTTGTGAAAGTGTTTGCAAGTTGATTTTCTGTAGCAACATGATACAATTCAATCTCTCTCTCTCTCTTAGCTACATGATCTCTAATGAAGTGATGTCTTATATCTTTATGCTTGGTTCTAGAATATTGAATAAGATTCTTTAAAATGCTTATGACACTAGTATTATCACAAAAAATTGGAATTATGCCAATATAAAATCCTAAGTCATTCAATTATTATTTTAACCAAAGTACTTGTGCCACACAACTACCTAAGGTAATGTATTCTGCTTCAGTAGTAGAAAGGGCTACTGAATTCTGTTTCCTACTAGACCAAGAAACTAAAAAATTTTTAATGAATTGATAAGTTCCAGATGTACTTTTTTTATTAACCCTACATCCTGTAAAATCTGAATCATAATATCCAACTATTTCAAAAGAAGAGTTATGTTTAGGATACCAAATCCCTAAGTTTTGAGTTCCCAAAAGATATTTAAGTATTCTTTTAACTGCTATCAAATGTGATTCCTTTGGATTAGATTGAAATCTAGCACTAAAAAAGACACTGAATATTATATCTGGTTTGCTAGAAGTCAAGTAAAGCAATGATCTAATTATTCCTCTAAGTTTCTTTTGATCAATAGATTTTCCCTTAATGTCCTTATCTAACTACACTGAGGAACTTATTAGTGTAGTTACTGGTTTAGCATTATCCATTTCATATTTCTTAAGGATTTCCTTAATATACTTCGACTAACTAAGAAAAATTTCTTCCTCATTTTGCTTTATACTAAAACTCAAAAAATAACTTAAATCTCCCATCAAACTCATTTTAAATTCACTACTCATTATTTTTAAAAATTCATCACAAAGATTTTTATTGGTAGATCCAAATAAAATGTCATCAACATATATTTGAATAATGAGTATATATTCTCCTATTCTTTTTAAAAGAGAGTGGTGTCCACACTTCCTTTAACAAATGATCTCTCTAATAATAAAGTACTTAATCTCTCATACCATGCCCTAAGTGTTTGTTTTAGTCCATACAATACCTTTTTCAATTTAAAAATATGATTAGAGAATTTCTAATTTTCAAAATTTAGATATTACTCAACATAAACATCCTCTTGTAACACTCCATTCAGAAAGGTACTCTTAACATCCATTTGATACAATTTAAAACCTTTAAAACAAGCAAAGGTTAGCAAAACCTTAATTTCTTCAAGTCTGGCTATAGGGGAAAAAGTTTCTTCAAAATCAATCATTTCTATTTGATTATACCCCTTATACCCTTTGGCTATCAATCTAGCCTTATTTCTAATCACAACTCCTGAATCATTCATTTTATTTTTGAACACACACTTAGTTCCAACAACACTTTGATCCTTAGGCCTTTCAATCAATTCCCAAACATCATTTCTTATAAATTGATTCAATTTTTTCTTGCATGGCCAAAATCTAAAATTCATTTGAAAGTGCTTGATTTATATTAGTGGGTTCAACCATCGATATAAAGGCAAAATGATTCACCTCTTTGCTAAGTCCATGCTTAGTCCTAACATCCTCACTAGGTTCATCTAAAATCAATTCTTTAGGGTGATTCTTAGAAATATCCATTCTCTAGGCAAAGGATTTTCTATTCCTATATTCTCTTCAAAATTTATCTTTTCAATTTTATGGGAGATATTTTCAATATGATCTTCTTCCGACCTTAGCTCTTCTGATAGGCCAGATTCATCAAAAATAATATATGAGGTCTCCTCAACTATCAAAGTTCTCTTATTAAAAACTCTATAAGATTTTCCAACACTAGAATATCCAAGAAAATTTCCATTAAATTTTGGATCAAATTATCCTAAAGGAGTTTTACCATTATTATGAATGAACATCTTACATCGAAAAACATAAAAATGTGAAAGATTTGGTGTTCTACCCTTAAGAAGTTCATAGGGTATTCTTTCAACTTGGATTTAATGTTTACCCTATTCAGAACATAATAAGCCGTATTAACTGCTTCAGCCCCAAAATATTTTAGAAGTGAGTATTCTGTCAATATGGCTCTAACACTTCTATTAAAGTTCTGTTCTTTCTTTCAACAATCCCATTCTGCTGAGGGGTCCTAGGTGCTGAAAAGTTGTGATCAATTTCTTATTCTTTATAGAAGTCTTCAAATTTTTTATTTTCAAACTCTCCTTCATGATCACTTTGAATTGATAAAATTTCATATCCTAATTTTCTCTAGATCCAAGTATAAAAAATTTTGAATTATTCAAATGATTCACTTTTATGTGATAAGAATTTGATCCAAGTAAATCTCAAAAAATCATTAATGATTACAAATCCAAAAACTTTACCTCCTAGACTTACAGTGCTAATCGGTCCAAAAAGATCCATATGAATGATTTCCAATGATTTTCTAGTTCTAAGATCCATAATGGAATGAAAGGAGGACTCCACCTATTTTTCTAATTAACATACCTCACATAGGTGATCCTTAGTAAAGTCTAGTTTAGGTATTCTTCTAACCAATTATTTTTGGATAATTTTCCTTAAATTTTTCATGCTAGTGTGATAAGGTCTCCTATGCCATAACCATGATTCATCAGTAATTATTTTGAGACAAAAAGCATTTAAAGATTTAATAAAATTCAAATCAAGCATGTACATATTATTTACCCTAATTCCATGCAAATATCTATTCCATTTCAGCTTATTATGCAGCTAGTGGAAAAACATTTTACACTATACCCCTTATCATATGGCTGACTAATACCTAACAATTTGTGCTTTAAGCCTTCTACTAATAAAACATTTAAGTGAAAAAATTATTCAAATTTCCAATCATACCGGTGCCCACCACTTTTCCTAGTGGTATTGTCTCCTAGTGTTACCTTGCCTCCATTCCTGGTTTCCAGCATTATAAATTAATTTGCATCTCCAGTTATATTCTTTGAACATTCGCTATCCAGATACCAAATTTTCTCATGAGGTCTTGTATAAGAGCGTTTCTACAAAAAGATCAAATATTAGACTTGGGAATCCAAACAAGTTTGGATTCACCTCTTGGCAATGATAAACCAGATATATATGTGATATATTATGATTTATACATCTTTGGTCTCCACACTAGATGTGTTCTACTATGTATTATATTAGTGTGGGATATATGTCCTAACATTCCACATGAAAAATATTTCACTCCAGGAAAAGAATTTCTTAATCTATATGAGTTGTAATGTCTCTTCCTAGGTTTTGAACTTGTATCCTTTTGCTTAGACTCATAGAATTGTTCAAGTGTGGGTGTTGGTCTATTTTTCATAATACCCTTTATTTTTAATTCTAGATATGAGTTTCTATTTTTCAACATTCAAATTTCTATTCTCAAATCAATTTCTCTATGTTCAGCTTCTTCCATAAAAACTTTACAATCATTTTTAAGTTCAGTGTTTGATGATTTTAATAGTTCATACTGTTTATTCAAATCTTTATACTTATCCAATAATTTTATATGGTTACTGTCAATCAATGCGTGATTATTCCTAAGGATTTCATGCTCTTTTTATAATTCTAAAAATTTTATGTTCAACCTAGCATGCAACTTTTTGAGTTTCCTATAAGCAGTATAAACTTTCTCAGAAACATTAAATAACTCTTCATAGGTTAAGTCACATACCTCTTCTTGATCTGACTGATCAAGCTTATTAGCTATTAAACATAAATTAGTGACTTTCTCCTCTGCTTCTATTTCTGAGGAATCTAAAGCTGCAGTTTCTTCTTGCCCCTCCTAACATTGATCTTCTCCTCAACTTTCTCCTTACTAAGATTAGCTTTGAGATTCAGGCAATCATATTTGATGTGACCAAGCCTTCTGCATTCATAGCAAATTACATCATTAGAAGCTTTAGCATTTTTGCGAAACTTACCCTTATTCCACTGCTGATGTCTCCTTTGCTTCCTCTTAAGGAAACTTATGAATTGCCTTATAATTAAGGAAATATCATTTTCATCCTCTGGTTGAAACTGATTACTATCCGAGTCATCCACTTTCAATGCAATATTTTTCTTCTTCGCTTATCACCTGTGTCAATATGTCTTTGAGTCACTCCTTGCTCGTAAGCAATTATTGATCCAAGAATATTGCCAATAGAATAAACATTTAAGTCTTTTAACTCTGTTATAGCAGTTATCTTTGCATCATAAATAGTAGGCAAATAATGAAAAATTTTATTTACTTTTTCAGCATTCGTTAATTCCCTACCTAAAGCATGCAATAAAGTGACTATCTATGTAAAACGAGTATACATGTCACTAATTGACTTATTTGGATTCATGCAAAAAAGTTCATAATCGTATAATAAAATATTCAATCTAGATTATTTCACCTCATTTATTCCTTCATATATAATGCAAAGTCTATCCCATATTTCTTTTTCCAGATTTACAGGTTGAAATATATATATAGTCCTTAGATTTCATTGCACAGAAAAAACTATTTAAGCATTTGGCATTTAACTGAGCTAGTTCTTTTTCTTCTACTATCCAATCTTTAAAAGGTGGTTCAACGCTTATGCCTTTAATAAGTCTAGTGGGACTAGTGTAACCTTCCTGTACTAAAATTCACATGCGATAGTTAAGCGATTGAAGAAAAGTAGACATATGTGTTTCCAAAAATCAAAAGGGATGTTATCAAACAAAGGGGATCTTGTGATCGAATATCCTTTGGGTGTGTTTCAATTTCTAAAAGTAGCTATGATCATTTCAAAAAGTTATCTAAACCTTAATTTTTGAAAGTAGACTCTGATACCACTTGTAAAGTCCAAGTAGGTTGTTAAACCTAAGGCAATTGTCCCAAGGCTAACTAAGAGGGGGGGTGAATTGGTAATTTTAAAATTTCTTGGTTATTTAAAAAATTGATTTAAATATTTTAAGCACAGTTATAAATTTTTTGAAAATGATTTTTGCAACCATAAAAAATGAAAAATATGAAAAATAAAAATGCAATAAAAAGTAAAGAACAGAAGACACTATATTTTATAGTGATTCGGTCCAACAAGGCCTACATCCACTCCTTGGCGACTCTTTCTCTAAGTATTGCACTAAACACTAGTGACTCTCCTTTAGGTCTCACAACAAGGCAGAGAAGCCCTTACAAAAACCTCTCTTCCACCAACCTGGTACAGTAGAGAACCATTGTCCTTTTTCACCCTCCTGGTGAAGGTAGAGAACCCACCGTCCTTTCTCACCCTCCTGGTGATGTCAGAGTACCAACATCCTTTCTCACCCTCCTGGTGATGGCAGAGTATTAACATCCTTTCTCACCCTCTTGGTGATGATAGAGTACCAGATCTCTTCCAAAGTCTTCTCTCAAGAGTCTTTAAAGAGGCTGGGCAGAGATTTGAAGTACATACAAAGAGAACCTTACCTTTAGGAAAACTTGTGAACCCTTCACAATTTCTACTTGCAAGAACTCACAACTCTCACTCCCAAACACTCTCGCAAAACACACTCTCTATCACTTTTAAGGAGAAATTTACAGAAGGATTATAGATAGTCAGTTTTTGGACACTTATATGTGAAGGACAAGAAAAACTGTCCAAAAAATTGAAAATTTAAATTTTGACGGACTTGGATTGTACAGTACCATCATACTTCATACGTATGATCAGTTCAAAAAGTGATGTATGATGCTGTACGATCCTTATTTTATACTCTGATCGTTATCTGTATGAACCAACATCGTACAGTATGATCAGTTCAACAAATATGGAGTTCATACGGGATGAATGGGTATGAACTTGATTTCATACTCTGACTTGCGTCCAGGATGAACCCTCTTCGTACAGTAGATCTATTCAAAAAATATTGAGTTCATACGGGATGAATGGGTACGAACTTGATTTCATACTCTGATAAGTGTCTGTAAGAACCATTTTTCATACAGTACTAATAATATTTAGAAAATTTTCTCTAGTATGATCCAATCAACTCCGTTCTGGAGGAAAACTCAGGACAAATCATCCCGTATGATCTATGATCATACTGTACTATTAGTTTTAAACATGTAAGTGTTTTACACTCCCCTACTGTGTGTGTGGTTACCTAATTACAATCACAGTCTCTCAGACTCAAAATATATATAGAAAGTACAAACTTCAATTACAATAATCTCTAATCTAATATGTCTTGAAGTCTTTAGTAGTGTGGAGTATGATTTCCCTGAAATGTTAGTACACACAAATAACATAAATAATATTTCTAATATATGTTAGGAGAAATAGTAATCAATACAATAAGATTTTTGGAATCATAAAAAATATGTGATATAAAAACATAATTTTTAAAACTAAGTTGCAACAAAAAATGCAAAATGGCATTAAGTGTCACAACACTAGAGTGTTGGTGCTGTGACATTATAAAATGAACTAGTGCCTCAACGTTGTTGGGCTTGCTCCATTGCGGTGATGTGCTGACCTGGCATGATTAATGGTTGAATCAATGAGTCGGTGTAGCTCTTCATTTTTGTAACTGCTCAACCATAGTGCTAGAAAATTTGAGCATTGTGGCACTTTAAAGTGTAATTCGGTGCTAGGCATTGTGATGATCAGTTCTTTGTCGTTAAAATTCTTGAGACTCAGGTGCTGCGACATGAATTTCTTATATTGTGGAACTATGATGCACTTAGTGCTAACCTTGGCCCCATCTTGGTGTTGATCTTCCTAAAACTCTAGGGTAGTCAACACTGTAATATCTAAATTAGGTGCTGGGGTGTTGTAGATAATAATGTTGTGGCATAAAATCTGTGGGCGTTGTGGCACTCGTTGAACACTTGTGAATTATAGTATTCTCCTAAATATTTCTACATAAATATAACTAAAATATTATATTTTCACTAAATTTTAATACAATAAATAGTACATAATTTATACTTAATAAATTTTTGCCAGCTTAAGCTTTTTCTTATCTTCAAGTAATGGCAAAATCACCTATTGATTAACTTAAGAGCCAAAGTAAAAAAAATAATAATTTAAAATTACTAAAATATAAGATAATACATCATAATCTATAAGTAATTTGGAATAAACAAAGTTATAATTCTAATTTGAAATGGCATAATAATTATGCCAATCAATCACCCTTACTATTGTTTGCATTGAACCAATCCACTATGTGTGTAGGTATAAAACTTAATTTTGATTTTATAAATGAATAATATATTACTTAGGGATTAGTTGTTCTTGTAGTTAAATTAGAAGTTTATTAGTGCACAATCATATATATTAGTTCACTTATCTTGTCCTCTTTGATTTAAGTATTAAGATGCTTTTGGACTTGAATTTTAATAGATACCAATTTTTGAATGTACTCATCTTTTTTCTTATTCAAAATTTTCATTTGATTTTTCATATTTTTTAGTTTTTCCTTATTACAGAGTACATATTTAATAATTTTGAATATCCATTTTTCTTTCATCCTCTCGTAATCCTAATTAATTTAATATAAGGATTTAGTAAGGTCATTAATTCCATAGTTAAGTTTATTATGCTCTTTCTAATTTAAGCCACCCACTTATTTTCCCTGAACTCAATTACTCATTTTTCATTTCAGTAGTTAGTGCATGAGTGTATAGTTTCTAAAGTTTAAGTCAAGTCAAATACTTAAGTGATCTTTCTTAATTAATTATTATAATTTTAAATTATAAATTATTATACATTATTCATTCAAACTATCATCTACGATTTTATTATTATCTTAAATTTACATAATTTTTAATTATAAATTTTATTTTAGCTAAATAAGCAATAAAAGTACAAGCGTTATGTAGAGAATAATACTCAACAGTTAAACACGAATGTGAATTTAAATTAAATGTAAATAATAGAATAAAATAATGTAAATGTGAGTAAATTAAGACTAAGACCGTATAAAAATAACATAACACATAAGAAATTCAAAATATGTAACAAAATTGGGTTGCCTCCCATCATCACTAAGTTTATGGTCTTCAACTAGACTATGACAATTAATCTTTTTGAGCATGAACTAAATTTATGATATTCTCACACAATCTAGGTCCCCTCTTAAATAAGGTTTCAATTTCCATTGACTTTAAAATATGTAAAATTTTCTTATCTTGAATTTTAATAGCTATATAGGGAAATACTTTCATAACAATGAATAGTCCTAACCACCCAGACTTTAGTTTTCCTGGAAATACTTTTAATCTAGAGTTAAAAAGCAAAACCACTTATCCAAGGGTGAATTCATTCTTAAGAAGCTTATAATTATACCATTTGTTAACTTTATCTTTATAAATCTTAGCATTTCATGTCTTATTTCTAAAATTTTCTAATTTATTCAACTGTATTAATCTCTTTTTTCTACTCCCTTATGATTAAAATTTATTGCAAATATGGGTCCAAGGACTATAATTTTGATGATAACAAATATTATTGTCTTCTTATCACTATTATGATTGCATATCTATTTGTTGCCCAGCTCACTAATATTTTAGGTCCACAAGTTCAGTTACAATGCCAATCAGCTCAAGATCGGGTAGACTAGGGTTGAGTTTATCTGTAATTTTAATTCTAATATACTTTTTACCTTTTTTGAGTCAAGTCATATATCTGGTGGACCCTAAGCTAAGTAACCTTGCACGCACACACTCGAGGGAGTGAGTTAGTGGGTTAAAATTATTTTTATTTTTAAACTAATCATTAAGTACGATATATATCATACTGGATGATCAATTATGTAGAAAACCCGTATTAGGGCACCCATTATTAAGTGTGTTTAATTAATTAGTCACACTGGACAATTCAGATCATATAGGAAAATTAGTTATAGACATAAAAAATAGCCGCCAATCATAATTTAGACAATTTCTTTATATATAAATTATACTCTAATCATACAGTATGATTTATATCGTACTGGATGATTTATGACAATCATGCCTAAATTGATCATGTAATTAGGAGACTAATTATGATTAAATTAATCAATCATATCATACAAGATGATCAGAGATGATCGTACTGTATGAACAGATCCAAGTATGGTACGATATTTAATCGACACCAATCATACAGGATGAAAACCATAATATGTCAACTAATCATCTTGGATGATACCCCTCCTTTATTCTAGAAGAACTAATTGCTCCATGGGACGATATTTAATCATCGACTATCGTACTGGAGAAACAATACAGACTCATGAAATAATCATCTAGGATTATAGATATATCGTATGAGATGATCCATATAAATACTTGAATTGATCGTACAGATAAATGTAGTTCATAATGGCTGAATGTGCTATTTTATACTAATCGTACAGGATGATCTCACGATCGTACTGGATGATCTTTATCAGCAAATAAAAAATTAGAGCTTCTTTTGGAGGCTCTCTATTTAAGCTCTCATATATTCTTGAGAGAAATCTTTTGCTGTTGAGTGATCTTGAGAGAGAGCTTAGAGAAGGAAGAGAGAGAACTTAGGAGAGAGAGAAATCTTTGTGAGGGGGAGTTGTGAGAGATTCATAAAGGTTGCTCCAAGCAAGGTTTCCACTGCCTTCGTTAAGCTGCTTTTTTGGTTCCTTGGTGGCTCTGGGGGGACTTTCAACAGCATCAGATCCAGGTTCTCTGCCTACTCCAAGAGGGAGTAAAAGGATTCCAAGGTTCTATGCCTACTCCAGGAGGGAGTAAAAGGATTTCTAGGTTCTTTGCCTACTCCATGAGGGAGTAAAAGGATTCAAGGTACTCTGCCTCATCGGGTCAGTGGAAAGATTTTGTAAGGGCTTCTCCCTCTTGCTATGGGGGCAAAAAGAGAGAGATTACTTTTAGTATAATACATGGAAAGGAGGTTTTTGGGGAGTGGATGTAGGTCATGTTGTTCGAACCACTATAATTCTGGTGTGTTCTTTCTATTTACTTTTTTGCATTTAATTTTTACATTTTTCTGTGAATTATTCTGTGTTTAAAATCTCTAAAATTTTTGTTATTGTGAAACTGATCTGCTTCCTCATAAAGGGATTTTTAATTTTTCATTTTGTTAAAGGATTTTTAAAAATAACTAATTCAACCCCCCCCCCCCTCTCGGTTAGCCTCAGGACTAGTTCTTCAGGGTTTAACAACCCTCTCAAACTTTCAATATTTAATTATTTCACTGCCTAAGATACTTTATATTCTAATTCTACAAGAAGGTGACAAACTTTTCCAAATACTAACCTCTAGGGGGACATTCCAATAGGGGTCTTAAAAGCAGTCCTATATGCCCAAAATGCATCATCTAACTTAATGGCCCAGTCTTTCATATTGGCACTAACAATTTTCTCAAAAATTCTTTTAATCTCTTTATTACATATTTTAGCTTGGCCACTAGTTTGGGGATGATAAGTTGTTGCAATTCTATGATGAATACCATATTTTCGTAATATTATTTCTACTCTTGTATTACATAAATGACTTCCCCCATTACTAAATAATACTCTAGGCATTCTAAATCTAAAAAAATATTTTTCTTTAAAAATTTTAAGTACAATATGAGCATTAGTTCTATGGATTATCACTCCTTCAATCCAATTTAATACATAGTCATTAGCGATAAGAATATACTGGCATCTATGGGATTACATAAATGGTCCCTAAAAATTTAATCCTTAAATATGAAACAACTCAATTTCAAAAATATAATTTAAGGGCATTTCATTTCTTCTAAAAATATTGCTTACTCTTTGACATTGATCACACTTTCTAACATATTCATTAACATACTTAAATAAAGTAGGATAATAAAATCCTGATTGAAGTACCTTAGAATAAGTTCTAAATCCTCTAAAATGCTCTCCATAATGAGAATTGTGGCATTTCCTAATTATAGGTTCTATTTCTTCCTCTGGAATACATCTCCTAGTGATTTGATCATTACAAGCTTTAAACAAATATGGTTCATCTCAAAAATAATTTTTTGCACTATATAAAAATTTTCTTTTCCAAGTAGATTATAAATTAAATGGAAGTACACCTAACAACGAAATTGATTATATCAACATACCAGGGTAATTTACTCAGATGCAAAGAAAATAGTTGATTATCATGAAAAAACTCATTAACGTCAAGTTCATTAGATGCATGTTCTTCAATTGTTAGTCTTGATAAGTGATCAATAATTTAATTTTTCAGTTCTTTTTCCATCAAAAATTTCTACATCAAATTCTTGTAAAAAAAAAAAAATCTATGTCACGAATCTATGGTTGGTGTCCTTTTTTGTCATAAAGTGTTTGATTGTAGAATGATCGATATATATAATTATTTTTGTGCCAATCAAATAAGATCGAGATTTTTCAAAAGCAAACATAATGGCTAGTAGTTCTTTTTTAATGGTGATGTAGTTATATTGTGCAATCTTTAAAGCTCTTCTAGTAAAAATAACATGAATTTTTTTATCTTTCTTTTGGCCAAGAATTATCCTACAGTAAAATCACTTTCATCTTATATAACTATAAAAGGTAGGGACCAATCAGGAGTAATGATAACATATACAAAAATAAAATGTTGTTTCAAAATTTTAAATGCTTTAAAAAATGCCTGTTGGTCTCATTCTTGTATGAGATCACTAAGACCTACCTGGGTTTCCTTCTAGTGACCTAATGATTAGGAGGTGTCCACCCCTCAATTGTATAGGTCGCAGTTAAGAGCCAATTCAATCACAATCAAATCCAACTCCACCGTTCAATCCAATCTCTAATCCAGCCTTCAACCAGCTTTCAATCAACTCTCAAATCATATCCAATAAATATCAATCATCTATTTGGCTTCCATTGATATGGATTGCTCATACTCAATCAATCGATTCCAAGATTCAATCCAAACCCAACACTCCAAACCAAATCCCAGGGTTAAGGGCTCCTGAAACCCTTTTTAAGTGAATTTTGTATCACCTAAAAATTTAGTCAATTGACTATAATTTGGGGTCTATCAATTACATCTTACTTATATGTGTCTCTAGGATCAACCCACCAAATTTGAACCCATTCTGAGGTTCCTAGCTCCAAAAACTAAATTGATTTCAAAAGCTACAAAACCCTAAAATATTTATAGCTTATGCTACTAAACTTGCCATTCTATGTAATTTAACTTTTGGGATTCTCTCCAAACCTTCCAACCATAATCATGACCTTTCTCATGACTTGTTGATCGATAATATACACTTTCCTGGACCATGTTTGACCCAAGGTTGACTTGGGGTCAAAATGACCAAAATGCCCTTTAAAGGGGTTTTTGTTCTTTTCCCCAAAATTCAACATGGACTTCTCATACCAATCTCTAAAATCTATCCTAATGGATCCTAAATATCATTAAGAATACAATGGACCCAAACCCACACTTGGTTTAACCTGGTTGACCAAGCCAACCATGGTTGACCAAAGTGACCCTTAAGGGTTTAAACACCCATTTCAAACTAAATGACATTCCATTGGCTTGGGACCTCTTCGATTAAGTTCATATGATCAACTTGAACTCAATGGACCCAACCCATGATCCTAGGTCAACTTGGAGATTTAGAACCCAAGTCAAATTTTTATAACTCAATTAATTTTTCTTTTGGGAAATCAAATTTATAATGATTGTCATTATCATAACATATGATATCTTCTTTCTTTGGGGAGACATATCATGTGTTAACATAAATTTGAATCTAAAACTAATGATCACTTCTCTTGATTATCATAATTGGATATTTGACCGAACTCCATTTTGACCCTCTGGGGTCATTTGTGGTTCTCTCTTAAATTAGGCTACTACGTTTAAGAGAAAATCTACAATTCTGGGTCAGAATACGTTAGGAGATTTTATCTTTGCCTTCCGAGGTGGTTTATTATCCTATATTCAACTATAGAATTGAAATTTAAATTTAATTCTCAAATTTTCCAAAAAAATTTAATTCAGATTTATTTTGCACCTCGTAAGATAAATCACTTTCCAACACAAACAATGTCGTATAAAAAATAATAGGTACATATTTTTCTAACAAATGACATAATAGTTTAGAAATTTTTGAAAAATCCTTTATAAATCTTCTACAAAATCCTGTATATCCAAGGAAGCTCCTAATTCCTTTAATTGAAGTCGATGGGCGCAGTTTCTCTATGACTTGAATTTTGGCTTTGTCTACTTCTAATCCTCCCTTAGAAGTTTTATGCCCTAAGATAATCCCTTCGGTCACCATAAATTGACATTTTTCTCAGTTTAGCATTAAATTTATCTTTACATATTTTTTCAACATAGAAATTAAATGCTCAAGACAAGATTTAAAAGTAGTGCAAAAAATAAAAAAATTCATCCATAAAGATTTTTAATGCCCTACTCAATTAAGTTTGAAAAGATTGACATCATGCATCTTTGAGAAGTAGTAGGAGCATTACAAAGACCAAAAGGCATTCTCCTAAAGATAAATGTCCTGTAAGTCTGCTAAAGATAATCTTATTTTGGTCCTAATGTGCTATAAGAATCTTATGATTCCATGAATATCAATCTAGAAAATAGTAAACAAAATATCCTTCCAACCTATTTAACATTTGATGAAGGAAAGGAGAAGAAAAATGATGTTTTCTAGTTGCCTAATTCAACTTTCTATAGTCTATATAGATTCTTCAACTAATGACAATCATAGTAGGGATAAGCTTATTATGTTCATTGGATATTACAGTCAAACCATCCTTCTTGGGAACACAATGACTAGGACTCACCAAAGTATTGTTTGAAATGGGATAGACAATTATAGCATCTACCCATTTAAGTATTTCCTTTTTGACAACCACTTTCATAGATGGGTTTAGCTTTCTTTGAGGATCAGCTATTGGTATAAAATTGGCCTCCATTAAAATCCTATGCATACATATTATGGGATTAATTCATTTGATATCAGTAATAGACCACCTAAAATCTTTCTTATGATCTAACAAAATCCTAATCAACTTTCCTTACTACTCTTTTTTCAAGCGAAAAAAAATTATCACAGGCAGAGTTGAATTTTTATGTAGAAAGGCATACTTAAGATGGTTGAGTAAAATCTTAAGCTCTAAAATAGGTGCATCCTCTATAGATGGTCGTTAAGGTCTACCCACATATGAAGTATCTAAATTCTCAAACATTCCCTAAACATTCCAGCAGTACCTCCAATAGATTGAACAAATTCACCTAAGACCTCACCATTTTCCTCTAAACCTTTTTCCAAAGAATTTTTTCTTAACAATTCTTCCTTAAAGCTCTCCACTATAATTTCTTCCAAATCAACTCTAAAATAGTCTCTATTCTTTTCATGAGGGAATTTAATGGATTTAAGAATATCAATGGTCACTTCTTGATCTTGAGCCCTCATAGTTAAATCCCCCTTATGAACATCAATCATTACTTTCTCTTTTGCTATAAAAGGTCTCCTCAAAATAATTGGTATCTCCCTATCCTCTTCCATATCTAAGAAATAAAATTAGAAGGGAAAATAAACTTATCCACAACAAGGACATCTTCTACCACCCCCTTAGGATAAGTGAAAGATCTATCAACAAGTTGAAGGGTGATAGTGCTGGGTTGAGTCTCTCCTACATCAAATTATTTAAAAATGGATAAGGGCATAAGATTGATGCTAGAAACTAAATCACGCAAAGCTCTACCACATAATTTATCTCCTATTGGCATGGGAGTGGTAAAGCTACCCAAGACTTTCAATTTTTTAGGAAGTGTCTTTTGAATAATAGGACTACAGGTCTCAGTTAAAGCTACAATTTCAAACTATACTAACCTTGTTTTCTTATTCAAAATTTCCTTCAGTAATTTAGCATAGGAGGGCATCTTCTCTAAGGCTTTAGAGATGGGTATGTTGATGGTTAAATTTTTAAACACTTATAGGAACCTAGATAATTGCTTATCTAAATTTTGTTTGATCAGCCTTCAGGGAAAAAGTGGTGGCGGTCTCTTTAAAACCTTCCTAATGGGTCTTTCAGTTTTATAGATGGGTTCAAGTTATTAGATAGGAGGTTTAGCTTTTATATTTTCTTCTACACCACTAACCTTTTCAGGTTGATCTTTATCCTTATAAGGGTTTCCCAAATCTTTCCCACTCCTAAGCTATATATTGTTACATTACTCCACTTTCTTATTATAGATAAAACTAGCAAGTTGCCCTATCTTATTTTTAAAATTTTTAAGGGGTGAAGATTGATCCTGCAATTGAATTTCCATTTGTATTACTATCTCTTCCAAAGGAGCCTTCCTATTCCCAAACTAATTTCTTTGATCAAGATTTAATGGGTAATGCTACTGTGCTATAATGGTGGGTGATGTGCCACTTACATGCATAGGATTTACAATTCACTATAATGGTGGATGCTGTGGTGCTCGCATGAATAGGATTTACTACAGTATTGGCATAAATATTACGCCTATATGATCCAATTCTAACTCCAAAAGTATTTAATTTCTTTGAAATTATATCTACTTGAGTAGTCAAAAATAGATAATACATCTAATTCATAAACACCAGCTACTCTCTTAGGATTCACCCTATTAGAAGGCCACTAAAAATTATTTCTAGTTATTTAGTCAATTAATTCATATGCTTTCTCAAATGGCTTAGACATTGAAGATCCTCCAACTGCTGCATCCATGATCGACCTAAGGGATCCTACTAATCCATTGTAAAAAATTTGAAAAACTAACCAATCGGATGATGGCATTTCTAAGCATTTCCTTAAATCTCTCCCAACTCTTATGAATTGAATCTCATCATACCAGACAAAAGATGTGATATTATTTTTAAGCTAGGCAGTTTTTTAAGGTGGGAATTACTTAGGTAGGAATTTGCGTGCCAACACATTTCAAGTGGTTATAAAGCCTAGGGGCAAAGAATTCAACCACATCTTAGCTTCGTCCCTTAGAGAAATAGGAACAATCAAAGTTTAATGGCATCATCGCTAACATCATTATACTTAAATGTTACACAAATTTCTAAGAAGCTAGCTAAGTATAGGTTGGGATCTTCAAGTGGGGTTTCCTCAAACTAGAAGTTTTTGAACCATATAACTTATGGTGGGTTTCAGTTCAACGTTATTAGCTTAGATTACAGGTCTATTGATACTTTGATGGATTTTTTCTACTACAAAGTTAACATACTCTCTAAGAGCTCCAGGATGGTCCTGATCTTCTACTAGTTCAGACACTTCTAAAATCTTTTTATTTTTTAAAATATTTATAAAGGCTTTTTTTATCTCAAAATCAAATAATAAGGGATCCTTACTAGATATACTAAGCATGCAAGAATGATACAATAAAATAAAGAGAAAAAACTAAATAATCAATAAAATAAACTTATTTATTTTCTTTTTTAAAATTTTAATAAAAAAAAATAAAGATACATGATATAAGTAGGTCTAAATATGTACTTATTTTAAAATATAGTTTAAATTATAATATACACATTACTTCCCTGATAACAATGCAAAAATATGAATATGAGTTGGTGTGAGCTACAAATAGAGCTAGAGTAAAAAATGAATATGCTTAGATTTCTTTGATATAAAAATAATGAAAGCCTGTTAGATATGCAAATATAAGTGCCAATTAAGTAATAAAGTAATAGAGAAGAGTGTTGATCCCATAAGAAAGTGTTTTGCTTAATTGCAACCAAACTACTAATGTCTAGTAGAGATGCATGATTTATCCTACTGAATGAAAAGCAATTATTTATAGTGGTTTAATCAAATTGACCTACATCCACTCCCTAACGGTCATTCCCTTTGCCTATTGCACTAACTCAGACTCCTTTAGCACACTGCTAGGTGGAGAAGCCCTTCTCCTTTACCGCAAGTGGAAAATAACATTTACAAACTCATAAGAATCTCACTCCTCTCACCTCCTTAGCCTACCAAAGATGTTATCCCTCCTTTCACCACTACGACCCAATGGATATGTTGATCCCTCCTCTCGCCACCTCAACCAAAAGGAGATTCCATCCTTGATTTTTCATTCGTATCTTAGTGAAGATGCCCATATCTTTTTTTGCCTCCTCCACCCGACAGAGATGCTAACCTTTCTTCTATTCCTAGTAATAACAAAGATACCATCCCTCCTCTCACCTACACAGCCTAGTGGGGATGCCAAAGTGAGCCTCCTCAGCTAGGAGCCTTTTGTAGAAAAGACTCTTTTTCCTAGATCTCTCCTCCAAGAGCTCCACTAAACATAACAGGAGGACCCAAGGTGTAGGCTAGCTAGAGAAATTGTGTGACACCTCGCACACCCCTTAACTCCCTCAAGGAACTCTCCCTCTCTCAACCTCCCCTCCTCTCTCTCCCTTGTGAAGTGGACTCTCCAAGCTCCCTTCCAAGAAGAAAAAATTGCTGACTGTTCAAGCCCAATTTTCCTCACATTATAGCAAGAGTTTATAAAATGTACTAAAAAAACCTTAAATTTTAAATTAAGCCTTATGATCATGTAGTATGATACACAAAATCATTAAGTATGATTAGTTTAATTTCATCAAAGAGAATCATATATAATTCTCTATTATACAATATTATTAGTTATATCAAATCACAGATCATCTAGGATGAATCGAGTTCATCTAGTTGAGCTCTCTATTGATCATCCAATATGATCAAGATTATACAATACGATCATCAATGATTGATTAGATCTTGATTTGATTCCTTTATCTATGAGATTAAATTAGGCAAATTAATTAATGTTCATATAGTTTGAACCAAATTGCATAGTATGATCAAGTTTTAAATTTTAAATTTTCTTTTTTTAAATAACATAGATTCAATGGTGGGATATTATCAAAATACTTAATTATACAATATGATTTAAGATCGTACAGTAATATTAATTATAACCCATTTTTAAATAATCTTATTTAATTAAATGAACTAATTTATTTCTATTTGAATAGATCATATAATATTATTTGGATTATATTGTATGATTGAAAAAAATTCAAATATTTAATTTTACGCCCCAACATACACCTAATATAAAAAATGACTCAAGAAAGTTAAAAAGTATAGACTTTCTCAAATCAAACTGGCTAAGGAACTTAATTTACGCTATCTTAATCCTTAAATCTTTGTATTTTCTTAGTGTATGTTGTACCTAGAATGGTTTGTGATACAAAAGAAAAATATCCAACGTATAAATCAAGATAAGAAATATTCATCCAATAATATTTACAATCATCAAAACATAAGATCGGTCTCCCGAACTGAAACAATCCCTTTCTTTTTTATGATAGCAAACAGTGTTGTTTAGGATTTAAAAATTATATGTTTGATTTTTAATTTTCTACTAAATGCTCTCCCTCATTAAATTACTTATTTTAAAAATGGGGAAAACTTTAATTTTTAAATTTTTATTTTTGATTTTTTTTATTTTTTAGAACATATTTTTTATTTAAATTTGAAAATAACATAAAAAATGAAAGATAAAAAACAGACAAACTGAAGAGAAATAACACACATACTTAAGATAAAAATTAGAAAGCAATAACTACACTAATCAAAAAGCTAATACAACCAACACTACACATTCTCCCCCTTTTAACATCACTAAAAAGAGGAACACAACTGGAACAAAAAAGAAGAACTAGAAAACTTAATGCAATAAAAAGAAAGTACAAACACCACAAACTATAAACACACTAATCATTAATTGGACCTTAGTCCAATAGGAGTTGTAATGGGTAGTATTAGTGGTGTGGGAAAAAAAAATAGTCCTCGAACCATGCACAATAGGCCTCATGCTACTATTATATCTAATCCCAATGTGCCATAGACTCCTAAATGTGGGTCTCCAATTACATCTCTAATTAATCAAAATGCTCTATCAAAGAGTCAGGAGGTGGTGGCTAGAAGGCTGGTGCTAATGCCTTACGTGTTGTACTCCCCTTCCTCATTAGAATCATGTCATTCTATAGGCACTCCCTTACAATGATCATAATAGTGATTGTGAAAGGAACTATTGATGCTGAAGGTGGGGACGTGTTCAGCTGGTGTAGGATACATCAAGTTGTGTTTGTCATCTAATACATAAGCTATGGTGTATCTTAGTGCAAGGTTATATCTATGTTATGCCTAGGATTTCTAATGGTGGTCATATTTTTAATATAGCAGATAATCATATCTACCACATTAAATTTAATGCCATATATATAAAAATAGGAAACAATGGTATAATATTGACCCTATCACTAGCTTCAAGATGAATTGATATTCTAAAGATGTATTGGATAATTTGGCAATCTAAGACTAATGTGATGACTAAAGGCAAGTGCTAATTCATAGGGTGTTTCTAATAATATGGTTAACTTGAGTCCAATTATAATCACTTATAGTGCAAACATCATGAGGTATGATACCAATTATAGAAATATGAAGAAGCTCATGAAAATCTTTGTAAGAGATTTTTATATTTAGTCTACAAACATATGATTGCATAGAAGTGAATTGTAATTTAATTCCAGGAATTGAGAAGAATTTACAAAGCATTTTTGAATGAAAGGGAAATGCAAGTGTAATACTGAACTAAAGTGTGGTGTTAATGAACAAGTCTAATACCTGATACTAAAGGATATCTTAATTTATAATCTTAGAGGCCATAATTCATATGGCTCTGTAATAATAAGCAGCTTCATCCTTAGATCTCGTTATGTGAAAGCAAATGATATGAAAAATCAAATGCTATTTTTATATTAATTTTGTAGAAAAATAAATATAAAAATTATTTTTCTTAACTTTTTAATTTCATATCTTAATTTTTTACTTTTCAAACAAAACTTAAATTAAAAATAATCTTAATATTCTTAACTCAGATTTGCATGAAAGTAAACATGTAAAAAAAATATAGAAAATAAAGTGCTAAAAACAAACAAGAAAGAGCACAGCAAAAATTTATAGTGGTTTGATAAACCTTGACCAACGTCTACTCTCTATAGTCCTCCTTATTGTGTATTGTACTAAACCTTTTAGTGACTCTCCTTTAGCTCCCACAATAAGGAAGTGAGCCCTTACAAAATCACTTCCACCCTTCCATAGTGTGGCTGAGAACCTGAATCCTTTCCACCCTCCTAGTGAGGTAGAGAACCTGCAATCGTTTCACCCTCTCGGTGAGGTAAAGAACCTGGGATCCTTTTCACCCTCCTTGTGAGGTAGAGAACTGCATGATCTTTGGCTTTGAAGGCTTTCTCCCTCGAGCAGCCAAAAATATCAATGAAGACCCTTAGAGGAACCAAGGTGGAAGTTTGTTTGGAGCAACTGCATGAATCCCCTAAAATAACTTCTCCCTCTCACACATCTTCTTTTTCTACCTCTCCAAACTTCATGACCTCTAAAGAACTCTCACATATGTCTCACCACAGCCAAAGGCTTTTATAAAGTCTAATGAGAGATTTTTAATATGAGGCTCGAAAAAGACTAAATTTTTAATTCTACTATTTATGATCGTACAGTACGATCGAAGATCATACAATATGATTAGATTATTTCATCTTATTAGTATTGTATGATGAATAGAAGTTTGTATGATTAGTTCATCTTGAACTACTCATACAGTATGATATCAAGAGTCATATAGTATAATTAAGTCTATCAAATAGGATTTTTGTACATGATGATCAAGGGTGATTAATTATCATCCTAGGAGCAAATTTGGTCATACAATACGATGTAGGCCATCATACAGCATGATCAAAAGTATCTATTAATCTTGATTCAGTTGCTTAATCATTGTATTATAGTAGGTAAGATTTAATGACATCATATAATATGATAGGGATCATATAGTATGAACAGTTCAAACTTTAAAATTCAAAGTATTATCTAATTTGTGATTAGTGGAAGGGTTTTTAGTTTTACTCATCATCCTGTATGATTGGGATCATACAGTATGATTAGTACATATTTAGATAATCTTAATTAAATGTTTTAATTAATCCCTGGTTTACTCAAATTATATAATATGATCTAGATCATGAGTATGATCTTCATAGAATTTAAAAGATTTAATTTTCCTCCCCAGAGCGTGTGTTCATAGCTGCTAAGCTATCATACACCTTTTATATGACTTTTTAATCAAGAAATATAAAAATAAATAAATTTAAATATAAACTCTTACAAAAATGTCAAACATATTCTACCTAGTCTTGAGTCGAGCCTTTTGCAAAGTGTACGATGTATCTGAAATATTAGCGTGCACAAAATAAATATCCAATAATAAAATCAGGAGAATTAAATCAGAAGCCTAATAATGTTTGTTATCATTAAAATTATAAGCTCAAGAACCTAAATTGCAATAATCTCCTCTTGTTTGATGATGGAAAATATTATTGGTTGAATTTTTAAGTTAATCATCTCCTACTCTCTCCCTTACTAACTAAGTTTTTATAAATAAATATGAGATGTATGTTTTTTAATTTTAATTATTCAAAGAACAATAAGCACAAGAGAAAAAATATAAAAAAAAACTAAACATAATAAAGATATTCTACCAATAATAAAGATACATTCTACAACCCCTTTAACCTCACCAAATGGGACAAAATAAAGTCAACTTGAAAAAAAAAAAAAGATAAAAGACAATAAAAGATGAAACAATCAAAAATGATAAGGACCACATAACTTAAAATAACTTAGAAGTAGGAAGTACCCTAATCAGGTGGAGGTGGTGGTGTTGGCTAGAAGTACTAGTGAAGGGTATAAAATTGGTCACTAAACTAAGCTTGATCTTCCTTGTGTTACTACTGGATCTCCTGGTGGTGGTGCTGTAGCAAGTCATGCTATTACTAATACATGTGTTGGATTTTCTAGTGCTGCTATTGAAGACATGCTCAATACTGAGTAGTATCTTGATATTACGTAGTTAATTATAGTTCCAAGCAGTCTAGTCACTCCACTATTTAGTCGTAGTCATGTGAATGGTGAGTAGGAGCTAGTGTTGGAGTTGGTGCTGGAACTCCCCTGTCTCCTTAAGCTCAGGATCAACCACATAACATCTATAGTGGTGTCTATTAGTATGGAGGATGTGAAAGTGCTATTGGAATACAAGACTGGGAGGTGATCGGGTGGTACATGATACGACTGGTTGTTTTTGGATTCCAGGACAAAGGCTATGAGGTGTCTAAGTGCTATATTTTGCTTATGTTTATTCCTAGGATCTCTAATGCTTATTACGTTTTTAATAGAGTGGATAATTAGCTCTGTTGCATTGAATTTAGTTTTGGACATAATAAAATATGTGACGAGTGATATAAGGGGTGAGATATTCACCCTATCACATGTTTAGGAATGACTGTATTATGAAGGATATACTAGATTATACAGGCATCTTGACTAGGGTACAGACTAAAGAAGCATTATTATTCAGTGGAGTGTCCCTTAGAGTTAGGTTTTCTTAGGTTCATCCATAGTCAGGAATAAAGGTAATGGAGTCTGCTTTGAGTCTAGTAGTGGAGAGATGTAGGATTTGGTCAAAATCTTCATAGGTGATTTCTATAGATCTCCTACAAATAAAAGATTGAAGGGTTGTCCCTTCACTATTGACTTTGAGACTGGCGAATAATTCAAAGAGCAATTCAGAGTTGAAGGGGAAAACTTAGATCAGAATGAAGTGGAGTGTGGTGCTAACAAAGAGATTTAAAACTTGAAAGCTAAGAACTTCTTGATTGATGACATTAGATGGAGTTATCTCAGAAGCCTTGTACTAGTGTTAGGCTTCTTCATCGGTAGCTTCATAAAATTAAGGGTCTACAGGACGTCTAGAGGAGCTTCCTACTAGAGCCCTTCAATGCTTTCCTCTATCCATTTGAAAACTAAGGATAATAGGTTAAGAGAGATTAAAAAGGATCAGTGACGTTATTTAAAGCTCTAGAATTCCCTCTTCTTAAATAGATTTTAGGCCAATCTAATAGTATGATCTCGATCATATAGTACAATCTGAAGAAATTAATTCATCCAAGCTGATTAGTTAAAAAAGTTGGTCCAATCTTACAGTACAATCAAAATCATACTTGATGATCTTCATTAAATCGATTGTCCTTAGGAGTCAGCCTGTATGATCTTTAACTAGGCAATCGTACAATATGAATAGGTGTTTATACAGGATGATGTGGAATTAAATATCATATCGATCGAATTAATTTTGTCCAATGACTAATGAAATTTGGATTATATAGTATGAAATAGGCGATCATATGGTACGATCATCAATTATTAGTCAGATGTGGCCTGTTGATTTCATGACTAGAGAAGATATGCAGAAATATGCGGATTGTACAGTACGATGTAGGTTTGTACAGTATGATGTGAATAATTTTTTTATTTTTTCTTTATTTTAAATTTTTTGGGGTGTGATGATTATGGAACTTTTACCAACTAGTAATATCACACAAAAAGACCAAAATAAAAATAAAAAGTAAAAATAAATAAAAATAATAATAAATTAAAAAAACATACAAACCACAAAGCTACCCAAACTATTGATTTCACTTTTGTCCTAAATTAAGCATGAATATCAATGACACCTAATATAGTCCTTAGTATGCTAACGGTGTCATAATTTAAGGGTTTGGAAAGGATGTCTGACAGTTAATCCTCAGTTGCTACATGATATAGTTTTATATGTCCTTTGATTACATGATCTCTAATGAAATGATATTTGATGTCTATATGCTTAGTGCGGGAGTGTTGAATTAGGTTTTTAGAAATGTAGATGGCACTAATATTGTCACACAAGATTGGCATAGTACCTACAGAGAGGTCAATAATTTGTTTCTTTAGCCATAAGACTTGAGCAATATAACTTCCTACAGCTATATATTCCACCTCAATGATGGATAGGGCTATTGAGTTTTGCTTCCTACTAGACCAAGATACTAATGATTGCCTTATAAATTGATAGGTTTTAGAGTACTTTTTTATCTATTCTATACACTATAAAGTTTGAGTCAAAATATCGTATGATTTCAAATGAGGAGCTATATGTAGGTTACCATATACCTAAGTTTTAGGTACTTAGAAGGTATCTAAGGATTCTCTTAATTGCTATCATATGGGATTTATTTAGATTAGCTTAGAATCTAGCACGAAGCTACACTAAAAATTATATCTGGTTTACTAGCAGTCAAGTAGAGGAGTGATCCTATTATTCCCCCTATACTTTTTTTGATCTATTAATTTTCCATTTGAATCCTTATTTAATTGAATAGTAGAGCTCATGGATGTATTAGTTACTTTAGCACCTTCTATTTCATACTTCTTTAGAATCTCATTGATGCCCTTACTTTGACTAAGAAAGGTACCATCATTCATTTATTTCGCACTAAATCTAAGAAAATATATAAGCTCTCTCATCATAGTCATATCAAACTCTCTACACATGGTTTTTGAAATATCATTATAAATATTTTCATTCATTAATCTAAATAGTATATCATCCACATATACTTGAATAATTAGTAACTCATCTCTTTCTTTCTTCATGAATAGGGTGGTATCTATACTACCCTGAATAAATCATCTATCTAGGAGAAATGTACTAAGTTATTCATACCATGCCCCAGGTGCTTTCTTCAACCCATATAATGGCTTTTTCAATTTGTATATGATTAGGAAAGGTTGAATTTTCAAATCCTAAGAGTTATTCTACATAAAATCCTTTCTTGATAACCCCATTTATGATAATACTCTTTACATCCATTTGATATAGCTTGAAGCCTCTAAAACATATAAAAGCTAATAGTACTTTGATGACTTCTAGTATAGCTACAGGGGTAAAAGTTTCCTTAAAATCAATGCCTTCAATTTGATTATACCCCATAGCTACTAATCTAGCCTTATTCCTAACCACTACTCCAGAATTACTCCAGAATTATTCATATTATTCTTGAATATCCACTTGGTACCTACAATACTGCTAACTAATTACCATGCATTATTCCTAACAAATTAGTTTAACTCTTCTTACATAGTTAGGATCCAGAATTCATTGGATAAGACTTGATCTACATTTGTTGGTTCTACCATATAGATGAATGATGAATGACTAATCTCCTTCCTAAGTCCATGCCTAGTTCTAACTTTTACAGATGGATCTCCTAAGATGAGCTCCCTAGGATAACTAAATAAATATCTTCATTCTCTAGTCAATAACTCCTATGGTTCTTCTCTATCTGCCAGTTAATGGATTCTACTCATTGGGTAACCTCTACCTATTCTTCTTATTCTAACTTAGGCTCACCAAATTTATCATATTCATCAAATGATATGGGTGTACACCTTTACAATTAAGTTCCTCTTATTAATGATCTTATAAGCTTTACCTATAGAAGAATAGCCTAAAAAGACTCCATCATATTTAGGATCAAAATTTTATAGATGAGATTTTCTATTAATAAGGATAAATAAATTACAACCAAAGTCATAAAGATGTGCAAGATTGGGTGTCCTACCCGTATGCAGCTTATTAGGTGTCTTATTGATTTTTGACCTAACATTTACCCTATTCAAAATATAACAAGCAGTGTTAACTACTTCTGCCTAAAAATATCTAGGGAGAGAATATTCAGCTAACATTACTCTAGTATCTTCCACTAATTATCTATTCTTTCTTTCATCTATCCCATTCTATTGAGGGGTCCTAGGGGAAAAAAGGTATGTTCAATTCCTAACTCCTTACAAAAGGATTAAAACATATCCTTCTCAAATTCTCCACCATGATCAAAAGAATAGCTAGTAGATATCTCACATCCTAATCTACTTTGAGTTCAAGTGGAGAATGTTATAAACTCATCAAATGTATCATTTTTATGAGTAAGAGTCTAACCCTGGTGAATTTAGAGTAATCATCAACTATTACATATCCAAAGGTTTCCCACCAAAGCTGGATGTACTAACCGGCCCAAACAAGTTTATATGTATGATTTCCAGTGGTCCCTTAATAGAATGAAATGATGATATGAATTATTTTTCTAATTGACTAGCATCACACAGGTGGTCCTTAGAGAATAATAACTTAGGTATACCTCTAACTAGGCCTTTTTGAGTTATTTTTCTTTGTGTCTTCATACTTGACTGACATAATCATCTATGTTATAGCCATGATTCATCAATAATAGTTTTCAAACATGAAGAATTTGAATAATCAACATAATTTAATCAAGCATTTAAACATTATTTATTCATTTTTGTTCTAAAATAAATTTTCCACTTAAACTAATCAAACATTTAGTAGATAGAAATTTTATGTCAAATTTTTTATCACACAGTTGATTAATACTAAGCAAGTTATGTTTCAATCCATCTACTAATAAAATATTTTTAATAATAAAATTTTTAGAGTTGCCAATCATACTAGAACCCACCACTTTCCTGATGGTGTTATCTCCCAATGTAACCTTTCCTCTAGCCCTACCCTCCAGCATGTTGAATTGCTTAACATCTCCAGTCATATGCTATGAATATCCATTGTCCAGGCACCATATGCTCTCACTAGGCCTTTTGTGAGAGCATCGCCATAATGTTAATAAAGGGATAGATTTGGGAACCCAAGTGAGTTTAGGTTCCACTTTATATTTTAATGGGTGAGATAGATGTATGATATACTCTAATGCAAATGACATTGGCCTCCATACTAGATGTGTTTAACACTGTATAGTGCAAGTGTGGGCTATGTGTCCTATCATGCAATAAGAATAACACCTGACACCTGAAAATGTATTCACTAACCTATATGAGTGGTAGTGGATCCTTTTAGGGATTTGAGATGCATGTTGTATTTTAAGCTTATACCATTGTGCTAGTGTGGGTGGTAGTTTATTTTTTTGAAGTGCATGAATTTTCTCTTTCAGAAACTCATTCGCCTTCTCATATATGCCAACTTTAATTTTTAAAGCATGCTCACTATGGTCTAGTTCGGTTTCAAGTGTTTCTAATTCCTAGAATGCTTCCTCTAATTCAATATGTTCAAATTTCAAGGATTCATATGACATAATTAGTTAAATATGTTTCTTATTCAAATCATCAGATTTATCTATCAGAGATGCATGTTCTTTGCCTAATGAAATATGCTCAAACTTAAGATTAACATGCTCTCTAACTAACAAGTCATGCTCATATTTCATATCAAAAAATTCATTTTTTTAAATTAGTAAGTAATTTCTTTAGCTTTCTATATGAGTTATAATTTTTTTCAAAAATAGTAAATAGCTCATCACAAGATAGTTGACATACCTCATCTTGATCAGAATGATCATGATTATCATTTATCATAAGACACAAATTTGTTACCTCCTCCTTCGCTTCATGTTCTAATGAATCTGTGGTGGAGTCTGCCCAAAAGGCTTTTTGGATCCTTTGCTTGCCCTTTTTTAAATTAGATTTTTCTTCTCCCTTCTCCTTGGTAGGGAGAGTCTTTATATTGGGGCAGTAAGATCTCATATGTCTTGGTTTACTACATTCAAAATAGATGGTGTCAGAGTAAATTTTATTACTTTTACCTGATTTATATTTGTTCCATTATTGATGATGTCTTTTCTTTTGCTTTAGAAAGATCTTGAATTATCTGGTCATTAATGCTATATCATTGTCTTCTCTAGTTATAGAGCTGTTGCTATCAGAATCATCAGCCTTTAGTGCCACTGTCTTCTCCTTCCTCCAGTCACCTACATCCAAAAGTCCTTGGCTCACATTTTGCTCGTAATAAATGAGAGAGCCAAGTAGATTATCAATAGAGTAAACACTTAAAATCTTTAGATTCAGAAATAGCCGTGACTTTTACATCAAAATAATTAAGAAAATAAGGAAATTTTTTTAACCTTTTATGTTTTTGATAATTCTCTTCCTAGAGCATGCAAAGATGTCACTATCTAAGTAAATCTAGTGTACATGTTAGAGATAGTCTCATTTATTTTCATGCGAAATAGTTCATAATCTTGCAGCAAAATATTTATCCAAGATTGTTTGACTTCATTAATACCTTGATAAGTAATACATAACCTATCCTAGATATCCTTGCCAGTAGTACAGGTAAAGACTATTATATAGTCATCTGATTTAAATGCATACAAAAATAGTTCAGACATTTAGAATTAAGTTTTGCAAGGTCTCTGTCCTCGTTGTTCCATTCACTAATAGGTGTTTCAACTTTGATACCACTTACAAATCTAAATGGTAGATAATAACCTTCTTGTATCGTATGTCACATTCTAAAATCAATATATTATAAAAGATTAATATTCTTATTTTCCAAAAATAAACTGAAATATTATCAAATCACAGTGGACGAGTTGTTGAATAACCCTCCACGGTATTCCTATTTCCAAATATTCCAGTTGATCTTTTCTTAAGGATTTTTAAATCACTGATTCTTAGATCCACTCTAACACAAATTAAAAGTTTAATTTGGATAGTTAGAACTACTTAAACTGCCCAAGGCACACCAGGAGGAGGGTGAACTTGTGTTTAAAAATTTTCTTTTTCAAAAATCTCATTTTAAAAGTTTAAACCAAATTCATAACTTAAGTTCAAAATTAGAACTTATAATGTGGAATCTAATGATATAAAAAATTGAATGCTATTTTTTATTTTGATTTTGAAGAAAAATAAATATGAAAATATATTTTTCTCTTCTTTTTATTTTTCATATTTTACTTTTTTTTTCTTTTTTAACAAAAGTTTAATAAAAAATAATCTCAATATTCTAAACTCAAATTTGTATAAAAGTAAACGTACAAGAAATAAAAAGCAAAAAATAAAGTGGTAAAAAGAAACAAGAATGAGGACACCATAAATTTATAGTGGTTTGGTCAACCTTGATATATGTCCACCTCCCAGAGTCCTACTTTGTGGGTATTATACTAAACCTTTTAGTGAATCTCCTTTATCTCCAACAGCAAGGAGGAGAAGCCCTTACAATATCACTTCCACCCTTCTATGATGCGGCAAAGAACCTGAATCCTTTCCACCCTCCAAGTGAGGCAAATAACCTAGAATCCTTTTCACCCTCTTGATGAGGCAGAGAACCTAGAATCCTTTTCACCCTCCTTGTGAGGCAGAGAACCTGGAATCATTTTCATCCTTCTGGTGAGGTAGAAAATCTAATGATCTTTAGCCTTGATGATATTCTTCCCAGAGAAAACCAAAAGATCAATGAAGACACTTGGAGGAACTATGGTGAATGTTTGTTTGGAGCAACTGTGTGAATCCGCTTATACCACTTCTCCTTCTAACTCAACTTCTCTTTCTCCCTCTCTAAACTCCAAGACCTCTCAAGCACTCTCACAAAAGTCTCACAACAGCTAAAGAATTTTATAATTCTAATGATAGATCTTTAATACTAGGCTTAAAAAAATCCTAATTTTAATTCTATCATTTTTTATTGTACAGTATGATCGGGGATCATATAGTACGATTACATCATTTCATCCTTTTAGTATTGTATGATAAATAAGGGTTTGTATGATTAGTTCAGATACTTGAACTACTCATCCAGTATGATATCAAGGTCCATATAATATGATTATGTGAATTGAATAGGATTTTCATACAGGATAATTAGGGGTGATTGAGTATCATCTTGAGAGAAAATCAGGTTATACAGTATAATGCAGGACATCATATAGCATAATTAGAAGTATCAATTAATCCTTGTTCAATTGCCTAATTACTGATTTAGATTAGGCAAGATTAATAACATTGTATAATATGATAGGGATCATATGATATGAATAGTACAAACTTTGAAATTGAAAATATTATCTAATTTATGATTGGTAGAAGGGGTTTTGAGTTCTACTAATCATCCTGTATGGTTGGGATCATATAGTATGATTAGTACACATATAGATAATATTAATTAAGTGTTTTAATTAACCCCTAGCTAACTAAGATTATACAGTACGATTCAGATCGTATAATACAATCTTCATGGAAATTAAAATATTCAATTTTCCTCACTGGTGCATGTGTGCACAGTTGCTAAGCTGGCATAGACCTTTTATAGGACTTTTGACTTAAGAAATATAAAAATAAATAAATCAAAGTACATACTCGTGCAAAAACATCAAACCTATTCTACCCAGTATTAAGTCGAGCCTTTTGCATGGTGTATGATGTAAAATATTAGTGTGAACAATATCTAATAATAATATCAGAAGAACCAAATTAGAAGCCCAATAATATTTGATCATCAAAATCATAAGCTCGAGATCCTGAATTTCAAAAGTATATAGTGTTTCAACTTCTGAGCAGCAAAAATTATGGCTAGATAATGCTTCTTAAATAGAGGATAATTCATTTTAGTTTGTAGCAACCTACTACTCAGGTAATAAAATGCATTGTCTTTATCTTCCTCGTTAACTTGTGCAAACAAGGTGCTAAGAGATTCACTTAAAGATACTATATATAGAATCCATGGATTCCCTCGGATTGGAGCAACCAACACTAAAGGTTTCAACAAATATTCTTTAATGATATCAAAAGCATTTTGATAACTTTCATCTCATTGAAAATGAACATTTTCCTTATATAGAGCTGCAATGATTGTTATCTTCTTGATAAATTTGATATAAACCTTCTCATATATGCTAACTGACCTTAAAGTGATCTTAATTGAGTGAGACATTTAGGTGGTGACATCTCCAAGATTGCTTTAATTTTAAAAGGATCTATTTATATTCTACAATGTCAAATTATAAAACCTAGAAACTTCCCTGAAGCAACACCAAATGCATACATTAGAGTATACATTTTTAGATTATATTAGCATAATCTTTTGAAAAAACTTCTAAGATCACTTAAATGATTTTCTCTTTCAATACTTTTAATGACCAAATTATTGACATAACATTCCACTTATTGGTGGATGAGTTCATAAAAATTCTCATTATTGCCTGCTAATATGTTACACAAACGATCTTTAGTTTGAAATGCATTACTTTATAATAATAAACTATTATTGATGTTTTCGAAGTTGTAAATTTCTCATCTTCAAGAGATATTATTATTTGATTGTACCTGGATAAACAATCCATAAATGAGATTATTACATGTAATGAAGTAATATCTACCATGAGTTTTGGCGTAAGGAGTGAAAACTCATCTTTAGGATAAGCTTTATTTAGATCTCTGAAGTCAACATAGACATATATTTGACTGCTTTTCTTCTTTACTAGAACAAACATGTATGATATTTTTCTTCCTTGATAAAACTAGCCTTTATAAGTTTCTTGACTTCAATGATGACCTGTTGCTCAATTTCAAATCACAAACATGAAGGTGCTTTTTTCATTGGAGCCATATCGGGTTGTATCTCTATCTTAGAACTACAATATTTTGAGAAAATATAGGCATTTCTTCACCTCTAGTACAAGTTGACGATGTGAAATCCTATTTAGCAAATCTATTGACATAGTTATAATATCAACCAAAAGGAAGCTCTATTATTTTAACTATAAGTGGATCATCAAGGACTACATTTGTGTTTACACTTTTAATAGTAGAAGGTATAAATGCATTAGTTCTAGTCTCTAGATTTGGAGCGGTAGAGATCTTAATCCAGCTATGTCATTTTGAGATAATGGGGTTAGAGTAATATTCTATATATACTTCTTTCGTTTTTCTAGGGTATATATTTCTATCTTTCTTTCTCAGCAACTTAGAACCTGTCCTCATCACTATATTCTTCTATAGAAATTTCAAACTTCAACTATTCAACATTCATATGCACTTCAGCATATTTAGTTTTCTTAATGACATATGATTCTTCTTCTAAATTGGATTCCAAATCAATATGTATTACATGCAATTTAATTGACATATTTTATTTTTCTCATTTTTCCATCCTCATACTCTCCCTCTAGATCATTGATCCATTCTACCACTTCTTTCTGAGGGAGGGGCAGGTGGCTAGCGAACATTGTGTTCAAGGTTGGAATAATTTTCTTTTTCTTCTCTTTCTTTCTTTATCTCTATTTTTTGAACTTCTTTTTCTATATTAACAATCAATTTATGAATTTTAGAGAATATTGTCTACTTTTTCGGTAGCTTATAGTTAGTACCTTCCTTTATACTGATTTTATTAATTGAAAATAGTTGTAAATCTCCCATAATATAGTTCTCACTTACAGGAATATTTAATACACTGATGTAGGGAGGATGACACCATTCTGTATTTAGAAAGCCATGGTCTAACTAGGAGAGCATTAAATGAAGCCTATGAATCTATTATATAAAACTTGGCTTCAATTCTAAGGCTGCCTATATCTAACAATATGATTATAGAACCCAAAGCCCTCTCATCTTGTTCATTGAATCTTTGTAATATCTTTTTATCAGAACTAAGTCTATGAGTACCTACTTTTAAGTAGATAAGAGTTCTGAGAGTCATTATATTGATCAATTCACCTGGATCAACAAGAATACGAGATAACTTAAAATTATCTATATTTATAGAAATATATAATGGGTGACTGTGGTTTGCAATTCATAATAACAAGTCTTTATTGGAGAATGTTACTCCCAAAACCTTTTTTAAATTATAGAGCATCTTCAGACTACAATGACTCTAACAGAGCCATACAGATGTATGGGTCAAGTAAAGCTTTAATCAAAGGCTCCCACTTTTCCTTGGAAAGAACTAGAGCATCGTAAATGCTTAGTTTTGCAGGCATTTTTTTGAAATGAGCTAAAATATTATATTACACTTTATAAATGTTTGAATTAATTGCATCTTGATCTACTTGGGATTATGCTGAAGTTTTTAGATTATCCATGACTTATTTTCCTTTATTAGCTATAGGAATCTATGGTAGAAGAACTTTATTGCAATGCATATTTACTTAAATTACCTATTTAGGGGAAGAAATTAGCATCTTGGTTATTTCTTTATCTTAACTTATCTTTAAACACTCATCTTGAGATTCATTTAAATCAAACATCTCCATTTATATACAAATAGGATCACCCTAAACAACAACGACATGGTAATCACTATCAGAAAAATACTTATGAGGTTCATCAAATTCATTTATATTTATTTTAGATTTATAGGAATTATTTTCATTTGAACTGTTTAAGCTAGTTATTGTATAATCATTATCTAAATTTTATGTTGGACCTCTTTCTTGGGAGCTAAAAGATTAACCTGGATGGGACTTTAAACTCCCAGAGGTCCCTTAGTAGATGAATGATAAAACTTATTTAGAATATTTTTAGAAGATTGGGATAAATCCATATCCTAATCGTTATCAAGGTTTAAAATTGAAGAGGGTGCAGAAGGCTCACCAATTACATATTAAGATGACCCTTGATCTGGATCGACTAAATACTCCTTGGGTATCACAACCAACCAAGATTTAATATTCTTTTCAAGACATTCCATTAAGATTATATAATCTTAGAGTTCATGACCTAGCATCTAGTGATATGGGCTATAATTGGGTTTACTTGATTTACCCACATCTTCTAGATTCTTGGGGTGAGTAAGCTTGAACTTAGATTTCTTCAAGAGATTCTCAAAAATTCTTTTAAGGACTTCTCTTTTAAATGAATAGGATTTTTTTTAAAAGCTTTGAACTTCTCTCTATTCTCTTCTAGAGTGAGATTGTAATGAGGCCAAGATTTCAACTTCTTTGTCTTTGTTACAGACTAGTCTTTAAAGAGAAATAACTAAAATGCTTCCTCTTGGAGATTTGATGCTTTACTTAACAATTTTTCCTTTTAACAAAATGGACACCATACCATGTATATTCTTAAGGGGTATCTCTAAAGTGTGCTACTCCTGAAGTTGAGGTTTGCACTTCATACTAAGTTTATTCAATCTTAGAATGTAGTCAACCAAATTTTTATGAGATTCTTATTTTTTTATCATGAGATCTCCAACTGTCACATGATAATGTACTCTAATAAATCCTATTAAAAATAATTATTCTAGTTCAGTGAAGGTATGGACTGACCCATTTGGCAATTCTGCATACCATTCAAAAGTTCTCAAGATAAATTCCTAACAAACTGCCTGAATAACAACACATCACTGCCTCCTGCATTATAACAGCTGGCTCTGAAGTGTGCTAAATATTTTTAAAGGTTTCCAGCACCATAAATTTTTTTGAATTGAGGTAGAATGAATCCTTTAGGATAATGAACTAGGTTGTATTTGAATCCTTTAGGATAATGAACTAGGTTGTATTCTTCCAAGTAAGGTCTACCCCTTATAACTGGTGAAGTGCCTTGAGATTGTAGCAAAGTTTCTTTTACTTCCTGCTCTATTATCTATTTTATGTATACTAACTATGCATACTCTTTTTTTATTTTATATCTTTAGTTTTATTTTCTTTTACTATTTCCTTCTACTCATTATAGTACTAAGCATAATCTATAGGCTCTGATTGTATATGTACTTTAGATGAAGGAGTTCCTTTACTTTGTAAAATGACCATGGTGGATATTAACTCTTCCACCTTCTTTTCCAATTTAGCAAGCAGCTCATATTTGTAATTTAACTGATCTAGTAATTTTTGAGTTAGAACTAGTATATCTTCCTCTCTTAAATTAGCTTCTACATGATTTATGTTACTTTTACCATTTTCTTTTCGAGTATCTACCTTAAGAATATTTTCAAACATCTCTTCATTGTTAAATTTCATTATAGCCTTTTCAATGGCTTCTTCTTCATCTATTTTCTTTATACTCTCCCTGAGATGGTTCATCACCTCTTCTATCAATCTTTCCACCACATGATGTGGGTTGATTGGAGTAAATATTTTAATAGGAGAGAGTTGTATCAAGCATTTACCTTTCTCTTTTTTTCCTTCACTACATGATCTTTAGTGGTGATCAATGTAGTTGAACTGGCTACTATTTGGGTCACCAAACCTTCTTCCCATGCGATATTAAGGTTGGCTGATTTATAAATTTTAGCCTCCTCAAATTAGAGAAGGATGAAGATTTGCCCATTAAAGAGGTGTCAATAAACTCTTAATGATTGGTGGACCAACAAATGATGAGAAACTCTAAGAGATTTATTTTTAAAACTACAAGGATGAGGTGGAGTGATTGGATTGAAACCTCTTCGGGCTTGGGAACCATAACCCAAAGATTTTATTGGAGTTTAATAATTTTGATCATTGATAAGAAGATGAATAGATTTATTTTTAGAATAGAACTTCTTTGGTTCTCTTTTAACATCAGTAACTTCAACTAACTTTGTGAGTTGTGCATCTTGAATATGCACTCTTTTTTTAACAGGTGGAGGAATAATCCTCTCTCTATATGGCTCAGGCTTAGCTTGGGTAAATATCACATCTTTAACATAATTTAGGAACTTAATCTTTGAATGCCCATAATTGCTTGCACAATCACAAATCAGTCCATTTACAAATATTTAAACTTTCTCTTCCTTTCAAACTAGGAAGTCAGGATAGTTTTTTATAAAATGCAGGAGAACGATAATTATATATCTAGAGAACATTCTCTTCTCTGAAAGCAACTGACAGAGGGTGGAAGAAGCTTCCACCTAACAGAGGGGTGTTTACATGGATTTTAGGATTAACAGTTTCAACATCAACAAGGTCTTTAGGTAACTTCCTTATTATTGCCCCAGTTATAGCAATTAACAAACTATCATCTTCTAGCAGCTTGGCCTTCTTGGCCCTCCACCACAGACGGTGGTTCTTGTTCCTCCTATGTAATTTGGTAGTTTCATTAATTTTAGATTAAGAACTAATCTCAAATTGACCAAAATTTGGGAATTCAGGATGGGCAACATATTTTCCCTTCTTGTTGCTTGTATAATTAGGGAAGGTGAGGCGAGAGAACACAGAAGGATTAGCAACCACAAGAGCAACTACAGACCCACCTTCAAAAGTGACCTCAATAGTTATCTTTTTAACAAGAAATTTAGTTTTTACCACTTTAGACTATGGTCAAGAGAAGGAGAACTTGATGTTTTCAAATCTAGAACTAATTTTAATCAACGAGCCCTCAACAGATAGGGCTTGTTTCATATTGATGCTAACACCATAGGAGAACATGAAAATTAGCTTTCTAGACATTTTTAATAATTGACCAGAATTCTGAATTAGTTTATGCATTTACTAGTTTTAAACAAATATTTAGATCACTGAACATAATACTGAGCTCAATTTTTTGAATCCCTAATATAAGTTTAAGCTAGAATGAAACTAGAAATTAGTTTTTGGAGAGATTCAAATCTGGATCCAGTTATCACGGGAAAAGAATTAAAACTAGAATTTAGAATTGAAGACATTTATATTTGGAACCAATCCAAAAGACCTTGGACTAGGGAAGTGAGTTTAAACTTGAATTTAGAATTGAAGAAATACAAATCTGGACCCAGCCCAAAAGACTTTGGACTAAGGAAATGAATTTGAACTGGAATTCAGATTTTAAGAGCTCAAACCTTTAATTAAACCTTTATAAATTTAAAAAGTGAATTCTCCAATAAAGATGATGAGAATAGTCTATCCCCAACAAAGTTGCCAGAAAATTCTATGGATAAATAAATATATAAGTGTGCCACATGATTCACTTTAATGTTTCTTTAATTAAATTTGCATAGCATAACATCTATTACCTCGAAAGACAAACTAATTCTTGACTATCAAATTGAAAAGAGAAACCCTTTACTTTCACTTCCAAAATCAACATATGAAATGTTAAATTCATCCCAAAGGATAAAAGGAACACTCACCTATCATTTTGAATATGAATGTATAAATATATCTATAAAGCTAGTCTACATTCATAGGATTCTTCCAATACCTTAGAAAAGAATTAAGATATCATTCATTTATTAGGTTCTAGAATTCCAATAAGAGTAATTCTCTATAGTTAATTGCATCCCAAGACACTTGATTAAACTGGAGACTATACTTTCAAAATTTTAAAGGTTCAATTAAAGATTTGAGTTCAAAAATTCTAAGGATTGATTTAGATTTAGATTTCTATTTAAAATTCATTTAAGATTTGGATAATCCTCTCGAGATGGAGATTTAGAAAAATATGTATTCAATCTAGACTTATGCTTGCCTGGAGTGAGCTGCCAGCTAACATCCTAGAATTAATTAATCTCCTTATGAATGCAAAATAGGTTAGCTCTATATCTAAGGAATCAAAGATTTTTTGTTTAGAAAACTATAATCCATACTCTTTTATATGCAAAATCACCTATCTAGTGCAAATTGACTCAAAGATATCCTAAACTCTAAATTTTAATTTTAGTAAATCTAAATTTCTAAAAAAAATTTATGTCCTAATTTTCTAGAAAAATCTGGCAGTATAATGACTCTAACCCATAGGAAAACTATGTCAGCATCGATTCTACCCTCATTCTATGCCATTAGCTTGTGTATCAGATTAATGTATGCAGTAGGAGCTTAAAATACATGTATGTATGTATGTATGTAGGTCATGGTAAAGGTGTTCATATATAGGATACCACTATCGTATCATCCTAGAACTGGCATACATATTCCAATAAAGTCCAAAACATGCACACTAAAATTAACCTATGAAAAAGCTACCCTCTAATGTAAATCTACCCCCCATATTAATGCAATGCATATAATGTAAAGTAGTATGTAAAAGAGGAGTCTATAAATAAAACTTTTATTCATTGATCGTTATTGTAGAGTACAAACAAGTGTCTGCTAAACAGTAAAAGTGGTCAGGCTCTACCATAATAAGCATGGATTTTCATATCCTATATAATGTATATTTAAATATGATTGCTTACTTTAATCTTTATTTTCAAGCTCTAGCTTCTTCTTTAAGATTTCAAAAGGTGACGATCTTCAAAGAAAAAAGAATTTTTTTTCTTTTGGAACTTTATATGAATAAGCAATCATCTTTAATCTTTACAACTCTAGATATTATACAACTCAATAGGGTTATATAATATTCTAGAACTTTATATTTGCATTTACTCATTTATATTTACACTAGGTCCTAGGTACATTCTACTTTCTACAAGAAAGTAAAAGAATAATTTTAATATAAATTATAAAAGGTGCAATGCAAGTATGTAGAATCTAATGCATCTAATACAATCTAGAAGAGTTTAAGGTGCACCAACATGAATATAAGTATGACATCCATAGTACAAGAAAGTAAATAAACAAATATAAGTCACCCACTAAGCAAGGTATCTATACCACAAAAAACAACACCATTGGTTAAGCCTAGGTTAGAGTCGATAGCCTTATTAAGCCATCTAAAATGTATATAATAGATTGTGTGGTTTGGATAGGTCCTAGGTTTATTAATATTTAATGTTATCTAATATTTTATTTTTCAAAATTTTTTTAAAGTCAAAGTGGATTTATTTCAATTTAAATTGTAGTGTTTTACAATTTAAGATTTATTTCAAAGAATATATTTAGGTGTTGAATTATTTATTTTATGTTTTAAATAGCGTAGCGCTCAATAATCGCAAGTGCATGGAGTCAATGATTAGTAAGTCCTAGGCTTATATTTGTAATGCATTTGACCTCCCTTAAAGGATCAAATCCCATGCATATAGTCCTTCATTTTATTTAGGTGTTTTATTTATTTAGGTTTTAAAGAATCTTGTCAATTGATTGTTTCAAGAACTTAAAGCTTTCATTGAAAGAGCTTAGGTTCATAATTATAATGAATTTAATTCCCCCTAATGGATTAAATTAGGTGCATAGTCCTTTGATTTATTTATCTTCTTTATTTATGTAATTCAATAATTCCTAGTGATCATGGTAGAGCATTTGAGTATGATAAATTTGAATCCTTTTGTTAAGAGATGGGGATAGAGCATAACTTTACTGCCCCTAGGACTCCTAAGCAAAATGGAATAGCTGAAAGAAAGAATAGAACTTTAGTAGAAACTGCTAGGGCCATGTTAGCTAAATATTTTCTCCCTCGATACTTTTGGGCAGAAGTAGTAAATACTAATTGTTATATTTTTAAATAGGGTGAATGTTAGATCCAAGTTAAATAAGACACCCTATGAGCTACTTAAGAGTAGGACATGCAACCTTTACCACTTGCTTGTCTTTAGATGTAAATATTTTATCCTGTTTAATAGAGAATTACCTCTAGGAAAATTTGATCCCAAATTTGATGAAGGAGTCTTCTTAGGTTATTCATCTATAGGTAAGGCCTATAGAATTTTCAATAAGAGGATCTTAGTAGTAGAAGAATCTAACTATATTATATTTGATGAATTTGATAGAATTTTTGAATCTAGACCAGAAGAAGAAGTTGAGGTTATCCATGGAGTAGAAGCCATTGACTTTGGGATAGAGTAAAATCTCAGGAGCCTTTTTTTAGAGAATGGAGATATTCATCTAGTCATCCTAGAGAACTTATCCTTGGAGATCCATCTAAAGGTGTTAAAATTAGGCATAGACTTAGGAAGGAGGTTAGTCATTCTATTTTTATCTCTATGATAGAACCCACCAATATAGATCAAGACCTAGTTGTTAAATTCTAGATCCTTATAATATAAGAAGAGCTAAATCAATTTGTTAGAAATAATGTATAGGAACGGGTTAAAAGACCTAAGGACCAGAGTGTGATAGGTACTAAGTGGGTTTTTAAAAATAAAATGAATGACTAAGGCATAGTGGTGAGGAATAAGGCCAGATTAGTAGCTAAAGGGTATAATCAGATTGAAGGAATAGATTTAGAGAAAACCTTTGCTCCTGTAGTAAGACTAGAAGTCATTAGGGTGCTACTAGCCTTTGCTTGCTTTAGAGGATTTAAGTTATATCAAATGGACGTTAAGAGAGCCTTTTAAATGGGCTGATTAAAGAAGATGTGTATGTTAAGCAACCCCAGGTTTTAAAAATTCTCAATTTCTCAATTATGTGTTCAAGTTAGAAAAGGCATTATATGGATTAAAGCAAGCACCTAGAGCCTAATATGAAAGGCTAAGCACATTCCTCCTTGAAAGAGCCTTTGTTAATGGTAGTGTAGACACCACCCTATTCCTTAAGAAACTAGGAGAAAACCTTCTCATTGTTCAAATCTATATCGATGATATATTATTTGGATCCATGAATAAAAATCTTTGTGATGAATTTTCAAAGATGATGAGTGAAGAGTTTGAGATGAGCATGATGGGAGAGCTTAATTATTTCCTAAGATTTAGTGTAAAGTAAAGGGATGATAGAACCTTCCTTAGAAAATCAAAATATATCAAAGATATTTTTAAGAAATATGAGATGGATAATACTAAGGCAATGAATACTATCATAAGCTCTACTATTCAGTTAGATAAGGATCCAAATGAAAACTTAATTGATCAAAAAAAAATATAGAGGGATAATTAAATCACTTCTTTATTTGACTGCCAGTAGACCTAGTATAATATTTAGTGTATGTCGCTGTGCTAGATTTCAGGCTGATCCAAAAGAATCTCACATGACTGCTGTTAAGAGAATTCTTAGATGCCTATTAGGCACCTAAAACCTTGGTTTCTCGTACCCTAGAAACAACTTCTTTTTTTTAGATCATAGGATATTCAGACCCTGATTTAATAGGATATAGGGTAGATAAGAAAGCACATCAGGAACCTATCAATTTATAGGTCAATCATTAGTTTCCTGGTCTAGTAGAAAGCAAAATTTAGTAGCCATATCCACTGCTAAGGCATAATATATTACTGTAGGAAGTTGTATTGCTCAAGTGTTATGGCTGAAGCAACAAATCTTAAATCTTGGACTACCTGTAGGCACAATTTCTATCATGTGTGACAACACTAGTGCCATTTACATATCCAAAAATTCAATTCAACACTCTCACAGAAAGTATATTAGGCATCACTTTATAAGAGGTTATGTAGCCAAGGGGGATATAGAACTGCACCATATAGCTACTAGAGACCAAGTGACAGACATCTTTACCAAACCCCTAGTCTATGACACCTTTAGCACCTTGAGGACTAGATTATGTGTTATAGATATCCATGCTTGATTCAGGATGAATCTAAATACATGCTATCATTTGAAATCAACTATTCTTTTTTATGAGAGTTAAGTATATGTCATTTCGATTTTGGGTGTTTTTTTGTGTATATTGCTTTATTTTTCATTTTCTTTTTGTTGATGTTTAGTAGATATACCCTTATCATCATGCACTCTTCATTGGCTAAAATAAAAAAAATATAAAAAAAAATTAAAAAGTAAAATCAAAATTTTTTCACATTGTACTATACAATCCACACATCCCTGAATAAATCTCTGCCCTTAGTTAAATCAACGGTCTAGATAAGTTTAAATATTGGCAATCATATTATATGACCACCATATCATACATGTCGATACACGTGTCAAAGGTCGTTGGACAAATTCAAGTCGATCAGTATGATAATAATTCCACTTTATACTATATGAATACCTATTTGTATTGTATGATCCATTTAGTTAAAAAGCGTACAGACGACTCCTCAAGATGAATGAAATCTCTTAAAATTGTCTAGTACGATACTAATCATACAGTAAAATTTGACTGCCTTTTCCTGACAAATTGTCCAGACGATTTAACTCCTTCTGATTGTACTATATGATCTCAGATTTTACTATACGATTAGCTAAAAATTTAATAAATTATAGGAATTTCCATAGCTCAATCCACTCAACCTTAAATTCCTTTCTTCTCTCAAATCCTACCCTCACAACATTATGTTCTCAAATGGTCAGAGGTAGTAAATGAGGTTGTAAGACCCAAGGAGACTCTTCCTCTCATTGCCCAGTTGACAATTAATTTAAATTCATAGAAGATGATGTCACCTACTACAGATACAAGGAAGCCTGCATCACTGCCTCGAGAATGCTAAATCAACACGCACTGAACTTTGAGGTGATGAGTCTTTTTGCCTCCGCTACTCTTCAATTCCTTCTAACTCTCGCATTCCCTTTCAACTCTGAAATCCTATGAGAATTCCTTTCAAACCTTAAGATTAGTGCTACTGCACCCATCATGACTTCCTATATGTCATCGTCCTATAGAAATCACTAAAGTAGATTTAGGGGAATACATCCATCTTTCCACAGAAGGACCATGACCCCAATCTATGGCCTCTAAAAGTGATTTTGATTGGAGTACGATAAATTTAACTTTTCTTTGAATCAACAACATTTAGTCTACTCTTTAAACCAAAGTACACGTGTTATCCAGCATGTTCTTCAAACCACAATCATGCCTAAAGCTGGAGATCATGTCAATATCACTCCACTCCTTTCCTTGGGCACCTACTTTACCCTGTCTGATACCAAATTTGATGAAGCTCAAATGCTTATTAATTATATCCAAAACTTGACTCCCATTTGACTTTCCTCAACTAGGAGAAAGAAAAATATCTCCCTTGGTCACGTCATTGCCTATATTCTTAAAAAAACATAAACTTACCTACCCTGTACCTCCCGACAATGTTCCTATTTCTACACTGATGCTTCCTTATGTATTCTTTTCCATCATCAATGGGGGCAAGAGCACGAGGAACCTAATTTTAATGAAGAAGGAGGAGCTGGCTCTATAGCTGCACCTGCATTAGAATAAGAACCAACAACGGTACCACCACCTACAAGAGCCTACCACTCTTACCCTTACGAGGAGATAATACAAAGGTTTGACTAACTAAAATCCCACCTAAACTCATATATTCAATAGCAGCAACAACAGCACGAGGTAGATATGGTGTGGTTTGGGGAATAATTCTCCTCGATCCAAGAATAATTATTCTTTCTCCACAAATATTTTCAACCACCACCACCACCACCACCTAATCAGGAGCCTTCCTACTTTTATTTTTGTATAATGTATTTCATGTTTTTTATATTTTGTAATTTCTTTCATGTCTTATGTGTTCCTCCTTTTTGGTGATGTCAAAAGAGAGAGTAAGTATTTGGTTATCTGTATGTTTGCACTTATTAATTAGTCACTTTTATCTACTTACACTTTTATTTGTGTTCTTTTGATTTCTTGTATTTTATCTTATTTTTTAAATTTTTAAAAATAAAAAAATATATAAAAAAAGTTTTTTTACCCCTATTTGTAAAAAAATCTATCACCTAGTGAGGGGGAGATTAGGAGAAAATAACATTAATTTTTCTCTTCAACCAAAAATGTTTACCATCATAAAAAAGGGGAGATTGTTATAATCCAGGATCCCCAGCTTGTGATTTTGATGATAAAAAATATTATTGATTGAGATTTTAATTCTCCTAGAATATATATATTGGATATTATTTTTTTTGTGCGTCCTAACATTTCAGGTACATCATACACCACTAAAGATTACTGAAGACTCAAGTTGGATAGAATAGGATGCCAATCAAAAGAGTTTATCATTCTAACTTACTTATATTTTCTACTTCTTGAGTCTATCCATATAAAGGTGTATACAAAATTGGTAGTCATGCACAGACACAGGGAGAGTGAGGAATATTTGAGATGAAAATTTTTTGATCTAATCGTACTGTATGATTACAATCATACTATATGATATGTTATCTGAAAAAGAGATCTAGCAGCTAATTGAATCATTAATTTAAATGAACTAATCATGTTATACGATATAGATCATATTGTATGATTTGTTTCTGTTTGAGAAACTCTTAACTGCCAGATAAATTAAGTAAGAATTTTTAAAAATGAATTTTGACTAATCGTACTATATGATCCTAATCGTATTATATGATGTTTGAAATCTTACTTAAATTATCTCCTATGATTAATCAATTAAATTAAGGCTTATTAAATATGGCTAATCGTACTGTACAATCTCAATCATACCGTACAATTGATAGAGAAGAAATTTGGTCATCCTAGAAATTATATCGGATAAAACTTTAACTTTTGAACTAATCATATAGTACGATATCTATATCATACTATACAAATTATTGATATTACACTGATCATATTATACAATATTAATGTTATCGAACGATTGATAGAGATTATTTTTAATCATCCCCATTATCATTATATATGGATATAGTGAAATTAAACTAATTGTACTATATGTAGTTACAATCGTAATATATAATATGTTTGCTGAAATTGAATAGTTTGTTTGAATGGCTATTTTCATCATACTAGATGAGTCTTGTTTTTGAACTAATTGTAATGTACGAACTCATTTCGTATTGTATGAACAAAGATGGCCATATTAAAAAATTAGGGTTTTTTAAAGCCTAATACTAAACAACCCTTTGAAGTATTTTTCAAAGAATTTTGACTGTTGAAGAAACTCTAAGAAAGATTTTTTCTTGAGAGACTTTGGTCTTAGAGAGGAAGAAGAATTTGAGGTTATGTGTAAGGGAGAAGAAGTGTGAGGGGTTTCACATGGTTACTCCAGGCAAGCTTGCACTTAGCTTCCTCCTATGGCCTTGGTGATTTCTTGAAGATTCTCTTGGGAGAGAAGCTTCAAAGTCAAGAGTCTAGGGTTCTATGCCTTCACCAGGAGGGTAAAAAAAGAATGGGGTTCTCTGCCTTCCCTAAGAGGGTAAAAAAGGTTGTGGTTCTCTGCCATCACTAGGAGGGTAAAGAAGGATTCTAGGTTCTCTATTTTCTCTAGTAGGGAGAAAAAGGATTGAAGGTTTGTTGTTGTCACCAAGACGGTGACCTAGCTTCCGGTTCTTCACCGCACCAAGTTTGATGGAAGTAATTATTATAAGAGCTTCTCCGCATTACTGTGGGGGGCTAAAGGAGAGACGTTATAGTGATTAATGCAATACCCAGAGTGGAGGACTCTAGGGAGTGTTTGTTGGTCAAGGTTGACCAAACTACTATAAAATCTCTGATGTGTTCTTTATTTTTTTTACTTTATGCATTTTTATTTCTACAGTTTGAATTTACTGTATGAATCTCATCGTTTACTATCAACTACAATTAGGTTAATTTGTTATTTGCTATAAGGAAAATTTTTATATCTTGATTGATATATTTGTGCCTTAAAATAAAAAATATTTTAAACTCTATTTCGCTTCGGCATATGCTAAATTACTTATTTAGAATTATTTTTCAAAATTGTTTTCTAGCAAGAAAATTATTATTGTCGCTGTAATTTTAAAAGTACTAATTCACCCTCCCTCCCTCCCCCCCCCCTCTTAGTGCGCCGCGAGATAGTTCATTGAGGTCTTACAACCTCCCCAAACTTTCACACTTCATTAAGGATCATGTGTAAAAAGGGGATGTGGATATTAAAAATCAATTGACAAAAGTTTTTACAAAAGCCTTTCACTTTGAGAGGTTTAGCACACTCAGGACGTAACTAGGAATAATTTACTTAAGATCATAAGCCAATAGGTCTAATTTTTTAGTTGTGTTTCTATTGTGTGTTTGCTCTTACTATTTTTCATGTTTTTTATTTATGTGTTGTTATGTGTCATGATTATGTGTTATGTGTTTAATGTATTTGTGTCTTATCCTTCTCACTTATATCTATGTGGCTATTATATGTTGATGTTATTATTTGCATAAATCAAAATATCCTAATTAATAGAAAATAAGAATTTTTCATCAAATCGTATCGTATAAACCCCACTTATACTATATGATAAGTATAGGCCACCATGATTCTTGAGGTCATCATTGTAGACCTAACAGGATGGGAAAAATAATTATTACAGATCGTATTGTATGAACCTCACTCGTATTGTATAATGTATGTTAGAAATAGGATAGTAAAGATGTTAATTACAATATTAATAGCTTGAGATGAACCATTATTATAATTTGTACTGAATAAATACCTATTCATACTGAATGATTTGACTTAGTCCTAACGTTTGGCCAATTGTACTAAATAATGATTAAAAGTCAAAGATCATGTTGTCTGATACTAATTAGACTGTATGATTTGTCTTGTCCTCATATAATATTTGATGGGATGATTTGGCATGTTCAGATCATATTATACGATGTCTGATCAGACTATATAATCGAAGAGAGGTTATAAGAGGAATATTGTTTCTCAATTTAGAACTCACCAATCCATATTTCCTACTTCCAGTGCAATGCAACCAGTCTTTTTCAAGATGGCAAGCAAGAGAGGCATGATACTTGTAAGCTTCTGACCCCAGCGAGATTTCCAATTCATAAGTGATGACAATGTTGAAACTTATTAGTAATAATAAGAAGCAACCATAAGTAATTCAAAAGTATTAAATCGAGAGTAATTAGGATATTTGGTATTAGAACTAGTCGTTGGCACAACCTTACAAATTTTTATCTCTCTCACTTTTCCCTATAACATTAAACTTCTTCTATAATTCTTTTCCAACCTTAGAATCATCAGTGATAGGGCTTCAATGCATTCTTTTATTTTCCAATAATAAGAAGTTATCACTAACCTAGATTTACACAATTACTTGGACATTTCAACATTAGAATTAAACTCCACAATATCTCAGTTGATTCGCACTATAAATGGTCCACCAATAATATGACCCAAAGGAATTCCCCACTACCTCAGCATCATCCATTAGTCAGCACCATGGTGTTGAATTCCCGAGTTATTCAATATGTCCTTTGACACAGTATTATCCCCAAGGTAGGTGATAGGATAAATATTACCCCACTTTTGTTGGTATTCACCTATTTTTGTATAACCAGAATGGAGTTTAATGTTCCAAATATGATAATCTGGTGCATTAAAAAATTGACAATAAGAATTTCTCATGAAGTTTATTCTCCTAAAGAATATTCAATGTTGTTTTGAGTTGTCAAGCATGCTCCTCTTCACTCTTGGAATATATCAAAATATCATTAATGAATACAATCATAAATCATTCTAAGCAAGACTTGAAAATATTGTTCATCAAATCCATATAAGTACCAAAGGCATTAGTCAAACCAAAGGGCATGACTAAAAATTTGTAGTCACCATATCAATATTGAAAGCTGACTTCAATACATTTTTATTATTGATCTTAAATTAATGATATCTTGAATGATGGTAAACTCTTGAAAACATAGAAGGACCATGTAAATGATCACACTTATCATCAATGCAAGGCATATGACAATTATTCTTCATGGTGACCATGTTCAACAGTTTGTTCTCCATGCACAGTCTCATACTTCAATCCTTCTTTTTCACAAACAAAATTGGTGTTCCCCATGACAAGACACTAAGTCTGATTAATCCTTTATCAAGTAATTCATGCAATTGCACATTAAGCTCTTGAAGCTCAATTTTTACCATACAATACAGTGCTTTAAAAATCGAAGTGGTACCCAAAACTAAATCTTTGGTGAACTCGATCTCATGATCAAGTGGCAATCTAGGAAAGGCATTAAGAAATAAATGAACAAATTTTTGGACTATCGAGACATTATTTAAATTGATCTTTAGCTTGTTGGCATCCACTATATGAGCAAGATACCAAATACACCAATGATAGATCATCTTGTGAATCTTAATTGTAAAATATAAGATATGATAATACTCTTTTGAAACCATTAAAATTAAAGGCTATTGCACATGGTATATGAAAATTCACCCTTCTCTTATGGTAATCTATTATGGTATGATATTTAGATAGCTAGTCCATTCCCAATATTGCATTAGATTTAGCTGATAGAAATACAACGAGTGTTGCAAACAAATGCATATCATTGATAATAATATCATAATCATGAACAAACTTAGTAACCATCATTAACACTCTAGATGACACATTAATAGAAAAATGAGATTACAATCAAGATACTAAAGCATTCAATGCAATCTTATCTAATATGAATGAATGTGATGCCCAAATTTTAAATAAAACCTTTTCTGATTATTTATAAATATAAGTGATACTTGTCACCACATAAGGAGCATATCAAACCTCTTTCTAAGTCATAATGAAAACACGAGATGGAATTGCTTGTTTGGGCTACTCCTACACCTAAGGTTGTAGTACATGATACTATATCATTTGTTGTTGCTATTACTGATATAACATCAACGGTTATTACTATTGGTACTGAGAGACATGCTGTTGTATGTAAAATTAAGAAGCTAGAATTTGCTATAACTGTTATTGAGGTAGTGAGTAATATTGTTTGCCTTGTCCTTTTTTCTTCTTATGGTACATACCTCCATATGATTTACTCCACCTATTTGTTGACCAACGTATAAAGAACAAAAGAAGAAAGATTTGCATACCTCGTATCTAGTCGAAATCTCCGCAAATCCCTCCTGAAATCCCGTCGAATTACTGTGCACTGGCGCCGTTCGCGTCTCTTCGCACAAATCCGGCGTAAAACCTGTTGAACCGTACCCAATTCTCGTCGTTAAATACCCGACTTCTTCCTCGCTTCTCCCACGCATCCGAACTCCCGAAGCCCGCTTCCTCTCTCGCTGCCTTCGACTCCTTCGCCTCTTCCCTTTGGCAGAACATCCCACTACCTCCTTCGGCTAAATCCCGACCTCCCTCTCCATCCCGAAGCCATCAAAGTTCCAAGACCTGACGGCTTTCCCTACCCATCACCGATAAAGGCTGGATCGAAACCTTACCTAGCCGTAGACCTCAACCTCTTGGACCCTTGCCTGTAACCGAACCCAGCTCCGACATTTCCACACCCTGCCGAACCCCATCTCTCCATCCCGACCTCTATCCGTGCCCGACCTACCCGAACCCTGATTTCCTCCACCAATCCTGACTTCCTCGGCTCCTTGGTTGCTGTTCGGCTTCGCGACTTCGACGACGTTCCCCTTCTGTCGGTTCGGGAGTTACGCCATTTTGAGCTGAAGCAACAGTGAGAGCTGCTTGCTGTGAAGGTGATTTACTCCCATCTGTGCGCTTCCTTGGCCTGATCCCGTAAATCCGTCGACTATAGGGGGGAAACCGAAGTCTTAATTCACTGCGAGACTAAATGGTTCCTAATTCTATATCAAATCCTGCTCAAATTCATCATAATTCCTGTCCAAATCTTGTATCTCGATTGGGTTTAACTCAATTCTTGCTTTTATTTATTTATTTAAGATTAAATATGATTAGTTATAATTGAAATATAACTAATTAGTTTATAATTAATTATAAGTTAGATTTAATCAATTTATAATTAATCGTAAATTAAATATAATTAATTATATATTAATATAATTAATTATAATTAGTTTTCTAGTTAATTATAAATTGAATTTAATTAATTTGTAGTTAATTGGAAATTAAATATAATTAGTTATAGAATAAATATAATTAATTATATTTATTTTATTTTATCATTAATTAGAAATTAATTATACTTGCCTCGATCCACGTGTAAACATCTCCTCATCGGTCGCCAAGGTTTAACCCTTCTGAACTTAAAACTCCGAGAGCCTACTTCGTTGTCTGCGGCGGACCGGAAAACCGCCTATACACGCTTTCTTAAGCGTGGTGGGATGGGACCCCGGTGCGGCGCCTACAACGAGGCGGGTAATCACCTCAAAATCCTATCCTCGGCGTTCGTGTCGAGCCGGCAAACCGCCTATACACGCTTTCTTAAGCGTGGTGGGAAGGGAACCCGGTGCGACACCTACGACGAGGCGGGTAGGCCCTATACACGCTTTTCTTAGCGTGGTGGGGACAATTTTAAGTACCGTATGCGGCTCTGTACCTGCGGGGAAACAAATGCTTTTCTTTTTCAGGTACGTCGAAGACCCATACACGCTTTCTTAAGCGTGGTGGGGGATTGAAGACTTTACACGGCCGCGGTGTCCTCGAAAGAGGGCATCTACCATACACGCTTTCTTAAGCGTGGTGGGAAAGGCCCAGTTTTCCGTAATTTCCCCTAAACGGGGGAGATGCCGGAATGCTGCCGAAATTTCGGGTGAATTTGAAACCATACTTGGACCTATTCGAACTCAAATGAACTTAATTTCAATCTGAACTCAAACTTAAATTTGGATAGAACTTGAACTCAATATAATTTGAATTCAGATGAGCAACAACAAGGAACTTCAGTCGGACTTGAATAAATTGAACAGGAGACTTGAACATCGAACTACAAGGGACTCTGATTGAATTGAGTTTGAACTCATGCTTTTGCAGACATTGAACTTGAGCCATACAATACCAAATGAGATTTGAAATGAACTTAACTCAAAGTGAACATAACTAAAACAAATGATCAATGAGGAAATTCATTTGAAATACAATCTTCCTAATGAGATATTGGACATGTGTATGCAAAATTGTGGACCAAGGGATTAGCATGCTATCATCCATACTCAATACGATGCATGAACGTATATCTCCAATAAGAAACACAATCTAATTGTAAATGACAATTAAAGTGCAAGCGCCAATAGGTGATAATCCACCTACAACTGTATGCAAGGGAGTCCACAACATAAGTGACCATATGCAACTTAGAATGCATGTGATAGTTCATCAGAAAGGCTCCTAATGAATATGCTGATTCACTAGAGGAATGATGCAAGCAACATAGAGCCTATAACGTTCATGTCAAGTTATCTCATGAGTCTACTTGAAGGAATTTAAAAGTATTGAGGAAATGAGTCATTAGTGAATGTGATTACACATCACAGCTAATGTCAAGTTACAAGTAAATATACTTGGTCCTCACAATCAAGTATTGTTCATCTGCAAGCAAGTACATAGAACTCCATGCGAATCATACCGATCAATATAATATGACATTACTATAGTCAATAATGAAGAATCTCAACGAGATATCAAGGGAATGTCATGTCAAAGTGAAATGCAAACATTAGCAAGTGAATTCACTGCATAAGGTACAAGTTATCTTCAAGGGCAATGAAAGACTCAAGATATGTGACATGAGCCATACACAAGCAGTGAACAATCAACAACACACCTAACAAAACATCTGAATGCAGACAATAAGAGGGATGTAATGAATATGATTACTTGTTAGCAATCATACACGACCAATGTAGTATACTCACAAGTGAAGCAAGAGAATTGTGAGAGAAGTAACCTCCTCGCCACCAAGGTCGATTAATATACAAGGAAACATACTAGTCTCCCACAAGTATAAGATTGGTGTGCAATAAATATAATAGCGTTCTGTAGTCAACACCAATACTTGTAGACAGTGCTAGAAGATCTGTGTTCAAAGCAACTTGCTCGCAGAAGACTGAAGATGCATACAGTGGCTCTACCTACTAATAATGGTGGGTAAATCGAGCTAGACATAATGCAATGGTCATTAGCTCTTGGATGCATAGTACTGAAAGATATGCAAGCAAATGTGGCGATTCACCAATCAACTTGTATAAGGAAGATGATGATAAATGCCACTACGCAGTCAATGTCAACATACAATCAAGAGTATCAAATCTTCTAAGCAGTGACTAATGAAAATTATGTGGAATACAATAACCCTTGCAAGTAACAATGACTAATATGTCATAGAATGAATCTTCTATGAATATGGATACGTATGCAAGGTGTCACCTGCAAGCAAAGACGAAGATCTGCAATACATACAATCTCTCTACGAATACAGATGTATGTAAAATATGTCACTTGTGGGTAGATGCAGAAAGACTTCAGTAAATGCAGTATCCTGAAGTCAATTCCAATCCATGAATGAAAACATCTACCTGTCTACAAGCAGCAGTAGTGGAGATTGTATAACGCCACGCCACCGGATCCGCAACTTTCATGCAGGCGGACAGAAGGCGTTTACAAATATTCCAAAAATACCCCCGCACGTGCACTATAACATGTATGCACTTAGGTACACATAAGGGGATGTATTATGAATCCGCATGGGCCCCGGCGAGCGTGTTATTGGTACACACGTGACGCCTAGGGATGCTGCGCGGGTCAATAAATTTGAACTCGATCCTCCTAAAGCAAGTAAATAGGAGTTGATAAGGTTCAACAAATAACTTTAAAATACCCCCAAATACCTGCATGGGCCCCGACGAGCGTGTTATTGGTACACATATGGCGTCTAGGGATGCTGCGCGGGTCAATAAGTGAATTCAAGTTCGAGCCCGATCCTTCTATTCAAGTAGAAAGGAGTTGACACGGCTCGAACTATTAAATAAATATACGGTCGTGAGGACGATCGAGATATTTATTTTATACGTTTATATTAGGCCTTCAAGGCCTATAATCAAGAGAATTCACTAACAAGGGCATAAAGCCTACGAAACCCGATCCTCTGTCAATCACTAGACAGAGTCGACAAGGTTCAAAACACAAAAATATGAATGACCCCACACCCCGATGATGGCCGTGTTGAATGTAAATCTCAACCGGAGGGGTTCACAAATACTTTCAAATGCCATCCCAAATCTTATGAAAATCTCAAACTCCAAACAATTCCAAAGTCCAAAAATATTTGAAATTGAAATTAAACCATCAATCACTTAAAGCAAAACCCATCCATTCTTCGCAACAGTTTGCCGAGGTGGACAAATATGAAAATAACTGTAGCTCACAAAGAGCTAATGCCTGGTCAAAAATATCACTAGGATCCATTCTCAAACAATCTCCTGCCAGCAAGGACGTGGTACGAGTCCTCTAACCGGCAGTTTCGCCGCCAAATGGCACTGCAGGATAAACGGTTATGACTCGGGGCCCTCTGAACCAGGTGGTCGCCGCCAAATGGCACCATTATATTATGGTTATGGCCAAAGCCCGTATGCTCCGCAATGGCATCAAATCCTTGAGATATGAATCAATAGGATATGATCGATAGGGCACAAAGCCCTCTGTTAGCTAAGGTGGATTCAAATTTGTCCCCTTAGACAAATATTCACCCTAGGTCTATAAGGTACCCTTGGACGAAGCAACCCATGGCTGCCGACAAGGATCCTTCTGTCAGGTTGGGTCGACTACCTCCTCTGACTAAATAGACCAGGGACCACGATGGCCCGGGATGACGGAACCATGGGATCTTGATCGGGTCCATCATCCATTCCCCCACCATCCGCTTTAAGTGCAAGATGGTGAAAATTTCCATTTTAAATATCAACCCCTCAATTTCCAAGCTTCAATCTCATGCTGCTACTATATTCCAGATGCACGTATTTTCTACATATCTGATCGACGACTAGCCTTAATCGAAAGTTCTCTCTCGTGATCGAGAGGGGTAATTAACTATAGGGGCTTGCGCCTATAGGAAACCAGAACTCAGATCATAAAGTCCTCACAAAAATGAGGGCGAAATCTCTGGGTAGTGTCTTATCTACAAACCCATCTGCCTTCCAAAATTTACCCCGGAACTTTAATTCGTTAAAACTCCCCCCTCGAAAACCAAAAAGTCGGGCGGAGGCCGGGGCCGAATTTTCGGAGCCCACACTATTGTTGTGTGGACATTTGAAGTTATCTCGTGCAGCCATAGGATTTGACTGATCTTGGGTCTTAAGTGGATAATCTCTAGCCCGATGCTTAGTGTTGTAGTAGTTGAAATCTTTTTTTATCACCAAATTGCAAGTCTCTGAATGTCATTTATTACAATAAATATAATGAGAATTATGTTTTGAATTTTGACTTTAATGATTACTATATTGCTTATTCTACGAATCTCCCTATACCTGATTATTTATGAATTTTCATTTTCCAATAGCTTCTTCTTTGCAACCTTTTAACTCTATTTTTACTTGTATAGCTTGGTCAACCAACTCTCTTAATGTAGTGCACTTGACTAAAGATAAGCATTTCCTTATATTCTCTCTAAGGCAAAAGAGAAACTTGAGATTTCTTGGTCTTCATGTTGACTAATGGATAGGAAAAAGCTAATGATTTTTCTAAACTTTACCTCATATTCTTGAACTATTTTTCTTCATTTTCTAACTTTCCCATGTCATTCACTAGCTTTGCAGGGTCTACCATAGGGAAGTATTGCTTTAGAAATAGTCTCTTAAACATTGCACAAAGAAAACACTACATCTGCTCCAAAATTATTTTATCGATAGATCTCTCATGAGTCATCAATAATGTTTTGTAGCTCAAATGCAACCATATCTACCTTTCACTCTTTGGGGTATTTAATACCTCAAAGTCCATTTTTATATCATGAAGCCATGCATCTAACACATTTGGCCCCACTATCTCAGTAAATATTTGAGGATGAGTTTTTTAGGAATTGATTCACCACCTGGTCTCTCATTTCTCCATTAGTTGGAATGACCTGCAATATTTTAAAATTTTAATCTTTAGGTTGAATAAATAAGTCAATGAATATATTTGCTCCATTATATTACTTAAATTTTGATTGACCAGAGATGTGGCAGTAGTTGGCACTCTTATAGCTTCTTATTGAGCTAGTGATGGTGTTTATTTGAGTTGGTTATGACACTTGTTAAGTGACTTGCTGCCTTCACGACTTGAGTGGTCATATTTATCATCATTGTAATGTGTGCAGTGATATGTGGGGTTGGGGTTGCACCACCTTGATAGCTATGAAAATGAGATCTTGGCAGAATCGGTTAGCTTCCTCGATAACTCTCGGGCAATCAGTTTCATAGGAGGTGGCAACATTCCTTCTCTATGCGGCCATTTTGAATAAATATATAAGTAAATCAAAATAAAAGACATATATAACTATATAAATATACATATTAAAATATAGTATTAATTATCAATAATAACCTAAGATAATCTAACCCACTACCCAATCCTAAAAGAACCAAGGGATATCAAATACAAAATAGATTGGCTCTGATACCACTTGTAACCGCCCAAACTCTCAATCATTGAGATATTATTTACTTTAGCCTAATGGCCTTATGATTTTGTCTCATTAGTGTAATTTTTCAGTAGGCCACCCATCCCAGGAGTGCTCCTACATACGCATGCTTAACTTTGGAGTTTCTAATAAAACTTTAACTGTTACACTAAAAGGCATTTTGATATTTTAAAAGTTTTGCTTTATTTTCTCAAGGGGTGTCATAGACTAACTATGATCCTTCATCCTCTATTGCCCATCGACTACAGTCATGCGATCACCATAGCTCAACTATGGTCCTTGGACTAGCATCATCTAAGGTCTTCTAATCTCCATCACCCGACTACGGTCCTTAAACCTTTGTCATTCATCGACTACTGTCATCTAACCACCATTACCAAACTACAGTCCTCCAACCTACAATCTCCAAACTAGTGTCACTTGGCTACTCTGACGCCTACTGACTTCATCATCTAGCCTCACTAATAATGCCAAGACAGGTCATCATTTATGAGATTAGTACACGCTACAAACATCAAAACTAGGATTTATGTTGGATTTCATAGTTTCTAGTCTTCTCCACAACCAAAACAAGCAAATAACCTATTAAAGATGGCTCCCCTACCATGGAACTTCCAACTCCAATCATACAATATATTTTTTATAGTGTATCAATGTCTTCTCTCGAGGAAGGATATCATTTGTAATCGATGAAAAGTACTACTGAAATCATTTTAACTGGGTAATGCCTCATGATTTTTCCCTTTAGTTTTTTTACTTGAAAATCTGGTGTCTCTTACAATTATTGCGCTTCTCTCTTATATGTATGTATGTTGGATCTTTATATAATACTAAGACATTAAACTATTTCTCTCTTCTATGACAAATGTTTTGGCACACAACATAAATTTTCTTCTTTCTAATGATCAAGGTATGATTCTACCATCTTGATGTTTTGACATAAATGACCTTGAGTGACTATAATTTTCTTCATTAAAATTTTGTTTCCCTCTTCTCATTCAAACATTTTTGTGATTTTCTTTTGACTCTATGGGCTAATTGTGGCACAATTCCTATCAATGAGATTTCATAAAGGAAAACTGCTCCTTTTCAAAGTCAATTGAGCTCTACAGATAAATTCATGTGCTCGATAGCAGTGCGCACCCCACATGGATGCATGACCATCAATGGAAATTGAGATGGAGACTTAATAAATAGGGATACTCATTAATTGCTATTGTTCCTTCTCATTTATACCTTCATCCAAGTCATTGAAAATGACAAGATGGCTGAAATTAAATTATTTAAAGTTCAAATGATTTTTATAAAAAGGAGAAGAGAAATTGATCCTAACTAGTCCCTTAAAATGTATAGGATTAAGGCTTCATTTGGGATAGCTTTTTGACTACTTTCTAAAGTAACTTTTCAGTATAAAATTTTTTTGAACTAAAAAATTATGTACAAAAAAGCTATATTTTAGAAAGCATTAAAAAGCCTCAAAACAAGCTTAATGAACCTGCCATATTAGAGAATCCGATTACATATTTGACAAATGAACTACAAGAACCATTTTTCAAATTAACACGGGCTCTTTCAAATCAAGAATTGCTTACACATTTCAAATGCATTGGATTCCTTCTAGTATAACCAATAGGACTCATTCTTTCTAATAAAAAAAAAAATTTGGCAATTTAAAAATATGATTAACTACCGATTTTATAGAAATTAGTCATTTCTGTAAAGTACTTAACAACGTCACTACCCATGCTTTGTACATGCGAAGCTTTATTGCTTAATGTTTTAGTTTTTAATGTTAAAGGGTAACACTTGAGAGAAATGGTATGAGGAAGAGCGATGTAAGATGTGACAAAAATCGATTGGGTAGTTTATAATTTTGTTAAGAAAGTATGAGGATAGAGAACTAACAAGCCTTTTTATTGTTTGTACTTTGTAAGGGGGAGGAAAAGAGAAAGAAAAGATGTCGGTTGTCTGCCCATATCAAATGGCTTGTCCTTTTCAACTGCTATTTTTCATTGGAGGCGTGCTTATGGTGTCTGGGTTTTAGAAACCAATTCTGAGTATTTCCTTGTAATTGCATGGACTGAGCTTTATTGGCCTAGAATAGTAGTTGGCATGTCATTGTCGCAATTAGTGTGCCTCAATGGTTCAGGCTGAGCCAAGACTTTTCTGCCTTATCGTTGAGAACTCGATCAGTTCTCGATGTTGACATACTTTCTTAGTTATGGCTGATAAATTTAGATGAATGGAAAGGTTTACTGCAGCTGACTACAAACTATTGGTATAAGGCTAAAGATGATAAAGATCCAGATAATAGATGTGCATGGGTCTTTATATGTGGTGGACTTGATCGATCTAGTCTATTTCGATTTCTTTTTTCGAGGTTCAAATCTGTCTAACAGTACAAAGTAATCACATTTTACTTGATCCATGATAGCGACCACAGTCAGCGATAACTGCCTTAGCAAATTCAAATTTGCCTTGCTGAATCAACGACAAAACATTAACGCTACATCATGAAGGTTTCTTCCTCTTTGACTTGCAAGGTAAGGAATCATAAATAATAATCTGTTTATTGAAAAATATTAGATGTTAATTGCAAACTTTTGATGCAATTATTTGAATGATTATGAAGAGTGCCAAATGGAATAATGTAATAAGAGGAGATATTTAAAGTGAAGTGGAAGTTTTTCAACCAAGGATATGACTAACAGGACAAGGCGTCATAGGCTAGCCGTTCTTTTTGATGCCATGTGTGCATGCCGCCCTATGTATGATTAAAAAAAGCTTTCATGCCCATTAATTTCACTTAATAAAAAGGAAGAAAAAGGACCCTTTCTCGTTGTTTTTTTTTTTCTGCCTACATCTCTCTTGGTACCTGCTGTTTATTTTTGATATAAAAGCTGGGGGAAAGATAACTGCCCGTATATCTCTTTGTTTGTTGAGATGGAAGAGCAAGGAAATTCCCCTTCTTCTTCTATAGATAGTAGCAGTGAGCCATCTCTGTCCACTGAATCATCCTCTTCTCTGGCCGCTAAGGGAGACTTAAGCACGGATTTAAGGCTTGGCCTATCAACCTCTGCATCTCAAAGCACTCCTCTGAATCTAAGGTGTGTTAATCTGAACCTGTGATTGTTTCTTTCCTTGCTTCTTTCTTGTATTTTCATGTTGACGCATGTTTTGTTTTTTTTCTTTTCTTTTCTGAACGGTTAAATAGGTTTAATATTCATGTTAATTTCAGGTAACGATACGATCCTTGTCTATCCATCGAGTTCTGTAGCAGCAGTATTCATGCCTTTCTATCAATTGATATCTTTTTATCAAAAAAAAAAAAAAAAAAAGGAGTGTTCCACTCATAGTTGTGCTATCCGTAATTAACAGAACTGTTTGATGTCCAATTCAGCTATCCATTTCCTTTAACACGAAAACAACTTGATGTTGCAGAATCCCTCTGTTTTGGTTTCTTCTTCGAGAACAATTTCCAATACATATATATATATATATATCTCTTCTATACTTCTTTTCTGCTTCCTGAGAAATCAGGTGACATGTTTGCTGATAATACTAATATTTTCTTTAAAAATCAGGTAATCTGTTTTATCAAAACTGCAAGGCTATTGAATTTTTTCGCAAGAAAAATAATGAATTTTTGTTCTTTTGTAAATTTTTTTTATAAATGTAAATAGTTTTCATAACAACACCCATCTAGTTTCTGATAGAAAAATAAATCAGAAATTTTTAATATAATTTATTTTCATTTTTATTCGCTATTTTAGTTCTAAATTTATACTTTAATTCGTTTATGAAATGTTCATTTCTTTCCAAATTCCTTTCGTATTATTTTCCCTAAGTTAACGATAAAATTTTCAGTTAAAAAAAATGAAAAAATTCAGATCTTTTCAATTCCTCTTCTATCTATTACTTAATGAAACCAACAATTTCTGTCTTATTTATACGGACTTCCTTTCAGCCCCGCACTCTTCAATAAACTTAACTTGCATCCTCCATTGGAAGTTAAAAGCGCATTGAGTGCCCACCTATTCTCCATTTTCCCTTTCATGATTTGAAATATGATTCTTATCATATTCACAAGCAATGACTTCTTGGCTTCGAAGCTTCCCCAAAGACTAAGGTTTCATTCAGGATAACTTCTTACTGCTTTCTAAAGCAGCTTTTTTGTTAAAAAATTTTTTGAATTAAAAATTTTTGTATTAAAAAAGTTGCTTTAGAAGGCAACAAAAAAGCTATCCCAAACAAAGCCTAGGTCCTTAGCTAATGTTTGATTGCCTGAAATTAGAAATCTTTTTTTAATAAAGATGAAGTTATTTTGATTAATCAGTGGATAGATATAATTCTACAGCAACATTCAAAACTTCTCAAAACTCACTAAGAAGTGACGATTTCATATTCATGCTTATAATAAATGAAAATTAAATCATCTATTTTTCAGAAAATATATTTTATATTTGAAAGCATTAAAGCAACCAAGTGAGCCCATATCATGAATGTTTCAACTTTAAATTAGCCGCCTGATCAACCTATTTATTATAAGCTCTTGTATTTCTGATGTTGGCCACAACTAGGGAACATTTACCTGATTGGCCTCCGATCAAGCCACTTCTCAGAAGTGCACTGGCAGAGAGAGAAGCCTATAGAAATCATCATAAAACAGGGAGATTCTTTGTCAAGGTTTACATGGAAGGAATTCCAATTGGACGGAAGCTAGATTTACTGGCTCACGATAGCTACCGGAGTCTGATTAACACACTTCGGCGCATGTTCAGAACCAAAATCATCTGTAAGAAGCTCACATTAACTTCTCTCCTGAAAATTTCGCTTCTGCAAAAACTTTTAATCTTTTTCCTTATGCAAGGCCTCATTGGTTTATTTATTCTAATCATTTATTTTGCTTGTTCGGATGATGGGGTGAAGGCCCTGAACTTACCCAAGTGCCTTCAAGCAAGGCTCATGTGCTGACGTACGAAGACAAGGATGGAGATTGGATGATGGTTGGAGATGTGCCTTGGAAGTATACATCCTTGATTACGTCTCCATCCAACTTTTTTCTTTTGATTACAGTTTGCTTTAGCTTTTGTTTTATTTGTTTGCAGATTTTTCGTAACTACAGTTAAAAAGCTTAAAATAACAAGGGCAGATAAATGCTAAGGATCAGCCATTAAACAACACCAGCCTATTGTTGATGAGCTGCAAATAGAGGATGAAGTGAGAAGAGATGTTGGACAGAAAGACATAGTCATCATAGGGAAGTTAGAAGTTTCTTTCATTTTTCTTTCTATTGTGCGCTATACTGTTTTACAGAACAGAGTCATCAAGCTTCCATAATTTTTGCCTCCATTTTAATACACACTTCATCTCTCTTTTTTTTTTTTTTTTTTTATCACTGAGCTATTTGGAGAGATTCTATCTGCAACTATTGCATGTGATTGTCGCCGGCTGAGCTTGATTTTGCTCTCGTAGCTCAGTTTCATGGATGTTATTATTTGAAACAAAATCATATAAAAAAAATCACCAAAAAGGTAGAGATTTTTGTGTGGTTCGGAGATCAAACAATATTGCTACAGTTGCAGTTAAGAAGATAACATCTTTTAAAAACATATAGATTAGGAAAGAATCGACACACTTTCATCAATAATGGATCTTGTGCAGGATTTATATATGCGGGCCCCTAATAAACTTTTGTGTTAGGTAATTTTGTCTCTTGGTCTCACTGCTGCGCTTTAGTTTCTGCTTTTTCCTCTGTTGGGGTGGGTGTGGGTCCTGTGTTGGAACAGTGCCTCCATATTCCAAGCAAAACAGGAAAAGAAAACAATGCCTCCATACCTTAGATAATTAATAGCCTCAGTATTTTTGGTTGGTCAAAGAGACCAGCAGCATTGCATGGAGCAGCTATGTTAGGTAATAGTACCATATATTTTGATTTGGTGATCTATTTGATGATGAAAGTTGCTGCACATATACATCTAAATGTTATGAACTCTCATTTCGTTTTAGAAGGGATCTTCAGTTCAAAATCAGACAACGTTTGTGAAGTGGCTATGAGGTTGAAGTCGTTTTTCATTTCTTGAGAGTTGTTAGGTTCCTAAAATTCCAAATATGTTCAAGCAAAATTTTAATGCTGGGTGTGAATCTTGAGACTGTTTGAAATGATGAAATCATATCTCAATTTGGCTCAGTTCCAGTGAACTTTTTCCTTGATAAGTTTTAGATAATATAGGTGTAATCAAACCTTGGACATGAATTAATGCATTGAGCCTGTACATTGGATTATGATGCCAAATGTCCATCGAGTTATTATGCTCATTTTGATAAAGATAAATATATGATTGTATGAACTATGGATTTTATCAATTTTTACATAATTAAGATTTTACATGTATTTCAACATCGATTTGACTGATTTTTTTCAAATCAAGATTACATATTTATTGAAGCTATTGTTGTGTAAAGCATTAGGATCAAATTTAGGGTCAAATTTGAGTCAACTAAATTATATTATATTGTATTTTGTTAGATCTAAGACTTCGTCATTCAATGCTATTTGTATATATTTTTTTAATACAATATATTAACAAGGAGCGAATAAATTGAAGTTTAAAATAATTATTTCTACATATAAAAGTTTATTATATCATTCCATAGTTATACATTAAAAAGTTTAACAACAAATATTATACACATAATTGACTACTATTCGCCTACTTTGTAGGTCAAATGGTTCAAAATTTGCCAAGTGCAAGCACCTAGAAGATTCGAAGTTCTAACAAAAAATTTGAATTTTTGAGATTTTCTTTATAGATTTTAAGATAATTTGTTCCCTTGTTTATTAGCTATAAATATCTCTAAAAATCAACTATAAAATACTTGGATACTTACTCTCCAAAGCTAAATCATTTCAAAGCACTCAAAAGGGTTTAAACTATTGTAAACCAAGTTTCTATATATTAGCAATACAATTCGATTCATTCTAGTTGTGGCATTTTTTTATTTAAAGGGGTCTATTGATTGTGTTTTAACAATCATCTCATTCATATCTTGCTATAAAATTGTAAATCAAGTCTTAAAATAAAACTATATTTGATAATATTCACTCATTCGGAGAATACTACATGATTAAGATTTTTTTATTTTCTTAGGTTAAAACCTAGGTAGGGGTCTACGCTATAATTTTTAAAAAAAGGGTACAAGACCTTAAGGATCAAGATTTCTCTAAAAATACAACATTTGAAGCAAAACCTAATGAGCCTGTGATTCAATCTATTATAATAATCAAGAGAAAAATAAAAATCAGGGAGGCAAGAAACCATCCCAAAAGAAGAATCCAATCCAGATGTTTAATAAAGCACCAAGAGCCAATCATCAAACAACTTCCAACACATGGACAGACAGCTGCAAGGCCAGAAAAGAGACAAAACTAAAACAAGTAAATAATAATAAAAATTTACGTAAAAGGGGAACAAACAAAACTATAGCCTATAACCGACATAGATCCTCCAGCAGCAAACACCCTGTAAACAACTAGAAAAATAATGAGGAAAAAGAACAAAGAAAACAAAAGCCAGGGAAAAAAGCAAAGAACCTGCAACAATAGCCCACCAAGCCACAACAAACAAAACAAACACAAGAATGTGCCCAAACAAAATCCCAGAGAAACAACCACCAGCAGTAACACAAAAAGCCACCAAACCACAACAGCCCAACACCGAAGAAAAACCCAAAACACCCACCAATACCAACCAAGGCTAAGGAGACCACCAAGGAAGGCAAACCCCAAAACCAGGACATAAAGTACCAAGAGGGAAAAGACAAGACCCAACAGCAGAAGCAACCTGCAAACACCAGGATAACACCAAAGATCTAAGTAGCTAGAGGATTTAGATCTAGTAGAACAACCAGCATAGTATTTAAAATTCAGCTCAATAATTTTATTTTTCTTTTTCTTATTTTTCTTTCCAAACACCGCTGAAAAACCAGCATTATCAATTTTCACCACATTCAAATCCAGATCCTCCAAAAGCACATTAGGACAACCATCTTTGATTTCCCCATCATAACAATTGTTACTCGAAAAATCATAAACCTAGTCAGAATGATCAACATGGTTAGTAGAAACCGGGTGTTGCAGACCACCATTCATTTTTTTCAAAACATTATCAGAAACAGGGGAGACAGGTAAGCTAGTAATAGGGACACAATTAGAAACATCCACTCCTTCAATCATGAGAGTCGGGTCAACCACATTAAAAGAATCACGTTCAGTAGACGCCTCATTCAAAATGTTACTATCAACGAGCAGATCCATCGTTTCAGGAGGATCTGGGTTAACATTCGAAAGGGGATTAATGGCCTCGACAGCTTAGCATCATAATCAAGAGAAACATAGGTGTTAATCTCAAAGGAAGAAGAGAGAGTCTGGGTATCCTTAGCTAAATTCACAATATCACTCTGAATATTTAGCTCATTCAAAGCCAAGTTGTTGGAACCCACAACCATAACAGTGTTAGAAATAATCTGAGCAGGTTTAGGCACAACAACCTTCTTCAGATGGGGGTATAAGTGGAGACATTCCAATTTTTTGTGACCCACCGCTTTACAGTGAACACAAAATCTAAGAAAATCTTCAAAAACAACCTTCTGAATATTACCACATTTCTTCGAACAAAGCCAAATTGAATCGGGATAATTTTTTGTAATGTCTAGCTCAATAAGGATACAAGCTACCGGCAGTGGCGTTATCCGATGATTTCAGTGCTTGCTAGTGGATCAATGAAGAAAGTTTTAGTGGAACCCTAAGCAAAATATTAAGCATATATGTAGTTTTGTTTGGTGCCAAAAATAAATAAATAAATATCCAATATGTTATTATTTTTTATAACCATGTTATTATACTTTTTAAGATTTTGTTGTTTACCAAACACATATTTCACTCCCATTTTTAGGGTTTCAACACAAATTTTTAATAACTAATTCTCTATCACCCCCACTTTTGGTATATTGCAAGAGCTCTTATACTTGGATTAACATTTAAAGATAAATCCACTGTCATATGATTTTCTTATTGATGAAATGTTGCAAGATCAATTGATAAATAGCAACCATTTATTGATAATACGTCATTTAATTATTATAAGAATGAGATCAATATATATTGGATTCCATGGTGTGGCAATTAGGCATTAGGCTTCATTTGAGACAGATTTTTTACTGCTTTTAAAATTATTTTCTATTACAAAAATTCTTATTTAAGAAATTTGTATACTAAAAAGTTATTTTAGAAAGTAATATATAAGAAAGCTGTCTCAAATGAAGTCATAGTTATGAAAAACAAGATTCTTACAAGACTCTTTGGGGTTTGAAATTGAGAAGCCATTCTTAAAATTGGCTTTACTCAAGTAAAAATTTGATCAACTTAATGCCATAGCTATTACGTGGTTGTATTGTTGACTTAGTCATGAAATATTTGAGGATATCCAATCTTCAATCCAACAAAGCTATTGCATATGAATGTATAAATAATGTTAAACATTTTGATGTATTAATACATGAAAATAATTTATTTTGCATGAAACAAAAAAAATATTTTTGAAGTGTATACACAATTTATAACAATTATAAATGGGTTGAGTTATTTAGAGAAAAAAAACTTATAGGAATAAAGATCATATATAGGTGTTTAGGTAGTAAAGATAACTAAAATTATTAAGGCTATAGGTATTTTTATAGCCTTGTTGTCTAGTTTGTTTTCTTTTGTCTCTTTTTCAATATTATTTAAGGTTTCGGTTATAACTACTAAAGGTCATATCCTGTAATTTTAAATGCAATATTTTAATATATAATTGAATATTGAACGTGGCCCTCAAAATATAAAGTGGTATTATTAAATACTAAAATTTATGCCCCTTGAGTCTATATATGGTGATTCTTAAATGCTAAATTTGTTTTAAAATGTCTTAAAATACATCAAGTTGTGAAAAATAATCAAACAACTCTAAGAGTTGCAAATATAGTGTGAAACATGACATGCTACAAAGCAAACTAATTCCATAGGGAGGACATCAAAAGATTAGCTTTTTAATTAGAAGTTATTATTCTTGAGTAAGATGAAGATCCATAATAATGATCTAGTGAATATTTGATTATAATAATGCTCTTTATGTGAAGTTTTTATATAACATCTTTCGAATGGTTGAGGGAGGTAATAATGATTTCTTTAATATAAAGCCAAAAAAAAAAAAATCTTTTAGGGCCAAAGGAAGACCAAGATAGGAGGTCAATGGCTCCAAATATTGGGTGGGTCTACTAATCCTTTATTTGACTAGCTTACCTCCTTCTATTGGTCCCTTTATCAAATCTAGATGGACTAAGAGGTGGAGATTTGCCATGCACATTACTAATTCCAATTTAATATCCAACTGATCATTTCACTTTAAACTATTAAATTATTAAATGTAAATAAAATATTTAGGTTTATACATGGATATTCATGATGGTGTATAAAAATTAAGGTGTGGCAACTTCCCGAATTTTTAAACCCTATATAAAAGCATTTTAAACAGCAATCAATAATCATTGTGCACCCTCTCCACCTTTACGATTTGAAAATTTCTTTGCGCTCCATTAAGAGATTATCATTAATCTCTTTAGTGATATATATTAGAAGTACTTAGGAGTGATGTGTCAAAAGACAGTGGTAGAAATTTGATGAGTTAGTACTGGTGATAAAGCTTGTTTCAGTAGAGACTTCTTTAACACCTGTTGTTCCTTAAATTTTATTAGAGCCAAAGATGATGTCGATGGAAGCATAGCCCATAGAAATAGTAATAACTATGCTGGCGACATCAATGATAGTGGCTCCATTAATTATTATGATGCATACAACTATAACTGTAGAGTGGGTACTTGAATGAAACTCTAGAAAGATCTCCAAATTTGATCCAATCCATATTTGTCATACTTTTTTAGAGTGTAAGAATTAACATGATATAAGAATTAATGATAACAATGGTTAATGAGTATGCTACTAGAGTGTGTGAGAAGCCCTTGCTAGATTAGACATCTCACATAGAGTAGGTACTTGAATGAATCTCTAAAAAGATCTCCAAATTTGATCCAATCAACATTTGTCATACTTTGGATGGTGGCTCCATTAGAGACTAAGAGTAACTTTATTTTGTTCCTTTTATGCTTAAAATGTGTTTGTTGTCCCTATTATAATGGATATGATCGATATAAAATATTCTTACTATTTAGGATAATATATATTATATGCATGGGGAGGACATCATGTTGCATGTCATCTTCAAAGTAAACTAATATGTAGTGAGATGTGATTTACATAGCTAAAATGATGTGGAGTATGATTGGGTTCAATATTTTAAGTTGCTTTAAGAACTCCTATTGTAGATATAACATTCATAGAACTATTATTATTAATATTTAGAGCCACCTTCCATATTACAAGTAGCATAAATTATTAGAGATAAAAACCAATAATCAAAACATTCTTTAACTATAGAACCAAGAAAGAGATTCAGTGGAATGATTGTTAGCAAAAGTTTGAGAAAAGTAAAACAAGAAGTTTCATCTTGAGTAAATCATTGGTGAAACTTTTCCATCATTCTCCCTATAAATCAAAATAGAGGAATGCATTTAAAAATTCTCCAATAATCTAGGAATCCCTTATAAATCTACTTCCTGAAGGCTTACTAGAGTTAAGAAGAAGCACAAATAATCCACCAGCAACTAGCTTCATTGTATTAAATCCTTTGTAAAGGGAAAAAAAAAGTTTTCATTCATAATTCCAAATCCTAGATTTTCTCCAACAAATAACTTTTAGTTTCACTTGCCATTTGATACGAGCCTCCAAACACTCAGGTTTGAAAGAAAAATCATTATGAATTCCTTTGTTTATTTCTTGTTAGATAGTTTTGAAAAGCACCGTGACAATAAAGAGTCATATATTACACATTAAAGGATTAGAGCGATAGCCCTTAGCTTATTGAAGCACTTACACAACCCAGGCATAAAAAAAGGAAGAAATTTCCGAAGGAAGTATATTGTGATCACAACTAATAAGAGGAGATAAACACAACTTTGGTGGTTTTAACCGCCACTATTCTTCCAGATTTGTTATGGTTAAAATTATAATAGAAATTAATGCATTTTAACTCTTTCCCGTTGGTTGTAAAATAGCTGCTAAATGCCTTTGTAGCGGATGCCAATCATAGTAGACATGTAGCGGTTTTGAAACCGCTGCAAAATATTTTATGACGGTCAAAATCTTCACAAAGGCCAATTGTTAATGTGCTGTAAAAAGTGATTTTCTTAGTAGCGTGAAAGAGCCATATGAAGGAAGATCCTTCAACGAACAAATGATTGTTACTTTGTTCCCCACTAGAGCAAAACAAGCATTGATGTTTTAATCCCCCCCTTAAGCAAGATGCTAGCTTTTTAAGACTTATCAAAACAAAATTTTCTCACATGCAAAGAGTATCTCAAAATTTATTTATTTTTTCTATCATGCAAATTTAAACTAACCATCATTCGGTATATTAAAAAAAGCTTGAGTTTAGCATCAGAAAAGAACAAATTCTCCTTATCTTTCCAAAAGCTCTTATCAGCACAATGCCCTTTATTCACCACACAAATATTATATTCAAATATTTAATATAATTTTATTGAATAAAAGATAAAAATGAAACAAATATTAAAGATAGATATTTTAGAAAAAAATTATGAAATTTCACCTATAATTTAATAAATGTATAACACCCAAATATTTTAATATATTTCTAAATGAAAAGAAATTTATATATATATATTTCTTAATATTTAAGAAAAATGCTATGCCAATTTATCATTAATTTTAAAAGTTTCCAAGGTATTGACACTAGAAAGAATAAAGGGTGAAAGGAAGATGAAGATAAGAGTTTGATATTTTAATATACAGACAAATAAAATTTTTTGAATAATGGGTGAGTAGTTTAGCACCCCTAAAAATAATAAAAAAATATGATAAAATCTTTTATGTTGGGGACTACCTGCAAAGCATTAAAATACTAAAAATAAATAAAGAAAAAGCTTAGAATGTGAGAATCAAGCCCTTTTCATTTTAATAGATAATTAAATTATTTTATTTTAATATATTTATTTAAATTATTTTGTAATTTAGTCATATATTAAGCATATTTGATTATTTATACTATGATTACCTATTAAATATCTCACAATTTTTAAAATAAGAGGGCTACATTATTTGAATATTTAATGTATAAATTTTCCTATTTACTCTCAAAATGCTTAAAATTTTTAAATAGCAACTAAAATAATATCATGCTCACATCCCCATTAAATCTCATCATCGAGATCCTGACATCCTTATCTTCTTCATCATTTGCATATTGCTAGTCTTATCGATGATCTTCCCAACATGATTCCATCCAACTTCCTCTTCTCTTTATCATTTGCACGTTGTTAGCCTCATCGAGAGTCTGCCGTGCACTACAGGAAAATCTATCATTACCGTCAGACTTTTCGACGGATAGATATACATCAGAAAAAGTGGCAGCCTAACCGGCGGAATATACGCAGATAACTTAACGGAAAAAGGAAATTTCCGACGGATTTGGTCCGCCAATAACAGAGCATTTTCTTGTAGCGATGTCTTCATCTTCTTGTCATCCGCATACCATCAACCCTATCAATGCAACTCTTAAGGAAAATTATCATACTTCGTTATCATCATCTGATGAGGTTACATGAATGCAATTAGTAGAAGTTAGTAAAGTCATGTCCTATATGGGTAATGAAGTGTATATATATAATTTTTAATGTTATATAAGTAAATCCAGCTTAAAATAAATATCTAACACATAAAAAATTTTGAATCAAAATATTCGGATCAAATTTAAAGGTCTTAAATTTATTTTAAAATAAATGTAATATAAAAATAAATAAATAAATATTATATTATATCACTCTAAATTACTTTAAATGAATATTAAATTAATATTTTTTATTAGATATTTTGATTAATTAAGGCAAACTCACACGTATCCTTGCTAAAAAATTTATTCAAATGATCTGCACTAATTTTTTCCCCTTATAAATTTGTCAGCATTGCATTCGTTAGTTCATACAACAAAATCTTTATTTCACCGATGTAGAAACAATACACCACTCGTTCATATCTATTGACGCTACTTAGTACGGAAGTAAGTTCTCCCAGTTGCCTTGGTTCTCCGCACCGAACGCCGCCGACGCCGCCGCCGTCAAAACATCATCACCAACCACCACTCCGCCGCTCCCTCCTCCAACACGGCTCAACTGACCCATCTGCTGGTAGTTCTGCTCCCTGGCCGTAGCACCATCCCCATCGCCCACGTTGGCGAACCATCGCATCGCCTCATTGTAATACGTGCTCGACTTATCATCCCTTAAAACCAACGGCCCCTTGAGCGCGGCTGCGATGCGGAGATGGTCTATACGGTCCTGAACCGCCTTGGTCTTGAGGTTGAGAAGCCAAGCCAGGGCCGCGAGTTCCTCGATGCGGAGGTTATTTACAGAAGCGCCAGCCATGCATTCGCGGAGTAGCGCTGCGGATTCCAGCTCGCGGTTCTCGCGGTCTTGACGACGGAGCTGATCGTGGAGCTTCGTAACCCGCTGGCTGAGGAAACTCTCTTGGTTCATCATTTTCTTGGACTGTTCCATCTCCGGCATGGCGCGGAAGCGGGAGAGTATTCCTGTTGCTTCCGGAGCAGAGGGCCAGGCTTCGGGTTGTGGTTCGTTGGGGCTGTATAGAATGGCGCAGGCGCTCACGTCGCAGAGGATAGAGAGCTCCTTCAATTTCTTCAGCAGTCCCTTGCGCCGCTTCTTTAATGTGGCTCGCCTCGTCGCCTCGTTGCTTATCCACGCAAGCTTCAATCTTCTCCTCGCCATTGCCGCCTTTCAGTGCTATTGATGCTCCTCCTTTTTTGGTTAGTTGGCGGGTTTCCTTTTGGTTCTAAGGCTTCTATTTATAGGAAAAAGGGAGGAGGTGCAAGAGAAAGATGGGGATATTTGATATTTCTCGTTCACCATTTCAATTCAAACTTCCGTTCACTGATTATTCCGTGCGTGCGCTGGATTTGTGGTTGGATTTTAACGGAGCTATTTGTTTGTGACGAAAATGGCAAGGGTGATGAATGGAAATATTCGCATTAATGTAACATATTATACTATTTATATTCTGATTTACTGCGGATTCAATTGAAATTTTGTCCAGAGGAGAAAATTTTGAGAAAATTTTTAGACTAAGCATATTTAAAGATTATATTAAACGTATAGGCTAGATTTTAAAAAAATTTAGAACTAGGCAAAGTCTTCCCTTGAAAGGGCGACTTATGCTGACTAGGCATAGCTGAGTCAGCTAGGCGTTATCGATAGAGAAAATTAGGATTAGCAAAAGTTGTCGGATTAGTTGGCGACTTATATATGTAAGCCCCATTGACATAAATTATCTTTAAAAAAATTATGAAAACAATGGCTATTTGGTGCCATTGGATACTGAAGTAAGTTGCTCGTTAAACGGGTGACTTACATCAATTATCTTTCAAATTTTTTTTGGAACATATGGCTATTTGGTGCCATTGGATACTGAAGTAGCTGTGACAGGTATGATTGAAGGCATGTGACTTGAGCTATAAAGATGTGTCGTTCCATCAGTTAGTTTTGTCAGCATCATCCTTATTATTTTTATCATTATATTCATGACAGTTCTACATGTTATATATATATATTTTTTTTTTTAAAATTTGAGATCTCTTACTCAATAGTGTTTTATTTCAGCATAAATATGTAGTGCATGACTCTCCCAAGGTTAAAGTAGTTTAAAAATATGTTATGCAACTTCTTATACAGTACTTCACAATGTATTCATCGATTATGGATTTGATTCGGACAACTCCCAGGAATAGATGATTCAAAAGCGTAGCATTCGTTTGAAAGAGAGTTTGGAGCTACCTACTGATGAAATCCTTGAAGCGAAGGCCAAAGCTAATGAATATTTTCGATGTTGTAAGCATTTCTAGAGCAAAGATGAAGATTGCGCATTATGACATATGCATGATGAGGTTATGAAAAGTATGCTATACAGGATGGGCAATGATCTTAGAGATGTGGGATGGAGGTATCTACAATAGAGGTTCGAGGAGTATAGTCAGCATTGGGTTTCATTGCACTTTCTCAAGTGCCGGATTCGTGAGATCGGACGAGATAAAGAAGGTTGTGTTGAGGAGATCGTTAAAAGATCAATGATCGATGTAGATCACTATATTCTTTATTACACATGATGCCGTAGAGAGAATCAATTCCTGTTAGAGTCCTATAAGATGCTAATGAGAGTTGTGGTATCCAGAGATAAGGAGTTTTTAAATGCAGCAGACTGGCAGTATATTCAGCAGGAGTTTGAATTCAACTTCAAATGCTGTCCAACTCAGACACAACTCGAAGCTCGCCTGCATATGATAATATGAAATGTCTAACTGAATGTATTTGTTATGAAGTTTTTTCAAGTCTTTAGGATTATTTTATCTACTATTGTTAAACCCTTTTATTACTGTTATTACTGTTATTACTATTTTCTCTTATTAAGTGTTATAAAAGTTCTCCTATGGAGCTTCGTATTCCTATTTGTTTGGTATTGTCACTAAGTTCTATTTATTATACATTGACTTTAAAGTAAGATTTTATCAATAAAAATTTAAAACCTAATGTCCACTGCATAACAAAAATATATCGAAGTATATGATCCATGACAGTGATCCATAATAAAAGCATTATGAAATACATGATCCCTATCAAAAGCATAATGAAATACATCATATGTAGTGCAATCACAGGCTCAGCTAACGTCACCTATGTGGCCTTTGGGGAAATGCATCACTACCAGGAGTGTAATGCTGCGGTGTTCGGAGAAGCCTTTCATGTAACACATGATTTTCCTCCACGACAATGTCATCATGAGGTACATCAGTTTTCTGAATAGTGCTTGGTCCAAAATCTGGGGTGAGGTATGCATGCAAATCCCTTGACATCTAGTAACTGAAGATATCCTCAGAGGGCCCATGATCAGGATATGAAAAGGGTCTAGTAAATCCAGTGTAAGGTTGAGGAGCATCCTACATCATGGAGAGTGGTGTATCATGTCCAGCTATATCATCAAAGTATCCTTGGTTCATAATATGCATCTGCCAGTGCAAGCCATGATAAAGCTCCACCACCATGTTTATATCCTGCTACTACTATGTATCCCCAATGTCATTGAAGTGGAGTTGCAAAGCGTGTTCTGTACCAAAGAAGAAATCCAACTGAAATGACAACATAACTAAGTCAATAATTTTGTAAATAAGGGTCTAAGAAATTGATGCTAGGTTTCATATTTATATACCAGAAGGCGATCTAAGGGAGCTCTAGGATACGACATGGTGGGAGGCTCAATAAGTGCCTTCAGCATGTAAAGTGCGACCCATGACTTGTACTATTATAGGTATTGATGCATAACATACTCACTACCCTCACCAAGATGCTCCCTTGTAACTATGTATCCGCGCCAACTCTCCTATATGGAAAATGTGGGTCTCATGGTATAACATTCAATCCATGTTTGGCCTCCCACAACCGTCTATTATTTTGAGCTAGGGTCCATATATTTTACATTAGTAGTAAGACATAAGCCAAACTGTCGTAAAACTCGATCGGGCAAGTGCCACTTAACCCTCTTCCAACTAATCATAGGTACTCTTGTAGTCCATATCTCTTCACCTACCAGACATATGTGTGTAACCTGAGTATGAATATCTTGTTTGTATAGCTCCTAGAAGAATTGCACATTCCAAATTTACTTAGCTTGCTAAGAAAATCAAGCAAATAACATAACATTAAAATTGAAATAATATCTGGCTATCAAGTAGATTGTCAAGCTTATCCCTATAGCTAATACTGTTACCCACCGACAAATCTCGAAGCCAATCCTCATTCCACCAATTCCAAAATATTTTTAGAAGATTAAAAAGAATATGAATGCCATATTAGAAATAAAAAATAATTAGCTTGACTTCATACCTGAACCTAACACTCATACCATCAAGCTGTACTAGAAAGACAACACGAAGTGCTAGTTGACTAACATGCAGGTGCTCCTAAGACTAGATCTGTAACCAATGTATACACCCAACTATGTTAGTTCTACTGGGCCTTCTTGCTTCACTCAATTCCATGTACAAGTGGGCAAAGACTGCTGACCCAAGAAAGCACATACTGAATACTGCCAAATCCTTCATAATAGTCAAGTACTATAAATGTATCTCTGAACTTGATGTAGCTAGGAGTAGATGACAGCCCATGATAAAGAAGATGTACGCTTGAATATGCCTCCAAAAATCTATCTCATTCAAGTCTAAGTGTGAGTCACACCAAAAAGTCCAACACAACTATCTAAGCGAGATGTAAGTCTATGCCTGTGCTTGGCCCATATGAAATCTGGATGTAATGCGGTGATTGAATGAGTCACGGTAGACTGTATTGGGCTGTGGATAATTCCCTAATAGGTCATCACAGCAATACGACCAACTCAACCAATGTTTCCCTGTTCCAGCTACTGTATGACCCACCAAAGTTGGACCATCTATATGCACACCCAATATCATAGCCACATCCTGTAAAGTGATGGTCATCTCGCAAACTATAAGGTAAAAACTAAACGTCTGCGATGACCATCTCTCCACTAAAGCTGTCAATAGATGGTGGTCCATCCTTAAATATCTCATATGGCTAATACAATCTAAGCCAACCATTTTTAATGCATCCATAAATCTTGGATAGTTGACTAGCCATTTGTGGACCATCGAAAGATTTGATGCCGCTTCTAGAATTGTACCCTGCAAAGAAACCAGTTTAGTAGCAGTTAACTTTAAATCTTATTTTTTACCATATTCTCATAGATCATAATAAGATGGTATGTGCAGCCCTATGTGTACCATGCAAAGAAGCAATGCTCGGGTGAAGATGTGCTGGGGGTACTACATGCTAGTAACCTCTACTGAAGGCTCACCGGTGGGCCATTTCTTCTTATGGTGACGTTGTTCAGATGCCATTCAACCTACAAAAATTAGAAGATCAAGTAATAAGCATTTGTATATAACAAGGAATTAAATTTGAAATTAACATTAATAATGAAATCATTAATAATCAAAATATAATGCAAAAATTTTTATATATAATACCTGTAGATTTTATATACAATACATAATAATACAACTCATATCATAAGATACATATACAAAGATATCCAACAAATACATAACATATATTTACATGATAATGTTAATTACGTAGTACAACAATAAACACATGAACTCATAGTTCCTACGACCAAGCCTAACTAGACATGTGGCTCGGTTATGTCCGATCGAATGACATGAGCACACGGTATGTGATATAATAATAATTTTCCATAGTTGTACATGCATCTTCTTCCATCAACTAAGTCAACACGATATGATCTGGAGGACATGTTGAGAACTTAGAATTCGTGCATGTTAAGACGTATTAGTTATGACAATCTTTTTGCCTCTTCCTCAACCCTTTTAATTGAAGTCTGCACATGTGGAGAAAAGAAGCAATTATTGTGCTGCTCATCAGCTATAATGAACTCCAAATGCCTTATGAACATTCCAACAACGTTATAGTAGATGGCTATGATCAAGGCTTGAACTGACATTCCTCGAGCTCTTTTTAATACACCATTAAAAGACTCGACCGCATTTGTTATGATTACACCATATCTAAATCCACCATCTTGTGTTAAAGACCATCGGGACACATCTCGGTCCACCAACCACTGGTGGATATCAACCTTTATTTTCTTTATATCATCCATGCATCTATTATAAACACATAGTTTATTAATATTTCTAGCCGCATACATTATTTGACATAGAAATTCAATGTCACCTAACCCCATATGTCATATTGATTTCTTGAAGTTTTCACGTAGATGCCTTAAACAGTGTCGGTGAGCTGCATTAGGGAAACTTCCCTAGATCTTCGGATTAAACCGGCATGCTTGTCAAAGATGATATAGAGATTTTTCCTATTTATATCTTTGGCTATTTTCTTGATTTGGGAAGATTATGTGAATTGCCAATGAAGTCAAATAGACTTTAATAGGATTATACTGAGTTGATTCATGTCAAGATCAAGCTCAAATTTGACCCACTTTGAGTCAATTTATGTTCAATCTAGTTCAATAAATTTAATTAAATAAAATTGAACATAAAATCAACACTAATTCAAGTTAAATTAGGCTCAATGTGCTAAAATGAACTAATTAAACTCAGATTTACCAGCTGGGTCATGTAGAGTGTAACTAATCCTAGATTTTTAATTTTTTATCAATGGGAAGAGGTTGGATTGGATAGAAGCCAAATGTGGATTTCTTAGAGGATGCCCATTATCCCCATTTTTGTTTATCCTATGCTGAGAGCTTTTATCTAAAGCATTTCATCATACGGGATAAGATCTTGGCATTCAAATTTCCCCAAGGTGGATAAAATATCACATATATTACATGTAGATGATATTCTTATCTTTACTGGAGCTTCAAGGGTGGCTATAAATCATATATTATCTATTCTCTTAGATTATAGCTGCCAGACTAGACAAAAAATAAATAAAAATAATCATCTATTATGTGTGGTAATGCTCTCCTTGAGTGGAAATAGAGAAGAATATCCAAGTTATTAGGATTTCGATTGGTGAAAGAATTAGATTACCTGGGTATTAAAATAACTCTAAGAAAATGTGTTGTAGCTCACTTTAATGATGTCATTAACCAAGCTAAAAATAAACTTAACATTTGGGGAAGATGCCATCTTTCTCTAGCTGGTAGATCCACCTTAATAAAATCATCTCTCCTTACTCTTCTAACATTTATTGTGACGCACTCATTGGTTCCTAATAGCATATTATATGAATTAGATAAATTAGGTCATCAAGTTTTATGGCACAAAGATCATAGGAAGCAAGGGATTCACTGGGATGTGATTTTCTGTCCAAAGTCATTAGGAGGTTTGGATTTCAGTGCTACTAGTGTGCCTTTAGGCCCTTTAAGGACAATATTAGCTTTGCAATTTCTTCAACAACATTTTCTTTTTAATCATAATATCATTTCTAAATATGGCAATCTATTAGGGAATGTTAGTATTAATATAAGCACATCTATTGTATTGTGTATTCTGCTGGATGGAGCTAAATTTTTGCAACCATTATTAAGGTGGAGAAATGATAATGGAAGGAATAATAATATGATGAATGATGTTTGGATTCTTAATAGACAACTTAATCATTGGACTTCTCATTATGATCACAACATTCTCTATAATTTAAATGTATAAATTATTGGATGCATATGGCAATTGGAATGCCACGGTACTTTCAATATGTGGAATTTCAATACAAGCTTTGACCCAAGATATAAAAATTTTGGGTCTAAGACTATATGTTAAAAGTGATTATATGGTAGAATTGATTTACTGAGTGTCGATTGCACAACTTTTTTTTGAATATTCTAAACAATTTTATTTGATTTACTCAGAATAAAATTTTAATATCTAATAAAATCATAATATTAAGGCAAGTATTATAAATAAAAATAGGTATGTGATTAGATAATAGTTGATTGGTATTACTTTTGTAATAATATGTGTGTGTGAAATAAGTAAAGATTGGTTGACCCGTTAGTTAAAGATTTATAAACTTGTATAGGATGGTGGGTGAAGAGACTTTTCTTTAAATACAATGGGTTGGTATTATCCTCTAGTGATTCACATGATACAATGATACAATTATTGAGAGTTATAAGGTGTTATTACTTTGCTAATGGATAATGAGTGATAACTTTATTTATTGAGCTAATGGTCACTGACTACCGATTATTAAATAGTTAAAAAATAATGCGATAGCCAGAACTCCTTGGTTGTTAAATAATATTGAATATGATTGCTAGAATGCATGCTATTGATTCATTATTAATGTACGACCTTGCTATTATTATATTAATTCACTATTACTGTATAGATTTACTGTTACAGTTACTATCATTGATGATACTTTTACTAATTCACTAATACTGAAAATGATTCATAGATACTATTAATATTTACTAATTCATCAGTACCAATCATATGCTATACTGGATACACTGATTATATGATTAATACACTAAACTAATACTGATATAGAATGTATGGATATGATATATACTCTTATGAATGATTTTATTACATTGATGTGATTCTAACAATTTTGGTGAAACTTTGGTTCTACCAATTAATATGGTTTCTTTATTGATTAAATAGTACTATTATGACACGATTGATCTCTATTTCATTAAATTAATGCCTATATTAGTTTATAGGATTAGTGGTTACTTTACTGCTCTTTATACCAGACTATTTTAGTGTTTTACCTAATTTACTGATACTAAGTGTGAGCTTTATTATTTCTACTCTGATTCCTAATTATATGTATGTTACTATTATGAATTAATTGAGGACATGCATACTACTTCTTTATCATGCTTTGAATTTAATTGTAGGATTTTAGTGATATTCTAGATTATTTAGCTCATTATATATGGTTTAAATTATTTCAAGTCAGAAAAGAGGTTCAGAAGTGTGAGGCAGATCAATATTCCGTAGGTTCAGTTCCTTCTATTTTAGTTATTATTATGTACTCAAGAATGGAAGGATATATTATAATTATATAATTCATGAGTGTTATGCATAATTTTTGGGTTAATGAATATAGATGCATATGGATATTTTGATCAATAGAATGTGCTTCCACTGATATATAATTTTATTACCACTAAATAAAATTAGATAGATTTGGTTGATGTCTCATAAAACATAAAGAAAGAATTTTTTCAAATTAGATTTTAGGGCATGACATGATCTACTTGGCTATTAAATGATATCCAAATCATAGTCCTTAATCAACTCTAATCATCTTCTTCACCTCAAATTTAAATCTTTTTAGATAAAAATATACTTTAGACTCTGTTGGTCAGTATAAATCTCAAACATAACACCATATAGATAATGACGCAAGATCTTCAATATTAATATGATCGTTGCTAACTCCAAATCATGAGTTAGGTAGTTCATCTAATATGGCTTCAACTTCTTAGATGCATAAGCTACTATCTTCTCATTTTAAGTACTTAAATAATCTTCACTGTACACTTAAAATTCTTTAGTACATGATAAAATGATGAATATAGGAGCAGACACTAGACACTCCTTTAGTTTCTGGAAACTCTCTTCACACTCTGGTGTCCAATCAAATGGCATGGCCTTCTGAGTCAAACTTATTAGTGCTGGCCTTATTTTTGTATGAGGTTAATAAAACTAAAATCAACTCAAATTTAACCCAAATTCAAATCAACTCAAATCCAAATCAAACCTAAAACAAAAACCCAAATCCCTTCAATTGATCATCACCTAAAGGTTACCACTTGATCCCTCCTACTCTATCATTAAAAATCAACTAAATGATTGCCAATGATATGAGTAAATTAAATTCAACCAGCCATGTTCAAAATTAAGATCATATCCAAAGTTTTAAACCAAAGATCAAAGCAAAAACCCTTTGTCCCATAACTTATTTGAGTGATTTTTCAATCACCTCAAAACCAAACCAAACATCCTCTAATCTTGATTTTTCAAATGCATATTAATTAGAAATGTCCCTAGGCTCAACCCTCCAAATTTGGGAGTAATCCAAGCTCTCTAACCCTAAGAACAAAATTGAATTTCAAAGGTTGTAAAACTTTCAAATATTTATAACCCATGCCATAAGACTATACACCTTGTGGAATTTGACCTTGGGAACCTCCCTAAAACCTTTGAAGATGTCCCTCATCATTATTATGACATGATCAATACAAAACCAAACTTTTGGTGGACCTTGGTTGACCATGGGCCCACTTAACCTCAAAATCCCTAAAGAAAAATCAAACCTTCTCATAAACCTCAACATGGCTCCTTCAAGCCAACCTTTGGAAACTCTTCCAAAGTATTATAAACATTATTTTTGATGTGTTAAAGATAAACCCAAGTCACTCTCAAGCATGCAGCCTTTACCTCTTCCCTCTGACCACCAAGGAATGGTGTTGGGCATCCAAGGGGAAGCATTGATCATCCTAGCCATCCAAACAAGACCTAGTGCTCAAAATGGGCTAAAGCCATATAAATGATATTTTTAAGCAAACTCATTCTCCAAGCCTCCCCCAGCCTAAGTTTTCCCTTCATCTGCTTCTCTAGAGATCCCTCTATACTCTCCAAGCCTTTCCCTAGCTCCCTAATGCTCCCAAGGCCCTTATTTGAGAGGAAAGGGAGAGAAAGAGAGAGAAAAAGAGAAAAAGGATAATCTAAAGATATCTTTAGATCTAGTCCAAACCATCTCTTAGAGTTTTTTATAAAGTTGAAAAGGACATCTCCAGGAGAAAAATAAGCCAAAGAGCAAAGAAATCCATTTATAGGTTAGTGAGAAATCCTAGTTTGACGTTTAAACTTTAAGTTGCATTTTCTCCCAAATTTCAAAGCATGAAGCCTCCACACTCTAGGCATTGAAAGATTAGGGTATTTAGAGGTTTTGTTTCAAATTTTCTCAAATTTGAATAGTTAGATCAAAAGTTATGGGCATTTTAAATCCTAGTTCATTTTGAACTAGGATTTCTAATTCAATTTGGACCATCCAATCGAAAGTGTATCCCGATCAAACGACACAGATTACACCAGAAAAAACCACATGTTTGGCAGGTTTAAAATGCATGCCACATAGTTTAGGAATTGGGCAACATTATTGTATCATAGCTATCCATTCCATCCACTATCAATCTACACCGTTAATATGGTTAATTGATCCACGTACCACACGAAGAAAGCTACCACCACCATCACTCTAATGATTGGCAGGCAGTTTACATAAGAAAAATGAATTTAAAATTCACTTTTAAAGCCTAGAACTTTAAACAATTAGAGAAATTGCAAATCTCCACTAAATTGAGTGTTGTTGAACTCATTGGAAAGGTCTTGAGAGCTAGTATTTTTCCAAATTAATTTCAACAAATTTTATCCACTAGATCATGAGAAAATTGACTTTGAATGAAAAATCAATTTTCTCAAGATCGAGGGTCAAACTGAGCTCAATTTTTGGTGGTTGATTTTTGAGTATTTCATTCACCTCCTATAATTTCTTAAGTCATGGTGAGCTCTAGATTGCTATTAATTGAATTTTTAAGGTGATGGGTTCATTTTATGCCCATAAATTTGAAAATTCTTAATCCTCCATAATTTTTCTATCATTTTTCTATGGTGTGCTTGTTCATGTGTAAGGGTTAGCCAGACCAAATTTCAAACTAATTTGTACACTAGTGGTATCTAGGAAAAATAGTTAAGGATTATGTCTAGAAAATTTTAAAAATATTAAAAAAATATACACCTAGAAAATAGGGGTGAAACTCAATAATAATAAACTTAGTGATATTGTACACCCCAAGTTTTAATTTTACTTAGATTTGACACAATTTGACTCTAAAACTAAGTAAAACTAAAATCAGCACCTATTTTGGGTCTAAAACTTCAAAAATTACAATTAATTCAAATTAATTAAAAAAATACAAATTAGGGATCAAATTTCTCATAAGTAAACACCTAATAAAAAAATAAAAATAAAATAAAAATAACAAAATAAAAGCCTTATCACCAACATTCTAAATTACGCAAAATTTAAAAAATGATAAAAATCACTAATTAATTAAAATAAATAATGACAAATAATAAAAAATATCAAATAAATTTTAAACACTTGATACCAACCCCATAAGTCATTCCGGATATTTGGAGAAAATTTTAAGAGGTTTGGAGTTAGTTTGGTACAAGAAAGAGAAAATCTCCCTAATTAAGCAATTAAATAAATCAATTAAATGTACAAAACTTAAAAAATTCATAACTAATTACAAAAAAATCCAAATTGAGTAAGCTTGAAGGCATTGGACTCATCCTTGGTATAATATTTATGAAAAATACCAAACATTTAGAATTCATTAAAAATAAAAAAAGTTAACTTTTGGTCAAACCTAATTCAATAAAACACCTAAACTTTAAAAATTCATAACTAATTATAAAAAAAATTCAAATTTAACAAACCCTATGGCATTTTACTTATTTATGGGTCTATTATTTATGAAAAATATAAAAACTCTAGAAACTAATATAAATTAAAAAGTCAGAAAATGGACCTATACGTAAACGCATTAAAATATTCAATAAAATACAAAAATTCAATAAATGATTAAAATTTTAGTAAATCATCAATGTAAGGTAATAAATCAAAAATAATAGTAAATGAACAACCAACATTCCATCAATAAAGTTTTTAGGATGGACTACCTTAAGCTACGGGTCCCCATGCTAATTATGACAACGCCACGAACGAATTTGATGGAATATAAATTATAAATCATAAAATTAATAAATCATTAATAAGATAATCACAAATTTAGATTATTTAATTAATAAATTAAATCTAAAGATAATTGTTGGGTAAACCGGGCCTATGAGGCTATTAAGTTAACCTTAAGAGAGTGAAATAAACCTCACAACCTTGGTATTAACAAAGATAATTATTACTCATCCTAAATAATTAATAATAAAATACTAATAAATTGGAGCCTTTACACGTTATGCTAGACTCCTTATGGAGAGTTTAAGTGTATTGAACTTTAAGGCTTAAGGACTAAAACACTTAATTAAAATTAAGGACTTCATAGAATTAATAATAAATCAACTTTCACACTTAAAATTTATTCTAAAATGAATATTAAAATACTAAGTCTTAAACTCAAACTAAAATTTCACTCAACCTATAACAAATTAAGTAAAACATTAAAAGATAGCAAACAAAAATCAACTTAGAACATATTCAAACCACACAGCTTGATGCACACATTGTAGATAGCTTATTAGGATAATCAATCTGAGTTTTAGGCTAGGCCGCTGTTCTTTTATAAGCACATTTCTCTGTGACATGGTTTTTACATGGATTTCCTTGCATGTTGGTAGCTATAATTTGATTTAACTAGTGATGTTTATGGTTTGATCATGTTTATATAATGATATATGATGGACGCTAGATTTTCCTAGGTTATGGGCAATCTGGATGCTAACATAGTTTTTTTTGCAGGTGGACATGCTTATATTGGGCCATAAAAAGGGGGCTAGGTAAAATATGATTAACAAAATTTTTTGTAGTTCTAAAATTGCTAAGCCCCCTAAAAAATTAAAAGTATGGCCAAGTGAGTGTGCTTGCTCAAAGAATGAGAAATTGATATATTTATATATAACTACTTGGGATTTCTAATGATTTTATATAAACTACTTAGGATAACCTGTAGGTGGTATAGAGTCATTTAGTTTTTTTTAAATGTAAATTTAAAAGAGTTGTGAAAATCAATTAAAGTGGGATATTTGGTGCACAATTTAGGATCCAAAGAGAAAGGAAACATCCCTTAAGGGAGAGTTCCTTCCATTTGGAGGTCCAAACATGGGTAGTTTAAGATTCAAAGGGAAAAGAAACACCCCTTTTTGGAAGGAATTCTTTCATTTAGATATCCAAACTTGATGAATCTAAGGAGCCCGAAAGAGGAAGCTGAAGATAAAAAAAATATCCCACTTTAAAAGTTGCATCATTCTATAGGATTAGAACCCGAGTTCATTGTTAGTGGAGCTTGCCCACTTTTAATTTTTGCAGACCCTAGTTTGTAATTAAGTGGAATATGCCACATAGCCTCTTTACTTTTATTTGATATAATTTGATGATTAATGATTTCATTTAAATTTCATGCTTTAGAAAATACCTTTTTTTCTAGGTTTATTACTTACATACAAAATTTACTTTAGCCTAGAGGACTAAAAAATTATTCTACTTATAATTAAATAAAATTTTTTAAGCTTACATAAGAAGATAAGCGCTCTTAAGAGGATTCTTTCATGCATACATATTTATCTTCTCCTCTTGCTAGACACCTCGCCACCTGTGAGTCATAGTAGACCACTTTACTTGTTAGGATGCATCTCTGTCTAGGGGTTGTTGTGCATCTCTAGGGAAAAACCTAATTTATGCCTATTTTTAAAGTTCGACAAATCATTTTTTGCATAAAAGGTCAATTATGTATTGCGTTAGAAACCAATTAAAATTAATTAATATTTAATTACATTGGGCATAATCACCATACATGGGCCAATTAGGAAACTCTCTAGATGTTAGTCCTAAATTCTCAAAAACTTAAAAATAAACCCTACCTATCTTTCATAAGACTAGATTTATGATTTTAAAGCGCATAGGTGGTTTAGTTGGCTTTCCAATCTAGGCCAATGTAAGTCTAGAATTATTTTTTATTAGTTAGGTTCAGCTTACTATTATTTAGTACCCAACTTAGATATAGGTTCTAGGGCGAACCCAAAATTATAAGTCCCCAATATTTAGAATTTAATCCTAAATTTCTAATAAAATATCAACTTAAACAAAAAATTTCTCTCCTCCAAAATTTAAAGTCTAACATAGGATAGACCAGGGCACTTCTAAATAGTTTTTTAGAATCCCAAAGTGCTCCCTACCTCTTATCCTTTGGACTCCAAAATAAGTGTTCAAAAATGATCCAGTACTTATTAAAATTCTAACATCCTTACTTTCATATCACTCCTTAAAAATCTATAATAAAAGTTTTATCATTATTTTAATCTAAAGTATCTGTACGAAGCCTAATCTTCCTATAATGTAATTAGCTACAAAGGTTTTCCCTATTAGGAGATTTAGGAATGCAGATAAATTAAGCCCCACCCCATTTAACTCCTAAATAGGATGGGGGTGGAAATTATTAATTTAAAAAAAAATTAAAATCAAAGACGATCACTATCGTTATATTTAAAATAATCAATAATAAATGATATTTCTATCCTTAGGAGAGATATGTCATTTCATATTGATATATTTCAATATGAAATTGATGATAGACATATCTAAGTTATTGTAGATAGATACGAAAAACACTTTGACCCTTTACGGTTATATGTAGTTCATTACGATGATTTGACTACAATAATAGAAGATAAATCATCATGACTTTCATAGCCAAACTTATGACTGAATATCATTTTGATTCTTTAGAGTCATATGTAATTCTCTCTTGAGTTTGACTATAATAGTCATAATGAAGTTTATAGTTTTGTAGTCCGAACCCATTAGAGAATGATATTTTTACCTTCTAATGTGATATATCATTTATAATGATGTGTTTGACTTCAAAATTGATAATCCAAAAGCATATGTTTGAACTTTCCCAAAAAAATAATTACAATTAATTTGCTCATTCCAAAAAGAAGAAAACAGTTTGAGGGATAACAATCTACAAAAATCCTCTAAAAAAATTTCTATAATATCCTGCCATTCTAAGAAAACTTTAAACCTCGATCATAGATAATGGCCTTGGCCAATCCACTATGGCATACACTTTCTTGGGATCCATAAAAATCCCTTACTTACTTCCCACATACCTTAGAAAAGCCACAAAATTAACCAAAACTCACACTTCAAAAATTTAGCATGTAAATTTTGCTGCCGTAGAGTCTTTAGAGTCAATCTCAAGTGGACCACATGCTCTTCCACAAACATTGAATATACCAGATCGATAAATACAATAATAAATTGTTCTAAATATTCCCTAAACCCTCGATGCATCAGATCCATAAATAATGATGGAGCAATTGTAACACCAAATGACATCATAAGGAATTTATATTGGATATACATAGTATTAAAATCCATCTTCGCTACATTTTATATCTTCACTCTGTACTGATGATAACTGATCTCAAATCAATCTTAGAGAATACTATCGCTCCTTCTAACTAATTAAATAAATTATATAACCTAGACAGTTGGTATTTATTTTTTATTGTCACTTTGGTCAGCTCCTGTTAGTCAATGCACATCCTAAAAAATCCGTCTTTCTTTTTCATAAATAATATAAGAGCTTCCCATAGTGATCCAGTAGGCTTGATATAGCCTCTATCAAATAGCTCTTGAAATATACCATCAACTTCTATAATTCCCTTGGTGTCATTATGTATAGAGTCTTTCCTATTAGAGTTGTACCCAACACCACTTCAATATAAAATTCTACCTTTCATTCTAGAGGCAGTCTAGATAATTCTTTTGAAAAAATATCAAGGAATTTCTGTACTACTGGAACATCTTCTAATCATTGAATTGAATTATTCAAATCTCTAACATAGGCCAAAAATATTGAATCACCTTTCCTCCAGGCTTTATCTACTTATAACATAGAAATTAAATATGATATAGTAATCTTGGTACCTAAAAAATAAAGCACTTCCTCATCTACAAATGAACTTAACTCCTCCTTTTGATAATAAATTTGAGCATGATACCTACTCAACCAATCCATACCTAGTATCACATCAAACTCCTTTAAGGGAAATAAGATCAGTGTTGATGCTAACTACTTATTAGAAATCTCATGCTTACACATATAGACCCTCTTAACAAATATTAAATCCCCCATTGGAAACCTAACATATAATACATGACATATTAAAATAGAAGCCAAATTTAAATCATCTAAATGACACTTAGATATAGAAGAATATCATGTACCAGAATAACAAAAAATTTTACAAGGTCGCTTAGAAATATAGACCATACCAGTCACTATATTTGGTATATCTATGCCTCCTACTGCATTATACTATATACTATAGGCTAAACGAGAGCCGCACTAACAATTGGGATGGACTCTCATTGAGCTCTTCCTACTGATCCGCAAGATGTCCTTCCTCCAAATCTTCCTCCACTATTAGTCGATGAGGCTTCATTGATAGCTCTAGAAGGGGCTAATTGTTGTCTATAACTACCTCCCAATTTAGGTCTTCCATCTATCACTCTATACAGTCACTGTTCCACCTTATGACCTATTTTGCCACACCTAAAGCACAAACCAATATAGAGATAACACCGACCCATCTGCCTCCTCCTATAAAAATTATTACAATCCAGGATCCCTAGCTTGTGATTTTGATGATAACAAATATTATTGATTGAAGTTTTATTTCTTTTAATATATGTATTGCATATTATTTTTCTATGTGTACTAATATTTCAGGTACATTAAACACCACTCAGGAATGATCAAGACTCAAGTTTGGGTAGAATAGAATATTTTTTAAAAGAATCTATACTTTTAATTTCTTTTATTTTATATTTCTTGAATTTGGCCATGTAAGGGTATATTTTAAATTGGTGATCGTGCACACACACAGGAGAACGAGAAAAGTGAGTGAAAAATTGTTTGAACTAATCACACCGTACAATTCAAATCATATGGTATGATCAGCTATACCAAAAATTAGTTTAAAATTAATTTTATAATTAATTCTTATAAACTAATCATACTGTATGATGTAGATCATACTTTAGGATTCACTTCCATCAAGAAAACCTAGCCACCAGATAATTTTAGTAAGTATTTTAAAAATTAATTTTTGAAGTAATCATACTATATGATCCTAATCGTATTATACTATATTTAAAATTTTAATAAAATTAATTCCCATGATTAGTCAATATAATTAAGATTTAATAAATGTGGCCAAACGTACTATATGATATAGATCATACTATACAACTGACAGAGATGAAATCTAATTATCCTAGATATTGTACTGGACAAAAAATTAATTTTTGAACTAATCATATCGTATGATGTTAATCATACTGGATGAACCCTTGACGTTTGAACTAAATGTACAATATGATGTAAATCATACTAGACCATTGACAGATATAATTTCCAATCATGCTGGTGATCATCCTATATGAATAGAAGGAAATGGAACTAAACGTACCGTACGAACATCCGATCATACTGTATGATAATTATACAAAAATGGAATAGTTCGTCTGAATGACTATTCCATCATACTGGACAAACCTTTATTTTGAACTAATCATACTGTATAAACCCAGATCATACTGTACAAACAATGATGGCTTAATTTAAAACTTATGATTTTTTGAAGCCTTATATTTAAGCAATTAAAAGTTGTCTAAAAAAAGACTCTTCGATGTTCAAGGAACTCTGAGGGAGAATTCTTAAGAGAGATCTTGGGCTTGGAGAGGGCGAGGGTGAGGTTATGCATAAGGTAGAAGGAGTGTGAGGAGTTTTTACATCATTCCTCCTAGTAAGCTTGCACCTTTCTTCCTCCATTGACCTTGGTGAGTTCTTAGTGTTACTCTTAGGATATAAGCTTCAAGGTCAAGGGTTGTGGATTCTCTGCCTTTACTAGGAGGGTCAAAAATGATTGAAGGTTCTCTTCCATCACTAGGAGGGTGAGAAAGATTTCAAAGGTTCGCTGTTATCACCAGAAGGGTGACATAGCTTTTGGTTCTCCGCCGCACCAGGTTTGCTGGAAGTTATTTGTAAGGGATTCTCTGCCTTGATGTGATACTAAAGGAGAGTCACCATAATGTTAGTGAAATACATGGAAGTTATTTGTGAGGGATTCTCTGCCTTGCTGGTGCATTCTTTCTTTTTTTTGTACTTCTTTATTTTCAGCATTTTCAATTTCTTACATGAATTTAAATTTCATTGTAAACTGTAGTCGAATTACTAATCTTACTTGGTTAAATTTAATTTGTGTTAGAAAGGAATATATATATATATATATATATATATATATATATATATATATATATATATATATATATATATATACTCCTTTATTTTCAACATTTTCAATTTCTTACATGAATTTAAATTTCGTTGTAAACTGTAGTCGAATTACTTATCTTACTTGGTTAAATTTAATTTGTGTTAGAAAGGAGTATATATATATATATATATATATATATATATGAAAATTTGAAAAAGAAAATCAAGTTTTTAATTTGCTTTCACTTGTGGTAGTCACTTAATTAAAATTTTTCATAAATTGTGATAATGGTTAAAATACAAAAAAATGATTTTTTTGTATTTTTTAAAATAACCAATTCACCCCCCCCCTGTCCCTCTTGGTGAGCCTAGGGATAGTTCAACGAGGTCTTACAACCTCCTTTTAACTTTCAAGTGGTATCAGAGCAGGTCTTAAAATTTGTGATTTTAAATCTCCAAGTAAAGGTCTTATGGAGCATTTTGGTAATAGAAATATAGTGGAGGGTTATTCTATAACCCATCCACCTCTGTTTAAAATATTTCATTTAATTTTTGGAAAATTTGTATGTCTATATTTTTGTAATCTCTTAATTTTATAATTTGGCACATGATTCAAATTAGTTATTCACTTCCATCACGTATTTAATGGAGTCAAAATTAATGTCTTGTTTACTGAAAGGAGTAATGAGGATAGAGAGCTTAATCAATTAAATGCAAAATGCTTGAGTTATTTTTTCTTCGCATTAAAATATTAGGATTACATGAGAGTGTCTATATATACTACAGGGAAGGAAATATAGGATAGACTGTGCATCACATATGAGGGTACTAGTGAAGTCAAACAATCTAGGTTGAATATTTTACTACATGACTATGAACTATTTCGCTTGAAATCTAGCGAGATAATTTCTGAAATGTACACTAGATTCACTTAGATAATGACATCCCTACATACATTAGGTAGAGAACTTTCTAATTCTACACGGTCAATAAAATTATATGTTGCCTATCTTGTACTTATGATGCTAAGGTTACTACAATTTCTGAATCTGAAGATCTGAATGTGTATTCTATTAATAACTTGCTTGGCTCACTCATTGCCCATGAGCAAGGCATGAATAAGAGATTACTTGATTTTGGTGATATAAAAAAGGAAAAAACTATAGCTTTGAAGCCAATGAATCAGAAAATAATAATTTTATAGCTTAGGAGGATGACGACATTGCACTAATGACTCGACAGTTCAAGAACTTTTTGAAAAGAAAGAAAAAGCATCATTAGCAATGGAGCAAAGGTAAAAGTAGAAAAATTTTAAATGTGTCATTTGACAAGAATATAAATGCTTAGAAAATGAAGTAGTCTCCTGTAAGCACATTAAGTATTCATTTCATTCAATTAAGGATATCATCACCTATGCCACCAGAAATTCTTCAAATGGATTTGTTTGGACTCATTAGTATAGCCAGCCTAAGAGGGAAATCATATAGATTTGTGATTATTGATGACTACTCTAAATTCACTTGAACTAGATTCTTAGGATAAAAGAAAGAATATTTTGAAGAATTTAGAACCTTTTCCACCTAAATACATAGGAAATTAGGATGTTAAATCTTAACTATTCATAGTGATCATGGTGGATAGTTTGAAAATGAGAGGTTTGAATCCTTTTGTCAAGAGGTAGAGATAAAGCATAACTTTTTTATCCCTAAGACCCCTCAGTAGAATGGAATAGCTTAAATAAAGAATAGAACTTTAGTAGAAGCTGTTAGGGCCATGTTAGCTGAATATTCACTCCCTAGATACTTTTTGGCAGAGGCAGTAAATATTACTTGTTATGTGCTGAATAGGGTCAATGTTAAATCCAAGTTAAATAAGACACTCTATGAGCTTCTTAAGGGTATGACACCCAACCTTTCTCACTTGCATGACTTTAGTTATAGATGCTTTATCTTGATTAATGGCAAATCACTTTTAGAAAAGTGATCCCAAATCTAATGAAGGAGTCTTCTTAGGATATTCATCTATAGGTAAAGTCTATAGGATCTTAAATAAGAGGACCTTAGTAGTAGAAGAGTCTACCCATGTCATATTTGATGAATTAGATAAATCTTTTGAGCCTAGGTTAGTAGAAGAAGAAGAAGTAGAGGTCACCCAAGGGGTGGAGTCCATTGACCTATGAGATAGAGTAGAACCTCAGGAGCCTTTGCCTAGAGATTAGAGATACTGATCTAGTCACCCTAGAGAACTCATCCTAGGAGATCCATCTGTAAATGTTAGAACTAGGCATGGACTTAGAAAGGAGGTTATGCATTCTACATTCATCTCTATGGTAGAACCTACCAACATACATCAAGCCCTAGCCAATGAATTCTGGATCCTAGCTATCCACAAAGAATTAAATCAATTTATTAGGAATGATGTGTGGGAACTAGTTAACAAACCAAAGAATTAGTGTGTTATAAGAATTAAGTGGCTTTTCAAGAATAAAATGAATGACTCTAATATGGTGATTAGGAATAAGGCTCGATTAGTAGCTAAGGGGTATAATTAGATAGAAGGAATTTATTTTGAGGAGACCTTTACTTCTACAGCTAGGTTATAAGCCATTAGAGTACTATTAGCCTTTGCTTGCTTTAGAGTATTCAAGTTATATCAAATGGATGTTAAGAGTGACTTTCTAAATGGGATGATTAAGGAAGATATATATGTTGAGCAATCCCATGTTTCTAGAATTCTCAATTTCTCAATTATGTATTCAAATTAGAAAAGATATTATATGGATTGAATTAAGCACCTAGAGCTTGGTATGAGAGCCTGAGTACATTCCTCCTAGATAGAGCCTTTGTTAAGGGTAGTGTAGACACCACCCTATTTCTTAAGAAAGTAAAAAAAGATCTATTCATTATTCAAATTTATATTGATGATATACTTTTTGGATCCATAAATAAGAATATTTGTGATGAGTTTTAAAAATAATGAGTGAGGAGTTTGAGATGAGTAAGATGTAAGAGCTTGCATATTTCCTTAGATTTAGTGTAAAGCAAAGGGATAATGAAACATTTCTTAGTCAATCAAAATATATTAAGATATCCTTAAGAAATATGAGATGGATAGTGCTAAGGTAATAAATACTCTCATGAGCTCTAACATTTAATTAGATAAGGATCCCAATGAAAAATCAATTGACTAGAAGAAATATAGAGGGATAATTGGATCACTTCTCTATTTGACTACCGGTAGACTTGATATCATATTTAGTGTATGTCTCTGTACTAGATTTCAGGCTGATCCCAATGAATCCCATGTGTTTGTTGTTAAGTGAATCCTTAGAAACCTATTAGGCACCTAAAACCTAGGTATCTGGTATCCTAGACATAGCTCATCCTTTGAAATTATAGGGTATTCAGACTCTAAATTTGTGGGATGTAGGTAGATAGAAAATGCATCTCGATAGCCTATCAATTTATAGGTCAATCATTAGTTTCTTGGTTTAGTAGAAAGCACAATTCAATAGCCCTATCAACCACTGAGGTAGAATATGTTGCTATAGGAAGGTTTGTTGCTCAAGTCTTATGGCTGAAGCAACAAATCTTAGATCATGGATTACCTATAAGCACCATTCTTACTATGTGTGACAACACTAGTTTCATCTGTATAACTAAAAATCTAATCCAAAACTCCCACACTAAGCATATAGATATTAGGCATCATTTCATCAGAGATCATGTAGCCAAGGGAGATATAAAACTGCATCATATAGCTACTAATGATCAATTGACAGATATCTTTACCAAACCCTTTGCCTATAACACCTTTAGTACCCTGAGGACTAAACAAGGTGTTATAGATATTCATGGTTGATTCAGGATGAATCTAAACTTCTCTATCATTTGAAATCAACCACTTTTATGTACGTTCTAATGTGTCACATTTTGAAATTTTATAACTATTTATTTGTTGATTTGGGTTTTTTATTTTTTTTTGTTTATTTTATTTTTTTGAATTTTGTAGATGTTTCCTAATCTTCACAAACCTTTAATTTAAATTAATTTTTTTAAGTTAATCTTTTTTACTTTGTAATATACGATTTCCTTTGTACTATATGATCTACACTTCCTTACACAAATGTATGCCTTCAGTGAAATTAACAGTTTTGATCTGATTAATTATTGGTGATTGTACCATATGAATACCTCTTCGTATTATATGATACACTTGTCAAAGCCAATTGGATGAATTCAAATTGGAATGTATGATATTAATTGACCTATTATACTATACGAACACTTGTTCATACTATACGATCCATTTGGTCAAGAGTTATATAGATGACCCCTTAGGACGAACATTTTTTCTTATAATTATATAGTACTATATTGATCATGCTATACAATTTGACCACCATTTCTAAAAATGTTGTCCAAATTATTTAAATTTATTTTTTCATACTGTATGATCTCAAATTATACTATACGATTGGTTGAAAACTCTATAAATTAAAGGGGTTTTTAAAGATTAACTCATCCTCTTCTTGACTCATACCTTCAAATGCTCAAATGGCTGGAGGTAGCAATCATGGTCGTCTGACCCAAGGAGACTCTTTCTCTCATTGCCCTGTCAATGATTGCTTCTAGTTCACAGAAGATGAAGCAGCCTATTATTGGTACAAGAAAGCCCGCATCACTCCATCTAGCATGCTGAATCAACAAGCCCTGAATTATGAGGTAATGAACATCTTCGCATCCACCACTCTCTAAGTTTTTCTTACCCTTTATTTTAACTTTAATTCTGAACCACTTTATGAATTTTTTACAAACCTAAGGATTAGTGTCACTGCTCCCATCATGCAATCTTATGTAGGTAGGTGACCCATGTAAACCAAGGAAGACTTAGGTGAATATCTCCACCTATCCACAGAAGGTACTTAACCCCAATCAATGATATCTAGGGGAACTTTGATTAGAGTGTAGTCAATATAACCATTAGAAATATTTCTCTAAATCAACATCAACCTCTGGTCCACTCTTTCAATCAAAATGTGTGTATTATCTAGCATGTCATTAAAACTTCAATCATTCATAAAGCTGGAGATCACGTAAATATTACACCACTTCTTTCCTTGGTTACCTACTTCATTATGTCTGAAATACAATTTGATGAAGCCAAAATGATCATTGATTACATTCAAAATCTTACTCCCATTCGAAATCCTTTCAACAGAAGGAAGTAAAATATTGCTCTTGGTCATGTCATTGCCTATATCCCGGACAAAAAATATGAGCTTACCTATCCTTCTATCGTTGATTATTCCCCAATTTTTTATATCAATGATTCCTTCCACATTCCTTTTTTCATCATTGAGAGCTCTAGCAAGAAGAAGAACCTGATTTTGATGAGGAAGTGGGGCTCGTCCTCCAGTAGCACCAACACCAGAGTCTGCACCAGCACCAGTGCCATCACCTACACCAGCATACCAGCCTTATCCATATGAGGAGTTGATATAATATTCTGATCGATTGGACTCCCAACTAGATAACATATTTAGCAGCAGCAGGAACAACACGAGACAGACATGGCTTAGTTTGGTGAACAATTTTCATCTATTCACAAGTATTTTCAGCGACCACCACCACCTAATTAGGAGCCTTCTGACTTTTAGGATATGTATTTATGCTTTATGTTTTAAATTTTTCTCCATTCTACTATTTTTTTTCCTGTGTTTCTGTTTAATCCAACTTTTTGTTAATATCAGAAGGGAGAGTAGTAGTTTAGTTGTCTGTGTATTTATTCATCTTTATTATGCAGTTTATATTATGCATTTTATATTTGCAATGCACTTTTACTTTGGATTTAGCATAAAAGTATTTTAAAAAAATTTAATAATAAAAAAACAAATAAAAATAATTAAAATTTATCTTACCCCTATTTTCAAATCCATTACTTTGTGAGGGGGAGATTAGGAGAAAAATATTAACTTGCATTTTGAACAAAAAATGTTTGCCATCATAAAAGGGGGAGATTATTGCAATCCAGGATCCCTAGCTTGTGATTTTGATGATAATAAATATTATTGATTAAATTTTTATTTCTCCTAGCATATGTATTGTATATTATTTTTCTATGTGTACTAGCATTTCAAGTACATCATATATCACTCAAGAATGATCAAGGCTCAAGTTTGGGTACAATAGGATATTTTCAAAAGAATCTATATTTCAATTTCTTTTATTTTTTATTTCATAAGTTTGACAATGTAATAGTGTATGCTAAATTGGCGACTATGTACACACACATGGGAAAGAGAAGAGTGAGTTGAAAATTATTTGAACTAATCATACCGTATGATTCAAATCGTACTGTACGATTAGCTATACAAAAAATCAGTTTTAATGGCTAATTTTTTAATTAATACTTATAAACTAATTGTACTGTACAATTCGCTTCAATCAGGAAACCCTAGGAGTTAGATAATTTAAGTAAGTATTTTTAAAATTGATTTTTGAACTAATTGTACTGTATGATCCTAATTGTATTATACGATATTTAAAATCTTAAATTAATTCCCGTGATTATTAATTCAAATCAAGGTTAAAAAAAAGGCCAATTATACTGTATGATATAAATCATACTATATGACTAACAGAGATAAAGTTTGATCGTCCTGGATATCGTACTAGACAAAATCTTAATTTTTTGAACTAATCATATCATATAATAATAATCATACTGGACAAACCCTTGATATTTGAACTAAATATATAGTATAATGTAAATCATACTAGATAATTGATAGAGATGATTTTCAATCATCCCGATGATCTTCCTATATAAATAAAAGGAAATTAAACTAAATGTACCGTACGAATATCTGATTATACTGTATGATAAGTACATAGAGATTGAATAGTTCATTTGAATGATTATTTCATCGTACTAGATGAGCGTTTAGTTTGAATTAATTGTACTATACAAACCTCGATTGTACTATACAAACATTGACGACTTAACTGGAAACTTAGGGTTTTTTCAAGCTTTTCACTTAAGTAATTCAAACTTGTTTAAAAAAAGACTCTTATTGGTTGAAGGAACTCTGAGGGAGAATACTTGAGATAGCTCTTGGGATTGGAGAGAGAGAAGGTGAGGTTGTGCATGAGGGAGAAGAAGTGTGAGGGGTTTTCACACGGTTGCTCCAAGCTAGCTTGCATCTTGCCTAGCCTTGGTGAGTTCTTGCAGCTGCTCTTGGGAGAGAAGCTTCAAGGTCAAGTTTGTGGGTTCTCTTCTTTCACTAAGAGGGTGAAAAGGATTGAAGGTTCTCTGCCATCACCAGGAGGGTGAGAAAGATTTTAAAAGTTTTCTAACATCACCACGAGGGTAAGAACTGTCACCAGAAGGGTGGCATTACTTTTGATTCTCTGCCTCATCGAATTTGGTGGAAGTGATTTGTAAGGGCTTCTCTGCCTTGTTGTGGTTCTAAAGGAGAGTCACTATAGTGTTAGTACAATACCAAGACAGGAGGACTCGGGGGTGGGCACAGAAAATTCTGGTGACTGAATCACTATAAAATTCTGATGTGTTCTTTTTTTTTCAACTAGTCTATTTTCTACAATTTCAATTTCTTGCATGAATTTCAATTTCATTGCAAACTTTAGTCGAATTACTAATCTTGGTTGGTTAAATTTAATTTATGTTAGAAATAAATATTATATATATATATATATATATATATATATATATATATATATATATATATATATATAAGTTTTTTTTTGTATTTTTTAAAATAACCAATTCACCCCTTTCCCCTCTTGGTGCGCCTAGGAATAGTTCAATGAGGTCTTATAACATCCCTTAAACTTTCAAAAAACATAAATAAGTGCCCTGCAAATAAATACATATCTTTTAACACTTTGAATTCTACTAGTCCTCCTCTTCTAGAATCATAAACCTTTACTTTAGATCTCTTCCAACTAAATTCACTTTTGGTGAGATCTCTTCTATACCTCTTTCTGCTATCATCCCATCACTTCTAGTTGGACATCATCTCATTCTCTACCAGCCTATCTCTCTCCATGAGCTCAAAAAAATCACTAATTAAAAGTGGGGCAAGGGGATGCCACAAATTATCTCTCAAACCTCATAGAATATAATAACACTTCTCTTCAGGGGTGTTAACAAACTAGGGGCATACCTGGCAAGAGCTATGAGCTCTACCTCAAATTGCAAAACTAACTTGATCCCTTGCGCTAACTTAAAAAAGGACTCCAACATCTACTGCCTAATAGATGGTGACATAAACTAGCTCCTAAAGGTCTCCATGAACTCCTCCCAATTGATCTCTACATTTCACTTGCCTTAAACCTCGCTTTGTTGGCCTACCCATAACTGCTCTTCCTCTCCATCTAACATAAAAAACAACCAAAGGAACTCTTATACCTTATGGGCTCTACATATTATCAAAGTATTTCTCTAATCTTATCAACCAATCCTCAATTGCTTGAAGCTTAAATGTACCATAGAAATAAGGTAGCTTCAATCTTAGAAAATGACTGCATATGGTTATAAATCTTGTCCCCTTTACTCCATCCATCTTACCCTGAGCCTTACTCATTAACTAGGCCACCATACTAGCAGACTACATCATTGTACTAGAAGTCATATAGCCCCATAATACTATAGACTGTTGCAACCTAAATGGAACTCTGTCCATCAGCTATCTCTTACTCTTATGGGTTCATTATGCATCAACACTTTAATCTAAATAAATTAGGTGAATTTAATTATGCAACATAATCACAGATAATAATCCATACTAGATTCCAAACTCTTCTCCCATTCTAATACAATTCATTTCCTATAGCACTGGGTACAATTGTCCAATCATTCCAAACCAGTGCTTTTATACCACCTGTGATGTCCTAGGATCTAATGAAAGGGTTGGACTTACTTAAACCTATAAATAACTCATCCAACACTATAGGAAAATCACCCATTACCGACATTTATATAGATTTTCTAGCGGATTGTAAAATTTAGGCCGTTTGGTGATGGTTAATAAACCCCCAGAATAAACCGTGTAGTAAATGAAAATCGGAAGCCATTTTTTGGCAGTAAAATTATCCACTGGTAAAATTTTTCAATAATTTTTTGGCAGCTAAAATAGATGGAAATTAATGAAACCAAAACATTGGGTAAATCGCCAGTAATTCCTTGCACAAAAATTGCCAGGAACCGTTGGTTTATTACCGGCGGTTAGTAACCACCGGTATATCCGGTGGCTAAGCCACTAGTTAGCCACCGGATATTACCAGAAGCAAAATAAAAAAAATCGGTGGCCCCTGAAAGCCATTTGGTATCAAAGTTATTGGCGGCCAAACCGCCGGTTTGCTGTTGGAAACCTGTAGCATTTACAATAAAAAATTGACAGCCACCCTTTATGTACACCAATTTCTACAATTACCTATAGATATATATATATATATATATATATATATATATATATATATATATATATATATATATATATATATATATATATATATATATATATATATATATAACAATTTTTGATTTCCAAAATCAACAGAACAATTCATATGAAATAACAATACATAATTAACAAATATTTTACATAATCCATAATAACCAGAAATAGTTCTTTAAACAAAGAATAATGCATATGGTCCATAATCAACATAAATTTTAAAATCTATAATAAGATGTTCCAAATACACCGGATAATTTTTCAAACAACTAACAAAAAATGAGAACACTAATTATCCTTCGTGTTGTCACTGCCATGTGATTCGGGTGTAGGCTCTTGCTCTTTTTTCTTCTCATTTTCAGCTCACAGCTTTGTCTGCATCTCATTTTGAATATTTCTCATCTCCTCTATCTCTCTTATCAGGGCAACAACCCTTTAGCTAATAGTTTCTTCAACTCCGCTAACAACATAAAATGTTGAAGTAGATGTACTTCCCTCATAAGCATATCCCTGCGAACCTAAGCCATAAACCCTCCCCCTCTGCCTTCCTCCAACAACATCTGACCACATGTGATACTAAGACTACTAGGTCGATCCTAAAGATGATCCCTTACCAGTAGACTTCTGACTTTTCTGAAGTCATATAAAATCATCTTACGAGAATAAATCCATAAAATAAAATTTCTATTTATTTTGTATTATTACACAAAAAATTATACTCACATGAGCTTTTCTTGCCTTCTCATCAACCCACTAATGATCTGCTTGATGTTGGTGAGTCCTCATATGCAGCTCTAGTAGTGTCGGCTCCTGCCCAAGAAAATCTTTCTACAAATAAAAAATATAATTAAAATAGTATACATAAATTTATTAAACTAATTGAAATAATCTTTTACTAGTTGTTGGTGTTTGAAGAGTGGATTTGCCTTGTAAGGGAAAAAATAAATCTAAATTAAATTTCTTTAGGAAAATTGGGGATTAAATTTGACTTGCAATTATGGAGTCGAACAGAGCATTAGAGATATTATACCACCTCGGAAGGCAGAGATAAAATCTCTTAATAAGTTCAGACCCAGAGTTGTAGATTTTTTCTTGAATGTCATAGCCTTATGTAGGGGAGAATCACATATGACCCCGGAGGGTCAGGATAGAGTTCAATCAAATATCAAACTACTCAAGAGGAGTGGTCGTTAATTTCATATTCAAATTAATTCTAACAAATGACATATCTCTCTAAAGGAAGAAGATATCATCCGTTAATAACATTCGAATATGATGATAACAATCGTCGATTTTAATTTTCTCAAGGAAGATTTAATTTGAATCTTGAAAAGAAATTGATGTTCGTTCTAAATCTCCTAAAAGCGTAAGCCTTCGTAGTTAATTACATCATAAGAAATTGGAGTCTCCTATGAATACTCTCGATTAAAATAATGATAGAAATTTTATTTGGAGATTTTCTAGGAATGATATCAAAGGAGATGAAACTGGAATTTCAAGTGAGATTGGGGAAAAATTGAGCACTTATTTTTGGAGTCAGAGGAAGAAAGGTAGGGGACACTTGGAGATTCTAAAATAATTCAGAAGTGTTCCAACTTAATCAAGTGTTGGGCTTTAAATTTTAGGTTAAGAGAGGCTTTAGTTTGAGTTGAATGATTTATTAGAAATTTGAGATTATATTCCCGGAGGTTGGGGTCTTATGATTCAAAATTTATCCCAAATCCTAAATCTAAAATTGGACACTAGAATACAGTAGTCCAAACTTAGCTAATACAGTGCAAAATTTGGATATACCTCGGCCTAGATTGGGGAGCCAACTAATTACCTAATCGATTTAAAACCTATGAGTCTGGTCATGTTATGAAAGAGTGGTAAGGACATTTTTATTAAAGTTTTGAGAGCGAGGACCAACATCTAGAGCTTATCCTAATTGGTTCCTTGACTTATGTGGGGTGAATATGGTAAAGAGAGATGTAATTAAAATTTTAAACTCACTTTTAAATTAATTTTTAATGCAATGCATGCTGATCGACTCGATCAAATACATAAAATGGAATGAAGCAGTTTTAAAAAGGCTTAAAAATAAGTTTTATCCTAAAAATGTATAGATTCTCCTTAACAAATCTGTAATCTCATAGGCCGGGTGGTCTGCCAAAACCCATAGGTGGGGAGGTGCCTAACAAAAGAAAAGAAGAATACATCAAAAATGCTTGTGCGAACTCCCGGCGATCTCAAGCTTACATCTTAGGTCATTAGAGTTTTTATGTTATCTAAAATTTTATTTAAGTTTTGAGCAGAAAAATTTTTATCAAACCATCATGAGCCTCCATGTGTCCAGGCTAAAATAAAAAGCGACAAGCAAACACAAAAAAATAAGGAAAATTAGGCAAGATCCTATATGCAAGCAAAGAAAATCAAACACATCAATATAATTAATTCTTTAAAGTAAAGTCTATAGGCAAATATCCCATTTATTACAATCCAGATTTACAGAAATTAAAAGTGGTCGGGCACCACTAACCACAAACCTGAATTCAAATCCTAAGATAGATGCAAGTAGACTTCGAGTGGGATACCCTTCTATTTTTAAGTCTTCGTCCATCTCCTCTTCAAGCTCCTTTGATTCGTCATACCTGGATACCCAAATGGGAAAAAACTCTACCCCCAAAGGGGAGGTTATTCTTCCTATTTTGGGTAGTGGAGTGATCCAAAATTGAGCTTCTAAATGGAAAAGGACTATCCCCCTAAGGGGCATCCTTTCCTCTTTGGAATTTAATTTTGGGTCTAGGTATCCCAAACTCGAAGACGCTTTCACAAGTCTTTAACTTTTAAATGAATTATATTGATATAAAATAAAAAAATTTAGACTATTCTATAAGGTTATCCTAAGCATTCAAGTATTAAATCAATCACAAGAAGTTAATATAATGAAATTAAATACTTAATCTAACCACACTTGACTATGCTCTTATTTATTTGGGGGCCAAGCAAGCTGAAGCACCTGTAGCATTTATATATTTATTAAATTTTAGCCCACTTTTATTGTCTTGCATGAGCATGGCTACCTATAGAAAACTAAGTGAGCAACTAGAACGATCCTAACCTAAAAGTAAACTATCTCCCATCACATTAATTCATAGAGTGTAGTAAAGAAAGTAAACAAACACATCAAATAATTTCAATCACAACATGCAATAAAATCTCAGAAAACCTAGCACACAATAGTAAAGTAATCATCGGCCTAACCTAGGCTAGAGTTGGTTGTCCTAGTAAATCATCTAAAGTGTGTGTGGAAAGGGTCATGTGGCTGGGGTAGATCCTAAGCCGTATAGTTTGTTAAAGTTGTCTAATGTTTAGATTTATTAAAGGTTGAAAGAAAAGTTTATGTTTGAGATTAAGTATTAATATATTAAGGTTTAATTTAAGATATGTTTCAAGGGTTAATTAATCAATTGGATTTAATTTGTTAAAGGTTAAGAAATGAGTAAATTTCAATTAACTTAATTAATTACTAATTTTAGGAGTTAGATTAATTTTTATTTTCCATCAACCGATTTGTGGCATTGTGCCACCAGGCTCGAGGAATCTAGCCTCCTTAAGAAACATAGCCCCGCAGCCCAGAGTAGTCCATCATAAAAACCTTATTGATGTAGTTGAATTAAGGATTTTAATTTATTTAACTAATTAAATGTTAGTTAAGTCTAAAGTTTTACACTCTATTGAATTCATTCGTAGCGTTGTGCCACCAAGCTTGAGAAACCAGGCCTCCTCAGGACATGTAGCCCCATAGCTTAGTGTAGTCCATACTAAAAACTTTATCTATAGAGTGGTTATTGTGTACTAGAATATTGGTTAAGTGGTTTTATCAATCAAATTAAAGTTTTCTCGAATTTTAACAAATTATTAGATTTTTGGGATTATTTGAATTATTTAGTAGCATTAATTAAGGTTCCAAAAGTTAACTTTTTTATGTTAAAGATAATTTTGAAAGATTTAAATTTTTAACAAATATTAGGCCTTATGATGAGTAATTAGATTATTAGTTTAATTAACTTGGAGTTTTTTATGAAAAGTTTTAATTTTTTGAAGCTTGGTCCTAGATTTGAAATACGGTTGACCGAAAGGTTGACTTTTTAACTTTGACTTAATTTTGAAGGTTTGATATTTTTAGAAAATATTAGATTTTAATTAAAGTTTAAAGGTTTAAGTTTGATTGAATTAGATTTTTCTTGAATTAATTATGATTTTTCAAAGTTTCCTTAATTAATGAATTATTAACATTACTTAATTAGAAAGGTTTTTTTGGATTTTGATCCAAATCAATCTCAAACCTCTTGGAATCACCCCCAAAGGTCAAGAATGACCTAAGAGGATGTTTAAAAGCAAATATAGGTTTTTTTGGGATTTTTTAATTATTTTAATTACTTATTTGTATTAATTGTTCATTAATCTTAAAATTTAAATTAAGATGAAATTAAAGGTCAATTGATAGTGGTTTTATTTTTTAGGGGTTAGGAGTTAAATTATGGTCAATTAGAGCATTTATAAGAATTTTTAGGAGTTAATGTGCATTAATTATGATTTAATTAAGGCTCTAGGTTAAATCTAAAGGAGAATCCCAAATCTAGTGGATTTTGGACCACGAGATAACCTAATATCAAAGTCTAAGCCCTCTAAATTTGGTCTCAATTGGACCTCTCTATGGTGGTTAACTAAGCCACCCAAGGTAAGCTCTATGTAACATTAAAAAATTTCAAAGTTACTACCCTAGGCTTGGATTGGGGTGAAATTGGTGGCTCTAAACTCCTTAGACTAAGCATAATTAACACACCAAAAATGAAATACTAATTATTATTGGATATATCATAAAAGAAATTTGAAATCAAGGGTCAAACCATGACCCTTGATCCCAAATTGACTAAGGTATTACCTTAAATAGATCAAACAGTGGAGAAAAAATTTGGACATGTCAGAGACATGTCCAAATTCACTCTCCCAAAGTCCCAAGGCATAATGACTTCAGTTAACCATACTAATACATAAATAAGATAAACATTCAAATGGAAATTAAGAATCACACAGACATGATCAAGGCCTGTAACCATAGGGCTTTTGAAGATCTCTCTGAGAACTTTCCAATAAGCTTAAGAAAACCTAATTTGGCCAAGTGGATTGAGAGATCTAATTTTTTGAAGTTCCCCTTAATTTTTATATTTAATAAATAGCCAATTACCAGTCAGCCGTACTTTTCCATCCAGGCAATGCCTGATTGGCCATCAAATCATTGGCGGCTGACTAAATAATATAAGATTAACTGTGGCTGTCCAATAATAGATAAAATGACCAGGATTAAACCTGCTCTGAGAACACATGATCTGATTGGAGCTATTGATCAAGATCAAAGACTTTGATTACATCTTCCACCTCCTATAGAATCCCGTAGCTGTAGGGAATCTCCAGCAAGATCCGAGAGGTCCTGTCGGTGGATCTCAACCTAAATTCATGGGAAAGATTAGGAGATTACAAACCGTCAATCCAACAATCAGATTCCAATGGGCTGATGGTTTATTTCACATTTGACCAACACTACCTAGCTAGAAGCTCGGGATCGAAATCTCACCATGTAGAAAGCCCTAACAAATGGGTTTTTCTATCAAGAAGCTTGAGTGGATGAAGGGGAACATGAAAGTTCGATAGGGATGTTAAGCCCTAGTGAACTAGTCCCGAGGCTAACCAAGAGGGGGGTGAATTGGTTATTTAAAAATTTCATGAACAACAAAAAAATCTTTTCGATACTTCACAGTAGAAACAAGTAAACAAGAATGAAAAGATCAATCACAGATATTCACCCAAGCAGTTAATATCAGAAAAGTAAAGTGCAAAACAGAATCAGAAAAGTAAATCAAATTTTATAGTGGTTCGGTCAACTTGACCTACGTCCACTCCCCGGAGCCTCCCCTCCGGGTATTGCACTAAACAAAAAGTGACTCTCCTTTTGCTCCCACAGCAAGGCGGAGAAGCCTGTACAAAAATCTCCTTTCCACCACCCGGTGAGGCAGAGAACCTGAACTCCTTTTGCTTCCTCCTGAAGCGGGCAGAGAACCCGAATCTTCTTACGACGATCCTTCCAAGACGAACACCAACTAGATGAAAGACGACGAGCGGAGAAGATGACTCTGATCCGTGCTTGGAGCAACCTTACTAAATCCCTCACTAACTCCCCCTCACAAGATCCTCTCTCTCTCTCCCAAACTCTCTCTCTCTAGGGTTTCTCTTAACAGGAAAGTAGTAAAAGATTTTTTCTAAACAAAGAAAAAGATCTTTTATATAAGGGCTCAAAAACAGCCCTAAATCTCAACTGGTCGGCCAAGATCGTCCAGGATGATCCATATATCGTCATGTACGATCAGTTCAAAGTCAGCTATTCCAGTCTGGATGATCTGGCTCTTCTGGACGATTTGTGGAGAAAGTTGTTCATATTGTCCCGTACGATCCTGCGATCGTCCGGGACGATTAGTGTAAATCGAGGAATATCATCCAGGAGACAGTTCGGGTCATCCAGAGAAAATTGTGTTGGACGATCAAAAAATGACTTGATCGTCCAGGATGATCTGGATATCATCCTGTACGATTAGTTCAAAAAGTGCCAAAATCATCCTGTACACAGTTTGGGTCGTACAGCTGAAATGCACTAAACGATCCATATCGTCCCGGACGATCTCGCGATCGTCCCAGACGATGTGATCGTATCAATTAAACAATAATTGCTTTCCTTTATTACCAGATTAATTTAGGCATGATTGTACTGGATCGCCCAGGACGATACACGTATCGTTCGGGACGATCAGACCAAATATCTAAAAATAAGAACTTGCCTAACTTGATCTGGCGGCTGAGAATATCTGATTTGAGAATATCATCCCGTACGATGAAAGGATCGTCCAGGACGATCTGCTTAATCAGAAATAGTTAACTTGGTCGCCTGAATTAGGGTTTCTATTTTTACTGGATCATCCAGGACGATGTGCATATCGTCCAGGACGATCTGAACAAAAAAATGAACAGAAAATCTAATTCACTCAAGCTCTCCCCCTGAGTGTGTGTGTGCAAGGTTACTTAGCTAGGGGATCATTTACATTACATTTGACTCAAGAAAAAGGAAAATAGTACATTGGACACACTTAAACCCGATCTTGAGTTGGCTTGAGTTGCTTGTGATCTTTTGTGCCTGAAACGGGTTAGCCAAGCAAAACACAATAGAAACATGTTTGTCATCATCAAAACCAGATTTGCAATAATCTCCCCCTTTTTGATGATGGCAAACATATGTGCAGTAGTTTCAAAATTAAGATAACTAGGAGATCAAAAAAGCAGAAATCTTTTTTTTAATTTTCATTTAACAACCAAAGCAATACAGAAAATACAATACATGAAACACAAAATAAAGAACAGAAACTACTACAACTGACTCCCCCTTTTGACATCATAAAAAGGAGGAGGGTAAATAAAAAACATAATTTTAATTTAATTTTTTTTATTTAAACGATCTGCTCCAATAGATAGAAGTTTTCCTTAAGTTTTTAGTTCAAAAACCAATAAGAAGATAATAGACAATGCTGAAATTCAGAAAAGTTTGAAAAAATCGACTTTCGTAACTCCGACCTCCTACACCCTACAGGCTCAAATCCCTTTCAAACAAAAATCAAGTTCAGAAAAGAAGAAATTAGATTCGAAAAGAGATCCTTTCAAGCCTCATTCTAGAAAAATAACTGATAAAAAAGTATTACGAAGTAAGGAATCAGAAATCATGATTTTCAATCTCAAGCTTTTGAACATATTAAGTGGCACATAATTTTTTCTAAGACATTTAAAGATCTGAAAGAGAAGAAAGCTTAGGTTGGGCTCATTTTGTGCCTCTTTTCCAATTTGTTTGGCGCACTGCGCATCTTTTGATTTTTGATACACTTTGTGTATTTGGCATTTTCGCATCTTTTTAGTTTTGGGCTCATTTTATGCCTCTTTTTCAATTTGGTTGGCGCACTGCGCATCTATTGTAAGCTTGCTTCCTTTCATAATCGTTAAAGAATCTCAGTTGTGAAAATACTGTCCAAACTTAAGAGAAGGCAAAACACATTCTCTACAGTAGGGAAGATAATACACAAAACAAAAACCATAGGTCATATGATAAGTGTAATCACCTGATTAAGAAAACCTAACACTGATTCAAACTTTGAAAACACTACTCATATGAGGTAGATTACTGTAGGAGGATAAAATAAATCTCTATTTTAAAAAACAACTTTTTAATTTTAAAAAAAAAATTTATCCAAAAGAGATAATACACCAGTAAAGGAGTTAGAGGAAGAGAAATAATTATCAATGTTTCTTCCATTTAACAGATCCAGTGGAGTCAATCACTGCTTACCGGCTTCCAAATAAAAACAAGGTAAAACTCTTAGGCAGAAATTCCATTTATCTGAAGTAGTGAGCAGTGATCTAATTTTAAAAAGCATAAACCAGTGAATAAAAAAGAGATGAAAACAGGTAAAAACTAAATCATATCAAAATAAATACTCAAATTAAACTAACACTAAAGCTAAAACAGAAAGCAGAAGAATAAAAATAACAGAAAGCAAGTGATCAGCACAAAAGCTAACTAAAAAATAGAATAATAATCAGAACAATCAGAAATCAGCAGTCATCAGAATTAAGCATTTATATCAATCACTCCTAATCTGGTTCTTAAGATGCTGAATGAGTCAAAGGCCAGTGGTTTAGTGAATATGTCAGCCAGTTGATTTTCAGCTACTACACGATGTAGCTCAATGTCCCCTTTTGTAACAAGGTCCCTAATGAAGTGATGCCTTATATCTATGTGTTTGGTCCTAGAATGTTGGATTAGATTCTTAAAGATGCAGATGGCACTAGTATTATCACACATAATAGAAATTGTGCCCACAGGTAATCCTAAATCCAAGACTTGTTATTTCAACCAAAGAACTTAGGCCACACAACTCCCTAAGGCAATATACTCAGCTTCAGCAATGGAAAGTGCAACTGAGTTCTATTTTCTACTGGACTAGGAGACTAAAGACTGTCCTATAAATTGACAAGTACCAGAAGTGCTCTTTCTATCCACCCTACACCCTACAAAGTCAGAATCAGAATATCCAATAATCTCAAAAGAGGTGCTGTGCCTAGGGTACCAGATTCCTAGGTTTGGGGTCCCTAAAAGATATCTAGGAATTCTCTTAACAGCAGTCAGGTGGGACTCCTTAGGATCATCCTGAAACCTAACACAAAGACAGACACTAAACATGTTATCAGGTCGGCTAGCAGTTAGGTAAAGCAGTGATCCTATTATTCCCCTATACTTCTTCTTATCAATAGATTTTCCACTTGAATCCTTATCTAACTGAACAGAGGAGCTCATGGGAGTATTGATTGGCTTGGCTTTGTCCATTTCATATTTCTTCAAAATGTCCTTAGTATATTTAGATTGATTAAGAAAGGTTCCATCATCCATTTGCCTTATGTTAAACCCTAAAAAGTAGGACAATTCTCCCATCATACTCATCTCAAACTCCTTACTCATTATTTTAGAAAACTCATCACATAAATATTTATCAGAAGATCCAAAAATTATATCATCAACATAAATCTGGATAATGAGTAAGTCATCCCCTAATCTCCTCAGAAAAAGGGTGGGTCTACGCTCCCCTTAACAAACTCTCTTTCTAACAGGAATGTGCTAAGCCTCTCATACCAAGCTCTGGGTGCCTGTTTCAATCCATATAAGGCCTTTTTTAATTTATAAACATGATTTGGATATTGGGAACTCTCAAAACCTGGGGGTTGTTCTACAAAAATATCCTCTTTTATCACCCCATTCAAAAAGGCACTCTTGACATCCATTTGAAACAGCTTAAATCCCTTATAACAGGCAAAGGCTTGTAGCACTCTAATGGCTTCCAATCTAGCTACAGGGGCAAAAGTCTCCTCAAAATCAATCCCTTCTATCTGATTATACCCCTTAGCCACCAATCTTGCCTTATTCCTAACCACCACACCAGAATCATTCATCTTATTCATAAAGACCCACTTGGTTCCCATAATAATTTGATTTCTAAGTCTTTCTACTAACTCCCAAACATCATTTCTTATAAATTGATTCAATTCTTCCTACATAGCTAAGATCCAAAACTCATCCGACAAGGCTTGATTGATGTTGGTGGGTTTAGTCATTGAAATAAAGGCAGAATGGTTCACTTCCTTCCTAAGTCCATGCCTAGTCCTAACACCTTCAGAAGGGTCTCCTAAGATCAGTTCTTTAGAATGACTCGAAGAATATCTCCAATCTCTAGGCAGTGTGGTTTGAGGTTCTACCCTCTCCTCCAGATTTGCATTTCCAATCCCTTGGGTAACCTCAATAATCTCTTCATCTTCTACTTCAGATCTAGACTCCTTAGGATCAGATTCATCAAACACAACATTGGTTGTCTCCTCCACCACCAAAGTCCTCTTATTAAACACCCCAAAAAGATTTCCCCACACTAGAATATCCTAAGAACACTCCTTCATTAGATTTGGGGTCAAACTTCCCTATGGGTGACTTCCCGTTGTTCAGAATGAAAATCTTACAGCCAAAGACATGGAGGTGGGACAGATTTGGAGTTCTACCCTTAATGATCTCATAAGGTGTCTTGTTCAGTTTGACTCTCACATTTACCCTATTCAGCACATAACAGGCAGTGTTCACCGCTTCAGCCCAAAAGTATTTTGGAAGTGAATACTCGGCAAGCATAGCTCTAGCGGCTTCCACTAAGGTCCTGTTCTTCCTTTCAGCTATCCCATTTTGCTGAGGGGTCCTAGGAGCTGAAAAGTTGTGACTAATCCCTTGCTCCTCACAAAAACTTCCAAATCTTTCATTTTCAAACTCTCCTCCGTGATCACTATGGATGGTAATAATCTCACATCCTAACTTCTTCTAAATCCAAGTAGAGAAAGATCTAAACTCATCAAATGACTCAGATTTATGTGACAAAAATTTAACCCAAGTGAACCTCGAATAATCATCTACAATCACAAACCCATAGACTCTCCCCCTAAGCTGGCAGTGCTAATGGGTCCAAAGAGGTCCATGTGAATAACTTCTAAAGGTCTAGAGGTGCTAATGTCCTTAACAGAGTGAAAAGAGGACTGGACTTCCTTCCCTAACTGACAGGCATCACACAGGTGATCCTTAGTGAACTTAAGCTTGGGCACACCTCTAACTAAGTCCTTTTGGGTAACTCTCCTAAGGGTTTTCATACTGGTATGACACAATCTCCTATGCCATAACCAAGACTCATCAGCAGCAATTTTTAAGTAAATTGAATTTTCAGATTTAATGCAACTTACATCCAGCTTGTAGACGTTGTTAATCCTTTGCCCCTCCAAAATAACTTTATCATTTAAGCTTAAAATGCAGCTAGTGGGCAGGAATTTGATGCTGTATCCTTTGTCACAAAGCTGACTGATGCTCAGCAAGTTATGTTTCAGTCCATCTACAAGCAAAACATTGTCAATCATAAAATTCTTTGAATCACCAATTATACCTGAGCCTACCACCTTCTTGGTGGTGTTATCTCCAAGTGTAACCTTGCCTCCAGCTCTGGTCTCCAGTGAAATGAACTGATTTGTATCTCTAGTCATGTGTCTAGCACATCCGCTGTCCAGGTACCACATGCTCTCACGAGGTCTTGTGTGAGAGCACACCTACAAAATCATCAAATGTCAGTCTTAGGAACCCAAACAGGTTTGGATTCCTTCTTATGAAAAGAAGAATGCAATGCATGCGTGCTATGCTGTGAAACATGCAGTTTGGGCCTCCACGCCTAATGTGTACTACGGTGAACAGTGCAGGTGTGGAAAATGTGTCCTAACATGCCACATGAAAAACATCTAACATCGAGAAAAGGATTAACTAAATGTCGTGAGTGATAGTGCCTCTTCCTAGATGTGTATGAAACATGTTTTGATGAATTTCCAACAGATTTTTCAAAAGATGGCGGTGCATAAAACTGTTCAAAAGTAGGTGGTATTTGGTTTTTCTCAAAAGCACTGATTTTAACTTTCAAAAATTAAATGTTTATTTAAACTTGCAATTTCAAAAGTTCTTACACTTTCATTACTTTCTAAATCACATGCCATATCATTCAATTTCTTAAAAGCAATTTCTAATTCAACATGCGATATTTTTAACAAATCATGCTCAATAGTTAAATCAGAATATTTTTTGTTTAACTCATCAAACTCATCAAGCAAAGACATATGATTGGAATCAAGTGTGGAATGATCTTTAACTACAGAATCATGCTCTTTTTGCAAAGTCAAATAATCTAATGTTAAACTAGCATGAGTTTTCTTAAGCTTCTTATACGATGTATGAATTTTTTCAGAAACTTCAAATAACTGATCGTAAGTAAGCTCACATATCTCTTCCTGGTCCGACTGACCAGGGTGATCATCAGACATCAGACACAAATTTGTTTCCTCCTCTTCAGCTTCAGTCTCAGAGGAGTCGGATGCAGAGTTTGCCCAGAACGCCTTCTAAATCCGCTTTTTGTCCTTTCTGAACTTGTGTTTCTCCTCACCCTTCTTCTTGCTTGGATGAGCTTTAAGTGTAAGACAATCAACTTTATTGTGTCCGGGCTTCCTGCATTCAAAACAAACAGATTCAGATGAACCTTTAAAGTTTCTACTGGTTTTACCTTTGTTCCACTTTTGAAAATTCTTATTCTTCTTCCTTAGAAAGCTCTTGAATTGCTTTGTGATTAAGGCAACATCATCGCTATCAGACCCGGAAGTGCTAGCATCTGAATCATTGGCCTTTAGCGCCACTGTCTTCTCCTTCTTTCGTTCACCTGCATCAAGTTGTCTTTGGTTCACCCCTTGCTCGTAAGCAATGAGTGCTTCAAGTAAGCTGTCAATGGAGTAAGTATTTAAATCTTTAGATTTAGTGATCGCAGAAATCTTAGCATTGTATGAAGAAGGCAAACATCTAAGAATTTTGTTCACTCTTTCATAGTTAGTAAGTTCTCTACCAAAAGCATGCAAAGAGGTAATAATCTAAGTGAACCTTGTGTACATTTCTGAAATCGTCTCACTAGGTTTCATGCGAAAAAGTTCGTAATCATGTAACAAGATGTTTAACCTAGACTGTTTGACTTCAGCTGTACCTTCATATGTTATACACAATCTATCCCTGATTTCTTTACCCGTTGAACAAGTAGAAACACGCATATAGTCTTCAGATTTTAAAACACAAAAGAAACAGTTCAAACATTTTGCATTTAACTGTGCTAAATCACGATCATCAAAAGTCCAATCTAAAAAGGGCAGTTCAGTTTTAATACCATTAATAATTCTATGTGGCGCTTCATAGCCATCCTTAACTAACATCCACATACGATAATCAATAGACTGAAGAAAAGTAGACATGCGTGTTTTTCAAAAATCAAAAGGAATGTTATCAAACAATGGTGGTCTTGTAATAGAATAACCTTCAGCAGTATTATGATTGTTACAGTTAGCCATGGATCAAATTCAAAAGTTTTTAAACTGAAATTTTGAATCCCGCTCAGATACCACTTGAAAGTTTGATAGGGACGTTAAGCCCTAGTGAACTAGTCCCAAGGCTAACCAAGAGGGGGGGGTGAATTGGTTATTTTAAAAATTTCACGAGTAATAGAAAAATCTTTTCTATACTTAGCAGCGAAAACAAATAAACAAGAACGAAAAGATCAATCACAGATATTCACCCAAGCAGTTAATATCAGAAAAGTAAAGTGCAAAATAGAATCAGAAAAGTAAACCAAATTTTATAGTGGTTCGGTCAACTTGACCTACGTCCACTCCCCGGAGCCTCCCCTCTGGGTATCGCACTAAACAAAAAGTGACTCTCCTTTTGTTCCCACAGCAAGGCGGAGAAGCCTGTACAAAACCTCCTTTCCACCACCAGCTGAGGCAGAGAACCTTCGAACTCCTTTTGCTTCCACCTGAAGCGGGCAGAGAACCTCGGACTCCTTTTGCTTCCACCTGAAGCGGGCAGAGAACCTGGACTCCTTTTGCTTCCACCTGAAGCGGGCAGAGAACCCTGGATCTTCTTGCGAACGACCGTCCCACAACGAACACCAACTAGATGGAAGACGACGAGCGGAGAAGACGACTCTGATCCTTGCTTGGAGCAACCTTAGTGAATCCCTCACTAACTCCCCCTCACAAGATCCTCTCTCTCTCTCCCAACGCTCTCTCTCTAGGGTTTCTCTGGGAAGGAAAGTGGCAAAAGATTTTTCTTGTGCCAAGAAAAAGTTCTTTTATAGGAGGGCTTAAAATTTGCCCTAAATCTTAACTGGTCGGCCAAGATCGTCCAGGACGATCGCTAGATCATCCTATACGATCAGTTCAAAATCAGTTGATTCAGCCTGGACGATTTGGCTCTTCTGGACGATCAGTTCAAAAAGTTATTCATATCGTCCCATACGATACTGCGATCATCCGGGATGATTAGTGTAAATTGAGGAATTTCGTCCAGAGGACAGTTCGGGTCGTCCAGAGAAACTTGTGCTGGACGACTCAAAAATGACTTGATCATCTAGGATGATAGGTATATCGTCCTGTACGATTAGTTTAAAAAGTGCCCAAATCGTCCTAAGCACAGTTCGGGACATACAGCTGAAATGCACTAGACGATCATGATCGTCCGGGACGATCCTGCGATCGTCTAGGACGATATGATCATATCAATCAAATATAAATTGCTTTCCTTAATTACCAGATTAAATTAGGCATGATTGTACTGGATCGTCCAGGATGATACACGTATCGTCCGGGACGATCAGACCAAATATCTTAAAATAAAAACTTACCTAACTTGATCTGGCGACTGAGAATTTCTGATTTGAGCATATCGTCCCGTACTATCCAGATATCATCCAGGACAATCTGCTTAATCAGACATACTTAACTTGGTCGCCCTAATTAGGGTTTCTATTTTTACTTGATCGTCCAGGACGATGTGAATATCGTCCAGGACGATCTGAACAAAAAATGAATAGAAACTCTAATTCACTCAAGTTCTCCCCCTGAGTGTGTGTGTGCAAGGTTACTTAGCTAGGGGATCAGTTACATTACAATTGACTCAAGAAAAAGAAAAATATTACATTGGACGCACTTGGACCCGATCTTGAGTTGGCTTGAGTTGCTCGTGATCTTTTGTGCCTGAAACGGGTTAGCCAAGCAAAACACAATAAAAACATGTTTGTCATCATCAAAACCAGATTTGCAACAATCCTTAGTGAACTTAAGCTTGGGAACACCTCTAACTAAGTCCTTTTGGGTGACTCTCCTAAGGGTTTTCATTCTGGCATGACACAATCTCCTGTGCCACAACCAAGACTCATCAACAGCAATTTTTAAGCAAATTAAAACATCAGCTTTAAAGCAACTTACATCGAGCATATAGACGTTGTTGATCCTTTGTCCTTGCAAAATAATTTTGTCATTTAAGCTTATTATGCAGCAAGCAGGAAGGAATTTGATGTTGTATCCTTTGTCACAGAGTTGACTGATGCTCAATAAGTTATGCTTCAATCCATCTACAAGCAACACATTGTCAATCATAAAATTATTTGAATCACCAATTATACCTTATCCTACCACCTTCCTGGTGGTGTTGTCTCCAAGAGTAACCTTGCCTCCAGCTCTGGTCTCCAACAAAATGAACTGATTCGGATCTCCAGTCATGTGTCTTGAACATCCGCTGTCCAGGTACCACATGCTCTCACGAGGCCTTTTGTGAGAGCACTCCTATAAAATAATCAAATGTTAGATTTAGGAACCCAACCAAGTTTGAGTTCCTTCTTATGAAAAATAGAAGAATGCGATGCATGTGTGCTGTGTAGTGTAACAGGTAATTTGGGTCTCCACACCCAATGTGTACTACGATTAACAGTGCAAGTGTGTGAGATGTGTCCTAACATGCCACAGGAAAAACATCTAACACCAGGAAAAGGGTTAACTAATCTACGTGAGTGATGGTGCCTCTTCCTAGGTTTATACGAAACATGCTTTGATGATTTTAAATCTGAATCTACAAAAGGTGGAGGTGCATAAAACTATGCAAAAGTAGGAGGTGTTTGGTTTTTCTCAAAAGCACTGATTTTCACTTTCAAAAATTCATTTTGTTTATTTAAACTTGCAATTTCAAATTTTAAAGCACCATTGCTACTTTCTACTTCACATGCCATGGTATCTAATTCTTTAAAAGCAATTTCTAATTCAACATGCGATGTTCTTAACAAATCATGCTCAACAGTTAAATCAGAATATTTTCTATTCAACTCATCAAATTCATCAAGCAAAGACATGTGATTGGAATCAACAGTGGAATGATCTTTATTTAAAACATCATGTTCTTTTTGCAAAGTCAAATAATCTAATTTCAAACTAGCATGAGTTTTCTTAAGCTTCCTATACGATGTATGAATTTTTTCAAAAACTTCAAATAATTGATCGTATGTAAGCTCACATACTTCTTCTTGGTCGGATTGACCAAGGTGCTCACCGACCATCAAACATAGGTTTGTAACCTCCTCTTCAGCTTCAGTTTCTGAGGAGTCAGATGCAGAATCGGCCCAGAATGCCTTTTGTATCCGCTTCTTGTCCTTTCTGAACTTTAGTTTTTCCTCACCCTTCTCCTTGCTTGGGTGAGCCTTGAGTGTAGGACAATCCGCCTTTATGTGTCCAGGCTTCCTGCATTCAAAACAAACACATTCAGATGAACCTTTAAAGTTTCTACTGGTCTTACCTTAGTTTCACTTTTGAAAATTCTTATTCTTCTTCCTTAGAAAGCTTTTGAATTGCCTTGTGATGAAGGCAACTTCATCGCTATCAGACCCGGAAGTGCTAGTATCTGAATCATTGGCCTTTAGCGCCACTGTCTTCTCCTTCTTTCGTTCACCTGCATCAAGTTATCTTTGGTTCACCCCTTGCTCGTAAGCAATGAGTGATCCAAGTAAGCTGTCAATAGAGTAAGTATTTAAATCTTTAGATTCAGTGATCGTAATAATCTTAGCATCGTATGAAGAAGGCAAACATCTAAGAATTTTGTTCACTCTTTCGTAATTAGTTAGTTCTCTTCCTAGAGCATGTAAAGAGGTAACGATTTGAGTGAACCTTGTGTACATTTCTGAAATCGTCTCACTAGGTTTCATGCGAAAAAGTTTATAATCATGTAACAAGATGTTTAACCTAGACTGTTTGACTTCAGTTGTACCTTCATATCTTATACACAATCTATCCCAGATTTTTTTACTCGTTGTACTAGTAGAAACACGCATAAAGTCTTCAGATTTTAAAGCACAAAAGAAACAGTTCAAACATTTTGTATTTAACTGTGCTAAATCATGATCATCAAAAGTCCAATCTGCAAATGGGAGTTCAGTTTTAATACCGTTAACAAGTCTATGTGGTGCTTCATAATCATCTTTAACTAACATCCACATACGATAATCGATTGATTCAAGAAAAGTAGACATGCATGTTTTCCAAAAATCAAAAGGAATGTTATCAAACAACGGTGGTCTTATAATAAAATAACCTTCAGCAGTATTACGATTGTTATAGTTAGCCATGGATCAAATTCAAAAGTTTTTAAACTGAAATTTTGAATCCCACTTTGATACCACTTGAAAGTTTGATAGGGATGTTTAGCCCTAGTGAACTAGTCCCAAGGCTAACCAAGAGGGGGGGGGGGGGGTGAATTGGTTATTTAAAAATTTTACGAACAACAGAAAAATCTTTTTGATACTTTACAGCGCAAACAAGTAAACAAGAACAAAAAGATCAATCACAGATATTCACCCAAGCAGTTAATATCAGAAAAGTAAAGTGCAAAACAGAATCAGAAAAGCAAACCAAATTTTATAGTGGTTCGGTCAACTTGACCTACGTCTACTCCCTGGAGCCTCTCCTCCGAGTATTGCACTAAATAAAAAGTGACTCTCCTTTTGCTCCCACAGCAAGGTGGAGAAGCCTGTAAAAAAACCTCCTTTCCACCACCCAGTGACGCAGAGAACCTGAACTCCTTTTGCTTCCTCCTGAAGCGGGCAGAGAACCCGAATCTTCTTGCGACGATCCTTCCAAGACGAACACCAACTAGATGAAAGATGACGAGCGGAGAAGACGACTCTGATCCGTGCTTGGAGCAACCTTAGTGAATCCCTCACTAACTCCCCCTCATAAGATCCTCTCTCTCTCCCAAACTCTCTCTCTCTAGGGTTTCTCTGGACAGAAAAGTGGCAAAAGATTTTTTCTAAACAAAGAAAAAGATCTTTTATATGAGGGCTCAAAAATAGCCCTAAATCTCAACTGGTCGGACAAGATCGTCCAGGACGATCCATATATCGTCCTGTACGATCAGTTCAAAATCAGCTATTCCAGTCTGGATAATCTGGCTATTCTGGACGATTAGTAGAAAAAGTTGTTCATATCATCCCGTACGATCCTACGATCATCTGGGACGATTAGTGTAAATCGAGGAATATCGTCCAGGAGACAGTTCGGGTCGTCCAGAGAAAATTGTGTTGGACGATCAAAAATGACTTGATCGTACAGGACGATCTGGATATCATCCAGTAGGATTAGTTCAAAAAGTGCCCAAATCATCCTGTACATAGTTCAGGTCGTACAGCTGAAATGCACTAAATGATCCATATCATCCTGGACGATCTCGCGATGGTCCCGGACGATGTGATCATATCAATTAAATAATAATTGCTTTTCTTAATTACCAGATTAATTTAGGCATGATTGTACTGGATCGTCCAGGATGATACACGTATCATCCGGGATGATCAGACCAAATATCTAAAAATAAGAACTTGCCTAACTTGATCTGGCGGCTGAGAATATCTGATTTGAGCATATCGTCCCATACGATGAAAAGATCGTCCAGGACGATCTGCTTAATCAGACATAGTTAACTTGGTCGCCCTAATTAGGGTTTCTATTTTTACTGGATCGTCCAGTATGATGTGCATATCGTCCAGGAAGATCTAAACAAAAAAATGAACAGAAACTCTAATTCACTCAAGTTCTCCCCCTGAGTGTATGTGTGCAAAGTTACTTAGCTAGGGGATCATTTACATTACAATTAACTCAAGAAAAAGGAAAATAGTACATTGGACATACTCCCCAGAGCCTCCCCTCACAAGTCCAGGTTCTCTGCCTGCTTCAGGAGGAAGCAAAAAGAGTCCAGGTTCTTTGCCTGCTTCAGGAGGAAGCAAAAGGAGTCCAGGTTCTCTGCCTCATCGGGTTGGTGGAAAGGAGGTTTTGTACAAGCTTCTCTACCTTACTGTGGGAGTAGAAGGAGAGTCACTTAGTGTTAGTGAAATACCCAGAGGGGAGGCTCCGGGGAGTGGACGTAGGTCAAGTTGACCGAACCACTATAAAATTTGGTGTATTCTTTCTGATTATTTTCCACATTTATTTTTCTATTGATGATTGTATGATTGTGATTATTATTCGGTTATTATTGAACATCTTCACATCACTGCGAGATAGTAATTATTTTAAAATATTCAAAAAAAATTTCAAAATTAGTTTGTGCTTAAGAATTTTTAAAATAACCAATTCACCCCCTCTTAGTTAGCCTCTGGACTAGTTCACAAGGGCTTAACATCACTATCGAACTTTTAAGTGGTATCAGAGCGGGATTCAAAAATTAAGTTTAAAAACTTTTGAATTTTGATCAATGGCTAACTTTGGTAATCATAATACTATCGAAGCTTATTCAATTACACGACCACCGTTATTTGGTAACATACCTTTTGATTTCTGGAAAACTCGCATGCCCACTTTTCTTCAATCAATTGATTATCGCATGTGGATGCTTATTAAAGATGGTTATGATGCTCCGTATAGACTTATTAATGGGGTGAGAATTGAACTTTATTTTACTGAATGGACACATGATGATAGGGATTTAGCACAACTGAATGCAAAATGCTTAAATTTTTTTTTTATGCTTTAAAATCTGAGGATTACATGCGTGTCTCTACTTGCACAACTGGTAAAAAAATTTGGGACAGATTATGCATTACCTATGAAGGTACATCTAAAGTTAAGAAGTCTAGGTTAAATATATTACTTCACGACTATGAACTCTTTTGCATGAAATCTAGTGAATTAATTTAGGAAGTGTATACTAGGTTCACTCAAATTATCACCTCTCTACATGCTTTAGGAAGAGAACTCACTAACTTTGAAAAAGTGAATAAAATTTTGAGATGTTTGCCTTCTTGCTATGATGCCAAGATAACTGCAATTACTGAATCCAAAGAGTTAAATATATATTCTATTGATAACTTACTTGGGTCACTTATTGCTTACGAGTAAGGAGTGAACCAAAGATAAATTAATACAGGTGAGAAGAAGAAGGAGAAAACTATGGCACTAAAGGCCAATGACACTGACACTAATTCTTTTGGGTCTGATAGCGATGATGTTGCCCTAATCACTAGGCAATTAAAAAGCTTTCTAAGGAAGAAATACAAGAACTTTCAAAAGTGGAACAAAGGTAAGAGTAGCAGAAATTTTAAAGGTTCTTCTGATACAGTTTGTTTTGAATGCAGGAAGCCAGAGCATATAATAGTTGATTATCTTACACTTAAGGCTCACCCAAGCAAGGAGAAGGGTGAGGAGAAACCAAAGTTCAGGAAGGATAAGAAAAGGATTCAAAAGGCTTTCTGGGCAAATTCTGTGTTCGACTCCTCTGAGACTGAAGCTGAAGAGGAAGTTACAAACTTGTGTTTGATGGCTGGTGAACATCTTGGTCAGTCTGACCAAGAAGAGTTATGTGAGCTAACATACGATCAATTACTTAAAGTTTCTGAAAGAATTCATTCATCATATAGAAAATTTAAGAAAACACATACTAGCTTGAAATTGGAATTCATAAATTTGAAAAAGAGCATGAAGTGTTGATTAAGGATCATTCTACTCTTGATAGCAATCACATGTCATTACTTAATGAATTTGATGAGTTAAATAAAAAGTATTCTGATTTGATTATTGAGCATGATTCATTAAAAATATCACATATTGAATTAAAAATTGTAATTGAAGAATTAGAAACTCATGCATCTGATCTAGATAGTAGTAAGAATCATTTGAAATTTGAAATTGTAAGTCTCAAGAAAGAAAATAAATTTCTAAGTGTGAAAATTAGTGCATATGAGAATAATGAAACACCTCCTATATTTGCATAATTTTATGCACCTCCATCACTTAAATAATTTAATTCAAAATTATCAAAGCATGTTTCATTCAAACTTAGGAAGAGGTACTATCACCCACGTAGATTAGTTAACCCCTTTCCTGGCATTAGATGTTTTTCTTATGGCATGCTAGGACATATATCCCACACCTACACTGTTCACTGTAGTACACATTAGGTGTGGAGGCCCAAACTGCATGATTCACAGCATAGCATACATGCATTGCATTCTTCTTTCCACAAGAAGGAACCCAAACTTATTTGGTTTCCTAAATCTTTTGTATGATGATTTTGTAGGGTTGCTCTCACGTAAGACCTCATGAAAGCATGTGGTACCTGGACAGTGGATGTTCAAGACATATGACTGGAGATGCAAATCAATTCATTTCGCTGGAGGCTAGGGCTAGAAGCAAGATCACTCTTGGAGACAACACCACCAGAAAAGTGGTGGGCACAAGTATAATCAGAAACTCCAAGAACCTTTTGATTGAAAATGTTTTACTTATAGATGGGCTAAAACACAGTCTACTCAGCATCAGCCAACTATGTGATAAAGGTTTCAGCATAAAGTTCCTGCCTACTTGCTACGTTATAAGCTTAAATGATAAAATTATTTTGCAGGGAAAAAGGGTCAACAATGTCTACATACTAGATTTAAATTACTTTAAAGTTGATGTTGCTATTTGCTTAAAAACTGTTACTGATGAGTCTTGGCTGTGGCATAGGAGGTTATGTCATGCTAGCATGAAAACCTTTAGAGGAGTCACCAAAAGGACTTAGTTAGAGGTGTCCCCAAGCTTAAGTTTAGTAAGGATCACCTGTGTGATGCCTGTCAACTAGGGAAATAAGTCCAATCCTCTTTCCACTCTATTAAGGACATCACCACCTCTAGACCTTTAGATGTCCTTCACATGGATTTATTTGGACCCATTAGCACTGCCATAGGGCGAAAAGTCTATGGATTTGTGATTGTTGATGACTACTAGAGATTCACTTGGATTAGATTTCTGTCACATAAATTTGAGTCATTTGATAAATTTAAATCTTTCTTCACTTAGATTCAAAAAAAGTTAGGTTGTGAGATCTTGACCATCCATAGTGATCATGGTGGAGAGTTTAAAAATATGAGATTTGAAACATTCTGTGAGGGACAAGGGATTAGCCACAACTTTTTTAGCTCCTAGGACCCCTTACCAGAATGAGATAGTTGAAAGGAAGAACATGACCTTAGTGGAAGCCGCTAGAACCATGCTTACTGAGTATTCACTTCCAAAATACTTTTGGGTTGAAGCAGTGAATATTGCTTATTATGTGCTAAATAGAGTGAATGTTAGATCCAATCTGAATAAGATACCCTATGAGATCATTAAGGGTAGAACTCCAAACCTATTCCACCTCCATGTCTTTGGCTGTAAGGTTTTCATTTTGAACAATGAAAAATCACTCTTAACAAAATTTGACCCAAAATCTGATGAGGGAGTGTTCTTAGGATATTCAAGTGTAGGGAAATTCTTTAGAGTGTTTAACAAGAGGATTGGTGGTGGAGGAGACTACTCATATAGTATTTGATGAATCTGATCCTAAGGAGTCTAGAGCTAAAGTAGAAGATGAAGAGGTTGTAGAAGTCACCCAAAGAGTAAAATCTATAAATTTTGAGGAAAGGGTAGAAGTTGATGTTTCTTTGCCAAGAGAATTGAGATATTCTTCAAGTCATCCTACATAATTGATCTTAGGAGACCCTTCTGAAGGTGTTAGAACTAGGCATAGACTTAGGAAGAAAGTAAACCAATCTGCCTTTATCTCAATGATTGAACCCACCAACATCAATCAAGCCCTTTCTGATAAATTCTAGATCTTAACTATGCAAGAGGAATTGAACCAGTTTATAAGGAATAAAAAGACCTAATAATCAAAGTGTAGTGGGAACTAAGTGGGTCTTTAAGAATAAGATGAATGATTCTGGTGTGGTGGTTAGGAATAAGGCAAGATTGGTGGCTAAGGGGTACAATCAAATAGAAGGGATTGATTTTGAGGAGACCTTTTGCCCCTGTAGTTAGATTGAAAGCCATTAGAGTGCTATTAGCCTTTGCCTGTCGTAAGGGATTTAAGCTTTTCCAAATGGATGTCAAGAGTGCCTTTTTAAATGGGGTAATAAAGGAAGATATCTTTATAGAGCAACCCCTAGGCTTTGAGAGTTCCAAATTTCTAAATCATATTTGTAAATTAAAAAAGACTTTATATGGATTGAATCAGGCACCTAGAGCTTAATATGAGAGGCTTAGCACATTCCTACTAGAAAGAGAGTTTGTTAAGGGGAGCATTGACACTGACTACCATTAGGGATTTAGGCCATTAGGATATGCCCCAACCTAGCTTTAGGACATCTCATTCACTATGCCCTTGAAACAAAGTACAACTTTTAATATCTAAATCTAGCCAGAATCCCCCCTATCTTCTTCTCCAATAGTTCTTTTCACACTCTTCATAGTACTTACCTACATCCGGAGCCCAGCATAGATGTTGACGGAGAAGAGGGGGAGGCTGCTCTTGAGCTAGCTGCACCCGCTCCTCTCCGTATAGCATCACCCTTAGATCACTTGGTGTAGAGGTTTGACCAATGGGAGGCTCGCTTTGACCCCTATATGGAAGCACAAGAGGAGAAGCATGCGACTGATGTTACTCGCTTCAATTCATTTATGACTCACCAACAACAGCAACATGACCAGAATATGGCCTGGTTTGGTGAGCAGTTCACCACCATTCACAGCTACTTTCATCCACCACCACCTCCTCTATCTGATCAAGATCAGCCTCTCTATTAATTTGGTGTGTTGTGATGTTTTAGTTTGTTATTATTTTGTCTTTTTTTTCCTTTTTGTGATGTCAAAAGAGGGAGTTTTTTGTGTTACTAGTTGTTTCTTTTATTATTTTTATGTTGTAGTAGTTTCTGTTGTTGTATTGAATGTTACTGGTTATCAATGATTAGTAAAATTTGCAATGATAAATTTTCTCTCGTCTGTGCTTTAATTACTACAATCTGGTTGATTTGAAACTACTAAATAAATGTTTGTCATCATCAAAAAGGGGGAGATTATTGCAAACCTGGTTTTAAGGACTATAATTTTGATGATAGCAAACCTTTTCTTTTCTATTTTAGGTTCTAATCTTTCAGGTTGATATGTTTAATTATAATTCAAGCCAGCTCAAGATCGAGTCAGTCAAATTATGTGTCAGATTCAATATATTTTTTCACTTTTCTTGAGTTAAATATAATGTAACAGATCTCCAAGCTAAGTAACCTTGTACACACATACTTAGGGGGAGAGTTTTAGTGAGTTAGAGTTTATGTTTAATTTTTATTCAAATCATCCTGGACGATATTCATATCATCCTGGACGATCTAGTCAGAACAGAAATTCTAATTAGGACGTCCTTTTTAAGTTTGTTTGATTAAGCAGATCATCCTGGATGATAGACCCATCGTACAGGATGATATGCTCAAATTAGAAAATCTCAACTGCCAGAGTGAGTTAGGCAAATTTATAATTTTAGAATTTTGGTCTGATCATCCCGGACGATACGTGTATCATCCTGGATGATACTTTATAATCATGCCTAAATTAGTGTGGTAATTAAGAAAAGTAATTAATATTTGATTGTTATGATCATATCATCTTGGATGATCACAATATCATCCTGGACAATACATGTAAAATTCTCATCGTCCAAATGACTTCACCTGGATGATCCAAACAATGTGCTGGATGATACAAGCTTATTTGTACTAATCATCCTGGATGATAAAAATATCATTCTGGATGATCAAGTCATTTTTCAATCATACAGTATATTTGTGCAGGATGACCCGTACAATGTGCAGGATGATTTTGGCCGATTTTGAACTAATCGTATAGGACAATACGCATATTATCACGGATGATCAAGTCTTTTTATTCAGATCGCCCAGCCGTTTCTCCTGGATGACCCGAACAGTACTCAGGATGATTCTTCCAAATTGAACTAATCATCCTGGAAGATCGCAGGATCATCCTGGAAGATCACAGGATCATCCCGGATGATCTAAACAAAATATGTCTTCTAATTATCCAGAGAAGTCAGATCGTCCAGACCAATTAGTGAAGTTTTACACTGATCGTATAGGACGATCCTTTGATTGTCCTAGATGATCTTTGATGGCAAGTTAAATTTTAGGGCAATTTTTGAGGCCTCCTATTTAAGATCTTTTTCATTCAATCGTTAAGATCTTTTGCTATTGTCCTTTACTGTGAGAAACTTGAGAAGGAGAGAGAGAGAGAGAGAGAGAGAGAGCTTGGGAGAGAGAGAGAGAAGATCTTTTGAGGGGGAGTTTGTGAGGTGTTCACAAAGGTTGCTCCAAGCAAGGATCTGAGTCGTCTTCTTCGGTCATCGTCTCTTGTCCTTGGTGTCTCCGTGGAAGGATCATCTGCAAGAAGATCAAGATTTTCTACCTTCTTCAGGAGGAAGCGAAAGGAGTCCAGGTTCTCTACCTCACCGGGTCGGTGGAAAGGAGGTTTTGTATAGGCTTCTCCACCTTACTATGAGAGTAGAAGGAGAGTCACTTAGTGTTAGTGCAATACCTAGAGGGGAGGCTTTGAGGAGTGAACGTAGGTCAAGTTGACCGAACCACTATAAAATCTGGTGTGTTCTTTCTGATTATTTTCTGTATTTATTTTTTTGTTGATGATTGTGTGATTGTGATTATTATTCGGTTATTGTTGAACATCTGCACATCACCGCGAGATAGTAATTATTTTAAAACATTCAAAAAGATTTTTTAAAATTAGTTTGTGCTTGAGAATTTTTAAAATAACCAATTCATTTCCCTCTTGGTTAGCCTCGAGACTAGTTCACTAGGTCTTAACATCCCTATCGAACTTTCAAAAGGTTAACCCAAGTCAACCTAAGGGCTGGGCTGACTAGCGTTGGTTCCTTGGACCAAGGGCTACCTAGTCGAGGTCTTGGTTAGGCTTGATTGAGCTTGGGTTGAGAAATGGCTCAACCCAAGGTGGTTTTGACCATTTTCGGTTAGCCTAATTCCTAACCCAAGTTAACCCATGGGATGGGTCAACCAAGGTAAGTATATTGGGTTATGGGAGCCTAATGCCATCATTGGCTTGATTTGGTTTGGCTTCGGTTGAGGTTTGGCTCAAGGGAGACCTCCCTTTGGGCACTTGGGTCAAGCCAAATGGCTAACCCAAGTGAGCCCAAAGTTTGGGTCCACCTAAGGGTCCATCCCTAATGGTTCAATGGATAGTCCTAAGGGTTTGAATTGGCTTAAGAAAGCGTTGGTCAAAAGGTTTGGGTAGAAGTATATGGGAGGTTTAGTCAAACTTTGTTGACTTGGTCAACCAAGTCAACTTGGGGTCAAGGGTTGGGTCCCTTGAGTTCAAATTGATGATATAAACTCAATGGAGGATGTTTCATCTCAAGGGGAAATCATTTGGTTTGAAATGGGTGTTTAAACCCTTAAGGGTCACTTTGGTCAACCTAGTTGACTTAGTCAACCAGGTCAAACCAAAGTGGAGGTTTGAACCTAATAAGTTTGTAAAGGCATTTAGGATCCATTGGAATAAGTATTGGAAGTTGATATGGGAAGGCCATGTTGAATTTTAGGGAAAATACCAAAACCCCTTTAAAGGGCATTTTGGTCATTTTGACCCCTGGTCAACCTTGGGTCAAACTGGATCTAGCAAAATGTAGGTTATTGGTCAAAACGTTATAGGAAAGGTCATAGATGTGGTTGGAAGGTTTAGAAGAGGTCCCAAGATCAAATTCCACTGAATAGCATGTCCAGTGGCATAGGTTATAAATATTTGAAGGTTTTGTAGCCTTTGGACATCATTCTGGTTTCTAGGGTTAGAGTCCTCCAAATGAGCTTAAATTTGGAGGGTTGATTCTAGAGATATATTATATCAACATGCAGTTGATGGACCTTGAATCAAATGCCAATTGACTGGGTTTGAAGGTAACAGAAAAATCACCTAGAAAGGGTTTTAGGACCTGGGTTCCTAACCCTGAGGTTAGGTTTGGAATGCTAGATTTGGATTGGATTCAGAAGTTGAATGGATGGACATAGCTCATCCACCTCAGTAGAAGTCAATTAAATGATTTAGATTGATTGGATATGATTAGGAAGTTAATTGAATGTTGATTAGAAGCTGGAACAGGGATTGGATTGGAAGGTGTGGTTGAGTTTGATTGAGGTTGAATTAGGTCTTACTTAAGACTGATATGATTAGAAAGAAGACACTCCTCAATCATTAGGTAACCAGAAAGGAACCCAAGTGGGTCATTGTGACCTCATATATAAATGAGGTCAACACTAGTTGTCATCTATGTTTAGTTTGAGGCACTGATCCACCAGTATGAAGAGAGCTTCCTAAACCCCCACAGTCAGATGCTTTTTTCTTAGTCTGCTCTCTCAACTTGGTGAACTCAAGGCTCACCCAAGCTCTACTCAAATCAGCCCATACTCTCTCGTCAATCCATAATGGATGCTGCCTAGACTTTCTAATGTCCGTGAACATGTCCCTAAGATGAGTCCATCCTCTACTCTCAAAATTTATTCTGATCCTTATGCCATGCTCAAGAAACCGCCTAAAATCTTTCTGTAAAACATTCGACACCATAAAGTATTGCAGGTCTCACCACCATCTTATAGAATTTTCCCTTAAGTTTGAGGGGGACTTTTCTATCACACAACAAGCCCGATGCATTCCTCCACTTTAACCATCCAACTTGATTTCTGTTGATAATATCCCCATCTATTTCACCTTCACTTCGAACAAGTGATCCAATATATCTAAAACATGTACTCTTATTAATGACTTGATCGCCCAAAGTCACAATCCCCTCACTAAGTGTATTACTACTAAAATTACACTCTATATATTCATGTTTTAGATCAACTCAAGCAAAAACCTTTACACTCTAAGGTTGACATCCATAATTCAAGTTTACCTTCTACTCCCTCTCTAGTCTTATCAACTAGAATAATATCATAAGCAAAAAAAAAAAAAGGGGTATAACCTCTTGCAAATGTCTATTGAGAACATCCATGGCTAAAGCAAAATGATATGGGCTTACGGCTTTCTCAAAATCAACCTTTAGATTCAAAGGTTGATCTTAATAATTCAAGTTTACCTTCAGCTCCCTCTCTAGTCTTATCAGAAAGAAGAATATCAATAGCAAAAAATAATTACCAAGGTAAGGTACATCCTTTTGCAAATGTCTACTAAGAACATCTATGACTAAAGCAAAAAATAAGGAGATGCATGGAGGAGATCACCTTCGGAGGCATTCGGTAGCCAGAGTGAGGGCATCAGGGGCAAGGCGTGGGCTGTGTTCTGCGGCTAGAGTCTTGTTGACAAAATGTACGCACTTCGACGAGAGTGAGGGCGAGGCCGTGAGCGTCTGGATGAAAATGAATAACATGAAGAAATGAGGAAGAAGGGCAGGGGCAACCAATTTTAGGGCCATGTCAGGCAATTTTTGGCTATTTTAAATGCAAAAAAAATTCACTTAAAAATGGCGGCTAAACCATCAGTAAAAGTCAACATCTAAAGAAAATGCTGGTAGTATTTCCGGCGGTCAACTGACCGCTAAAAATTTTGATGGTTTAGTGTTAAATACCGATGGTTGAACGTCAGTTAATAGCAGCAATTAAACTACTAGTTTAATAGCCGGTAATTCCGACGGTCATTTGACTGCAGGAAATAATGTCGGTATATAGCAAATTTCCTATAGTACAATAAAGAATAATAGACTAGAGCTACAAATTTTCCCAAAAATATAAAATTTATAATCAACTTTTATTTCATAAAAATATAATTACAATAATCCAAATCACATAAATATATCTATCACACAATTGAATGATTAATTACAAAATCATACTTGAGGAATTTGGATCCAAAACCTTGCCTCTACATAAATATATCCACTACTCAGTAAGACCATTTTTTCCTAAAATAATAAAAATAACTGAGTAAGCTCAACTAGCTCTGTAGACTTCTTCCCTTACCCCTTATAACCATCAAATATTCAAATAACATTTAAATTAAAAAGAAAGAAAAAGCATTTAATAACTTCAATAAACAAAATAGGAATTAACAATTATATATATATATATATATAATGCATATTAAACTTAAAGAGTTATATCTTACTTTAATACTACCAATTTTAGAGAAGGTTCTTAGATACAGTACATAATACTCAGTCTCAGAAGTTCACTTTCACTTACCTTCAAAACATATTCAGAGATTTAGAATTTGCTAATGCTTTATTCAAAACATCTCTTAAACTTAATCCATTCAGACATTAACACATGACTTGTATTGATTATAATTATATATCTCGATGCCTACTTATATCTCCACTTTCACTTATACCTCCTGTAACAACTCGAATTCCTGAGTTTATGATTTTGATGATAACAATATTATTGATTGGCTCTTTATTTCTCCTAGTGTTTGTTGTGTATACATATTTGTGTGTTGACTAACATTTCAGATACAACAGGCATCGGTCTTTGAAGATTCAAGGCTCAAGACTAGGTAGAATAGGTTATGTTGAAAGAAAATGTAATTTCCATTTATTTATTTTAACTTCTTGAGTCAAGTCCTGTAAAGGTGCATGATAGCCTGGTGACCGTGCACACACACACAATGGGAGAAAATTTAATGTTAAATATTTTAATTTTTCTGTACATCGTACTGTACGATCTGGATCGTACTGTATGATCTGGTGTTACAGAAATTAATTAAAATATTTTATTTTTCTGAAAAAAAATTCTTTCGAAATATAACTAATCGTACAGTACGAACACCACATCGTACTGGACGATCTGGTATAATTAGAAACCCCGTCGATCATTAAATTAGGCAAAATTTTGAATTTGAAAATTGTTCTATTCGTACTGTACGATCCTAATCGTACTGTACGATGTTTAAAATATTGCCTAATTTAATCCTGTGATTATTCAATCGAATCTGCGTAATTTTGATATTTGGATCGTACTGTACGAACTGGATCGTACTGTACGATGATCAGAGACGATTTTGGTCGTCCCAGGATTCGTCCTGGACGAACTGCACTTCGATTGAACTAATCGTACTGTACGATTCTGAGATCGTACAGTACTAACAGGTCAAATTCTGCACATAGTACTGGACGATCCTGCGATCGTACTGTACGATCTTTGACGGCTGAATTGGATTTTTAGGGTTTTTTGAAGCCCTCTATTTAAGCTTTCTCATAAGACTTTTTAGGAGTCTTTTGGGCATTCATTGAGTTGTTTTATTCTAAAGAAAGCTTGAAGAGAGAGCTTTGGGCTAAGGAGAGAAAGGGTGGAGTTTGTAAGAGAGGGAGAAGATCCTTGTGGGCTTCAAGGGAGTGTGAGAGGGGGTTTTCACACGGTTGCTCCGGCAAACTTGCACCTAAGTTCCTCCAAGAGTCAAGGTTTGTCTTGAGGGAATCTTTGCGAAGAAGAAGACCTCTTTGGTGTCAAAAGACCCGGCTACTCCGCCGCACCGGGGAAGGTGAAAGTGATTCAAGGTCCTCTGCCTCACCAGGAGGGTGAAAAGAAGTCAAGGTTCTCTGCCTGTGAAAGGAGTATGGTCCTCTGCCGCACCGGGTTGGTGGAAGAGAGTTTGTAAGGGCTTCTCCGCCTAGCTGAGGGGGCTAAAGGAGAGACACTATAGTGATAGTGCAATACCCGGAGAGGAGGCTCCGGGGAGTGGACGTAGGTCATGGTTTGACCGAACCACTATAAATCTGGTGTGCTCTTTCTGATTTTATTTTCCGCACTTTATTTTCTTGCATCTTATTTTCTATTATAACTGCTTGGTGAAAATCTGAGAATACTTTTTCATTGTGATAATTAGAGAATAATCACCATCTTTATAATTAGTTACAAATCATCAGCTTCCGCATTTAACTAGTTAAGTTATCATTGTAAGAAATCTGAAAAATTAATAAATATTAGAACTCTTAGCGCATCTCGACCTTTCAAGTGGTATCAGAGCGGTACTCAAAATAGTGTTTTAGAAAACCTAGAGGAAAACGATCGATGGCACAATTTGGAAATAGAAATATTATGGAAGGTTATTCAATAACTCGTCCGCCACTATTTGAAAATATTCCTTTTAATTTTTGGAAAATTCGCATGTCTGTATTTTTACAATCCATTGATTTTAGGATGTGGCATATGATTCAATCTGGATATTCTGTACCATCTCGTATTGTTAATGGTGTGAAAACTGATATTCCGTTTGCTGAATGGAGTAGAGAAGAAAAAATTTATGCTCAATTGAATGCTAAATCCTTGAACTGCTTTTTCTGTGCTTTAACTTCTGAAGATTATATGATTATTTCTAATTGTATCACTGGCAAGGAAGTTTGGGATAAACTATGCATGACATATGAAGGTAGTAGTGAAGTCAAACAATCTAGATTAAATGTATTATTGCATGACTATGAACTTTTTTGCATGAAACCTTATGAGACTATCTTAGACATGTACACTAGGTTTACTCAGATTGTGACGTCATTACATGCTTTAGGTAGAGAACTTTCAAACTTAGAAAAAGTCAATAAAATTCTACGTTGTCTACCTGATAAATTTGATGTCAAAGTGACTGCTATATATGAATCAAAAGACTTGAATTCTTATTCTATTGATAATCTAATCGGCTCACTCATTGCCTATGAGCAAAGTGTGAGTCAAAGACTTTTGGATGCAGGTGATGAAAATGTTATAGTGCTAAAAGCAAAAGACACAGATAAAGATAACTTAGAAAGTGATGAGAATGAGAAAATGGCATTAATAACAAGCCAATTCAAAAGTCTGCTGAAGCACAAGCACAAGAGAGAACAAAAGCGAAGCAGAGGTAAAAATGACAAGTATGATAAGCCTGCTTCTGACATTATTTGTTTTAGGTGTAGGAAACCTGGACATTTTAAAAATGAATGCCCCAATCTTAAGAAACATTTTGTAAAGAAAAAGAGTGAGGATAAGCCAATTCCAATAAGGGGAAATGAAAAGAAGCAAAAAATCTTCTGGGCAGACTTAGCTTCTGAATCATCAGAACAGGAGCAAGAGGATGAGGTAACAAGCTTATGCTAAATCATCAAGAATTTGATTGGTAATTTTGATCAGGTATAAGTATATTGAGGTTTGTTTGTGTGTTTTGTTTATGTGTTTTGTATGTTTGTTTATCTATTTTGTGTGTTTGATGTTTAGTATGTTTTAGACATGATTTCATATTTTAGTTTCTTATATGTTATTACCTTCTTTTGCATGTAGTTTAATTTATGTGTTTGCATTGTATCTCTTCTTTTTGATAATGTCAAAGGGGGAGAATGTAGTGTGGTTGGTTGCATTTATGGTTTAGTTTTTTTTTATAAAATTTTTATGTTATTTAGTTTCTAAATGTTTATTTGTTAAAAAAAAAAAAAATGCTTACCCCTATTTTTTAATATAATTCTCTTAGTGAGGGGGAGATTAGGAGAAAATATTTTTAAATTTGTAAATTCAACCAATAATATTTGCCATCATCAAAAAGGGGGAGATTGTAACAACTCGAATTCCTGAGTTTATGATTTTGATGATAACAATATTATTGATTGGCTCTTTATTTCTCCTAGTGTTTGTTGTGTATACATATTTGTGTGTTGACTAACATTTCAGATACAACAGGCATCGGTCTTTGAAGATTCAAGGCTCAAGACTAGGTAGAATAGGTTATGTTGAAAGAAAATGTAATTTCCATTTATTTATTTTAACTTCTTGAGTCAAGTCCTGTAAAGGTGCATGATAGCCTGGTGACCGTGCACACACACACAATGGGAGAAAATTTAATGTTAAATATTTTAATTTTTCTGTACATCGTACTGTACGATCTGGATCGTACTGTATGATCTGGTGTTACAGAAATTAATTAAAATATTTTATTTTTCTGAAAAAAAATTCTTTCGAAATATAACTAATCGTACAGTACGAACACCACATCGTACTGGACGATCTGGTATAATTAGAAACCCCGTCGATCATTAAATTAGGCAAAATTTTGAATTTGAAAATTGTTCTATTCGTACTGTACGATCCTAATCGTACTGTACGATGTTTAAAATATTGCCTAATTTAATCCTGTGATTATTCAATCGAATCTGCGTAATTTTGATATTTGGATCGTACTGTACGAACTGGATCGTACTGTACGATGATCAGAGACGATTTTGGTCGTCCCAGGATTCGTCCTGGACGAACTGCACTTCGATTGAACTAATCGTACTGTACGATTCTGAGATCGTACAGTACTAACAGGTCAAATTCTGCACATAGTACTGGACGATCCTGCGATCGTACTGTACGATCTTTGACGGCTGAATTGGATTTTTAGGGTTTTTTGAAGCCCTCTATTTAAGCTTTCTCATAAGACTTTTTAGGAGTCTTTTGGGCATTCATTGAGTTGTTTTATTCTAAAGAAAGCTTGAAGAGAGAGCTTTGGGCTAAGGAGAGAAAGGGTGGAGTTTGTAAGAGAGGGAGAAGATCCTTGTGGGCTTCAAGGGAGTGTGAGAGGGGGTTTTCACACGGTTGCTCCGGCAAACTTGCACCTAAGTTCCTCCAAGAGTCAAGGTTTGTCTTGAGGGAATCTTTGCGAAGAAGAAGACCTCTTTGGTGTCAAAAGACCCGGCTACTCCGCCGCACCGGGGAAGGTGAAAGTGATTCAAGGTCCTCTGCCTCACCAGGAGGGTGAAAAGAAGTCAAGGTTCTCTGCCTGTGAAAGGAGTATGGTCCTCTGCCGCACCGGGTTGGTGGAAGAGAGTTTGTAAGGGCTTCTCCGCCTAGCTGAGGGGGCTAAAGGAGAGACACTATAGTGATAGTGCAATACCCGGAGAGGAGGCTCCGGGGAGTGGACGTAGGTCATGGTTTGACCGAACCACTATAAATCTGGTGTGCTCTTTCTGATTTTATTTTCCGCACTTTATTTTCTTGCATCTTATTTTCTATTATAACTGCTTGGTGAAAATCTGAGAATACTTTTTCATTGTGATAATTAGAGAATAATCACCATCTTTATAATTAGTTACAAATCATCAGCTTCCGCATTTAACTAGTTAAGTTATCATTGTAAGAAATCTGAAAAATTAATAAATATTAGAACTCTTAGCGCATCTCGACCTTTCACCTCCCATAACCTCCCACACCTACTTATAACAAGTGCGGCCAAAATCTCTCCCACATCTACATCAGGTAGATAAGGAAAGAATAATACTTGTATTGCATAACCTCCCACATCTACTTTACTAATTGGGACATAAATCCCTTTCTCATCTACACCAAGCAGATGGGGCTAAAAAAAATACATTCAAGGCCCTTATAACAAAACAGAGAATTCATTTTTCTCCCACATTATCACTGAACATCTCTGATGCAAAATGCAATTTCAATATAATAATAATTAAGTTAAACATTTTTGTAACATTTAGATGATTCAGGACATGCTAGAGAAATGCCTCATTGCTTCTAAATTTGGATTTCACCAAACTTTTCTTATTTAAATTCTAATCTTTAGAAAAGAATTGAGAAGGATATTTTAAGACTTTTATATAAATACTACCTTTGCCAGAAAAGTCAAAATTTGATAATATTATAAAAAATTCATACAAGAAAAACCTATAGTTGAAAACTTGATTTCATATAATCAAAACATTAAGGTTTAGGGTTTAGGGTAAGGGAGTGCAATAATATACTAAAAATGACATGGTACAAACCTCATAAAACTGAAGAAAAATATATTTTTATTCTTTTGTTTCGATAGACAAACTGAAATTGAAATTAGAGATAGAAGTTTAGGATTCTATCCTAAGCTCTACAATATCTCGAACTAGTTCGATAAACGAATCCATCAATTTTGCTTTCAAACTCTCTCCCTCTCTTTCTCTTTCTTCATTCTCTTCCACCTCCTCCTCTCTTCTCCGACAAGTTGTTGGGGTGAAATGAAATGGCTAATAGTTTTAGATATTTTAAAATTAAATTTCCACTATTTTTGACCTAGTGCCGCTGCGCTATCTTTTCCAGCTCCACTTCACTACTAGTGAATCTTCTAGATGCTCTAAGAATATACTCACCTGAGACTAGGCATCACGACGATGCTTCCCTGTTGCCATGCCACACGCTCAAACCTATTTTTTCCCAAAAACCTGATTGCTCAAAGTCAGGGCCTCGCCAACCTCAACGCCACGACGCTCATAGGGAAATTTTCCAAACCTTAGATTTTTACCTTTTCAACCCCAAAACTTTGTTATTCTATACTCAATTCAACATTCTAAGACTCATAATTACTGATTAACTTAAAATTGATTATTAGTAAAAGAGAATTACTTAGATTTGATGATGAATATCACACTGTCTCAATTTGGCCATCAGTTTGGGGGCGGGCTATTGAGTTGAACTGAAGCATTGTGCCCAATTTACCCCACGAGGTCTTCCAAAAGTGACTCAAAAATTTTCCATCATGATTGGACATGATAGATTTGGGTATTCTGTGAAAACAAATAATTTCTTTGAAGTATAAATGAGTGACATTATTAGCATCAAGCATTTTGTGGCATGACACAAAGTGAGCCATTTTTTAGAATCAATCTACAATTACTATGATGAAATCTTTATTCCGTTGGCTTCAAGGTTGGCCCACTACAAAATCAAGCTTGATATCGATCTATGGTCCAATAGGGACGGGATGAGGTGTGAATAAACTGACCTTTTGATAGTGAGCTTTCGTCATTTTGCAAATTCTGAACTATTTAATGATTTTTTAACATCTCATTTAAGAAGTGGCTAATGTAAATGCTCTCTTCCTAGGAAAATAATTCATGGCATTTAACGTTGATGGCTAGGTGAGTTGATCCCTATGGTATGTAGAGCTTATTCCCATAGAATAGAGAGCTATCTTGAAGGTTACAAAATTGATAGGGACTAGTTTTACATTTGGACCAAATGCTACTAAAATCAATATCAATTGGATACAATTATTTGAATACTTCAAACCCAATTACTTTGGCTTGCAAGGTTTATAAAATCACATACCAATTGCTAAGAGCATCAGCCACTTGAATGCATTACCCAGATTTATGTTTTAACACATAATGGAAGGCAAACATATATTCTACCCAGGTAACATGTTTTCCTTTTGATTTCTTTTATTCATTAAGGAACCGAAGGGCTTCATGGTTTGAGAACAAAACAAATTCTCCTACCAGCAAGTAGTGATCCCACTGTCTTAATGCTCTTACTAATGACATAAAATTCTTTGTTTGATATCAAATATTTTTGTCTTGATATCTTGAATTCGCACTGCAAAAGTGATTGGGTGACCTCTTTGGCTGAAAAGAATAACTATGTTCACATTTGAGGCATCATAATCTATTACAAACACTTTGCTAAAGTTGGGTAGAGCTAGGACAAGTGTAGCTGAGACCCGTTGGTTGAGTTGTTCAAAGCAATCTTGAACTGGTTGGTTCTAATAGAACTTGTCATCTTTGAGCAATTTAGTAATTGGAGTAGCCACCGTGCAAATAATTTTGATGAACCTACAGTAAAAAGAAGCTAGTCCATGGAAGCGACGAACATCAGTGAATGACTGGGGAGCAGGCCATTGGATGATCTCTTCTATTTTTTCTAGATCCAATTGAATGCCAGTAGCTAAATTTATATAGCCTAAAACTGACATTTTGTCAAATAAACATTGGCACTTCTTTGGGTTGGTGAATAACTTTTGCTCCTTAGGAACATCAAAAACTTTTCTCAAATGTTGTAGATGTTCCTCTAGTGTATGGCTATAAACTAGAATATCATCAAAGTAAACCATTACAAAATTGCACAAAAATGGTTGGAAGATTTGGTTCTTGAGTCTCATGAACATGTTCGGGCCGTTAGATAAGCCAAAGGGCATAACAATCCACTCATTCAAATGTTCTCGAGTTTTGAGCTCAATTTTCCATTTGTCTCCAGGCCGCATCCGAATTTGGTGATACCCATTTCTTGAGTCAAATTTGGAGAAAATGGTAGAACCATGCAGTTGATCGAATGTATCTTCAATATGATGAATAGTGAAACAATATTCTATCATTATTTTTTTATAGAGTGGTTGTCTATGCACATTCGGAACATTAATTACATCTTTCTTGGGTACAAGTAGAACTGAGACAGCACAAGGGCTGATGCTTGTACGTACAAAGCCTTTGGTGACCAGCTCTTCAGCTTGTCACCTCAACTCTTCATGTTCGTTGGGACTGAGTCAGTAGGAAGGTCAGTTGAGGAGTATACAAAGCTTTGAACCAAGTCTATTATATGCTAAATGTCTCGAATTGGTGGTAGTCCTACAGGAATTTCCTGAGTTAGGTCATCTACATACTGCTGTATTAAAGGTAGGACATGTTTCGATTCTAATTGGAGAGTTTCATTTTCTTCTAATTTCACCAACATGTATCCTTATTGAGCAGCTTGTAGTTCTTTGATGAATAAAGTCCTCATTAATAGGTTATGTGCCATGGGACATTCTTTCACCAGAGCAGGTAGAGGCATTAAAACTAGTATTTTACTATTATATACACAAATGAGTACGTGTTGGGAGGTGCCATTATGTATAGTATTTTTGTCAAATTGCCAAGTCCGACCCAACAACAAATGACAAGCATCCACTGGTACTACATTGCATAGAACATGAAATTCAAAATGGCTAATGTAGAAGTTCACCAAGCATCTTTTGCTTACGTGGACCTCATTATTTTTCTTACTCCAGGAAAGAGTATATAGGTTGTGGTGATCGGTAGTGGTCAACTGAATCTTGTCGACCATGGTGGAAACCGTGACATTCTCACAATTTTAGCCATCAATTATAACAAGTCAAACTCTTTCCTTCATGGTGCATCGAGTTCTAAAAATGCTATGTCGCAGCCATGCTTCTCCTTTAATTGTGTTTAAAACTTGCCTCAAGAACAGTAAATTTCCTTCATCAGCATGAAGGTATGTTGGCTCATTATTGACAAGATCATCAGGTTGGTTAGCAAGGGAATCTTCTTGTTCAGGTTCCTTGTTCAGCGACACAACTCATCGATTTGGATAGTAGGATGCTATATGGCCGAAACTTGACATTTAAAACATTTGCAGGCAGGAAAAGGAGGTTGGAGCTGTACTATACGTGGGCTGTTTCATGGGTTTCCGGTCTTCCTGCATTTGGGTGTTAACAACTGCTAAAGTATTCTGGGTTGGCTCACTTTCTGTAGTTGAAATCTGCACCTATGCTCGAGTGGTTGATTTCCTGAAGTGTTTCTATTTTTTTTTCTACCTTGAGAGCTAAATTAACAACGTCTTGGAAGGTCGAATAGGGTTGTAGCTGTACTATGTTATGAATTGAGGGATGAAGGCATCCCAATAATCTAGCTATGGAATTTTCTTCCGGTTCGACGATGTCACACTTTAATGAGAATTGTTCAAATGCAGCCTCATAGTCTTCAACGGTTGATTGTTGTTGTGGTAATTGCCTGAGCATTAAGAACAATTAATGAAATTGCTGGTATTGATCTGGAATATATTTTTGTTGTAGCACCTTTTTTTCATTTTGGCCCACGACACAATCTTGCTTTACCCTTTTAGGTTCCTGGTTCTTTTCATGATTTCCCACCAGAGGAAGGCATTTCTTTTTAGTTTGATTGCTACTAATTTGATGATTTGTTTAGCCTGTACATCTTTGAATTCAAGAATTTGCTCTACAGAATGCAACCAATTAATGAATTCATATGGATCCATTCTTCCATCAAACTCATGAAGATGAATCTTGATTCCACAATCTGCTGGAGATTTCCTGCCAGCCCACCCATACATTGGTCTCCCCATTTCATCCTCGCTGGAGATTTCTTGATGAAAGGGCTAGACATCTTCTTCTTATTACATACATGGCACCAAATTCAACTACAGAAATATCCCAAATTAAGTAAAACAACACCAGTTACATTCTATATAGCTAATATATGTTGATGTTGATGAAGTCTGAGATGAGAAATGAATAGTAGCCTATAACAGCACTGGCATCAATCAGTAACTGATCAATTAAACTGCTCTGAGTTCAAAGACTGATCCATCTTCCGACGAACCTTTTTGATATAATCTTTTGCTTTCTAGTCAATGTCAGGCTCGGCATACCAGTTAGGTCGATTGTAATCGCTTGGCCTGATCTTGCTCGGGTGGCTCGGTCCAGTTTCTGCCAGTTCAGAGTGACAACGAGTCCTCTTCTTGATGCCAAAGAAACTGAGAATGGTCTTCCCTGCCATTTTTTTTTGTGTTCTTAACACCTCCGAGCTTCTGTTTGTAGTAAAAGACCGTAACAAACATTGGCATATAGAAAAGGGAAAAAAGTTCAAGAATTCCTCCCGTAAATTCCATGCTATTAGCACAACGGTAACATGTGCTCTGCCTATAACTTTATTCAAATGTTAGGCACTTTGCCCGGACCAACACAGTGATTGACTCTGGTTGGTAATCCTTTATTAAATCTTAAGAGGCAAGTATCCAGGTTGACTTGAGCGCACATAAGTTAAAAGAAAAAAAAGTCATCATGACTTTTAAATTAGAGTACCATGTAAAGTTGCTGCAGTCCAGTAAAGACCGCTCAACTACTAACTTCGACTAGAAATATTCTTTGTTTGTATCAATTCAAAGAAAGGATGCATCGGACATTGACTTGTCCAGCCTTCTCGGTTTGTATCAAATCTAAGAAAGAGGAAAGCTTTTTACCATGGCATCATCCCAGACCCTTTTATTGAGTAGGAATAAGAAAATATGAAGAAATTAAATAGCATTTAGAAACAATCATTCACATAACCAACTATCTAAAACAGACAGTCGAGAAAATCGTAAAACGTTTGAACACTGGCATATGCCTTCTCAAATGTTTAACACGTAGCAGATAGGTTACAGTTGGTGAACACACCTCATGGAACTTGACAATAATAACTCACCTAGGGGTCATTGTCCCATTCTCGGCAAAGCTATCTAATAGCAGTCGCTTCTCGGAGAAGTACCATGTGTACACATAGGATCCCATACCTTGGGAGGACTCTTCTCTCCTGTGAGAAGTACACTTCTAAAACAACACACCATCATCACACTTAGTGAATCATGGACGGATCCCATTTACTTAGTTATAGTGAAGGATCAATTGAAGAAGATTCAAGACCGCCTCCTCATATTCAGGCAGCGATAGAGTCCACTATGCCCACAACTTAAGAAGACTTGTCCTCCACATTGAGGCAATCCAAGGACTCCATAAAAAAAGGTCTCCAACACTGCAAAAGGACTCATTATCAGTAGTTCCTTATATCCAACCTATTACGGGACACATCTCCATCTACTCGCCTATGAATACTGGGTCCAAGGGAGCTCACCCCCAGGCTGAGGAGTTGGAACATAAAATAGTGGCCAATCCCAACTCCTATCATAGCATAGCATGTGTCCACGATAGTTCATATTGAGGCTTATTCACTAGTGTAGTGTTTTTTCCTTCCCAATTCTCTTAGCATTCTTACTAGTAAGGCCGCAATGCTTGATCCAGTGTCAAGCCCGTAGCACTCCGCCCTCTGCACCTGGACTTCACCCTCTGCACCTGGACTCCACCCTCCGCACCATAATGCCAGGCGCCAGGGAGCCCTCTCACGAACCTGCACTCATGTCCGGACTCAGCCCTCCGCATCGTAGTGCCAGTGAGCCCTCCCGTGGACTTGCACTCGCGTCTGAACTCCACTGGTTGTATTTCGGGTTTGCGGGTCAGGTCAGGTCAACCTGGTAACCAAGTGGGTCAGGTACGGGTCATAATTTTCGACCAGTTTGCAAAACCGGGTCAGGTTCTGGTCAAACCGTTTGGACCCGGGTCAATTCCGAGTTCAACCCGAGCACAACCCAACTCAAAAACTCATTTTGACACCCCTAATCACTTGTCACCCATTGACATATTTGGATCTAACATCCTAAGTGGTATAGTGAGGCATAGATTTATGCTAGTGAGTAGAAGATCGACACAACTTGTCGAACAAGCCATCCCTGAGCCATTTGCGAACAAGAAAAATTCATACTACATCACCCACATGCCTTGGTAGGGATTCCGAAGTGTGCACCAAGGAGAGCAACCTTAAGAGATCTTCTAACTCAGGAGTTCCAATAAAAGGCCAAAGAACATAGTACTATCCACGATGCCCAATTTAGACATCACTCGTAATATAACTGTTTATTCCAATATACTTAATATGTACTTGAATTTATCTTGAAAATGTGAGCAAGTGTACATTTTTAGAGGAAATTCTCTACTCAAACCTAATTAAAATGAGATAATCAAATTATTAGAATATTGATGTGACTCTAATGTTTTTTGTATATTAAAAAAATTTACAATTTTTTGTTAATTAAACGAGACATCGAAATTACTTTCATTGATTTTTTTTCTCAATCAAATAAGTGAAAACTAATTTCAATTGAATATCTTTACTATTTTCATTTCAATTTTCTATTGATTTCTTAGGACTTTCCATTTCCTTTCTTTGGTTAAAAGGAATTGAAAAAGAAGAAATGCGAAGAAAATATAAATTAAAATGCTAAAGAAATTAGATTGAATTCATCTTTTTTCGCCCTATTTTGCCGTGGAGAAATTAAGTGGAAAATAATTTTTAATATTCAGGGGAAACTCCGATGTTTGGCAATTTTTTGTTACCTTTTTTAGTTGAATTAGGTTGGAAATTGCCAATAAAAATGCACACATGTTCACATTTCGCCCAATAATATATGAAATTATGAAGAAAATATCATTTGTATTCTCAACAATTTCTTCAAATCAAATCAAGCCTTAATGATCATTTAGGTGATGATAAGATTAAAAATTATTATGTTATTTGCCTATGATTATATTATTTTATGCTTGTAAATCATATATTTTGCAGACGAAATTATAAGAAAAAAATTGTTCCGGCACCTCATTGCCAACAAAGTAGCAGTAGAACTCATTTCAACATTGAAACGCCACACCCTTAACAACGAAACGGAGAGCTTACCAAAAATTTGTTGGAGAGCTTAGCATCGAGGCGCTCTCAAGTCAATGTCACAATGCCGGATCGAAGTGTCATTTCACTAAAATGTTAGATAAAATTTGTTGGAGAGCTTAGCCCTTACCTTTTATTGACAAGATGTTAGATAAAATTAGCAAGACATCCTTTTTATTTATTCTAAAATGGGTACTTAGATATAACCAGATTCCTATAGCATCAGAAGAAGACCAGCATAAGACTATATTTACACATCCTTGTGGGACTTTTGTCTTTAGGAGGATTCCTTTTAGTTTGTGTAATGCCCACTTTACTTTCCATATATGTGTGATGTTAATTTTTTTGACTTAATTGAGCAAGGCATTGAGATATTCATTGATGTTTTCTTTATTGTTAGTATCTTTTGTTTTTTTATTTAGAACATTTAACTCTGGTGTTAAAAAGTTGTGTCGAAACAAATTTTTGTACTGAATTGGGAGAAATGTTCATTTATAATATCAGAAGGCATTGTTCTGTGGCATAAAATTTTTCTAAAAGGTTTAGAAGTGGATAGGGTGAAAGTGCTTGTAATTGAAAATCTTTTATTAGAGAAATAAAAAGCTTTTAGGCCATGTTAGCTTTTATAGAAGATTCATCAAGGATTTTTATAAAATTTCAAAAACTTTGCCATTTACTTGAGAAGGATGCCTCTTTTGCATTTAATGAAGAATGCCTAAAAATTTTTAATAGTTTAAAATAGCACTTAATCACTGCACCTATCATTATTACACTTGATTGGACACTCCATTTTGAAATTATATGTGATGCTAGTGATTATGCTATAGGAGCTTTATTAGGGCATAAAAATATAGAAAATTTCATATTATTTACTATGCTAGTTGAACCTTGAACTCAACTTAGTTTAATTACACAACTACTGAGAAAGAACTGCTAGCTATATTCCTTACCTTTGATAAGTTTAGATTTTATTTCATTCACACATATTTTTTGGTTTATACTGATCATTCAGCTAATAAATTTCTTATGATAAAGAAATATGCCAAGGCTAGATTAGTGAGGTGGATTCTTTTATTACAATAATTTGATGTGAAAATTCTGGATAAGAATGGAATGGTGAATTAGGTGGTTGATCACTTATCTAAATAGAGTTATAAAAACCTACATGTGATTATTGTGAAATTAATGAGATTTTTCTTAATAAGTATTTATTTACAGTGCATTTATTTGGTATGCCTTAGCATGTTATATAGAAAATTATATTAATAATGGTGTTATTCCTGCTAACATGTCAAATACCCAAAGGCATAAATTTCTACATGATGCTAAATTCTATTTTTTTGATGATCCACTCTTGTTTAGGAGACGTGAAGAACAAGTTATTAGGCAATGTGTCCTTGAGAATGAAAAAAAAAGAAGGTAATGTCATGATTTTGAGTATGGAGGTAATTTTGGAGGTTTTATAATTGCTTCTAAGATCTTGTAATTTGAATTTTATTTGCCTACCCTATTTAAGGATGTAAATAAATATGTAAAAATTTTTATTAGAGGATAGGTAATACTACAAAAAGAAAAGAAATGTCTCTTAGCATTATGTTGGAAGTTGAGATTTTTTATATTTGGGGACTTGATAATATAGGCCATTTTGTGCAATCAATTAGAAATCAATATTTTTTTATAGCAGTTGATTATATCTCCAAGTAGATTGAAAGTGTACCACCCCCAAAATGGATGCTCAAGTGGTTATTAAATTTCTAAATTTTTTTTTTCATGATTTGGAGTGCCTAATATGATTATTACTGATGGGGGAAGCCATTTATGTAATAAAATAGTGGAGGCTTTTCTTCTTAAACATGTTATTAATATAGAGTTGCAACTATTTATCTTCCCTAAACTAGTGGTCAAGATAGAATTTGTAATATGGAGATTAAAAGAATTTGAGAAAAAACTTTAAGTTATAATAAGAAAGATTAGTCTTTAAAGTTAGATGATGCACTTTTGGCTTATGGGACTGCATTTAAGACACCTATTGGAATGTCACCCTATAGAACGATCTTTGAAAATCTTGCCATTTACCACTAGAACTAGAGCATAAAGTATTTTGGTAAGTGAATTAAATTTTTGTTTGATGGATGCTACAGAGAATAGAATGATACAATTGAATGAGTTGGATGAATTCAAATATTAGGCTTATGAAAATGCAAAAATATATAAGAAAAAAGTTAAGAAGTGGCATGATCATAAGCTTATTAGGAAATAATTTTAACCTGGATAAAAAGTTCTTCTATATAACTAAATATTGAAATTATTTGTGAAAAAATTGAAGTCAAGATGGTTAGGACCATTCACTATAATAAAAGGTATATTCTTATGTAGCTATTGATATTAATAATCCTAAAACTACTCAGCTTTTTAAGGTCACTTGTTATAGATTGAAATCATTTCTTGGAGGAGAAGTTAATCGCTTTATGAGCTCAGAAGAGCTAGCTCATCTTGAATAGGATGTTAGCATAGTCTGGTTGAAGAGTATAAATTAAGTGCTATTTGGGAGGAAACCTAATTGATCCCTATTTCTTATGATATGAGTTTAAGTCTGGCTGAAGACAATAAATTTAGCACTGTTTGGGAGGCAACCCAAGTTTTCCCTATGTTTTCTTTTTAAAATTATGTGTATGTTTATCATTATTAAGTTAGGAGAATCTTTAACTAGTTATGAGTTTAGATTTGTCCTTATGTATGTGTTGTAGATCATCTAGAGTATAAGAATTAATTTTGGAAAATTCAGCCAAGCATCATAGAACTACTCCTTAAAGCATCATAGTGCTATAACAATTATAAAAAATTTTAATTTAAATTTACCACGTTGAAGAACTAGGAGAATCTAGCACTGTAATTCCAATTTACCCCTTGGAGAACAGTAATGCTACCACTTTAGAACCATAATTTTGAGCTCTCTATTTATTTTTTTGAATTGAGTGCTGTAGCACTACAACTTTAGGTCAAAACTTAAATAGGGTAGTTAAAACACTGTAGCGGTGGTTATTTTGAGCACTACAATATTGCCACATATCAAGCACCATAGTGATCTCACAATAAAAAAACCTTTGAATATAATTTTCAAGGGCAAATCCCTAACTCTACCTATCCCCGGTGCAATAGTACTTATAACTATGTTGACTATGTTTGACTAAGTGCCATAACACTATGCAAGCTAGCATCGTAGTGCTACTGAGTTTATAAATAGAGTTTGGGTTGAATGTTCATTTCCTATTGTTATTCCTATACTTTCATGTTCTAGATTCTCAGAGCTTTTTATTCTTAGGTTTCTTTTTCTAATTTAGTTAAGTTAGGAATGGCTCAAAAATTGACCATTGGTAAGAAGAGGTGGATCTCATCCTCTTATGACACTCGTAGGTTTGTGAGTGTTGTAACTAAAGAATGGTATAACAACATGATATGGGAATCCATTTTCTTATAGAGAGGTTTTGATAACCATGCGGGGATTATCTAGGGCTAAATCACTGACCACAACTAGGTTTGCCTTGTAAAGTAGCCTTGCTTTACCAATGCCTTGATCATTCATAAATTCTTTGCCAACATGAAGGAGCCCTAGAGAAAATATATTTTTGTCTGGGGTAAGTGGGTTCCTTTCACTCCTAGCTCAATTAACTAAATATTTTAAACCTAACTTCAAATTTAGTTGGGTTGAGTACCTAAATTTCTGCTCCACTGCCATTAAATCTGAGGAGATTATTAGATACCTAACCTAGAGGGATTTAAACACCTAGTGGAAGAGAAGAGAAGACAAAATAATTAACTTCCCTACTTCTTGTTGCAAATTTGGGCCCAAGTACAGTGATTTTGATGATAACAAATATTATTAGTTCCTACTACTACTATTCTTGCTTATCTTATTCTTTTTGTCCTGCTCACTAATATTTTAGGATCACAAGCTCACTTGCAAGCTAGCTCAAGATTGGGTATTTTATAAATAATCAATAAAGCATGCATCATTCAAATTTAGGAAGAGACACTATAACCCAAATAGATTAGTAAACCCTTTTCTTGGTGTTAGATATTTTTCTAGTAACATACTAGGATATATGTCCCACTCTTGTACCATTCACCGTAGAACATATTTGGTGTGGAAACCAAAATTATAAAATTCACAGTATAGCATGCATACATCTCATTCTTCTTTCCATCACAAGGGACCCAAATTTGACATCTAATGATTTTATAGGTGTGCTCGCACAAAAAGCCTTGTGATAGTATGTGGTACATGGACGACAGATATTTAAGGCATATGACTGGAGATGTAAATCAATTCATTATGCTGGAGGCCAGGGCATGAGGTAAGGTAACACTTGGAGATAATACCACCAGGAGAGTGGTGGGCTCAAGTGTAGTTAGTGATTCAAAAAATTTCATCATTAAAAATATTTTTCTTGTAGATGGACTGAAACCCAACCTGCTCAGCATCAGCCAGCTCTATGATAAAGGCTTCAGCATAAAATTTTTTCCAACCAGCTGTATTATAAGCTTAAATGATAAAATTATTTTGCAAAGAAAAAGGATCAATAATGTTTACATACTGGATCTAAATTGCTTTAAAGCTAATATTACTCTTTGCTTAAAAATAATTGTTGATGAGTCATGGCTATGGCATAGGAGATTGTGTCATGCAAGCTTGAAAAGCCTTAGGATGATCACCTCAAAAGACTTAGTGAGAAATGTCCCAAAATTAGAGTTCACTAAAGACCACCAGTGTGATGCCTATCAGTTAGGAAAGCAAGTCAAATCCTTCTTCCACTCAATCAAAGATATTAACACTAACAAACCCTTAGAAGTCCTTCACATAGATCTCTTTGGACCTGTTAGCACTTTAAGCCTAGGAAGGAAAGTCTTTGGGTATGTGATAGTTGATGATTATTCAAGATTTACTTGGGTTAGATTTCTATCTTATAAAAGTAAATCATTCAAGGAGTTTAGATCATTTTCTACTTGGATTTAGAGGAAAGTAAGTTGTGAAATCTTAACCATTTATATTGACCGTGGTGAAAAAGTTGAGAATGAAAAATTTGAGTCTTTTTGTATGGAGCAAGGCATAGATCATAATTTTTTAGCTCCTAGGACCCCTCAACAGAATGGGGTAGCTGAAAGGAAGAACAGGACCATGATAAAAGCTGCTAGAGCCATGTTAGCTGAATTCACTTCTTAAATACATTTGGGCAGAAGTGGTGAACACAACCTGTTATGTTCTAAATAGGGTAAATCTTAGATCTAAGCTAAATAAGACACTCTATAAAATTCTTAAGGGTAGGACACTCAACCTCTCTCACCTTCATATCTTTGGATATAAAGTGTTCATTCTGAATAATGGAAAGTCTCAACTAGGAAAGTTTGATCCAAAATCTGATGAAGGAGTGTTCCTAGGTTACTCAAGTATTAGGAAATCCTATAGAGTCTTTAATAAAAGAACAGTGGTATTTGAGGAGACCACTCATGTTGTATTTAATGAATCTGATAATTCTGGAGGGTCTAGGGAAGAAGAAGAAGAGGTTGTAGAAGTCACCCAAGGAGTAAAATTTATAAATCTAGAGGAAAGGGTAGAACCTGAAGTTTCACTGCCTAGAGAATAGAGGTATTCTTCAAGTCATCCTAAAGAACTGATCTTAAGAGACCCATCTGAAGGTGTTAGAACTAGGCATAGATTTAGAAAAGATATAAACCATTTTGCCTTCATTTCAACGACTGAACCCACTAACCTGATTCAAACCCTATCTAATGAATTTTGGATCCTAGCCATGTATAAAGAGTTGAATCAATTTGTTAGGAATGATATTTGAGAACTAGTTGAAAGACCTAAGGATCAAAGTGTTGTTGGAACTAAATGGGTGTTCAAAAATAAAATGAATGATTTTGGTGTGGTGATTAGAAATAAGGCTAGATTGGTGGCTAAGGGGTATAATCAGATAGAAGGGATTGACTTTAAGGAGACTTTTGTCCCTGTAACTAGATTAGAAGCCATTAGGATACTACTAGCCTTTACCTATTTTAAGGGATTCAAATTATTTCAAATGGATATTAAGAGTGTCTTATTGAATGGGGTGATAAAAGAAGATGTGTAAGTTGAACAACCCCTAGGCTTTGAAAATTCACAATTTCCTAATCATGTGTTTAAATTAAAAAAGGCTTTATATGGACTAAAATAAGCATCCAGGGCATAGTATGAAAGACTTAGCTCATTCCTACTAGAAAAAACCTTTATTAAGGGGAGCGTAGACACCACCCTATTTCTAAAAAAAGTAGGAAATGAATTACTCATTATCTAAATCTATATTGATGATATTCTATTTGGATCTTCTGATGAAAAATTATGTGATAATTTTTTAAAAATAATGAGTAATGAGTTTAAAATGAGCATGATGGGAGAACTGACTTACTTAGATTTAGCATAAGGCAGAAGAATGATAGAACTTTCCTTAGTTAGTCAAAATATATTAAGAACATCCTTAAGAAATATGAGATAGATAAAGCTAAGCTAATTAATACTCCCATGAGTTCCAGTGTTCAATTAGATAAGGATTCAAATGAAAAATCTATTGATAAAAATATACAGAGGAATAATTGGATCACTTTTTTACTTAACTACTAATATATCTGATATTATGTTTTGTGTATATCTCTGTATTAGATTTCAAGCTGATCCAAAGGAGTCCCACCTAACTACTGTCAAGAGAATCCTTAGATATCTCTTAGGAACCCAAGACTTAGGAATTTGGTATCCTAGGAATAGCACCTCTTTTGAAATCATAAGATATTCTAATTTAGATTTTGTAGGATGTTGAGTTGGTAGAAAAAGCACTTCTAGGACATATTGATTCATAGGATAATCCTCAGTCTCCTAGTCTAGTAGAAAATTGAACTCAGTTGCACTGTCCACTGCTGAAGTTGAATATATTATCTTAGAAAGTTGTGTGGCCCAGGTCCTTTAGTTAAAGCAATAAATTCTAGATTTAGGACTTCTTGTAGGCACAATTCTTATCCTATGTGATAACACTAGTGCCATCTGTATTTTAAAGAATCCAATCCAACACTCGAGGACCAAACACATTGACATCAGACACCACTTCATTAGGGACTATATTACCAAAAGAGTCATAGAGCTACATCATATAGCCACTAAAAACCAACTGGCAGATATCTTCACAAAACTACTGGCCTTTGAAACCTTTAGAACCTTAAGAACAATATTAGATATAATAGATATGTATGCTTGAAAATTATGCCTTATATTTATGTTTCTGCTTTTCATGTTTTATTTTAATTTGCTTATTTCTTTTTGTGTGTTTTTATTTTTATGCTTTTGATTTCCTAATATTTATTTTTCTTTTGGTATTTTAAGAATCAGATCACTGTTTACTTCTACTGATGAACTTTCTTTTTAAATGAGATTTTTGCCTTATTATTGTTTAGAAACTTGTAAGCATTGATTAACTTCTCTAAAATAATTAAATGAAGAAATATTGATGATTATTTCTCTTCCTCTAACTCTTTTAATGGTATATTTTTCTTTTTGAATCAAATCTATTTCAAAATTTAAAAGTTAAACTTTAAAATAGAGATCTGTTTTATCTTCATATAGTAATCTATCTCATATGAATAGTATTCCAAATCATTGAATCACTTTCAGGTTTTCTTAATCAGGTGGCTGTATTTATCATATGAGTATGATTCTATTTTGTGATTTACTTTTTCTTATATCAAAGAGTGAGTTTCTTTATCTCTTATATCTAGAAGATAATCTCATAACTAGGAGTTTTTAGAGGTTATGAAAGGAAGCAAACTCACAAAAGATATGAAAAGAGGCACAAAATGAGCCCAACACTAAAAAGATGTGTAATGCTCACCAATTAATTATAAGATACATAAAGTGTATCAAAAATTAAAAGATGCACAAAGTGCGCCAAATTATGAAAAAAAGATGCACAAAATGAGCCCATAAAGAAATAAGCATCATTCCCTTTCAAATCTTTAAAAATCTTAGAAAAATCCAGGCGTCACTTAATATTTTCAAATACTTGAGATTGAAAATCATAATTCTTGGTTCTTTACTTTGCAATACTATTTTATTAGATATTTTTCTAGAATAAAGTTTGAAAGGATCATGTTTCTTATCTAATTTCTTCATTTTTGAATTAGATTTTTGTTTAAAAGGAACTTTAACCTGCAAGGTGTCCAAGGTAGGGCTTACAAAATCAAGTTTCTATCCTTTCTAGATTTTAGCATTGTTGATTCATTTCTTTTGAGTTTCTAAATTTAAAATTGAAGTAAAATTATCATTTACTAAAGCTGATCGATTAAAAAAAACTTTATTTTTGTTTAATGGTTGGTTTTTATCATATTTTTTGTTTTGTTGTTGATTTCTGCCACCACCACCTCCTCCAGATCATAAGAGTTCTTCCTTCTAGTTTGTTTGTGCTTATGTTTCTATATTTGTACTGGTCTTTGGTTTTGTACTTTACTCTATTTTAGTGCTTTTCTTTCTTCCTCCTTTTTATGATGTCGAAAGGGGGAGTAGTTGTGGTCTTTTTATTTGGTTATGCTTTAGTGGAATTTATATTTTTCTATTTCTATTCTATCTTTTATGTCTTCTATTTCTATTTCTTGTAGAGAGGTTTTAATAACCATGCGAGGATTATCCAGGGCTAAATCACTAACAACAACTGGGATTGCCTTGTAATATAGCCTTACCTTGCCAATGCCTTGATTATTCATGAATTATTTTCCAACATGAAGGAGCCCCAGAGCAAATATACTTTCGTCTGGGGTAAGTGGGTTCCTTTCACTCCTAGCTCAATCAACTAAATCTTTTAAACCTCTAACTTTAAATTTAGTTGGGTTGAGTACCTATATTTCTGCTCCACTGCCATTGAATCTGGGGAGATTATTAGATACCTGACCTGGAGGGATTTAAACACCCAGTGGAAGAGAAGAGAAGACCAAATAATTAACTTCCCTACTTCTTGTTGCAAATCTAGGCCTAAGTACAGTGATTTTGATGATAACAAATATTACTAGTTCCTTACTATTTCTATTCTTGCATAACTATTTTATTTTCCCTACTCACTAATAGTTCAGGATCACATACAAGCCAGCTCAAAATTGGGTAGATTAGGACTGAGTCAGTCTGTAAGTTTAATTCCAATACATATTTCACCTTTTCTTCAGTCAAATGTACTATGATGGATCCTGAAGCTAAGTAACCTTGCGCATACACACTCAAGGGGAGAAATTTGGTGAGTTTGAGAGTTCTTCTATTTTTGATCATATCATATAGGATGATCCTAGATCATCCTAGATGATCAGTTCAAAATAGAAACCCTAATTAGGGCTTATGTGTAAAATAAGGTTGATTAAACCAATCATCCTGGATGATACTATTATCATACATGACGATATGCATCAATCAAAAAATCCAGCCACTTGTCATGATTTAGGCAAGATTTGATAATTGAAATTTTGTTTTAATCATACAGGATGATTTAGATCATCCTCGACGATGTGTAGCAATTATGACTAAAATAATCCTATGATTAGGGATCTAAGTATGGTTAGATTGAACAATCATATCGTACAGGACGATCATCTATGATCATAAGGGATGATCAGTACATTTTTCTTCTAATCATCCTGGACATCCTGAATGATCTGTCGGATGATAAATCATTTTTTGAACTAATCGTATAGGAAGATTGAAAGATTGTTCAAAATGATCAGTACATTTTTCTTCTAATCATCATGGATGTCCCGAACAATTTACCGGATGATAAATCTAGTTTTGAACTAATCATACAGGATGATTAGTACATATTTATTACTTTGATCATACAGGTAACTCAGATCGTCCTGCCTAGATGGGCTGATTTATACTAATCATACAGGATCATTGACAGATCATCCTAGATGATCTTTGTCGGCAAGTTAACAATTAGGGCACTTTTTGAGACCTCCTATTTAAGCACTCTTAATTGTCGATGATAAGGTCTTTTGCTATTGTTCTAACCTGAGAGAGCTTAGAGAAGGAGAAGGAGAGTTTGGGGGAGAGGGAGAGAGAGAGAGAGAGAGAGAGAGAGAGAGAGAGAGAGGATCTTGTGAGGGGGAGTTTATGAGGGGATTCACAAAGGTTGCTCTAAGCAAGGATTCAATCATTTTCTTCCTTCTTCATCCTTGGTTCCTTGGTGGCTCTGGGGAGATGGTCATCAGTATTAGATCCAGGTTCTCTGCCTTCTCCAAGAGGGAGTAAAAGGATTATCAGTTTCTCTTCCTACTTCAGGAGGGAGTAAAAGGATTGTTATGTTCTCTGCCTACTCTAGGAGGGAGTAAAAGGATTATTCTCTGCCAACTCCAGGTGAGAGTAAAAGGATTTCAAGTTATCTGCCTTCACTAGTAGGGTGAAAAAGATTCAAGGTTCTCTGCCTCACTAGGTTAATAGAAATATTTTGTAAGGGCTTCTCTACCTTGCTATGGGGGCAAAATGAGAGACACTAACTAATTAGTGCAATACCTAGAGCGGGAGATTCTGGGGAGTGGACGTAGGTCAAATTTGATCGAACCACTATAAAATTCTGTGTGCTCTTTCTTATTACTTTTTCACATTTTATTTTCGCACTTTTGTTTAATTTATTCTATGGTTGAAATCTTTGATTTTGATATCTTCTTCCGCTTATGATTATTTTATTTTTTATGATTATTTTATTTTTAAAATATTTAAAAAGACAAAAAGATTTTTTATTTAATTTTTAAAAATATCAATTTACCCCTCCCCCCCCCCCCCCCCTCTTGGTTAGCCTTAGGCTAGTTCTGTAAGGTTTAACCACCCTCATGAACTTTCACTTCTGCCTTGACCCAGGATTCTAAAGTCTTGCATTAATTTATCTCTGTTGAGCTTATGCATAGCATAAACATTAGTGAGGTAACCAAGGAGAGGGAAATTTTAAACTATTGTATTCAATATGATATAATTATGAAATTTAGGAAAATCATTTTTTGTTTTATATAGTACATGCTAAGGGGGTCAGCTTCTATAGGACTAGGGCATCCTAATTTAATTTGTGACCTTTGTGTGCTAAATGGGGTAGTAGGGAACCTAAGGGAGGAGTATGTAATATCTACTTTTGTCCTAACTTGATCCAAGATCTTATCTTTCAAAATCACCATGTCAAAGCATGGTGAGAGATTTGACCATTCGAACCAACCCACATAGTAGTGGGGCATAGATCCTAGGATGCTAAAGGATAAGGTGGCAAACCTTTGGGACTGAGTAGATTAGATTATGGTTTTTGAAGAACACTTCAGGCAATAATTGATAATGTTAGAGTTGGAGATGAACAGTCACCACGACTACATGATGATGTATCACTAATAATAATATCTGTATCTGGCTGATTACAGTGCAACCCTGATCAGCATGAATAAGAGCTAGGAGGTGGACACCCATGGTCAGTTGAGCTTCTTTCCTAGCCTATCCCACTTTGTGATGTATCTAGAAGTAACAACCTCAACAGCACCTCCAAAAGAAGAAGAAGAAGAAGAAGAAGAAGAAGAAGATTAGTAGGGAGAGCCCTACAGTTATGTTATTTTATTCTTGTTTATTTTTTATTAAAATAGAAAATTGTGTTAGTTTTTCGATTTTAGTCTTTTTTTGTAGTATTGTTGTATTTTTTATTTTAGTTAAAGTTGTTTTTATTTATTTTAATTTTATTTATTATTATAAAAATGTCTTACATGTTTTATTTATGTTTATGTAATTTAGGAAAAAAATAATGAAATGAAATTTCTCAAAATTTTAAGTTATTAACTGTCTTACTATTGCACTTTTTTTAGTAATGAATATTGGAAAATGCAAAAATAAGATCCTAAGTATTTAATAGTCCACAACTTGCAAAATTTTTCTAATAAAATAGTTATAAATAACAACTAATCTTTTCATTTAAAATAAGTAATTTTAAATAAATCAAAATTTCTAAAATCACTTAGGCACTTAATCTACTTATTAAGTTAGTGATTTTTAGGATTAATGTAAATTGACCTATAATATTAATCCTAAATAACCTAAAAAGCAAGTAAATAGCAAATTATGAAACCTCTAACAACCTTAGGTTTGTATAATGAGTGGAGGCAATGGCCAATATCCAATTTAAAAATAAGGTATTTTAGTTAACAAAAAAAAAAAAAGAAATAAAAAAATGATAAAAAAGCTAAAGTACCCAAACATTAATATCTAGTCCAGCTTCAAAATAATAAGTAGAAATAATAGATAGGTATTCTAAATCTTTATTAGATACTAAGAAAAATAAAAATAAAAGAAAAGAAAAATGAAAAAAGTTACTAAATTCATAAAAATAAATGAGTTGAAACCTGCAATGTCTAGCCCTACCTATATACTCCTAAGGAAATTATTGGAATCATAATACTTACAGAAAGCTACTAGGTAGATTTAAAGATTGACTAAACATGCAATTTCATGAACTCCAAAATTCTAGTAAACCTAAGTAAGCTCGTGAGAACTATTCACCATAAGATTTCGAATCAAAAGAATATTTATTTAAAAATAGTGATCAGGATGTTATAAATTATTTTATTTAAAAGTCTTCCAACTTATTTACTATATAAAACCTTAAATTTTATTTTATTTTTTTCTAAAAATCATACACAAGGCAAAATGTAAAGAAATTTTGTCCTAGTACAATATTCATTACACGAGGATAGTTAATAGTTTAAATATTGGGGGAATTTGATAACATAAAAATGGTTATGTTGTTTGTCTATGGTTATATTATTTTGTGCTTTTTATCCTTATGTTCTGTGTAAGAAATTATAAAAAAAAATAAGAAAATTGAAGCAACGCCAACAAAGCAGCACTATACCTTCAGTGCCATAGCTGAGAGCTTACAAAAAAAATTATTGGAGAGCTTAGTGTCGAGGAGTTATCCAGTTAGTACTGCAGCGCCAAAATGACCCAACACTACAACAAAAGATGGTTAGATCGATGAACTGAAGTGACCATTGGTGAATTGATGTGACGATTTAGCATTGTCGTATAGCCAAGATGGCACCGCATATCTAGTTCATAAAAAATGAGAAAAATATAAATAATTCTCTTATTCCTTTTGTTAGAAGAATGAAAACTTGGAAGGGTCAGTTTGTAGTGTCATGTGGGGAGTGTATGTAAGTGTATGTTAGTGTGTGTATTGAGTGTATAGCTTGTGTTTATTATACTCGAGTCCTATATTGGAGTCGACCAAAGAGAAGTGAGGAAGGATTGTTAAATTGATTCTAGGTTATTTTTGAACTTTACTTTCTTGTGTTAAATTGGTATCTTGTATTGTTCTAGTGAACCAACATTTCAATTTATATATTGTGATTGTAATTATGAACCAGTTATAATAATACAATATTTGTTTTGTTTATTATTATTATTTTTTTACTTTTTGCAAAGCCTTATGAGTAGCTAATCTTCTTTTCTAAGTCTGTGATAAATTAAAAGGCAAGTATTACATAGAGTAGGGTTTAGTGTTTAATGTATCTATGATATTTATATTTTGTTCAAACATAAGTTGATTTATTTTTAGGCCTTACATAAATTCAAAACATAGTGTGATCATGAGACTTAATAGATAGACTAGAAGAAGACATAGAGAACTTAGAATGTGGTATTGTCATGCATAGACATATGGAGGCTAGGATTATGGGGTCTTAAGGAGATTATTTAACTATAGTTACTGAGGATCCTAGCTTATGTTTTGATGAGCTCGATAGAGATGAATAACACAATTATTTTGATCCACATCAACTATAAGAAATAATCCTCTCTGATTGAATCATGTTCCTTTTAAGGATTCATAGGTTCAGAACTTCAAAAAAAAAACAAGAAAAATTTTATTCTGGTATTTTTAAACTTTTACTATTTCCAACACAATTTCAATTAGTTCCCTAGATACATATAGCAATCAAGTAACAGTAGTAAATTGAACGTATGTTAGTTCTAGTTTGTTCCTCATGGGATCAACAATTTATACATTACCTTATTACTTGATATGATAACGTGCACTTGCATTTTAAACAAGATTTACACCTTAGACAAATTAATCTTTCATTAGAAAATTCAGTAGTGCGTGTAAGCTTAAGCATGAAACTCTACATTTGCATAACCTATAGAATAGTTGTAAGTCATTAGAAAAATATTTAATATTATTAGAAAGTACTAATTATTCTAAATAACTAAACTATATTATAAATCTAGTTGAGTGATGCCTTTATAAGAAATTGAACAGCTCTGAGGATCTTGTAACATTTGTTAAAGGAAAAGGACCCATACTCAACTATCCTAGTCATTAAGGGGTATATAAGCATGAGCTTTTATTGGATAATGGAAATAAATTATAATTTGATTTATTTTTCTATTTTAATGTTTTTGTACACTTCAATATGCCTTTTTAAGTGTTTAACACACAACTAATAGGTTATAATGGGTTAATACATCTCGTGGACCTTTACAACAATGATTCAACCAAGGTTAATTATGGCAACCTCGGTAAACCTATCTACAAATAAATCTTCTCAAAGAAGTACCACGGGTTCACAGAGGATCTCAAAGATTAGGAGGACAAGTCTCTCATTTGCGGAGTACACTTGTAAAATAACTCTCCATGATCTCATACAATGAGTCGTTGATGGATCCAATTTACTTAGCTATAGGAAGGATCATCTCATGAAGATTCAATCCCACCTCTCATTCTTAGCTGACCATAGAGTACACTATGCCTACAAATTAAGCAAACTTACCCCCAATGTCGAGGAAATCTAAGGACTCCATCTAAAAGGTTGTCAATATCACCAAAAGGACTAATCAACAATTGCCCCTTATGTCAGACTAATCAGGAGACTCATCTCTATTTACTAGCCTATGAATACTATGTTTAAGGGAACTTACCCGAAGATTGAGGAGTTGGAATAGAGAATAGTGACCAATCTCAGTTCTTATTAGAGTATGAAACATCTTTAGGATAGTTTACACATAGGGTTTTTTAATATTATAATTTTTACTCTTTTTTTGGTTTACCATTCTTTGTCATCCTTGGATCCTTATAAATAATGGGTGAAGATGCACATTTTAGATCTTTTAACACATTCTAAAGATATTGTGGAGATAATAAAACACTTCCCCCATAAAATGCTTATTCATCTTTCCTTACTATAGGTACTTAAGTTTGAATTCTCTTAGCTTGCCTACTAGTAAGTTCAGTTGTCATCCATTGACATATTTTGATCTAATATCATGAAAGGTATACTAAACATGGACTAATGCCAGAGACTAGGAGATAGGAAAAGTTTGATGAATAAGCCAACCCCAAGCCATTTATGAACATGGAAAATTCAACTACATCACTTACCTTGATCTTATGGAGATAGAGAAAAGGTTGATGATGATGATTAGAGACGCCTTAGTAGGAATACCATGGTGAGCACCAAAGGGATAATACCCTTGAGGGATCTTCTAATTTGATTATTTGATATAGGATGCCAGAGAGTAGAGTACTAACTTTGATGCATAATTTAGATCCACCTAATAAATTGATAAGTAATAAAAAATATAACCCACAACCTCCTATGAGAAGGGAAGAGCTTGAACTAACAAATGCTTTTTGAAGCAGATAGCAGAGGAAAGGGTGCCTCCAAAATTTAGGATGCCTTATATAGAGTCCTACAAGGATATGAGTGACCAATCACACCATATGAAAACATTTGAATCCATGAGGTCATTGTTGGATGTCAATGATGCCATGAAATATAAATTATTGTTCACATATTTCAAGGAGTTGCCACTCAGGTGGTTCAATCATTTGCTTGTAAAAGTGATCATCTCTTTTATGAGGTTTAAGATAATATTTGTAACTGAATTCATGAGTTCCTAGATGTCTCAGAAGAGCTTGCAAGCTCTTCTCAAGATGTGACTGGAACCTGGTGAGTCATTGAGAAGTTTCATTTTAAGTTTCCAAAGAAAAAAAACTTAAAGTGAAAGATCTAGAGCTTGAAATTGCCAAGGCTACTTTGAGATAAGGGATAAGGGAATGTCCATGAACTTAAGTTTGGTTCAAAATAGTCATGAACCACCATTATGATTGATTTGACACATCTTTTACCCTTGGTCAACCTAGTTGAATAACTATTTACTAAACAATTTAATGCCCAAAACCCCTAAGCACTTAAGCGCTTGGCTAAACTAGTTGACCTAGACCTTAGCCTTAAACCCTAAACCTTTTAAACTCACCCTAGGACCTTCTTAGGCCTAACCGAACATATCGTTAACTCATTTGACCATGGTCAAACCTAAAATTAGTTAATCACCCTAAAATTACCTAAATGGTTTTTTCTTGGCTAAACCTAACCCTAGCCTTTGGGGTTCTATCCAAAGACCCTTAAACACTTTATTAAAATCAACTAAACTTATCAAACCTTTAGTAGATCTTGGCTAATCAAGTTGCCCTAAATGGTCAAAATGCACCCTTTTTACTTTCTTTATGGATTGAACTTAAACCATTCATCTCCATGACTCTATCACTTAGACTTAGACCCCTAAGATCTTAGGCTAGCTACCTTATCCAATACAGCCCATGGATTAAACTAAGTAAACCACTTGAGGTAACCCAAATGAAATAAACTCCAATTTAATCCATTCCACCCATCCTATCTTATCCCCCGCAATTCAAAACCTTTCATGAATATTATAGAGCTTTTTACATAGCTAACGTAACACTTGGCTTACCTCAGGTGGATGAAAACCACCTAACCTGCGTCTCACATGCACTCAAACCTCCATAAATGCCTTCTTAGGTCTCCCTAAATTCATGATCAATCTGAATCATGTGGATACCCCCTAAAGGACAATTTACAACAAGTTTAACCACGTACATTGAATTAATTTTAGGTTCATAATTCAATTCCTACAAATACCACCTAAATATACTGCGCAACATTCCTGCAATCCAACTTTGTAGCTTCTCCTAAGTGTGAAAACTAATTCCCTAAGCTACTCTAACCTTCTATCCCTCTCCCACTATGAATTCAAGTGACCTTTGACAAGTCTTGCATTTGAAGAATTAGATTGTAACCTACAACCTCATAGAGATTGTAACCTAAAGAAAATTTGTTCATCAATTATTGGTGATCACATAATAGAAAAAAAACCCCATGAATTACTTTTTGGATCAAGATAAAATGTAAATTTGATTTTATATATTTTTACACTCTTAGGCAATGTGAAGTGAACCCCTAATCCATGGCAATCCAACCACTGGATTGCAGATTCCCATCCTTGTGATCATACTAGATAAATTCCAAGTGTACCCATCTAGTCTATCTATTGGATTAGAATAAAACATATCAATAACTCTAAATTTGAGCTAGAGAAGGAAGAGAAAATCAGAGAACTCTATTTGAGTTGAATTAAATTCATGGCTATGATTTTGTCATACTGGATCTTTTACTTCCATCCCATGGTTTAAGTTCTTTTAATGAGAGTTATTTGATCTGAGATTAGATGATTATTATTTAAGCACAACAAGTCAAGGGACCTACTATTATTTTAAATGGCCAATTATTGTGTTCTAGTTGTAAAAGGTAGCTAAGTTAGTACCATATGTGTAATTGGTTTGATTAAGAGTAAATTAAATCAAATTTAATGGCTAAAGAATAGAAAACTTTTATATCCCTCATCTCTGGGCCAGTTTAGGCATGCAATACCTCTAGAGAATCTAGTTTAGGAGTTAGGGCATCTGATTAATTTAATTTGATGAATCCAATTTTAATTGAATTTAGTTAATTAATTAACTAGAATGCCAATTAGCCTATGATGAGTCTCAAATTTAGCATGGGAGTCTTTGGTGATGTCCCACGTATCCTCAATTTTTCTCATGGTTATTTGGTGTATCGTCTACCCTTTGTACAATTTCTCAAGATCTCAGTTATGATTCAACCTAGAATTTTAAAAAATTTCATCACTCAATCCATAAAGGATTTTAGCATGAATTTTTTTTTTCTATAGGCATAATTTGGTTTTAGGGTTAGATGGCCACTAATTTAAAAATTATAATGTGTAGATCTACTTAGACAAGTCTTGTAAATCCTAGGTCTAGACATTTTAGGAAAAGATTAGAAACAATTATAGTGATCTAAATAAGCCCAAAATTTTATAGAATGTTCCTAAGTTTCTTAGGGATCTCTAGAATTAATCCCATGAAAGTTTGAATTCATTAGTTAGGAATATTATAAACCATGATTTTAATTCAAATAGAGTTATGTAAATGAACTAGGATTTTGAAATTATATAGTTAAATATAAATAATCATAAAAATGTAAACTAAAGTGTATTGAACTCCTAATGTAATAAGGAATCCACGAAAGATAAACCTTCTCATTATGCATTAAACTCACTTAAAAACCACTTAAGTAAAGATTCATTAATATATTCAATAAGTCGCTAAAAATAAAATAAAAATCAAAATGCTTTCTAACTTTCAAAGTTTTCCTCGTAAGATAGTATTGTCCTACGATTAACATTTCATGAAAGTTTTAAGTCATTTGGTTGCCAAGATATGACCTTCTAGATGAAGCCCTAATGGTAAAGGAAAACTTAAAGAAAAAAATCTAAATAAATTCTATAAAAAATTATAAAAATATAAAATCACTTTTCTTGGAATTATACTAAACTAAAGAATTAAAGATACAAAATGATTTTTTAAATTCTAATCATTAAATCCTAAATAAACCTAAGTCAAACCCTATCCCTTTAATAAGCCATAAAACATTGATTAAATTTTTGTCTTTCAAATGGAATCAAAATCTTATAAATTGGTCCTTGGATCACTAATGATTCATAGTACAAATTTCATGTGTTTGGAATCCATTTGATACTCAAATAGTAAACCCTAATTCATTAAATACATATGGACCCATTAACTTGCAAAATTCATAAATAATTTAAAAAGATTAAAAAATATAAAATAAAATGTGTTAGATTTGTAATTTTAATTTTAATCAAAGAAAAATAAAACCTAGAAAGATTAAAAAGTAATCCTAAGTCAAATACAATCCAAACCAAAAATAAGCTTAAAGGAACCTTAAAACAAACTTAAAGTAAAGAACATATTAAGAAAATAAATAATTACAAAAACCTATAAATTTATAGAATCATTTTGAGGTTGTCTTCAACTTTAGTAGTGATTTTATAAATCTTTAGGACCCAAATAAATTTAAAGCATTTCTTTAAACGAAACTTAACAAACCTAAAATAATTGAAAATCCTTAACTCCTAAAACATTCAAATTAGATATATGCCTTTATCTTTTCTCTTTGGGTAGGATGATTGCATTTGTTTGTAATTAGGACTTATTGATTAATAAACTCATTTCACTTCAAGTTCATTATTCAATATGTTCTTGAAACTTTAAATAAAAATGTAAGTAACAAGCCATTCAAGTTTCAATAACATCCTTAATGCCATAAAACTTAAATTTATATAAACACCTTTAGACCCTTAAACTAACCAAACATTAAAAAAAAAAAATATATTTAAAGCCATTTATGATTGACTTGGAATACAACATAACACATTAGTTTGCTCATTAGGGAAACCAATTCTAGCCTTAGAGTAGGGGAGTCATTCTAGATGATGAATGCATTATTTACTACTTGTGTTTGTATTTTCAATGCGTTTGGTGGACTTATGCAAGTGTTATGATGGTTGAGTGAATTTGTGATGATGATACGATGACAATGTTATCTTTGATGAACATTTAGGGGCCTTGTGATTAGGAAGGCTTTGAATGTTTATTATTAATATATATTTTCTTTGGATGGCTATGCTTATAATGGGCTACTATAAAAATTTGGAAAAATTAATTAAATTTTAAATAAACAAATTTTCTATAGGTTCTTACGTTGCCTAGCCCCCTTAAATAAGAAAGCATGGAAAAAGTTATAGGTTGCTTAATTACTAAGTAAGTGCTCCGCATTGTGTGTTATGATGAAATGATGAATGTTTGAAATATCAAATGCTTTTTACTAACCTTAAAGGGAGTATAAAGTTTTTTCCTTTTAAATGTAAATTATAAATCAATGTTAAATTAAAAATTTTTAGATTTTTCATTTTTAGGATAGAGGAAGAAAAAGAGAACCTTCTTCCTTTGAAGGTTTCTTCTTTTGTAGGCTTTTTTGGAGGATGATCAACCCTAAAGGTTGTCAAAGTCTAATAAAAATTTTCATTTTTATGAATGAATTGCATCAACTCAAGGATTAGAATCAATATTGTAAATTTAAAGATATTACCCGATTACCTGTCTTTATAAATTTTTGTATTTAAGTAGCACTTTCCATATTTGGACATTCTTTTGGACATTTGGACATTGTTATATTTTGATGATCATATGCTATCGTGGTTGGGTGAGTGATTATTTACTCTGATTGTACTTTAAAAAACTCATGTTTTTTAGGTTTATTTATTTCATATACTTTTGCCAAAACTTTCATTAATCTAGAGCAAGAAAAATTTAAGTCTAAATAACATAGATAGATAATCCATTTAGAGTGTAAACCAGGGTTCTGTCAGAAACCATTGTATATTTTACTTATATTATTTGTTTAGGTACCTACCCACTTGTGGGATTGGATAAGACACATGACCTTTTAGGGTGCTTGCTATATCTTTTCGGAGGTATGCTCATTTAGAAAAAAAAATACTTTTTAAGCCTTTTTTAAAAGTTCAAATAATTATAATTTTTCATGGCCAACTAGTATACTTTGCATTGGGAAGAAATTCAAAATTAAAATTTAATTATATTTAGCCTTAAGTGCATGACTACCATTCATAAGTATACGACTAATTTGCATTTTCTTAGATGTCAATCCCAATTCCAAAAATAAATAACAACCTATCCATCATACATGTTTTAAAAATTGAAATCATAATTTTAACGTACTAGAATAGAGTTTAGCTAACTAATGTATGTGCACTAGTGTTGGGTGTTCTCTTAAATCTTCTGTGAGGTCTAAAGATATAAATCTCATCTCACTATTCTTGGATTTCATTAGATTGGGTCTGACCACTACTCTATAGTGATTAATCTTAGTCTAGGTTTTAAGGGAGATGTTAGTTTATAAGTCCTCACCCTCTAATGCCTTTACTGGTTGCAATGTATTTCTCTACCTGTTCATGTAGATCATGAAAATTTTATTCAAAGCTTAATGTAGCATCTAAAAAAGAATGATGGAGAATATCTATTTGATAATTTCATTTCTTTGGGTTAAAATAACAAACAACTTTGAATGGTATTTTTTGAGTCATTCAAAAAATAACACAATTATATACAAACTCAAAAGTAGGTAGCTCCAACTCTTAAGTGACAATATTCTTACTTACTAGAGACCTTAGAAAGTTGGATAATTATCATTTAACTACTTTTATTTAACCATTTGTTTGGAGGTAAAATGCAAATGAAAATATTAATTTTTCTCGAAAAACTTTTCACAATATTTTTAAAAAAATATGAAACAAATCTAACTTTCCTGCTTGAAACTATTATTTGAGGTAACCCATGTAGACTAAAAATTTTCATGAAGAAAAGTTAGGTTTTGTGGGAGGAAAACCTAGTTTTTGAATAGGGTAAGAAATATTCTATTTTAGATAACCTATCAAAAACTATAAAATTAGGTTAGGCAATTATAACCTAAAGTAAAGTCAATGGCATACTAGATGTCTCTTGTTGAGGGCAACTCATTAGGTATCTCATTTAAGAAATCAGGGGACTCAAAAAGGAGTTTGGAGACAACATCATGTTTGTGAGTCTCTAAAAAGGTTGGAGTGATCTCCTTAACTTAAAATAAGTGCAGTTTGGTGTCTAAATTTTTTTTTCTAGATATCTTAAAACATAAGTATTCAATTAGGATCTAACAGAAGTATATAATTTAGTAGGAAAGCCTTACAATATTAATTGTGAGGATGTTATGGTTGGGGTCTGGGGAGTGGAGGTTAATAATTATAATGTGAAATTTGGGTATTTATTTAGAGGGAGTCTTATGATTCAGATAAAAAAAGATTTTATTTGAGAAAAGTTCAACCACTTTCACCTATGGTTTAATAGGGCATCGTAATAGTCTTATTATAAACTTTGAATGCATAAGTATTTCTCTCAATCATAATGGATCACATCCCTATCAATCATAATGTGTTATGTCTATTTATAAAACTTCACACTAGATCCGACCCCCATAATGCTCATATTAATTGGGACAAGTATCTAAAGTGAAGGGAGAAGATGTGTGATTAATAGAACAAACAAAATATTGCTAAGGTAGAGATTTAGGTTTTAGGTTTGTATGAATAAGGCCATTATTGTAGATAACATTCATTACACTCTCACTAACCATAACAACTTTACATGTCTTCTCATTACAAATTGCTATCATTTAAAAAATACTATTACAACAATGAAAATCTTTCAAATTTTATTTATCCACTTAAAGACACATCATAATATCCATAAGTGTATCATGAAAATGACCTTTTTTTTTAAAGAGTGTTATGTTCTAAAAATTTCTCATAAGTTTCATGTTCAAGGAATTGACTCTCTTAAGTTAAATTTTCTTGGTGTAATGTTTCAATATATAAAAGTTTTGAATGACATTTATAGCAAAGAATATCATTGGAGCTCATATAGTTAGGTTTAGAGAGAGTTTTAGGATGTTATATTCTAGTGGATGATGAGATAATGGACTTCGAGGCTGATGATCTAGTAGTAGACCTAGATGTGGAAGTTGAGTTGGATGAGTTTATAGGTTTTGAGGAGGGGATCACTTTTTTTTTTAATTTCTCAATGATCAAGGAAAAATGAAAAGTATCTTCTAAAGTCTGAGGATCAAGTAATTCAATTTTATTCTTATTTTAGCTTGAAGTACAATGTGGCACATTGTTAATTAGAGTAAGTGCAGTTCATCATTACTAGGTGAGACTCATAGGTATTCATATAGTCAATCGCAGGAATAATTTCTTATTTTAGGCTAACATTTGACTATATATATATATATATGTTTATCTTGATACTTAGGATAGTAATTGGGCTTATGAAGTCCTTTCATCTCAACTGATGCAACAACAAGATTAAGGTTAAGGATAATATCTCAAACCAAGGCACCATACCTAGGTTTGGTCCATTAATCATGAAAAAATCTCAATGTAAGCCCATGGATATCTCATAATCCGCTTAAAATAATTGAAAAATAATCAAAAAGCTTAAATTAAGTTCCCTTGAGGGTGGGTGGGCCATACCATCAAGATGGCAAAAAGCTTCATATATTAATTAATTTCATGTCTAATCTACTTATAATATTTGTCCAATTAAAATTTTCTTATATTTGAAAGCTTTAAATTTAATTTTTGTTTCTCTTATTAACCTTTTCTTTATATTAGAATAAGTAATAAATCCATTTTATAAGTAAATTATTGGCTCCCAAGGCTTGAAAGAGGCCTATAAATAGAACCTTACATTATACTTTTTTATTGATTATTTTTTTTGGTTGTGCCAACTTAATGTGAAAATTATAAGATGCTATTATACTCTATGGTGAAGCTTAATGGCTGATCACCTAGGGCTTTAGTGAGTCCTTAGTTATCTTTTCTTACCCTTACTCCTTTTATCTGACAAAATTTTTTATCTCCTCTACATAACATCAAGCCTAGCTTTTGTTAACACCAAAACCCATAAAATCTCTTTGAACTCTCACAAATATTCCCATACATTTCTTGCAACCTTTTAGGCCCCAAATCCCCAATGATCCTTAGATGCCACAACCAAAATACTAATATAAAGAGACAATTTTCTATTGTGAAAAACTAAATTAAAAATATCATAACTCCTTAACCACTAATCTAAATACCACCATTAATTTTCTAACATCACTAAACATTGATTTTGAGTTCTACATTATTTTTATCTAAGGAAAACCCATCTTTTAATAGCCTAAAGTTTTCAACCCCAAATCTATCCAAAATTTAAGTTCCTATTTTATCAAAACCTAACCAACCCTTACATTATAACCCTAAGGGAATATCAATAAAGTTATTAACTTCACCAATAAAAACCTATAGCCATAAATCATTAACCCTAGTCCATTCGCTTCTACCATTTCAATGTTTATTTGCTAAGATGTTAGTTTATTAGTTTTAAGCAGACCTGTAAGTTTCAACTTGGTAAAATTTATTTGTTGGTAATTTTTAATATTATACGAGTAAAAAAATCTATTATTTAGGTCAACTTGAATCAGTATTTATAGAGATCAAGAATTCTATTAAAAATTGTGGCTTCAATTTTTATTTTAGAGTTATGATCTTTGGGAACCCTAAAGTCTGATCTTGGTTGATGTTATTGAAGTGCAAGTCTTCTAATTGATTATCCCTAAGTTCTGGCTTAAGTTGTATGTGAAACCCAATAGTCATGTTTTGTAGTTAATCTTGAAGAGTTTAAAATGAACTAAACTTTTCATTAGTAACATCCATTTTTTTCATGGTTTAATGGGAATTGTTCACATTATTTTGAAGTTCTTCAAATTATGCTGAGGTGGCCACTTCATAAGGCATATTGATATACATGGTGTAATATTTTTTTAATAATGAATGAGAGTAAGAAGATATGAAAAGGTTTTAGATGAGAGAGAAGAAAAAAGAATATATTTTTTTAATCAAAATAAAATTGAGACTAAGAGAACTTCTTAGAGGGGATGGGGGTATGAGACCACTAACGTTCCAAACTATCCTTAGAAATTTTAGGACTTTTTGATAAAGTTCTATCTAACATTAAAAGCATAGAGTTTAACAAAATGTACTATAATGTATAAATAAGGTAAAACTTTAATTCATGGGATTGCAATGATAATAATTTGAAAAGAGATAAATCACAGTTGTGACGTACCTCAAATTCATTCAATCTTAAAAAATTAAATATTGCCCCAAACGATTTTTAATTCTGCTTTGGGTGATGTGTTCTTTCAAATTTGATTACCTTGAGTTATTTTGACCCATTAAATCAAATACCAATATGACGTAGAGTTTATAAGATCTTTATAATGAAGATAGCCACTTGATTGGTATCCTCTTAGGGTGGTGATGCAAGAGTTATTTAGGTCGTCATGAAATGAGAATTAAGGTTTTGGATAAATTGGGTGCTTAAACTTCTAGGCTATCAAAAGACAAGTTTTCCTTAGAGAAAATAAGGAGCTCTAATTTAAGGGTTTTGGATGTCAGAGAACTTATAATGATTTTTTTTTATGATTTATAGAACAATGATTAAGGAGTTAATAAATTTTTGACCCGTTTGCTCAAAATGGAAAATTATCTACCTATATTGAGATTTTGGCTATGGTATATTAGGGAGTTGTTGAGGCCTAAGTAGTTTATGGAGATGAGGAATAATATTTAGGAGAGTTCTGAAAATGTTGGATGTATTTTGGGGTTAAGAAAAGCTCATATAAATACACCCACTATAGTAATCATGACATAAGGTACTCACTTGAGAAAGAATGGTTTTAATGCAACAAAAAATAATGTGTAATTAAAATAAAGCAATCATACCAAATGAAGAAACTTCATTAATGAATGAATTATTAAACAAGCTTAGCTCACAACAAAAATATTAGAAAAATAAAAATATAAAAAGTGGTGCAAAACTACTTACTAGCATAAAAAATCCTTTACAATAGGTCATTTGCCATCTCTGGCAATAGCGCTCCTAAGTTCTCTAAATAACCTAAGAAGAATCTCTTTGCCTCTATAAAGGAATTTTCCTTTACTTTGTTGCCAGTGGTCACCATGTCAACCATCTGGATTACAAGTTCCTTCATTACTTTTGTAATTACCTCAATGGTCAAACCTTCCCACAAGTTTATAGCGCCCCTAAAAATGCCTTTCAGATTTACCATCATCTCCAAAAGGCTGAATTGCTTAGCCACTGCTTCCACCGTAGTCAACTCTTGTGTGGGAATGACATGGATAGAGAGACTCATGGATAAAAAATACCCAGCCTTATCAATCAGTGCCTTATATACATACTCCTCTTCCTCCTTGGCCATAACTTCGCCCAGCTTGGCCAGAACATCCTATGCTTGCTTATCAGCCCAAGAGTGTCTCGTTATTATTGAAGGCTGAATGACCTAGGTAACATGCACAAGCAGGGCCCCTATGGTAAAGATTGAACTATCAACAATAAAAAACTCCTTACCTTGAAAACTTAAGAAGACTATAAGAAGTCATTCATGTAGGACAATCACCTTTATATATATTGCCTAGGTTCTAACAGTTCAAAGCCATTTTTTCTAACTCACTAGGAGGGTTTCCTTATTAACTCACTCGAGAAAATACAGAATATGGACTCTTTCATAACAGGCACCGTTTCCCTGATAGACCTCATCTCAAATACTTTAAATTATCCTTATTATTCTTACATGTATTTGCTAGACGCACTTGCTCAAGCCTGTGAGGAGTTTCCCAAATTCAATACCTACCACCTCTTCAGCTGATGCCTTTACTGGTTGCTATAGAGGCACTCACCTCATTGACCTCAAATTAAAGAGACATCATCAGAGTAAGTGGAGAAGCTAACTCTCGTAGCTTGTACCATGCAGGCTCTAGTGATGAGAGGTTCATTAGTCACCACTACCCTAGCATGAGAGACTATGGTCACCTTGGTATACCTAGGCTTTACATTACCGCTTTTGTATGAGCGGATGTGGTGGGTTCAAGGGAATCCTAAATTTTCTATCAACCATCTTCGGCCATTTTTCTTTGGCTTCTCAAGGTATTCTGGGCATAAAACCTTCTTTGAGCTTAGTACCAACTCGAGCCAAGTTACCAAGGTTCAACTTAACGACACTCACACGTATAAAAATACTTCTTAGGAAATCCAAAATGTATAATTTCCCTAATTATGCTGCAGCTATTTATAGGGGCTGCAAAAGAAAGTGGCATCACATCAAATAATGCTAATATCATGGCTATGGAAAATATGGTAGTAAATTTTTATTTAGTCTCTCATTACTATTTTGTAACCCTGTTATGTACTCTTCATTTTCATTTATTTATACTTTTTCTATTCACCCACCAAAGGGTCAAGCAAGTCAGGAAACTAAATGTGCACTCATATATACCTCCACAGGTGCCTAGTAGGTTGTCGGCAGGTTGTGATGAAGGAACTAATAATGTCTAGTGGGACCCAATGGTGAACTCGCCTAATGATCAGTAGATGCTACTCCGATAAGTCTCAAGGAAAAACTCACCTAATTATCAGCTGGTATTACTCACCCGGGCTTATAGAGGGAGGTTGTCCTTCATAAAAGGAGATCATGATTCTTTACAAATTAAGCAACTTGTTACTTGCCACATAAGAAGCTAACCACCGGGGTCACTCACTCTTATCCAAAGTGGGCATCGCCATTAATGCTCGGTTAGCTCAAGTATAATAAAATGGCCACTCATGGGGTCCTCAACTCATCCTATTGTGACTGTCCAACCTAGTGCTCTTCCTTATCTCAATAATAATTCACTTGCCTCCCTCTTTTAAGAAAATTTGAGGCCTCAGCTTAGATCGCTTGAAACCACAACATGCCTACCAGTCATAGGTCCCCTTAGCTTAGCAGTCGCGGATGGACTTGCTCAAGTGTGCTTGCCTGAACAAATTCAGCTTGCAAACTAGCTCAATATATGATCATTAAGGTCATACTTCATTGTCTTTCTCTTAGCCAATCAAGAGACGACATATGTCTGAGGCAATCTGTATGATAGTCATTTAAGTCAATCTATTGTTTATCTTTTAGATGCAGTCTTTCGTGTAACGCTTGGATCCTACAAATTAAGGGTGAAAAAGAGTATTTTGGATATTTAATCTCATTGAGATTTTGAGCCTCTTAATCATTTATTCAAAATTTTCTCTAGTAAACTATTTTCTCTCCATTCTTATGCAAGTTTTAGATTACCCGTCACAAACTTCATCTGTTAGTAAAGTCGGGCGTTATCTATGGATAGATTTAAATCCAGCTGCTTTCCAAGTGATTTATTTTATTGGAGCTATGACTTGGCTAATAAACATAATAATTAAGAAACAATTAAGAAGTGGTTGCGAAGTTTCTATTAGATTTAAAGAGTAGATATCTAATCATCAGGGTGATAGTTGTCGGCATAGCTTGTTGGCCACTTTCTCTGTTTAAGCAATCCTGTTCTTAGTTCTGCTTATAATTTGATGGTTGTGCTAGGAATAACATCGATGCTATTTCACCAGATTGACGGCAGTTCAAAATGTGCTTAGAGTTCATTAATTGATTTTTATTTCAATTTCAGAAATCTCTTACATCTACATTTTATTATGTTTAACCATGTTAGATTGTTAGGCAGCCAAACAAACCTTTTTAATTTTAGGAGAGAAAAAAAAAAGAGTAAGCATTTCAAATATTGCTGGGCTCTTGCTAAACAAGAGCACCGGATGGTTTAGTGCTTACAAAGGAAGAATCAAGTAACAGCCAATGTGATATACAAGTTAAGATCAGTAGCATCCACTACATACAAGCAAACTATGAATTTCATTTTTCTTACAAGAATTTTAGTGCAAGAGAGTATCAATTATACTTGGTCAACAGACAGAAAATAAGATAAAGGCTAAGAGCCTCGTTTATGATCGAGGATAAATACAGTAGAAGTACTTTCAGTAACTGATCAACTAAACTGGTCTGTGTGGCCAGACTGATTTATCTTCTGACGAACCTTCATGATATAATCTTTTGCTTTCTTGTCGATGTCTGGCTCGGCATACCAGTTTGGTCGATCTTCATCGCTTCGCCAGGTCTTGCTCGGGTGGTTCTGACTAGCTTCTGCCTCTTCTTGGAGAAAACGAGTTCTCTTCTTGATGCAAAAGAAACTGAGAATGGCCTTCACTGCCATCTTTCTTGTTGCTCTTGACCACTCAGAGCTTCTGTATGCATGACCTGTAGTGTCCATCAATATTTATAGTAAAAGACAGTAACAGACTTTGGTATATAGAAAGGAAGAAAAGTTCAGGAATTCCTCCAGTAAGTTCCATGCTATTAGCATAACGCCTTTACTTTGCTATGCCTTTAACTTGATTCAAATGTTAGGCACTTTGACCAGACCAGACCAGACCAACACAGTGGTTGACTCTGGTTGGTAAATTCTTAAGAGGTAAGTATCCAGGTTGAGGTGTGGCACGCAAGTTATTTAAATTTCAGAATAACATAAAGTTGTTACTGTTTATTAAAGTTGCTGCTGTTCAGCCCCCCAGAAATATTCTTTGATTGTATCAATTATAAGAAAGCAAGCATCAGACATTGACTGGTCCAACCTTCTTTGTTTGTAACAATTCTACGAAAGAGGGCACACTTTTTTACTTGGCGTCATCCCAGACAATTTTATTGACTAGGAATAAGAGAAAGTGAAGAAATTGAATAGCTTCAAGAAACAATCCTTCACATTACCAGATTGTTGAGAAAATCGTAAAGCGTTTGAACAATTTCCTAGCACTTATATAGTATGTTTTGGTGAAATAATTGGGATAAATGTAAAAGGATTTAACTTCTGAACTTCATATTGGTGCTTGATTCCTCTATAATTAATATGTAATTGGGTACATCTAATAACTGTGAACTAATATGGTTTTTTTACTTGCAATTCTTTACCAATATTTGTTGTTTGCCAGAACATTCACGGTGGTAGAGAGATAGAGAGTTTAATGTCCTAACTTTGAAAGAAAATCTAATGCACACACAGATAAGAGAGAGGTGCAACAATCATAACAGACACTAGATTTTTATGTTGAAAAACTAGGAAAGGGAAAATCATGGGGCCTGACCCAAATGAAACAACTCCATTAGTGTTTGTCGTTGATTACAAACGATGCCCAACATTGGCACAATATAGAAAATATATATTGTATAGAATGCATTACATGGTTAGGATTGGAAGAATCCAATGGCAAGAGAGTTGTTCTTAAAAAATCATTGGCCTATTGGTTTGGTTAGCAAGATCAATATTGGGTAATGGAGGTCGGAGGATAGTCGGGCAACAAAAGTTAAAGGGATAGTAGTCTAGCGACGAGATTCGAAGGGACCATAGTCCAGCGATGGTGATCGGAGGGACCGTAGTCAAGTGACGGTGTCGAAGGAATCGAGTCGAGTGATTGAGGTTGAAGGCTTCGTAGTCAGGTGATGGTAATCGGATGGCGAGGGTTGAGCGCATACTCGACAATGGTGGTTGGATGAAGGTTTGACAGGGATAGACAGGCGGCAATACATGGGTGGACATTTGGTAATGGCCGGCAGGTGAAAGCCAGGTGGTGATGGCGGGTGGGGAGGGTTCTCCAACGATTGTACTTGGGTGGAGTGTTGTGATTCTTCAAGCTTCAAAGCTCTTTTGAATCTCTTGCTCAAGGTCCAAGTCCCCAAATCATGTGGGAAATGGGGGCCTATTTATATATTTTTTAGATTGGTATGCTCCATAAATTTTGAGAAGATCTGGAGCAAATTCGGAGTGCTCCATCGGATGATCTATATTGATTCCCCCAATCATGGATTGTTTCTTCAGGTGATATGTGCCTAAATGGTGTTGGAATCAAGCAATTTTAAACTCATTGAATTTGTCTCATTGAGCAGCTTGATTCAAATATAAGCTTGCCAAATTTGAAGATCATTCAATCAATTAATTATTGTCCTCAAGCTTCCAAAAATGCTTGATGCCCCTAATTTCAGCTCATTTGGGCTCAGATTGAACTAATTTTTGTATTATTGGGTTCATCTTAACGAGATAGTTTGTTCGATTATAAGCTTGCTAAAGTTGGAGTTCGAATGGTCTCGAATTGAATCTTGAAAGTTTCAAGCCAAATGTGCCTCGATATTCATGCCCGATCAGTGATTTTTTATGAAATATCACTTGAATCCAAATTTGTCTAGTGGATGATGGCAGGCCATACTTTATGAAATATCACTTGAATCCAAATTTTGTCCAAATCTATTCTCTATCATACCTATGAGCCGAGGACTTGTGTGTGAGGATGATGAAGGTAGAAACAAAGAGGGGATGATAGAGAATAGATTTGGACAAAATCTTTATTATCTAAACTAGAAGTACAAGAATGATAGAGGGGCAAGTGCTTTATCTTATAGAGCTTAAGATAGGGTTGAAGGGCTCATTGTCAGGCGATGGTAATCGAATGGCAGGGGTTGAGCGGAGACTCGATAATGGTGGTTGGATGTAGGTTCGATAGGGATAGTCGGGCGGTGATTGTCGGGTGGACATCTGGCGATGATTGCCACGTTAAACTCCGGTGTGATGGCTGGGTGTCGAGGGTTCTCCAATGATTGTACTCAGGTGGAGTGTCGGGATTCTCCAAGCTTCAAATCCCTTTTAAATCTCTAGCTCAAGGTTAAAGCCTCCAAGTCCCACCATCATGTGGGAAGTGGGGGCCAATTTATATATGTTTTAGATTAGTATGCTCCATAAATTTTGAGAAGATCTGGAGCAAATTCGGAGTGCTCCATCAGATGGTCTATATTAATTCCCCTAATCATGGATTGTTTCTACTGATAATATGTGCCTAAATGGTGTTGGAATCAAGCAATACAGGTTCACTAAATTTGTCTCATTGAGCAGGCCAATTCGAATATATGCTTGCAAATTTGAAACAATCAATCAATTAATTAATGTCCTCAAGCTTCAAAATATGCTTGAAGCCCCTAATTTGAGCTCATTTAGGCTTGGATTTGACTAAATCTGGTATTTTTGGGTTCATCTTATCGAGATAGTCAGTTCGATTTTAAGCTTGCTAAAATTGGAGTTTGAATAATCTCGAGTTGAATCTTGAAAGTTTTAAGTGAAATATGCCTCAGTATTCATGCTCAATTAAGGTGACTTTTTACGTATCTATTGAATCTAGATTTTTATAGTGGACAATGCCAGGTCATACTTTATGATCCTACCTATGAGCTGAGGACTTGTGTGAAAGGATGATGATGGTAGAAAGAAATATGGGATGATAGAGAATAGATTTGAATAAAATCTTTAACATCCTAACTAGAAGTACCAGAACGAGAGAGGGGCAAGTTCTTTATCTTATAGATCTTAAGATAAACAAATAAAAGCAACATCTATTTATCTTTCTCTATTTCACCATAGTGTCATCATCCTTGTTGTTGTTGGGATCCCTTTGCGTGTTGGTCTTGAGATCTATATTTTTCTATTAGGATTAAGATTATGATTTGTGCGTCCTTTGTCATTGGGATTAAGAACTTGAGTTTCCCTCCTTCATTGTTGGGATTGAGGTCTTAAGTTGTGTGTCCTCCTTTTGTATCCCCCTCCTCCTATTTACATAGTTTTGAATGCTACAAAAGAGTGTGTATGTATTACAATAGTCATACTATCATTTTTTTAATGTGGCTCAACCAGCTGTGCCAAGTGGTGTAACAAACTTGTGGGACATTATGCGGGGTAGATGAACCCATCAATATATGGATATCGAGTCGATGTGATGTAGGAAGATGGTCTGAGGTCGCCTCACTAAAGCAAGAGGAGGCGAGTGATGATTTTACGTTGATCTCTGAGGTTAGTGATGATCTGGCTGTGAGAGATGGTTGTAGATAAGATGTGTGTCTTTAGCTTGATTTTTTATATGTCTTACATAGAAGACTTCACTTTGACTAAGATGAATAACAATTTTTCTAACTGAGAGAGAACTTATGAGGTCGCCCCCATAAAGGAGGATGACTTCTTAGAGGAAGTTGCCGGATGAGGTCCACCATGCTCTAGTGATAAGCCCTTCCCATCTTCTAAGGGAGTCCTTCGAATGGACTAACCTAAGAAAAGGAGGGAATCCTCCTTCCATGTCACCCAAACATAACTTGTTTGATACCTATAATAAGGTACATGTATAAGTAGTCATGTATGTACATTTAGTTCCATTATTTATTCAACTTTTTGACCATCGAATGTCATAAAGGTTAAATAAATGAATTATAAATTAGAGAAAAAGTATGAGCAAATGCAAATTTACTACCCTGATTCTTATCTTCCATGTATCACTTGAGACTGAATGATCTCATCACAAGGTTTCTAAATAAATACTAGCTTTGAGCAAAGATAATATCTACTTTTTGCTTCAAACTCTTGAATCTTGCATAAATTTGGGCAAGATGGATCTTTCCTCTCTACTTGGTATTCATACTTCAAGGAAGGTGACCTTTAAGAGAGCATGAGCTGCTTTCAATATGGAGGCCTCAAATGTTTAAAAGGCTATGCCGAGTAAGTTTGTTGTTAGAGAGGATGTGTGAGTATTAGTGGACTTGATAGATCTTATCGTGGGTTCACTATTGAAGAAGATGTGTGTTGATATTGTGGATCTAGTTGTCATTGAGGAATGCCAGTCATTTAGCCTTTTTGTGGTGACGAAGTAGACGGGTGCTCTTGTTACTCTAGTTATGATTAATAGGCTTGAAGAGAGGAATCTATCACAACCCTACCCTAATAACTCGATATCACACAGGTTATATCATATCCGATTGTGGCAAGACTGACCCCAAGATCTGGTTTATGATTTGGGCTTATAACGACTCCCGAATAAATTCTTGACTGTTACAGGTAAAAATACAGTTTTCAAATTTTTGAGTTATCATAATCCACCCACCTTAAGAAAAATGTCATCCTCGACATTCCCAAATCAAAATATGTCAGAATAGACCTGGATAGAGCTATCTCATCTCAGATTCCTTCTCCCAAGTAGCCTCTCTGGCGGTCCTATGCTTCCACTGCACCTTGACCATCAAAATCTGTTTGCTCCTTAATTGTCTAACATCGTATGCAAGAATTCTATCTGGCTCTTCTCTATAGTGTAGACTTGGATGAACCTCCACATCATTAGCAGATAATCTCTTTCCAGAATCAGATACCCACTTTCTTAGAGAAGATACATGAAAGACATTGTGTATGTCGGACATATGATCAGGTAACAATAACTTGTAAGCAGAACTACCAATCCTCTCAACAATCTCAAAAGGTCCAATATACCTTGGACTCAGCTTACTGATTCTTCCAAATCTACTGACACCTTTCATCGGGCTAACCTTGACATAAACAAAATCACCAACTTGAAATTCCACCAGCCTGTGTTTTTGATCATAATACTTCTTTTTCCTATCCTGTGCAGCCCTCAATCTTTCTCTGATCAATTAAATTTTTGTTGTAGTGTCATCAACAAATGCTGATCCTATCACGTGTCTGTCACCCACCGCAATCAAAGATAAAGGTGTCCTGCACTTCCTACCGTACAAGGCTTCATAAGGGGCCATGCCAATACTAGACTGATAACTGTTATTATATGCAAACTCTATCAGTGGGATATGATCCTCCCAACTACCTCCCAAGTCCAAAACACAGAGTCTCAAAAGATCTTCCAGTACCTAAATAGTCCTTTCGGACTGTCCGTTTCTTTACGGATGAAAAGCTACACTGAAATGCAATTTCGTACCCAGACCCTGCTGAATGCCTCTCCATAATCTGGAGATAAACCATCCATCACGATCAGATACAATCACCTTTGGCACTCCATGCAATTTGATAATATCTTTGATATATATATGTGATAATCTGTCTACTGGATCAGTCTGTCGGATAGGAATAAAATGTACTGACTTGGTCAAACGATCAACAACAACCCAAATGGCATCATGTCCTTACCTCGATCTAGGAAAACCCATAGCAAAATCCATCGTCGCTTCCTCCCATTTCCACTCAGGGATAGGTAATAACCGTAAGAGACCACCTCGTCGCTGATCCTCTTCCTTCACCAACTGACAGACCTCACACTTTGAAATAAACTCAGCTATATCTCTCTTCAATCCAGGCCACCAGAACATACCTTTTTAATCTCCGTATATCTTGGTGCTTCCTGGATGAATAGTGTAACCCGAGTAATGTGCCTTATGTAGGATCTCAGCTCTCAAATCACCAACAGAAGGAACCCATAATCTATCCTTGCAAAAAATGACTCCAGAATCAGATAAAGAGAGTTATGGTCTCTTACCAGCCTTAATATGATCACTCAACTTCAAATACTCTGTATCTAATTTTTGAGCTTCTTGCATTCTTTCCTATAGCGTAGGCTGAATAATCATCTGAGCTAATAATTTCATATCTGTATTAACAGATACCACCTCTAATTCCAATTTCTCCAAATCTTGAATAAGAAAGTCTACAGGAGTAAGCAATGAAAGAGAAGTACCTGAAGACTTCCTACTCAAAGCATATGCTACCACATTCGCCTTATCAGGTTGATACTGAATAGATAGATCATAATCCTTGACCAGCTCTAACCATCTTCTTTGCCTCAAATTTAGATCCTTCTGAGTAAAAATATATTTCAAGCTCTGATGGTCAGTAAAGATCTCACATCTAACTCCGTACAAGTAGTGCCTCCAAATCTTCAATGCAAATGCAACAGCAGCTAACTCAAGATCATGTGTTGGATAGTTTCTCTCATGTGATTTCAATTATTGAGATGCATAAGCAATCACTTTATCATGTTGCATTAGTACACATCCCAGACCTCTCAATAATGCATCAATAAAAACTTGGAACCCCTCAGTACATGAAGGAATAGTCAAAATTGGAGCAGAAGTCAAATGATTCTTCAACTGTTGAAAACTCTCCTCACACTGTGGAGTCCATATGAAAGCTACTGACTTCTGAGTCAATCTCGTCAAAGGCAAAGAAATATGAGAAAACCCCTTAACAAACTTATGATAATAGCCAGCCAAGCCTAAGAAACTATAAACCTCTGAAACTGTAGTAGGCCTTGGCCAATCAGAAATAGCCTGAATCTTCTGGGGATCTACTAAAATGCCTGTACTGCTCACTACATGCCCCAGAAATGAAATGCTCCTCAGCCAAAATTCACACTTTGAGAACTTAGCATATAAATGATGTTGCCTTAGAATCTCTAGAGCAGTCCTCAAGTGTGTTGCATACTCCTTCTCAGATCTAGAATAAATTTTCTTTAAAGACGATCACAAACTGGTCCAAATACTTCTTGAAAATTCTATTCATCAAATCCATGAAGACTACTATGGTGTTAGTCACTCCGAATGGCATGACTAAAAACTTATAATGTCCATATCTTGTACTAAATGCTATCTTTGTCACATCATCTTCCCTTACTTTCAACTGGTGATAACCAGATCGCAGATCGATCTTAAAAAATACTAAACATCCAAGTAGCTGATCAAATAAATCATCAATCCTAGGCAAATGATACTTATTTTTTATAGTGACTTTATTCAACTCTCTGTAATCAATACACATGTACATTGTACCATCCTTTTTCTTCACAAATAAAATAGGTGCTCCCCATAGAGACACACTAGGGTGGATGAATCCCATATTAACTAACTCCTGAAGCTGAACCTTTAACTCCCGAAGCTCCTTAGGTGCCATTCTATATGGAGCTTTAGAGATCAAAGCAGTACCCGAAAAGAGATTGATATAAAACTCTATCTCCCTATCTGGGAGGTAAAGTCACTAATTCCTCTGGGAAGACATCTGAAAACTCCCAAACTACAGGGACACTACTCACAGAATCAGAAGAGAGTCTTACATCTCTGACATATGCAAAAAATGCTATGCTACATTTCCTCCAAATTCTATCCATTTCTAGAGCAGAAATCAAACAAAAGAGAACACCTCTGATTCCCTGAAATATGAAGCTCTCACCATTCTGATACAAGGTCACTTTCTTCTTTAAGCAATCAATCTGAGCCCCATATCGACTCATCCAGTCCATACCCAAAATGACATTTAATGCAAAGATAGGTAGCAAAATCAAACCAGATCTCCAAACTCTATCAAAAAAATTCCAAATCACAAAAACAAACCCTACTAGCTACCATTTCATCTCCGGTAGGCAAAACCATATACAAAGAAATAGGTAATAATATGGAAGACAAACCGAGAGAATCAAAATACTGCTCAGACATGAAAGAATGGATAACACCAGAATCGAATAAAATATGGCAAGGAGATGCTGAAATATAAGCCGTACCTGACACAATATCTGGGGACTCACTGGCCTCTTGCTGCGTCAGACTGTAAACTCGTGGATGTACTGGGGTCAAAGCAACAGAACTACCTACACCTCGTGAACCTCTAGAAGGCTGACCTTATGATACAGGACCAACATCCAGGCTAGGTGGTACTGCCCTCAACCTACCTACTGTCAACTATGTAGAGCCTCTGAAATTAAAATGTCTATGAAAACCATCTTGTGGACACTCAGCAATCTTATGTCCAAACTGACCACAACGAAAACACCTACCTGATGCTCTGTAACACTAACCACTATACCTTCTACCACACTGCTGACATAATGGAGCCTCACTCACTGAACCTCCAGAACTAATAACACTGCCGCTATCTGATCCAGAATAAATTGCTACTAGCTATCCCCTCCTTCTTAACTCAATAGGTCAAAACTTGCTCTTCTTCCCAACATGGCTACTGCTAGCTATTTCGCCACCAAATCTCTTCCTACTTGTAGCCCATCATTACTGCACTGCTACCAGATCAGTCTCTATCCTCTTAGCCCTCTCGACCAACTGAGTAAAGTCTATAATATCATGTGCCAACAGTGGCTGTCTCAAAGCATCTTGGAGTCCCTCCAGAAATTAGTAACACTTCTCCTCAGGATTGCTAACTAACTGTGGAGCAAACCTAGAGAGAGTAGTAAACTCTGCCTCATACTGCATCACTGACATGCTTCCCTGAATCAACTTCAAAAAAGAGCTCTGTAATTATCTCATGACAGATGGAGGTAAAAACCATATCCTGAAGGTCTCAATAAACTCATCCCAAGTAATTAGAGTATTTGCACGACCCTAAAACTTCTCTCTCTGTTGGCCCAACCACCAATGCTCTGCCTCACCATCAAATAAAAATACAACTAATACAACTCTCCTCTCAGAAGGATAATGCATCCCATCAAGGGTCTTCTCTATTCTCATTAGCCAATCCTCAACTACTCTAGGCTCAATAACACCTGAAAGTCTAGAAGGTTGTAATCTCATAAAATTCTACAAATATCTATCTATGTCATCAGATCGGGTACCAACAACCCGTGTGTGAGCCTCACCAACTAGTTGTGCTACTATACCAGCAATCTGAGAAATTGCTTCAGAACTGATTATAAGAGTTGTACCCTGAACCTGAGCTGCCTTACTAGAACTCTGACCATTGGTTGTATCTGGATCTGGCTGAGGGAGAACAACCATCTCAAAACTCAACTAAATGTAACAAATGCATATGAAAATAAATAAAATAAGTACCCAAAATTACCTAGAATTATCTCACACGCTTCTACAGATTAAATCCTATGGCTCTATTACAATTCACTTCTCCAACCTTATTCTGATACCAAAAATCTTGTCACAACCCTACCCGATATGACTCGATATCACATAGGTCATACCGTATTCGATTGTGGCAAGACTGACTCCAAGATATGGTTGGAGAAGTACTGAAATAAAACTTTCAATTTATATACTACACAGAGCCACTATTTAATGCAATATAAGGCATAATACTACTGAATCTCAACATGATTTTTTTTCTATATATATCATCCAAAAAATATATATATAATCTGAAATCTATCTATAACAGTACTTGGCAATAAAGAATATAATAAATATATAAAAGCCAAGCTTATAAAAATCAAAAATAATAAAACATACCTACAACACAGATCAGAGCTTGCTATCCTAACTACTCAACTCACTCCTTACCCTTCCTTAGGCCTGAAAATAAAAGTTAAAGAAGGAATGAGTTGACACGTCTTAGTAGGCTATCGTAGCCTAAAACAGAAATCAATAACCAAAATCAAAAGAATTGAGAACACTGTGCTGAATCATATACTGAAATTAAATATAATTAAATAAGTACTGAAATGAATTGAATTATAAGCAAACACTTCATAATAAAATCCCACCTCGGTAGCCCATTTGCCCCGGCATAACAACACTTAGGTAACAAAATCCCACCAGCATAACAAAATTCCACCTCGGTCACCCACTGGCCCCCACATAATAGAATCCCACCTCGGTCTCCCACCGGCGCCTGCATAATAGAATCCCACCTCGATCGCCCACTGATGCCGGCATAATAGAATCCCACCTCGATCGCCCACTGGCACCGACGTAACAGACTCCCACCTCAGTCGCCCACATGCATCGGCATCACATCACAACACTTCACAACATATGAATTTCATTAATTAAAGCATAATAAAATTTAATTCAAAAATTGTCAAAATGTCCCAACGCTAGACAACAGGAAAGCTACTGAGTAAAAATTCACAATTTCCAAACATAACAAAATTATCACAAATAGTATAAAATATCATTTTGAAGCTTTAATTGAACTGAAGCACTATTTTTAGATGTCAAAATATATTTCTGAGTAGGCAAAAATCGCTACTTTTACAAAATCACCAGGTGAAAAATTTTCAGAATATACTCAAAATATTCATAATCACAACATCTACAACATATAAAAAGTTACGCGGTGAATGTTTTACCAAAATAAAGTTTTGGTCATTTTTCAGTAACAAAAATACAAATTTGAGTGAAAATATATCAAAAATACAAAATTATTAAAATCTAAAATAGGCTAAACGTAACCTACCTTGAGACGAGCAAATTTCTCAACTGGGCCGACGGACGAAAATCATTCTACGGTCGCCAAAACCAAGCTTCTCTCTTTTTCTCTCCTCCCTTTCTTCTTATTTCTCCACCAAACCTTCTCTATTACGCATGAAATGGAGAAAAGGAATTTTAAATAACTTTTAAAGTGAAGTGACTTTAGATATTAATAAAATAATAATATTTTAATAAATTTTTAATATAAAATTCATAAAAATTTTTATTAGGCTTTAAAAATTATAAAAAAATATCCATAAATTATCTTATTTTATTTTGAAAAATCAGGTGAAGACGATTTACAAAACGGGCACCTGATGTATACAGGTAAATAACAACTTCAACCACAAAACTTAGACCTAACATCAATAGAATTGGATTTCCTCCCAAGAAGCACTAAGGTTTTAGTTTTTAATAAGACTTTCCTAGATATTCATTTTGGCTAGGTTGTATCACTACTACTCAAATTCTCCAAGCTGTGATCTTTCTTTTTCCTTTGGATTATCTTTAGTAGTACTGATTAAGGTACCATGGGGCTGACTGCTAAAGGATATTATAATCAATCCTAATTAATTTTTCAAATTCTTATCAGAAGTAGTTTGACTTTTGCAATTTAATTTACATCTGAATCACTAACTCTTCCAAAGGTAACTTCCTATCTATAAACTTATTATTTTGATTAAACTCAAGGTAGGTAAGATGGTAAAGTGTTCACTAAAGGCAGTTGAGGGTTATTCCAATTTCTTACTAAGTTTGATTGGTTTGCATTCCACTAATATCCACCATTATAATTATGCCAACTAAAATTAGTATGGTTCCTCCAACCTTGATTATAAGTATCAGAATATGGATTATTTTATCTTCTAATTAAATTCACATTCTTAATCCCTTGAGCACTAGACTCACTAGAATAATTTAAATCATGGTCCTCCAAATACATATATGATCCTAAACCCAGACTAACTCAAAAATTATCTAACTTCTTAGTCATGGCTACTACCTGGGCTATCAAAATTGATAAAAAATATGACTCATAGACACTTGCTACTCTCTTAGGATTCAATCTATCATAAGGCCACTAGAAATTATTTGTTGTCATCTCCTCTATCCAGGCATAAGCCTCTTGAAAAGTCTTTGACATTAAAGAACCTCTAGCTATGGCATCAATTATTAACCTAAGCAATCCTACAAGCCCATTTTAGAAAGTATGAATCACGAACCAATCAGGAAAGCATGATGTGGGCACTTTCTAAGCACCTCCTTGAACCTTCCCCAACTCTCATAGATTGACTCTTTCAAACTGGGAAATGGAAGCAATATCATTCTTAGCCTTACCAGTTTAAGAAGATAGAAAATACTTTACTAAGAACTTATATGCCAATTCCTTCCAAGTGTTTATGGGCCTAGGGCAAGGAATTCAACCACATCTTAGCTTTATCCCTTATAAAAAATTGAAATAAACAATATCTAGTAGCATCATCACTAACTCCATTAAACTTGATTGTTACATAAATTTTTAAAAAACTAGTTAAGTTTAAGTTAGGATCCTCAACAAGAGTTTATCTAAACTAAAAATTCTAAACCATTTAATTTATAGTAGATTTCAACTCAAAGTTATTATCTTGGATAGTAGATCTGTTGATACCTTGATGAATTCCATCTACCATAAGATTGGCATGCTCCCTAAGAGGTTTAGGATGGTCTTGATCTTGATTTATTTCAACCCTTCCAAATGATAAAGTCTATTTATATTTTATAATTTTTATGAGGGTCCTCCCAATCTCTAAATCAAAAAATAAAGGCTTCTTAGTAGCTATACTATACATACACCAATAACAACAAAAGTTGAAATGAATTAATAAAATTAAAATAAAGATTACAAGATATAAATAGTCACATATGCACAGATTCAAAAAAGAACAATGATCACTAATTAAGACATAAGTATAATATGCAGCTTTTTTCAAACAATATAGTAACAATTATAAGAACACACATTACTTCCCAAATAATGGTGCTAAAAACTTGATGGGGTAGTATTGTCTTTTCAAGATATAAAAATTATCCTACGCAAAAAAAAAAAGGGTTGTTTGCTGTCTAAAATGAGAATTGAAGAAGAAAAGTGAAGATACCTATAGATAAAGTATATTGGACTAATGAAAGAGAAATCTTCTAAGATTTTCTTAGTAGACTCTCCTAAATTACATGGAATCAGAGCATATATATCGTTAAATCTCTATCAAGCTTATAAGGATGTGAAGAAATGTTTATAGCCTTCCTGCAGTTGATTTATCTCCATAGACCATAGAAGGCTAAACATCCTATGTTTAGGCGTGAAAGCCTTCCATTCCAATTCTCCTAATTATTCCAATATTCCTTTATCGAGGTAATATATCATAATAGATTTTAATTCTAGACATAGCCTTTACATAAATTAAATTAGGAGATGGAGTATTGAAAATAATCATTCATAATTTAAATCACAATAGTCTACATTAGTAATTACTTAGATTTTCATAGTATTAATCCAAAACTATGAGTTTATTTGGCTGTAGAATAAAAATAGAATAGCACAATTTCCATTATTTTCTCAAGAAAGATAGTATAAATATGAAAGAGCAAAAAGATATCACCCAGAATGAAGGGCTCCAAACTGAGCTGGCAGATGAACCCTTCCCAAAGTAAATTTCCCCTCACAACTTTGCTCTCCACACTCATTTCCTCTCGTAATGCTTCCTTGGTCACTATGATGTTAACCAACCACTATACAGTAAGTAACTTTCTCTCTTTTGGCCTCTCCTCTCAAAAAACTACTTAAAAACTACAACACTCATAAAAAAACTTAAAAAAAAACTATTCATACCAATTAAGGCGGCATCACAGTGTTATAATATGAACCAACACCTTGACGTTTCTGTAGGCTCTCCACTATAGTGCTTGGTTGAACTAGCATGATTATTTACTAATCCGGTGTAACAATTGGCTGATCTGACGCAATGCTTCTTTTCCTTAACTACTCCATCATGGCACTATGAAAGTTGGGTGGTTTGTTGCTCTCTTACATCATTTGGTGAAGCAATGTTTTCAAGGTTGGCACTCTAGTTTTTAATTATTATGAAATTTTCCTGAGACTTTGATACTGCAATGTTGATTTATGGCATTGCAACATTATAAAGTGCTTTGACGCTATCCTTAGTTTTGTCCAGGTGATAAATTAATTATCATTTTTCCTAAGAATCCAGCATTGTGATATTTTGATATGGCATTAGGGCGTTATTGAAGCTATGACATTGTTGGATCAAGTGCTGTGGCACTAGTTCAATACTTATGAATTTTCTCAATTTCTTAAGAAATTTCTACATAACATCAACTAAAGTCAAATATTTTCCCTAAAATTTAATAAAAAAATTATTGCATAATTTTCACTTAACACTTACACCAGACTCCTCATCTTCGTGGGGGTAATCATCAAGACTTGTCAGTTGAGGGGATTCAAACTCATCCCTTGTTGCGGACCTTATCTTGCTAAAGGGAGAGGGTGCCACCCATCATGGATTTTCACTTCCATCATTTATAGTATGAGACTATACAAATTCTCCACCCAATAACTATTCTAGTGAGTATTAGTTCAATTTTTCATTAGCTATTATAGTTAATCCTCCTTCCTTTAGAACATAATAAATATGGCTAACCTATGCGCTATTAGATATAGGATAAATAATTCCTACATCTAACTACTTAAGTATCTGCATTTTCAATTCCATTTTCATAACAAGGTTAATCTTCTTAAAATTAAAATCTTGTGAATGCATAAGGATGGACTTAATCCCTAGACATAAGATATAGTCCAGCCAAAAGCTTTCTTATACTCATCATGAACCCTAATCAACTTAGTCTCTTGGACTTCTCTTAATTGAGTAGATATGATAACAGGTAAGGTTAACCCTTTTCCTAGATAATCATTCTTCAAATAGATATGCAATGCTTTAAGTTCTAATATAAGTGCCTCTACAATTGAAGGATTCAAAGGTCTACCTAAAGATGAGATTTTAAGAACTTCAAATTTATCCCTAAAAATCCTAGGGGCATCAAAAACCAAATGAACATAATCTCTACCTTTCTCTTTTTTATCATCCTCACATAAAGAAATCTTCAAAGGACTATCTAATAGTAAATCCTCAATATAGTTTTTTACACAATCATCAACTGAGTCTACTCTATGGAAATCCTCATTTTGGTCAGTAGGAAATTTCGTTAACTTTGATATATTAAAAGTTACTTTTTGATCTTGAACTCTCATATTCAATTTATCTTTTCACATATCTATCATGGGCTCTACCAGTAGTTAAGAAAGGTCTACCTAAGATTATAGGTATCTCCCTATCTTCTTCTATATTTAAGTTAATAAAATCTATATGGAAGATAAACTTATTTACTTTAACATCTATTACCCCCTTTTGATAAGTAAATGAATGATTTGCTAACTGAAGGATAATAGTGGTAGGTTATACTTCTCCTAGATCAAGTCTTTTGGAAATGGATAAGGATATTAATTTATTGCTAGCTCCTAAATCACATAGTGCTCTACAAGAAAATTTTTCCCCTATAGCCATTTGAATGATAAAAATACCAGGGTCCCAAGCTTTTGAGGATGTTTCTTTTATAGAATTGCAGTACACTCTGTAGTTAATGCTATGGTCTCAAAATCTCCTAATCTCTTTTTTTTACTAAGTATGTCTTTCATAAACATAGGATAGGTGGGCATTTCTTCTAAGGCTTTGACAAATGGAATATTAATAGTTAATTTTTTTAGGATTTTCAAAAACCTTGAGAACTGCTTTTATAAATTTTGTTTTATAAACCTTTGGGGAAATGGTGGTGGTAGCCTTTCTACTACCTCTCTAATATTTTTTAATTTTATTTTTTATATTAGGTTGAGGTGTTTCCTTAAGGTAAAGTGTTTATAGTGGTTTGGTTATAGTTAATTCTACCTCAGATTGACCGTTATTTTTAATTAAATTTTCTACCTCCTTTCCCCTCCTCTATTAAATTTCTTTGCATCATTCTTTAACCTTTTCTTTAGGATTTATTTCAGTATTACTGGGTGAAGTTCTTTAGGCTATATTGCTTAAATATCCAACTAACTATCCTAATTAATTTTCAATATTCCTAATGAAAGGAACTTGACTTTACAACTGAGTACCTATTTGCAATACCAATTCTTCTAACGAAGGCTTCTTATCCTTATGTTGGGTAACATAATCAAATCTTGGTAATTTTTCCTTGGGTAAGTAATATTTTGAGAATATTGGATCTAATTACCTTGGCTCGTCAGAGTTTCAACTAGTGTTATTATTTTAATTATTATTTTAACAAACATTTTGATGATTTCTCCAACCTAGGTTATAAGTGTTGGAGTAGGGATTATTAGATATATTATTAATTACATTAATTGATTCTACTCCTAAGGTATTAAGATAAATAGAAACTCCATAAATATTTTCTTCTAATATTACATATAAACTTTGACGTTAATTAATTCTAAGTTTATCTATTTTTTAAGAAATAATGGTTACTTTGGTACTTAATATCAATAAGGCATTAGTTTCACAAATGCTAGCCACTTTTCTAGGATTTATTCATTCAGAGGGCCATTGGAAATTATTGGTAAACATCTCCACAATTAAAACATAAGCCTTATTAAAGGGCTTTTGCATTAGAGAACCACCAACAACGGCATCTACAATTGATCTAAGAGAACCTATCTAGCCATTATAAAATACTTAAATTTTTAACTAGCAAAGAAGGGTTTGATGAGGACATTTCACGTGAAATTCCTTAAATATTTCCTAAGATTCAAAGAAAGATTCACATTCTAACTAGATAGTCTTATAATCTGCGAGCCTGACCTTGCATTTTAATGATTACAAATATTATTGAATGATTATCTATTTATTCCTACATATTATTTTGGATATTTGTTTTGTGCACTACTAACCTTTTAGGTAACAACATACATAAAGAAGGACTAAAGATTCAGGCTTAAGACTATACTTTATTAGTGTGTGAGTTAAACTATATATTGAAGAGTCTATATATTTAGTTTTTCTTGAGTCAATATATGTAAAAAGGTGTATGCTAGCTTAGCAACCATTCACACACATAGGGGGAGTGAAAAATAAATATTTTATTTTTTTATTAATTGTACTATACGTTCCACCTCATAATGTATGATCAATTCAAAAAGAAATTAATTAAAATATTTAAGTTAATTGAAACAAAATTAAAATTAGATTCAGATATAACTAATTGTACTGTATGAACATCACATCATAATAGACAATCAGCTATAACCAAAAACTTCGCTGTTGAATCTAACTTATCTAAAATAGGAAAATTTAAATTTTAAAATTTTAACTATTAATACTGTACGAAGCCTTTCATACTAAATAATATTTTAAATTATTACTCTAACTAGGTCAGTTAACTATGAAATCAAATCAGATTTGAATTGATTATAGATCGTACTATATGATCATATATCATACGGAATAAATCACCTAAGGAGTTTCTAGATAAAGTTTAGTTTGTGCTGTATGATCATAAGATAGTACTATACGAAACATTTGAGGACACTCTGGGTGACATTTAGTTCAATCTATACTGTCCAATATTTGATTTGAACTAATCATATTGTATTACAATTCATTCATCCAGTACGATCGGTTATGAAATTGAACAAGTCATATTGTACTCATATCCATTTACAGTAATATAGTGGGATAGTTAAACTAATTATACTATATGATCCATTGATCGTATTATATAATCGGAGTCAATAGAAATGAAAAATTAGAGTTTTTGGTAGCCCACTATTTAAGCTTTCTAAATAGATGTTATAAGATTCTTTGGCAGTCTGAGAGCGGGAGTCTTCTGTAAGCAAGGGTTTGAAGAGTGGGTCTTGAGCAAGAGAGGGAGTGGTGAAGTTGTGAGCGAGGGAGATGAACCTTATGGGTTCAAGGGAGTACAAGAGGGAGTTTTTACATAGTTTCTTTGGCCAACATCCACCTTTGTTCCTCCATGAGTCATGGTTTATCTTGTGGGAAACTCTATGAAGAAGCACTTGGTGTTAAAGGGCCACCTACTTCTCTATCGCGCTAAGGAAGGTGAAAGTGATTAGGCTACTCTGCTTCATCGATCAAGATGAAAGTGATTGGGCTACTCCACCTCACTATAAGGGTGAAAAAGATTGGGATACTCTACCTCATCAGGAGGGTGAAAGAGAATCGGCTACACCGTCATAGTGGGTTGGTGAAAGGGACTTGGCTACTCTGCTGCACCAGGTTGGTGAAGGGGATTCATCTATGCCGCTGCACCTAGTTTGTGGAAGTGATTATATAAGGGCTTCTCTGCATTTTCATGGGGTATAAAGGAGAGTCACTAACTATTTTGGGAAATATCTAGAGAGGAGGACCCTTGGGAGTGGACGAAGGTCACATGGATTGAACTACTATAAAAGTCTAGTTTGCATTTTTCTTTATTTTTTGCATTTACTTTCTGTAGATTTATTTTCTTGCTTATTTCTTTCCAGTGATTGATTTGAGTTTGGCTATCATATTGATATGAAATCCATTGTGATTGATTATTGTTATATCTTGGGATGCAAATGAGTTAAGTCAAGCTTAAGTCTCAACGAGCTCAAGCTCAGATAGCCAACTAGGTAAGTGGCTCAAACTAGAGCTCCAACTCAACTCGAGCTCGACACTCTAGCTTGAAATCAAATCTAATGCTATTTTGTAGCTCAAACTCGAATAAGTTACTTGAACCTGGCTTGTTTATAAGCTTGATAGCTTGACATGGAATGCATTTTTATGATTTTTTTAATGAACTACAAAATGAAATTTTTGTATGAAGATGAAATTCATATGCCAAAAATTATTAGAATCACATTTATGGAAATATGTAAAAAAACATAAGTTATTCATAAATGCTTTCATATATGTTAGTAGATTTTAAAAAAATAATAGAAAGGAGAGGATATGTCATAACTATAAAAACAAACATATCAAAGATTAATGAATTGTCATTTTAACAACTAAACAATAATGATAAAAAGTTTTATACCAACATTAAACTAAAACCAAATTTTTGAACAAAAATGCCACTAAGCAATAATATTTTAACACTAAAATGACAAGTAATATAAAAAACATTAAATTAAAACTCAATATCAAAAGATTAAGTATTTTTAACACTAATACATATTTAACAAATTTCACTAACATGTTAACAATGTTCACAAAGAAATGATTAAGTTCACAAAAAATCTCATATTCCTTACATCTCCATAATTTCTATCACTTTGTATAGTCATAAGCACCTTCAAATAGTCAATCTGCAAATAATAAAAATAAAATTTAGAACTATTGCTTAAAATGTTAGTAGAGAGAATATGTAGAGGTATCTTCTACCTTTCAAATTGCTGCTAACTTATAGGTAATGTTATCTCCACCTCTTCATCATCCTCCTCTTCCTACAAGCAATTTACATGAAATAATATCATTAGTATTACAAAATGTGAAACATTGAAATAAAACTATATCAAATTATTAGCTTAATCCTTCATTTTTGGTTGTAGTTTGAATGAACCCAATTTGAGCCACGTTTGAGAGCTTGAACTGTCTCAACACTTAACTTTGAATGGAAGGTGTCAACAATCTCTCTCTCTCTCTCTCTCTCTCTCTCTCTCTCTCTCTCTCTCTCTCTCTCTCTCTCATGTGCTAAATGTAGATTTAGATTCAACAGTGCTAATTGGAATTGCTAGGATATTAACAACCACTCTCGATAAAATCTAGTACTTCATTTGGTTGTTCTTCCACCATGCAATAACACTTAAGGGGAATCCTACATAACATACTTCTAAACCATCTTCAAAATATTTATCTAAATTAGATTTCATAGATTTTTTAGTTGTTATCTTTGAAACATAGGTTGTAAAATCTAACCAAGCACTATACTTGTTTGCCGTAGACTCTTAAGTGATTTTTGAACAATTACTCATACCTGCAACACTTAATCTTCTCACTATGAATTTACCACCTCCACATTCTATCTCTTCTTCAAAACATGCTTCATATTCTTTGTACAACTCAAATAGTAAGCTTCAGATGTACGAGATGTTTTGTATGGTTTTATCTCCTTCATAGATCATTGGAAATATAAATTATATGTCAAAAAATTTTATTCTCGGGTCCATAATAGCCCCAAAGGCCATTAAAAGATTGCATTCACCCTAATTTTCATCAAATTTAACTTTCATTTTTATGGACATGTCCATAATAAATCTATATGAAGAACGTGCCCCATCATGCAATACCTTCTTTATTGTGCATTTCTATTAAAGGAACAAGTTTGATGTTGTATGTTGTGATCCAAAAATGATATTTGTTGCCTCATTAAAAAACCTTAGAATAGCACACCCCTTTCCAATGTTATCCCACTCCTCCTCTATAGGACAAATACAATAAGCAACCTCTCTTTCCCCATAAGAGAAGAAAGCTTCCCTTAGTTTGAGTACAACAGTAAGCTTGTTATATATTGAGTTCCAATGTGTTGGGCATTCCATAATTAGTTTTCTTATAGGTAGCTATAATTTTTGAACAACTTCAAAAAAAAATTTTTAACCATGATATCAATGTATTTATGAAAATGACTGAGTCATAGATTTTATCAACAACTTAATCCACAATTTTGATCCCATCTTTCACCATCAAATTGTGAATATGTGTACAACACAATACATAAAAGAGCCTTCCTTCAAAAAATAACATCTTTCTCACATAAAAGTTATCCTTAAGCAACTTAATTGCCCTATCATTATTTACAACATTATCAACGGATATAATAAATACTTTATTCTCCAAGCCTCACTCACTGATTGACTTATAGAAAATACTTTGTTCTCCAAGCCGCACTCACTAATTATTCTCCAAGCCTCACTCACTGATTGACTTATAGTAAATACTTTGCTCTCCAAGCCTCACTCACAGATAAAAGTTATCCTTAAGAAACTTAATTGCCTTATCATTATTTGTAATATTATTAACGAATATAGTAAATACTTTATTCTCTAAGCCTCACTCACATAAAAGTTACCCTTGACCAACTTAATTGCCCTATCATTATTTGTAGCTTTATAAACATAATTAAGATTGATTAAACTAATCATACTAGATAATCCATATCATACAGGGCAATCAGTTATAATCATAATATCCTGACACAAATCATAATTTAGGCAATATTTTAATATTCAGAGTTGTGTCTAATCATACCATATGATATACATCGTACTGTATGATATATGACAATCATGCCTAAATTGTTCATGTGATTAGGTGTTTAATTATGATTAAATTATTCTATCAGATCGTACTGGATAATTAAAGACAATCGCACTGTACGACCAAATTCCTGCATGAGACAATAATGAAACACTGGCCCTCATAGTGGACAATTAGCTATGTATTTGTACTGATTGCACAGGACAATCAAAGATGATCGTACTGTATGACCTACTTTTTGTATGGGACGATAATTAAATGCTGCCCCTCAAATTGGATGATTAGCTATGCGTTTGTACTAATTATACAGGATGATGTGCCCAATTATATGGGATGATCAATATAAACACTTAAACTAATCATACAGTGGGTTATAGTTTGTACTAGCTGAAAATACTATTTTAAACTAATTATATAGTAAATCTTGGATCGTCCTAGAAGATTAGAAGTGCAAGATTAAAATTTAGGGCTTTTCTAGAGTCTCTCTATTTAAACTCTAATATTGTCTTATTTGAGAGACTTTTGGCTGGTAAGTGTTTTTGTGAGGGAGCAAAGAGGTGCATAGGAGAGCCTTGGGAGAGATAAGAGAGGGAGAGACTTTTGCAAGGGAGATTTGTGAGGAATTCATAAGGTTACTCCAAGCAAGGTTTTTCCTCATCTTCTTCTAGCTTCTGACTTGATCCTTTGGAGGCTCTGGGAAGACATTCTGTAGCAACACTCCCAGGTTCTCTGCCTTCTCTAGAAGGGAGAAAAAGGATTGCAAGTTCTTTGCCTTCACCAGAAGGGTAAAAAAGGATTCTAGGTTCTCTGCCTTTACTAGGAGGGTGAAAAAGGATTTCAGGTTCTCTGCCTTCGTTGAGTTAGTGAAAAAGAATTTGTAAGGGCTGCTCCACCTTGCTATGGGGGAAAAAAGAGAGACACTACCTTTAGTGCAATATCTTGGAAGGAGGTTTGTAGGGAGTGGATGTAGGTCAGGTTGGACTGAATCACTATAAATTTGTGTGTTTTATTTTTATTATTCTACACTTTTATTTTTTTATGATTTACTATGTGGTTGATAAATTTTTAATTTCTGTTATCATAATTTTAATTTGCTTCTGAATTAAGGGGATTAAGGTGTTTTCTTTTTGTTTAAAATTTTTCAAATGACCAATTTAACCCCCCTCTTGGTTAGCCTCGGGTTGGTTCCTTTAGGTTTAACAACATGTACGAACTTTCACACTAGAGCTAGATAATAGTGAGCATGCATTAAAATTTGATGTTGCAAGTTACAAAAGTGTAAATAAAAATTTAATAAAGAAAAAATGCACTTTAAAATAGTACACGTGGGCCTGCACATTCACTAAAGCTACAACCTTGGACATAACATGCATCACATATCCCTAGGAGGAGGTATTGCCTAATATTTAGATTATTAAACCCATTTATAGGGGTTAGGTGTTAGCATTGTGGAATATTAAGACACATTACATACACTTGCACTTTACATCATAAAATAAACCTAATTTAGAGGCCCAAAGTAGTTTCATCGCAGCATAACATGCATAGTATTCATACATCAAAGCATAAGGCGAGACCCAAACCCACTCGGGTTCCCAAAACTAACCTTTGATTTACTTTATAAGAATACTCTCACAAGAGGTCCAGTGTGAGCATGTGGTACCTAGACTGTAGCTACTCGAGGCATATGATGGGAGATCTGAGCAGATCAAAGTGCTAGAGGCTAGGAGAGGACGTAAAGTTACTTTAGGACATGATAGAACTAGGAAAGTGGTAGGCTCAAGTATGATTGGAAAATCAAATGGTTTTATTATTGAAAATATATTTTTAGTAGAGGGCTTAAAACATAATCAACTTAGCATAAGTTAATAATGCGATAAAGATTTTAACATTAAATTTCTTTCTAAATTCTACCTTATTAGTTTGAATGGGAAAACTATTTTGAAAGGTAAAAGAATTAATAATATCTATATGCTTGATTTGACTTGCATTGATACTTCTCACAAAATTTATTGCTTAAAAACTATTATGGATGAATCTTGGCTATGGCATAGGAGATAATTCCATGCTAACATAAAAATCTTAGGAAGATAACCCAGGAGGATCTAATTAGAGGCATCCCCAATTAAGAGTTCTTTAAGGATTATCTATGTGATGCTTATCAGTTAATAAACTAGACTAGATCTTCAATCCATTATATTAAAGAAATCATCACCACCAGACCACTAGAAATTCTTTATATGGACTTATTTGGACCCCTAAGTAAAGTCAGCTTAGGTGGTAAGAGTTTTAGTTTTGTGATTATACATGGCTACTCTAGATTCTTATGGATTAGATTCTTAGCACATAAGAGTTAGTCATTTTATGAGTTAAAAATCTTCTCCACTTAAATTCAGAGGAAGTTAGATTGTTTAATATCTATAATTTATAGTGATCATGGTGGAGAGTTTGATAATGAAAGATTTGAATTATTTTATAAATAATCTAGGATTGATCATAATTTTTTACCCCTAAGACCTCACAATAGAATGGAATAGCTGAAAGGAAGAATAGGATACTAGTAGAAGTAGCTAGGGTTATGTTGGGAGAGTATAGCCTACCAAGATACTTTGGGCAGAGGTAGTGAATACTTCTTGCTATGTAGTAAATAGGGTAAACATAGGTCCAAGTTGAATAAGACACCATATGAACTACTTAAGGGTAGGATACAAAACTTATCCTATCTTTGGTTAAAAATATTTTGTGCTTGTGAAAGGTAAATCTCATCTAGGAAAATTTGATCCTATGTTAGATGCAGGAGTTTCCTTAGGTTATTCCTCAGTAGGTAAAGCCTATAGGTTTTTCAATAAAAGAACCTTAGTTGAAGAGGAATCCACCTACATGGTATTTAATGAGTAAAAAATATTAGTTAAGCTCAGGATAGATGATGATGATGAGGCTGAGATTACACACAGATTAGAAAGTATAGACCTAGGAAATAATGAAGAACCTTAGGACCCTATGCCTAGAGATTAGAGATATTCTTCTAATCACGCTAAGGAGCTTATCTTTGGAAACCCATCTACATGGGTTAGAACCAGGAATGGTCTAAAAAAAGAAGTCAAATATACCACATTCATTTCCATGATAGAACCAACTAGTATAGATTAAGCCTTGAATTATAAATTTGGGATTATAACTATGGAAGAAAAATTGAATCAATTCATTTAGAATGATGTGTGGGAGTTCATTACCAGACCTAAGGATCAAGGTATAGTTTCCACCAAATAGGTTTTTCAGAATAAGTTGAATGGATCCGGGTCAGTGATTATAAATAAAGCAAGATTAGTAGCTAAGGAGTATAATCAGATATAGGGTATTGATTTCGAGGAGACTTTTACCCAGGTATCTAGGTTAGAAGCCATTAGAGTCCAGTTAGCTTTGAATGTTTTATAGACTTCAAATTATATCAAATTGATGTCAAGAGTATATTTTTAAATGGGATTATCAAAGAAGATGTTTATGTAGAATAATCCCATGCTTTTAAAATTCATTAATCCCAAACAATGTTTATAAACTTAAAAAAGCTTTGTATGGGTTAAAATAAGTAACTAGGGTATGGTATGATAGGCTTAGCAATGTATCATAGAAAAGCCCTTTATTAAGAGTAGTGTGGACACCACCTTATTTCTTAAGAAAGATGAAGATAAAGTACTCATAGTTGAAATTTATATTGATGACATACTTTTTGGATCTACCAATGAAGATTTATGCAATGAGTTTTTAGCTACTATGAGTAAGGAATTTAAAATGAGTATGATCAGTGAGCTGACCTACTTATTGGATTTAGTTTATAACAAAGAGAAGATGATACATTCCTTAGTCGGACAAAATACATCAAGGAGATATTAAAATTTTGATATGGAATGTTCTATGAGTATAAATATACCAATGAGATCAACCATTTAGCTAGATAAAGATATACATGAAATGTTATTGGACCAAAAGAAATATAGAGGAATAATAAGATCACTTCTTTACTTGACAACTAGTAGGCCAGATATCATGTTTAGTGTCTATTTATATGCTAGATTTCAAGATGATCCTAAGAAATCATATATGACTACAGTTAAGAGAATTCTAAGGTATTTTATTGGTACCAAAAAAAATAGGTATCTATTATCTTAGGTATAACACAACCTTTGACATTATAGGATATTTATGTTGCAAATCTGGATCCAAGGACTATGATTTTGATGATAGCAAATATTTTTATTTTTGTTTGAGTGTCTACTCTTTCAGGTTCATAAGATTAGTTGTAATTCAAGCTAGCTCAAAATCGAGTCAATCTTGATGTGGTTGAGGTTTAATGTACTTTTTCTCCTTTCATGAGTCAAGTGTAATGTAATGGATCCCCAAGCTAAGTAACCATGCACACACACAGTCAGGGGGAGAGTTTTAGTGAGTTAAAGTTTCTGTTCATTTTTTGTTCAAATCATCCTTGACGGTATTTATATCATCTTGGACAATCCATTGAAAATAGAAACCCTAATTAGTGCAGCCATGTTAAGTCGATCTGATTAAGTAGATCGTCCTAGACGATACACCTATTGTACAGAATGATATGCTCAAATCAAAAATTCTCAGCTGCCAGACCAAGTTAGGCAAGTTTTTATTTTTATCTTTTTGATCTGATCATCCTGGACGATACGTGTATCATCCTGGATGATCCATTACAATCATGCCTAAATTAGTCAGGTGATTATGGAAAGTAATTAAGGTTTGAGTGATTCGATCATATCATCTTGGATAATTGCAAGATCATCCTAGACAATCAATTAGAAAATTTGATCATCAAGTGTAATTCACCTGGATGACTCGAACAGTCTGCCGGACGATATTCTCGATTTTGAACTAATCATACGGGACGATATAAATATCATCCTAGATGATCAAGTCATTTTGAAATCATCCAGCATGATTTACTTGTATGACCCAAACAATGTGCAGAATATTTTGATCTTTTTAAACTAATCGTACAGGATAATATATGTATCATCTTGAACGATCAAGTTATTTTGAGATCGTCTTGTACCTGTTCTCCTGGACGACCCGAATAGTCTTATGGATGATATTTCTGAATTAAAATAATCATCTCGGATGATCGCAGAATCATCCCAGATGATATGAACAGAATTTATCCTCTAATCATCTAGAAGAACAAGATCGTCCAGGCCAAAATGATCTAATTTACACTGATCGTATAGAATGATCTACTGATCGTCCTGGATGATCTTTGACAGAAAGTTAAAATTTAGGAAAATTTTTTAGCCTTTATATTTAAGATCTCTTATCTTCTATCATTGAGATCTTTTGTCACTTTCCTTACCTGAGAGAGCCTTGAGAGAGAGAGGGAGAGTTTGGGAGAGAGAGAGGATCTTGTGAGGGGGAGTTTGTAAGGTGTTGACAAAGGTTGCTCCAAGCAAGGATCTGAGTCATCTTCTTCAGTCGTCGTCTCTTATCCTTTTTTGTGTCTCTATGGAAGGATCATTTGCAAGAAGATCGAGATTCTATGCCTGCTTCAGGAGAAAGCGAAAGGAGGTAAGATTCTCTGTCTGCTTTAGGAGGAAGCAAAAGGAGTCTGGGTTCTCTGCCTCACCAGGTTGGTGAAAAGGAGTTTTGTAAAGGCTTCTCCACCTTGCTATGGGAGCAGAATGAGAGTCACTTTATTTTAGTATAATACCTGGAGGGGAGGCTCCAGGGAGTAGACGTAGGTCAAGTTGACTGAACCACTATAAAATTTGGTGTGTTCTTTCTTATTATTTTTCACACTTTATTTTTCTGTTGAAGATTGTGTGATTGTGGTTATTGGTTTATTTTGTTAAATATCTGCACATCATCGCAAAACTAAAATTATTTTAAAATATTTAAAAAGATTTTTAAAATTATTTTTGCTCCTGAATTTTTAAAATTACCAATTCACCCCCCATCTTGGTTAGCCTCGGGCTAGTTCTTAATGGCTTAACATCCCTAACGAACTTTCAAGTGGTATCAGAGAGGGATTCATAAAATCTAGTTTTGAAAACTTTTTGAATTTGATCCATGTCCAACTTTGGAAATAGAAACACCACTGAAGGCTATTCCATTACTCATCCACCGTTGTTTGATAATATACCTTTTAATTTTTGAGAAACTCGCATGTCCACCTTTTTATAATCTATAGATTATCGCATATGGATGCTTATTAAAGATGGTTATGATGCACCTCATAGAATTATTAATGGTGTTAAAACTAAACTTCCTTTTGCTGAATAGACTTTTGATGATCGTAATTTAGCATATATAAATGCAAAATATTTAAACTATTTTTTCTATGCACTGAAATATGAAGATTACAAGCGTGTCTCTACCTGTACTACTGGTAAAGAAATCTGGGATAGATTATGCATTACTTATGAAGGCACTTCTGAAGTTAAACAATCTAAGTTGAACATCTTGCTTCATGACTACAAACTCTTTCGCATGAAATCTAGTGAGTCAGTATCTGAAATATATACTAGGTTCACACAAATTATTACCTCCCCACATGCCTTAGGAAGAGAACTCACCAATTATGAAAACGTTAACAAAATCTTGAGATGTTTTCCCTCTTCCTATGATGCCAAGATAACGGCTATCATTGAATCTAAGGATTTGAGTACTTATTCTATTGATAACTTACTTGGATCACTCATTGCTTACGAGCAAGGTGTGAATCAAAGACAGCTTGATGCAAGTGAGAAAAGAAGGAGAAAACTATGGCACTGAAGGCCAATGATACTAATTTTGATTCTTCCAGGTCTGAAAGCGATGATGTTGCCTTAATCACTAGGCAATTCAAAAGCTTTCTAAGAAAGAAACATAAGAACTATCAGAAGTGGAATAAAGGTAAGTATGGCAAAATTTTTAAAGGTTCTTCTAATACAGTTTTCTTTGAATGCAGGAAGCCAGGACATATAAAAGCTAATTTTCCTACACTTAAGGCTCACCCAAGTAAGGAGAAGGGTGAGGAGAAATCCAAATTCAGAAAGGATAAGAAGAGGATCCAAAAGGCTTTCTGGGCGGATTCAGCATCTAACTCCTCTGAGACTGAACCGAAAGAGGAGACAACAAACTTATATTTGATGGTGGATGAACATCATGGTCAGTCTGACCAAGAAGAGGTATGTGAGCTAACCTGCGATCAATTACTTGAAGTTTCTGAAAAAATCCATTCATCATATTGGAAACTTAAGTAAAAACATGCTAGCCTAAAATTGGAATTCTTAAACTTGGAAAAAGAGCATGAAGTTTTGATTAAGGATCACTCTACACTTGATAGTAATCACCTGTCATTACTTGATGAATTTGATGAATTAAACAAAAAGCATTTTGAATTGATTATCGAGCATGATTCACTGAAAAAATTGCATGTTGAATTAAAAGCTGCATTTAAGAAATTAGAATCTCATGCATCTAATTTAGATAGTAATAAGCATTATTTGAAATTTGAAATTTAAAATTACAAGTCTCAAAAAGGAAAATGAATTTTTATGTATAAAAATTAGTGCATTTGAGAATTATGAAACATCTCCTACATTTGCACAATTTTGCAAACCTCCATCACTTGAAGGATCACATTCAAGATCATCAAAATATGCATCATTCAAACCTAGGAAGAGGTACTATTACCCCCATATATTAGTTAATCCTTTTTCTAGTGTTAGTTATTTCTCATGTGGCATGTTAGGACATATCTCTCACACTTGCACTATTCACCATAGTTCACATTAGGTGTGGAGGCCCAAACTACATGTTTCACAGCATAGCATATATGCATTGCATTCTTCTTTTCATAAGAAAGAACCCAAACCTGTTTGGGTTCCTAAATCTGACATTTGATGATTTTGTAGGGTTTCTCTCACACAAGCCCTCGTGAGAGCATGTGGTACCTAAATAGCGGATGCTCAAGATATATGACTGTTTCACTGGAGGCCAGGGTTGGAGGCAAGGTCACCCTTGGAGACAACACCACCAGGAAAGTGGTTGGTGAAGGAATAATCAAAAACTCCAAGAACCTTTTGATTAAACATGTTTTACTTGTTGATGGACTGAAACACAACCTGCTCAGCATCAGTCAACTCTATGACAAAGGGTTCAGATTCAAGTTCCTGGCAAACACTTGTATTATAAGCTTAAATAATAACACTATTTTGCAGGGCAAGAGGATCAATAATATATATATGCTTAATTTAAATAGCAATGAATGTGCTACTTTATTTTGCTTAAAAATTATTGTTAATGAGTATTGGTTGTGGCACAGGAGATTATGTCATGCCAGTATAAAAACTCTTAGAAGAGTTACCCAAAAGGACTTAGTTAGAGGTATCCCCAAGCTTAAGTTCACTAAGGACCACCTATGTGATGCTTGTCAACTAGGCAAGCAAGTTCAATCCTCTTTTCACTCCATTAAGGACATCAGCACCTCTAGACCTTTAGAAGTCCTTCACATAGATCTCTTTGGACCCATTAGCACTACCAACTTAGAGGGCAAAGTCTATGGATTTGTGATTGTCGATGATTACTCGAGGTTCACTTGGATTAAATTTCTGTCACATAAATCTGAGTCATTTGATGATTTTAAATCTTTCTCCATTTGAATTCAGAAGATGTTAGGTTGTAAGATTTGGACCATTCATAGTGATCATGGTGGGGAGTTTGAAAATGAGAAATTTGGAACTTTCTATGAGCAGCAAGGGATTAGCTACAACTTTTCAGCTCCTAGGACCCCTCAATAGAACGGGGTAGCTGAACAAAAGAATAGGACCTTAGTTAAAGTCGTTAGAGCTATGCTTGCTGAGTATTCACTTCAAAAATACTTTTAGGCAGAAGTGATAAACACAGCCTATTATGTGTTGAATAGGTTGAATGTTAGATCCAATTTGAATAAGACACCCTATGAGATCATTAAGGGTAGAACTCCAAACCTGTCCCACAATCATGTCTTTGGCTGTAAGGTTTTCATTCTTAACAATGGGAAATCATCCTTAGGAAAATTTGACCCAAAATCTGACGAATGAGTGTTCTTAGGATACTCAAGTGCTGGGAAATCCTTTAGGGTGTTTAACAAGAGGACATTAGTGGTGGAGGAGACTACTCATGCGGTGTTTGATGAATCTGATCCTAAGAGTCTAGAGTTGAGGAAGAAGAAGAGGGATGAGAGATTACCCAAGGAGTTGAAAATGTAAATTTTGAGGAAAGGGTAGAACCTCAAAATACTTTGCCTAGAGAATGGAGATATTCTTCAAGTCATCCTAAAGAACTGATCTTATGAGACCCTTATGAAGGTGTTAGAACTAGGCGTGGACTTAGGAAGAAAGTAAACCATTCTCCCTTTATCTCAATGACTGAACCCACCAACATCAATCAAGCCCTTTTTAATGAATTTTGGATCTTAGCTATGCAAGAAGAACTTAACCAATTTGTGACGAATGATGTTTGGAAGTTAGTAGAAAGACCTAAAAATTAAAGTATAGTGGGAACCAAATGGGTCTTTAAGAATAAAATGAATGATTCTGGTGTGGTGGTTAGGAATAAGGAAAGATTGGTGGCTAAGGGGTACAACCAAATAGAAGGGATTGATTTTAAGGAGACCTTTGCCCCTGTAGCTAGATTGAAAGCCATTAGGGTGCCACTAGCCTTTGCTTGCTATAAGGGATTTAAGCTTTTTCAAATGGATGTTAAGAGTGCCTTTTTAAATGGGGTAATAAAGGAAGATATCTTTGTAGAGCAACCCCAAGGTTTTGAGAGTTTCTAATATCCAAATCATATTTTTAAATTAAAAAAGGCCTTATATGGATTGAAACAGGCACCCAGAGCTTGGTATGAGAGGCTTAGCACATTCCTATTAGAAAGAGAGTTTGTTATGGGGAGCGTAGACACCACCCTTTTTTTGAGAAAAGTAGGAGATAATTTACTCATTGTACATATTTATGTTGATAACATACTGTTTGGATCTTTTGATTAAAAGTTATGTGATGATTTTTCTAAAATAATGAGTAAGGAGTTTGAGATGAGTATGATGGGAGAATTATCCTACTTTTTGGGGTTTAGCATAAAGCAATTGAATGATGGAACTTTTATCAATCAATCAAAGTACATTAAGGATATTTTAAAGAAATATAAAATGGATAAAGCCAAGCCAATAAATACTCCCATGAGCTCCACTGTTCAATTAGATAAGGATTTAAATGGAAAATCTGTTGATCAAAAGAAGTACAAAGGAATAATTGGATCACTGCATTACCTGACTGCTAGCAGACCTGATATTAGTGAAATAATATTTTCAATACTATCTCGTTGTTAATTTAATGCACATAGTGGTCATATATGCAATTAAAACCTAGGGTAATGTATATTCTTGATGAAGGAATGCAAGAACAACTAAGAATATTAAAATAGTATGTTTACATATGTGGACATATGATGTAAAATATGTTAGGTTCTTAAGGAGATGATATAACTGTAAGAGGTTAGCAGATATCTTTTTCACCCTTATAAGCTTGACAGAGATCTAGGCATGCATATGCTCTAAATCACATTAAAAATAAGAATTTCATTAAGAAAGGTATGGGATTTACATTTATCAACCCAAAACACTTTATTTAACTAAATTTATTCAGTGATTGAATCTCCATAACTAATATTTTTTTTTTCATTTAAATAATTTTATAATTAAAATAAATAGTAGTAGTTGATTCTTGAAAAGCATACTTCCTCATGGGTTCAGCACTCTACTATATCACTTTATTACTTAATTCGGTATGTATACTTGCATATATTATGTAAGGTTTGATATTTTTATATATCAAAGAAAACATAAGCATTGTTTAGGGGAGATAGAGCCTAAAATATTTTTATATTTTAAAATTACACTCCATAGTAAACCCCCATCAAATTTTTTGCATCGTTGCTCAGGAAGTATATCTCATTTTGCAAAATTTTAACTATAATGTTAAATTAATTTCATAGCTAAACCTACTTATATTTTTTTCATTATTATTTTTTAAAGCTTTAATCACTAATTATATATTTTTAGTTGCATGCTCTATAGCCATGTAAATGAAATTTTTTCATTTGATCCTAAAATTGAGAGAACCCTTTCTAAAATTTAGAAAAGAAAAAATATTTTTAAAATGATAAAATATGAGTTAGGGTAAAATCATACTAGACTTCTTAAGGATTATACAAACCCTTTAGTAGATGAAATTCATTAGGCATAAATATACCTAAAATCAAAGCTAATAATTTTGAATTAAGACCAGCTATTATTCAAATGGTTCAAAACACTCAGTTTAGGGGAACTCCTACAGAAGATCCCAATTTACATTTAGCCATCTTCTTAGAATTTTTTGTAATATTTAAGTACAATGCTGTTAATGATGATACTATTAGACTTAGATTGTTTCCCTTTTCTCTAAAAGATAAAGCTAAAATATGGTTGAATTCTTTACCCCTAGGCTCTATAATTACATGGAATAAGTTGGCTCATAAGTTTCTTGCTAAGTATTTTTCACCTTTAAAAAATGCTAAACTTAAAAATGACATAATATCTTTTAATCAGTTTGAAGGAGAATCTATTTATAAGAGTTGTGAAAGATTTAAGAAAATACTTAGAAAATGCCCTCATCATGTATTACTTGATTAATTCATCATTTAAATATTTAATAATGGATTAGTAGGATTTCTTATAGCTATAATTAATGCTACAGTATAAAGATCATTAATGTCTAAGCCATTTGATGAAGCCTATAAATTAATAGAGAAAATTACTACTAATAATTTCTAGTGCCTTGCTATAGGGTAAATACTAAAAAAGTAGCTAGAATTATGAATCTGATACTTTATCAATCTTGACTGCACAAGTTGCAGTAATTTCTAAAAACTTAATATAATAGGAGTAAATTCTAGAATAGAAACTGAATCTTTAGGAGATCAAAATACAATTGAAAATAATAATATGCAAGGGATTGAAAATATTAATGTAATTGGAAGAAAAAATAATCCCTATTTAAATATATTGAATCTAGGTTAGAAGAACCATCCAAATTTTTATTTGTCAAATAATATGGGTGGTAATAATCAAGGGAATAATTGGCAAAATAATCAAGGAGTAAATTGGAACACTTCTCAAGAACCTATTGATAATCCTAGACTTACACATCCTACAAGATTTAATCAAAGCAATCAATTTGGAAATCAAAAATTAGCATTGGAGAATGTAGTAATGTAGTTTGGGAATCAATTATAAAATAAAGCTGCTTCTATTAAAATTTTGGAAACCCAATTAAGTTAGCTTGCAATTTTAATTGGTATTAGACCACTTGAATCTTTACCTAATAATACTAAAGTTAACCCAAAATAAAAGGAAAAACTTCTTAATGGAAGTTATTTGAAGAAAAAAATAATATACCTCAGCCAAATTAAGAAATATAAGTAAAAATTATAAACTAAGCTCTGTGTGGGAGGCAACCCAGAATTAGGTTTAGTATGTTATTAAGTCTGGCTGAAGACTTTAAACTTAGTACTTCAAGGGAGGCAACCCAGTTTATAGTTGAGGTTTGATAGGTAGGGTTGTTAGTTTTATTAATTTTAATTAAAAAATTTGAGAGAAGAAGGAGCACCGCAGCGTTGAGCCAAGACTTTTTGGTTTAAAAATTCAAATTATAAAAACACTTTGAAATTATAAAAATGGCATGTTGGAACTTTAATTCTCATTCCTTATTAGTTTTTTAATATAGTACTATCTTCTCTTCCTGAAAATTTAACTTAAGCAATGGGTAGAACCAAACAAAAACATTCCTTCTATAGAATTGGAAGTGAAGAACATTTGAAAAATGAAGATTCCCTTTCTCTTCTCCACATGAAGAGTTCTAATATCATTAATAAACTTCATAAGTTTAATGATGAAGTTCATGAAGATATAAGAAATACAATGTAGATATGAAGAAAATGCATAAATGTGAAGTTTAAGATTATGAATTTCATCCTGGTCAAGTTATTCTATTATTTTATTACAGGAAAAAGTTTTGCCATGGAAAACTTAAATCTGGATGGGATGACCCATGTATTGTTATTAGAATATATCTCAATGGTGCCATCGGCATTAAAGATAAGAAAACTTTTAACATTTTTTAGGTCAATGGTTATAGATTGAAACCATGTGGATTTGATGAATAAAGAAATATTGAATTTGGAAAAAGAGAGGATGTGTGTTTGTATCTTTATTTTACTTCATATCTTTTAAAAGAGAATACAGTTATGTGAGTAATTGGTAGTGTGAGCATGACTTGTTATTTTGGCTATTGAAAATAGTATGCTATGTATGGTGCCTAGTGCACTAGTTATCTTATAACATATATTATATTTATAATATGTTATCACATGTTCTATGTGCCTTTTATCATTCATATGAAAGTATGTGTACTATTAAGTTTTGTTTATGATTCTTTTATTTACATTTTATTGAATTTATCCTCATGCTTACTATAATTTTCATTAATTTTTGTATTCTAATTATTTGATTAACCTCAATAAAAATGATTATTAAAATTTATGTAAAATTAGGATAAAAATAAAACCCTAGATCACAGTTCAAATAAACACTGTTTATACTTCATAGAGTGAAAAAACTAATAATTAACTAACTTAGACCATTTAAGTTATTTCTTTAATTTGAAATTATACATTATACCTTTATGTATTAATTTTTTAAACAAAAAAAATAATTAGAATTAAATATTAAATGTGAGTAGATTTAAATTAAAAATTATAAACAACCTGAATCTTAAATTGGTTATCTTAGTAAATCCTTACATTAAATTCATTAAAATTGTAAAAGGGTTTGAAGTAAAAAACTGATATTCAAAATTATTAACTATGTACTCCATAAAATAAAAAATAAAATAAATTGTGAAAATAGTCTAAAAAGAAAAAGAAAAGAAATAGAAGAAAAAAAATGAGCACATTCAAAAATTGATATCAGTCAAAAGCTTACAATCTGATTACAATCTTATAATTAAATTCATAAAGGACAAAATAAGAAAACTAGTACAAATGATAGTAAATAAATGAAAATTTTAATTTTAACAACTAATATATCTAATCATTAAGGTACATTATTCACTTTAAAATTAAAAAAAAGAATTAATAATTAAATATATAACCTATGAATTTAAATTAATCAATAATATGGATGTCTGATTTGTATAATTATTAATATTTTTCAAACTAGAATTATAATTTTTTACTTTACTACTTCAAGACCGTGACGTATTATTATATATTTTAATAATTTTAAATTGTCAATTTTTATTTTAATTAATCATTTAATCAGAATTATCAAATTTTTATTTGCTTGAGGATAATTAAGTGTTTAAGCTTGGGAGAATTTATTAAGTGTAAATAATGTATTATTTTATGTGTTATTTTTTCAATAAAAATGTGTTGTTTTAATTATATTGTGAAGAAAAAAATTCAAAAAAGGTACAAAATTCTAAGTATCATCCAAGACCACAGCATCGGACAAATCAACATCACACTACCATCAAAGGCACCACCGGAGCACTACAACATTGACATTACAATGCTAACTTCTTTGTTGGATAGCATCGCAGCATCAAAATGGTCAGCTTTTTCAGCACCATATTCACTATCTTCAAGTGTCACGATGTCACAATCTATCACGCCTCGGTGCCAAAATTGTCACTCTAGTTCTGCAACTTTCGAAAGTCAGCAGTGCTACGGTGTAGCAATTATAAATTTTAAAGGACACAATCTGCTAGTGAAGTGACATGACTGTTTAGTAAATAACCGATCCATGTTACCAAGCATCATGGCTGAGAAAAAACATCAGCACAATAATATTAGCTCATTTTATGGGTGCAATGGCGCATATGTTTTAAGCACCATAGTGCCAATTACCTAGTTTATGTTCTCCTATAAATAGTCATTGTGTTATACTTGTGAAGGAGTTCAGTTATTTGTATAATTTCAGCACTATTCAAAGTACTTCTTTAGATCTCTCTTAGAGTACAATCTAAGAGAGACTAGGTTTGTACTAGATTCAATCATTAGAGTGTTAATTTATGTTTGTTTGAGCAACTTCATACATTAAGGAAGAATAAGTGTAGAAGTGACACATTAATCCTTCTTGGTGATATTATTCTCTTATATTTTCATTCTTCTATGATTTTAATGAAAATGAGTTTACATATCTTTTCTTCCATGTTTGGCTAATTCTTTAATTTTGGATTATGAAATAGAAAACATATTAAATACCAATCAAGATTCTTATTCCCTAAAAGTGAAATGTTATTTTCAATATTATCTCATACTTAATTTAATGCACATAATGGACATATGTGTAGTTAAAACCTAGCATGAATGTATAGCCTTGACGAAGAAATACAAAAATAACAAGGAATATTGAAATAAGATGTTTGCATAGCTAGACATATGATGTAAAATATTCTAGGTTCTTAATGCCATCGAATAACTTAAGGAGGTTAGTAGATATCTTTTTCACCCAGGCAAGCTTGACAGAGATCTAGGGATGCATATGCTCTGAATCACATTAAAATAAAAACTTTATTAGGAAAGATATACAGTTTATATTAATCAATCCAAACACTTTATTTAAATATTATATTCATTATTTTAATATTTTTATTCAGTGATTGAATCTCCATAACCAATAATTTTTTTTAGTAGAATTATTTTATAATTAGAGTAAACATTAGCAGTTGATTGTTGAAAGCATACTTTCTCATGGGTTTGAGACATCACTTTATTACTTAATTCGGCATGTATACTTTCCTATATTAAGTGGGGTTTGTTATTTTTATATATCAAAGAAAACATAAGCATTATTTAAGGGAGATAGAGCCTTAAATATTTTTATAATTCAAAATTATAATCCATAGTAAACCCCCATCAGCAACGTAGATTGTTAATGTTGACGGGTTATGAAGCACTATAGTGCTAACATTGGCTTCCCTGGGGTGCTGAATTATTTACCATTTTACTTGAGATGCTAGCACTGTAATTCCCTTGTCAAGTGATGAGGCATTATAGATGCTATGTGCTAGTAATTAGATCGTTGCGGTGCTAGTTCAGCACTTTTGAATTTTTATCTTTTGTTGAATATTTCCTACACAAAAATAACTAAAATAACTCTTTTTCATTGAATTTAGATACAATATATAGTATACAATTTATACTTAACATATACTCAGTTTCACATATATATAACTACAATAAATGAATTATAGTCAGTATGAATATCATACACTAGTATTATGACATTTTGAAAATTATTTATCTAATTTTTATATTTATCTAAATTTCTCAAATTAAAAAATTTCTTCTAAAATACAATAATACCTAATGAAAGTTTAATATATTCATGTCAATATATGTAAAATGATAAAAACTATAACATACTAAAATTTATGCGGTAGAAGTTTACTAAAAATCGAGATATCGTAACTTTTGAAAATTCTAACCAATTAAAATTACGAAAAAATATAAAATAAGCAAAATCACTAAAATTATGGATAGGTTAACAATGTCCTGCCTTGAGTCGAGCAAATTTTTCAATTCGGCTTACCAGTAAAAATGTCTCTATAACCCTCAAACCCTAGGTTCTCTCTCCTCTCTCTTCTATATTTCTTTTATTTTTTATTTTTCCTTCTCAAATTTGAGAAAAAACAAAATGAAATGCAAATTATGGATTTATGTAAAAGAATGAGATTTTTTATAATAAAATATCTTAAGGGTGCATTAGTAATTATGCCAATTATTTGATTTTTAGCATAAAATTATTATAAATCCTTTTATACTTTAAAATTTGAAGCTCTAAAAAATATTTTTAAAAAAAATCATTCAATAGCACAACATATCTAGAAGTATTTGGTTAATTCGGTTTGTAAAACAGACACCTAACTATCTTAAAAAATTGGCTTGTCAATTTCTCAAGAAATTATAATTAGATAAGAAACTTCTGGTTTTCATATCCACACTACCATAAAATTAGGAGAAATTTGTTATAATTTAAAAATAATAATATCTATAATATGGAAAAGATAGTTTATAAATTGGACTTATAATGACTCATTGAATATTATTTATTGGGTCAAAATATGAGTTCTAACATGTGTAAAAGAAAATTACACCTCAAGCTTAAAGAAAAATTCTTTAAGATCGTGGTGAGGCCTACAATTCTTTATGGCACAGAATGTTGGCCATTAAAAGAGAAGCATAAGGTTAAATGTTATAGAGAAGAGGATGCTTAGGTGTATGAGTGGCTTTACTCTTATAGAGAGAATGCAAAATGAGTATGTACATGAAAGGTTAGAGAAGCTCCTGTGGTAGATAAAATTAGATAGGGTTTCCTTAGATGGTTATGAAAACATAAATTTTAGCCTTTTGATGACCCTGTTAGCAAAGTAGATGTATTAGATTTGGCCTATATTAAAAAAGGTAGAGGTGGACCTAAAAAGTCTTAGTAAAAAAATATTAGAAATGATCTTTTTTTTTAATTTAAATGAGAATTTGACTCTTTAATTGGACACAATGGAGAAAAAAGGATTTATGTAACCAACCACATGTAGTGTGATAAAGGCATGATATTGTTATTGTTGTCATGTAAAGCAGGACATACTTTTATTTATTTAGGGGGGCTAAGCAGATTAGACACCTCTAAATATTTATATACATTTAAATTTTATTATTATCCCCCTTTTAATAGCCCTGCATAAGTATGACCCCTTGCAAAAAATTAGATTAGCAATAAAAACTAGAATGTTCGTAAGATAGGGCATCTAATTGTTCATCATAGAATCATCACAAAACAATCATAGGCATAACCAATCAAAAACATAACACACATCCAACATCAACATTTATCAAATAACATGTACAACTAAAACATTTAAGCAAATCCATCACTCCAAACAAAATAATTAACAAAATAATGTCCTAGCTTAGAACTAGAGTTAGTAGCCCTAACAATCACTCTAAATAGTATTCTAGGTTATGTGGCTTAGATATTTCCGATTAGAGTTTAGGATTATATTTTCTACTTTATGGATTTGTTTGAGTAAGGAAATTTTACTACATGTTTAAATTTTTATGAATTATAAATTTGTTGTAGGTTTTACAGATCAAATATTTTTAATTTTAATTTTTATTTTAAAGAACAAGTTCATCAATGAAGTTTAGGTGTAAAAAGTTCATTGACAAGTAAGTACTAAATTTAAAAGAAATGTAAATGTTCCATCCTAAGACAAATAGAGCAATTACATAAAGCTAAGATTTCATGTGGTTTATATACATCTTACTAACTTTAAACGGTATTGAAAGTTTACTTTTTATTGTTATTTTTTATGTAGGTTTTAGAATATATGTTAATAAGTTTAAATTTTAATTCAAATTAGTTATTAAATTAAATTCTAATTTTATTTATATTAAAAGGTTACTTACATTTACTTTCTCTTAAACTTTAATTTGACCAAGGTTTGACTTTTTTATTAAAAGGTTACTTACATAGGGGACTCAATATCCTTATAGTATATGTTAATCAAGTACAACTACATCCTTCAAATTGATAACTCTAGTGACTCTGATAGTGATAAATGGGATAAGAACAACTCTGTATAAGGAGAAAGTTTGCCAATATATTACTAGAGCAAGATCCTAATTGTGGCACTAAGCATGCAAGGTTGAATGATTCTGTAGAGTCAAAGAATGATTAGTTAAAAAGACATCTCATTGAGAGGGCACACCAAAGATGATTTGGATGGAAGTACCATTAAGATTTGTATATTTAGTCATCTATTCAGAAATATTGAGGCTTCTAGGGAAATGTCATAGAATGAAGGTCAAATAGCCGGAGATCAAGCATCGTAACCTAATGTCCAACACGTGCATCATTGAATGATGCAGCCGTAAATTGAAGAAAGTGTTCTTGGTTGCTATGTCAAGGACTATAGGATAAAATTTTCTTGTCCCAGTGCATATCAGATACAAGAATATTATTGGTATACTAAAAATTACACTGTATTTTATCCTAAACATGCTTGGAGGAGGCTACCTTGTGATGAAGTGAAGACAAAGAAATCTAATAGTATCTCAGCCGAGCCTTTAGTCTCATCATATCTTAATACCTCATATATCACAAAATGACCTTATGTAACTTGGGATATCCTTATCTAGCCTAAGTAAAGATTGGATGATTCATGGATCTGATTTCTTGGAGAATGAGAAGATGGAGCTTTCATCAGAATAATGAAGTATCTCATTGCTATTATGGATGAAACTCTACAATTCACATATAAGCAAAAGTAGAGAATCAGTAGTAAAAATCACAAGCCACTGAAGCAAAACACCATGCCACCAGATCTGAAACACTCATACAAACAGATAGAATGCGTCTACAAGCTTCTAGATAGAATGTTGTGCACATTCAAATGATAATTACCTACACAATTGATTAGTGCCAAATATTTTAAAATACCCCTGTACATGCATCATAATAGGCATAATAATTTATGCAAATATGTCATTCGACATCACAAGATGTATTATGCTATAACAGTGCATCACATTTATATGCCAACATATTTCATATGCATACAATCGCAACATGCAGAATGCATCATGACAAATATGTCATTCAGTATGCAGGATGTATTATGTGCATACACATTATAGCATACAAAATGCATTATACGGACTCGCTATTCAACATGTAAATTATATTATGCAGTAGCAGCATGCCTCATTGGCATGCATATACATTAGGCACTACATATAAGCATCGAATTATCATGCAAATATATCATATGGGCAAATCGATGATGTATAGATATATTATACAAGCATGTTACACAAATGTACTATGCGTCATATTAATACGCAACGTCGTTAGATTCGTAACATTCGTACAAGCGGACATAAGTGTTAACAAAGCCCAAAATAAAATCATACGTACTTATCAACAATAACCACCTGCATAGATAGCTATATCTAAAAATGTAAAAACACCCCCCACTCATGCATTGAGATATGCATTTCAAATATGCATGCATTTGTAATATGCAAAGGGTTACATTCCAGCATGTCATCTGATATTGCAATCATAATTTAAAATGACCACCTGTATGTATTTTCAATATGTAGAGAGTTTTATTCCAGCATGTCATTTGACATTACAATCATATAACTTCTTGCATGCATTTGTAGGATGCAGGGGTTTCATTCAAGTAATATTATGCAATATTTTATCTACATGCAAAAATACCGCACACTGTAACTATATTGTGTGCAAATGTAAAATGCAAAATACATAGGCAATACACATGACACATGCAGATGCGTCGCATGCATTCATTTCATATATATAACATTCATATAAATGCATTATGTAAATATACACTGTAACATATAAAATGCATACAAATGTATATACCTGCATGGGCCCTAGCGGGCGTGTCGTAGGTACACACGTGACGTCTGAGGATGCTACGCGGGTTAAGAAATGAATTTAGATTCAAACCTGATCCTCTGCCAACAAATAGACAGAGTCAATAATTTTTAATCAATAAAAATTAAATAACCCATAAACTCTAATGATTACTGTACTGACATAAAATCTCAACCGGAGAGGACCCCAAATACTTAAAAATGCCACCCAAATTTGCATAAAATTCAAAATTCCAAAAATGTCAAAACTTAAAATATTTAAAATTAAAATTAATCATTAAATACTTAAAGAAAAATATCCATTCACCCTCCACAATATTTTATAGAGATCAAAAAATCTAAAAATCACTCAAGCTCACAAAGAGCTAATGTCTGGTTGAGGATATTATTAGGATTCATTCTTAATCCTCTTGTTGCCAGTAAGGACAGGCATGTGTCCTTTAATCGGTGGTTTCACTGTCAAATGGCACCACACCAATGGGCTTGCCACTAAATGGCATCACAGGTAAATGGTTATGATTGAGACCCTCTGACCGGGTGGTTTTGCCGCCAAATGGCACCATTATATTATGTTCATGGTCAAAGCCCATATGTTCCCCAATGGCTCCAAATCGTCAAGTAATGAATTAAAAAGAAATGATTGATAGGGCACAAAGCCCTCTGTTAGCTATAGTGGAATCAAATTTGTCCATTTAAACAAATATTCATCTCAGGTCTATAAGGTACCTTTTAGACGAAGCAACCTATGGCTGTCGACAAAGATCCTTCTGTTAGGTTGAGTCGACTACCTCCTTTAACTAAGTAGACCAAGGACCACGATGGCCCGAGATGACGGAACCATGGGATCTTGATTAGGCTCATCATCATTCCCCCCACCATCCGCTTTAAGTGTAAAATGGTGAAATTTCTAATTTTAAATATCAAATATTCAAATACCAAATCATGCTGCTACCATATGCTAAATACTCCGTATCTTTTTTACGACTAGCCGTAATCGAATGTTCTCTCATTATCGGGAGAGGTAATTAACTATAGGCGCTTGCACCTATAGGAAACTAGGGCTCAGATCATAAAGTCCTCGCAAAATGAGGGTGAAATTTAAAACCCAATATGCCTTCTAAAAATTTGCCTCAAAACTTACTCGTTAAAACTCTCCTCGACGATCTAAAAATGAACAAAGGGTGTATGCGAAGAGGCTGGGGCATGAATTTTCAGAGCCCACAACGTTCAATGTGGTTGATTGCCATTCCATCAAGCCATTTGTTCAAATAAAATAACAGAAAATTCATTTTTGTCCTTTTTCTTATTCTTTATTACCTTTCAATGTGAATTTACCACAAGAAGAGCTTCTCCCATTCCTCAATACCCTATTTTCATTTGCATCATGCACCAAAAAAATGAAAACTCCAACCCTAAACTTGAGCTATAGCTAATCTTTAAACATTATTATGTAAATCCATAATGAGATGCCAAAACTTATTTTAAAAGGCTTTATGAATTTTTATGAAGATTCACTAATAATATGTTAATCATTAAAATTATCTCGAGTGTTATTTCACATCATACGTAATTTTTTTATGTCGAATTAAGTATTCATATTATTATAACTTTTCCCACCAACCATAAAATATACACATAAACTAAAAATCAACCACTTCCGAATAGCCAATTGAAACATTTTAAATATGTTGTGTCACAAAATTATTTGGCCAGTCACAAATTTGTTTAGCAACCATAAAATATCTATTCTACAACCTATAACTGGTAATAAAATTACAAGTTAGCCTTGAATTTTGAGTCTAGGCAACTCGCACAAATGTAATTTGATTTTACTTTTTTCTTAGGGTTAAAAAGGATTAAAAGAAACATTAAAAAGTTGAAAAATCTTTCTCCCATTCTAACTGTTGTGTTAAGACTGAAAAGTATGAACATGTCTCCATATTGAAAAGAGACCTAGGGTGAACTTTTTGAAGTCCCCTATATATTTTAATAATTATAAGCTATGTCATGGGTGACAATTAATTTTAGGAGTGTCCAAATAGATTTTTGGGTCGAGTTCAGGTCAAACTCGAATTTGACCCGCTCTTATGAAGTTCGGCCTAAATCCGACCCATTTGTCCAAACGGGTTAAAAATCTAGAACAAAATCCAACACGATCTGACCCAACCTACAAATCAGCTTGAGTGCGAAAAGGCGAGGGAGTGCGAGCGAGCAAGCGGCCGAGGGTGAGGGCGAGGGCGAGGGCGAGCGAGCGATCGGGCAAGTGGGCGAGGGCGAGTGGGCAGGAGAGCATGAGAATGAGGGCGAGGGCGAGCACACTAGGGGGCGAGTGGGCGAGGCCGAGTGGGTGGGCAAGCATGAGGGTGGGCGAGCATGCGGGCGTGGGAGCACAAGGGCGAGGGGGAGGGCGGGCTGGCGAGAGCAAGCGGGCGAGAGCGAGGATGAGCGGGAGAGAGGGCGAGCACTGCGATGAGTGAGATGCGACCAACAGATCGAGCAAGCGAGCAATGAACTGGTCAAACTAGTTGTGTTCGGGTTTGCTTGTTAACCCGAACCCAACCCGATATTTTAATCGGGTCGAAAAATTAAATCCGAACCCAATCCGTTTGTTAACAGGTCGACCTGAATCTAAAACTTTCGAGTCAGGCCCGGGTTGAATTTTCAGGTCGTGCCTTATATTGACACCCCTAATTTATTCCTGACAAAAAGAGTTATAAGTTTTTTAGGAATCATATGCATTTGGTACTTTATGTTTGCCAACCTGAGTTCGTTGGTAATGCCTAGAAGCAACTACTGTTGCAAGCCTTCAACCAGGATAATTTGTGATGACAAGCTGAGGCAATGCATAATGAGAAGCAGAGATTTGACACAAGGAAAAATATAAAAATATAGTGATGACAAGCAAAGGCATTAGTCAAAAAACAGAGTGTTCTGGTCATGAATGCTCAGCCACTGAAGAGGAATGCATACCACTTCAATCAACAGAACATAATAATCATTAAATACATTACTTGCCCTTGATGCTGAAATCGAAACAAATGGATTTTCTAGCACATAGAGCCCATATGCTTTGGACAAGTAGAAGGATGCGATTAGAATTTCAATTCCTTTGGGAGAAATTGGCAGCGACGTTATGAGAATTTTCCTTGTAAGATTGAAATGGTTTATGTCAATATTGTGCAAACAATAAAGATAGAACCTACCACATCTGAATTCATGTCTTTTAGGATGGATTCATAAGGGCTCCAAGATGAACATCGATCATCAATGCCACTCAAAGTTTGTATTCACCAAAAAATATCTTGATAAAATTCTATGCGAGTTGATGTCATTGGATATCTATCAAGTGATCTATGAAGCAATAGAATAAGGATGTATTTTAAATTATTTTGGACAATTTCATTTTGTAATTTTAAATTCTAGATTAAGATTAAATATACATATTAAAATTTTAAATTTTAAATTAAAACTTATATAATTTGTTGTCATGCATAAAGTTGCGAATATTATAGAGTTTGTTGTTTAGAAATTAATTTCCATCTATTAAGTAGTCAATTTAAAATAAATAAGATCTACCGTTAAATTAGTTTCTACTATAATTTTACATACAAATAGGCCGCAAATACTGCAATAAAATTCAGCCAAAAAAAAAAAATTATCTCCCATTCTTCTCCTATTTTTGTTTCCTCGTCGACACAAGTAGCAAACAACGTCACAGTTTCTGAAGCAAACGCTGGCGGTGCTGTAGAAAACAGATTGTAGCAACGGTGAACGCAATGTGGCAAACAGTACTGGTATTGTGGCACCGCTGCTATAAACTTCTGCTTTCGCCGTTTGTGGTGTTACCAGCTGCTGCTCTTATCCATGAATATCTAGCTGCTGCTTTTGCCGTCAACGGGTAGCTGTCTGGTGCAAAAACAGCTAAAGTACTAACTTTCCAGCATAGGAAAATAATTTAGATTGTTGTTTTTAACAAGCCAGATGAAGATCCAGCCGTGGGTTTGCTTTCGGCTGAAAGAACATTTAACAAAATGGAGATAAATTTTATTGTCCACAATAAAAAGTGGCAAAAATTGAGTGGTGGAGACATCCACGCGGCAAAATAATGCTCTAGGTACATCTAATTACCTGATATAGATCAATAGAGAACCTCCAAAAAATTTCTAAAATATTCATCAACCCATTCTAACCTCTTATTATGAGCTTACAGAATAAAGTTAGGATTCGTTTGTTTATTATGTAACTTTTCTAAATGATAGTTTTAAAACTATTGTTTGAGAGAAAGGAATTTTCTAACTGATAAGTTAATATCAGAAAGCTTTTGAAAATATTACAAAAATACAGTTCTCTAAAAAATATTTCTACAAAAGTGACACATCCAAACAAGAGCCAAAAAAAATTCCTACATTTCGAAACTCAAAAGACGAAATTAGGCTGTCTCAAACGAGGCCTTAAAGAAGTTCGTTACGTATTAAGTTGGTTATAGAACATCATTCCGTAGTATATGATACAAACAAAATGAGGGAATAAAAATATCATCTTGTCTTGAAACTTGCCATGTCTTGGAGACGCAACAGAAGATAAGAAAGAGACTAGCAAAAAAAGATGAAGAAAGTCAATCAACAGCTAACAACTATTCTATATCATATCTAACCTACTAATTGTCAAGATTGATGAAGCATATGGCCAACACGATGGAGCGGATAAGGATGCAAACAACCATCGTTACAAGTAGAGGCTATGTTGTTTTCATCCTTCCATGTTAAATACAAAATGGCTGGAGAGGACAAATATGAGGATACGGTTATGATTCATAAAGGAAGAGTGCAAAGTGCAAACACTTAACGTACAAACCAAAGTGCAGATTTCCACATCTGATGGGCAGCTGATTTTAAGAAACTGGAAACATGGATCGACCATCTGAAGATTTACTTTGTCTTGTATGGCTATTGCACCCATGAAAAGGTTGGTTTAGCCAAAACAACAAGTTATCATTACGTGGGGTGCTAAAATGCCAATCTAAAGACGAATGGCCATCAAAAGGTAATTTAGGGGAAGTTCAAGTAGCTAAAATGTTGAGAATTCTACTTGATGAAGTATATAGAACATCCTAAAAGAAATGGCAGAATATGAGGCAATGCCAAGAACAATTTTGCGCAGAAGTACACCATGAAGTTTCATCATCAAGCGATCACATTGATAATAATTTTCAAGGAGGAACAAGTATTTGTGAAGTCACCTCATGTCATTTATTTTCAAATTGCAAATGAATTATGCCTAATCTTGATCACTAATCAATCAAGCCGGGCCAACATTATGAAGAGAGCAATAAAGCAGAAAAACCAAGGTAGTAAAAGGAAAACCCATAAATCATTCAACAACAATCTCCTTTCTCCAAAAGAAAGAAGAAATGAAAATCTGTGTTGGGCCTTACTCTCAAAAGCAATGCACCAACAAAGATAAATGATCATTATTAGATACTTGGCCAAACGAGAAAAATGTTGAAAGCTAGACAATTGACTCTTTGCGGATAGAAAAATATGGAAAAAAATTGTCATTATGGTGACAACACCATGCTAAATCCAAATCGACAAGTTGGATCCATCTCTATCTTTAAAGGCATTTCAGAAGGTTAAAGTAGCACAATCATTTCTCAAATATAAATACATCAGAGAAGTTGTTCATCTTTAAAACGGAGATCAAAGAAGAGGGGATCAATGTCATCATCAACATCGACAATTAGAATAATCTCACTTATGTCAATTTGGTGCAGAAATAGGGTTAGACAACATAAGCCACCCCAATACTTACCCTTCAGTTAAATTCAAAAGTAGCTAGAGATTAAGACTGGTCATTAGTACTGCTTGAGGTTTGGAATCACCAAGGATTATATTGATGAGATGATATGCAAGGTGGTTCCACTGGGCATTAGCCATCTTTGGTAGCTCAAACCTTCATGATAAGTATGCCTACATCAATGAACTCATCAACATTTGCTCACATATGAAGGAAAAAATCTTTCCATCGAAAAAACTATAGATGGCATACATAGTAATTCGAGAGCAAGCTGGTAGATGCAAACTAGAAATTTATATTGATGTTAGTATGCCTAGTGAAGAAGAAATGAAAAGCCACGGTCTATCCATCTTATGGATAAAAAAGTAAACAGCAAATGTAAAAGTTGATTGAAGAACAAGCTATAAACACACTACCACCAAATCTATCAATGTATAGAATCTTGATAATCAAGATATATACCACCAAAATCAAAGCGATCAAATAGCGTTCATGATCATGTGAAGCATATTTATTAATCAATAATCATGTATCATAATGCAAAGGATCCATATAGCTATAGAGCATAGCGTAGACGGTAAAGCGACGCACACAATTTTAAAAATAATGAGAAACATTAAGAATTCATGAATACTTTATCAAAAATTTAACAATAAAAAGAAAATTACCTTAATTCTAAAAAGTAACAATTAATATCATATAAATAGAACATAATATAGTTTTAATACATTAAAAACATACATCAAAATCCATGCAATTTACTAATATTATATAAATTTCATAATGGAATCATAAGAGTTCATGACATTGAATAATTCAGGTGAAAGCCATTGAATTCTGAGAATATAGAGGTGAAGCAACAAGAGTAAAAAATTATTTCAATCAACTTGAAATAGACATGACTAAATACGAACTCTTGACATGAATAAATTAGCTCAAAAATGTCAATCTTAAAATCAAACCTCATCGATTCAAAACTAAACATTCAAAAATCATCCATCATCCAACCCATTAGTTTAGAAATTCAGAAGTATAGTTTTAATGGCAAAATGGTAAATTTCAAATGAAATTTAAAAGAGAAAGGTAAGTAGATTTATGAATGTTATGAGCAATAGCAATCATCATTAAATTAAATCTTAGCATAATATGCACTCATCCTTAAAAAAGATGCCATATTTCAATCTATCATATTTGAATATATTTCACTATCAAAAGTGTTTCCTTAGCCTTATATCCAAAAATTTGATAGCAAAAATAAGAACATGTAAGAAGAGGCCAATCACTTCAACCAGAGGAAAAGTTTTGGGAGACTAGTGAATATTTAGATAACTCAAAAAAAGTGAAAATGATTATTATAAGGTAAGTATTATATGGAAAAGAGCATTTATCTTTTTTTTTTGGATAAAAGAGAGAAAAAGGAGAAAAATACATTAAACTAAAATAAAGGCGAAGACATCTCTAATCAGAGGCACCAATAATAAGGTAGCTACATAGCGATTCTATAAGCTCCACCTAATGGATTGCTGTACAACACCTGAATATTGCAAGACAAAATCCTACAGTTAAAGGAAGATAAAGACCTCTACCTCTTACAAACTTGTCATGCCCTTCAGTTAGATAGCAAAGCAAAAACATTTGCATAAGAGTTGAATTTAGTAATTAAAATACTCTCATTATGCTATCCAAACTCTAGAAATTTTTTCTTAATTATACAAGTAACTTAAATAAATAAATTAAACCACCCAAAAAAATTAGGTAGGAAAACAAACTAGTTTGTGCCACATGTGTTATGTGTTATGGTGTATACATAGCACATAACATACTATTTTATTTTGTTGTACCTTACCAAACAAATAGTATAGAAACTATGCGCCTATAGGTTCTAGCACATAAGTTATTTTTACATTATTGACGTGTATGAAATGATTACAATGCACCTTCATGTAAACAAATATCATTAAAAGATTAAAAGGATCATGTTCATTGGAGTTTTAAAATATAATTTCTTGATGAAAATTGCTAGTATTTTTAGTTTTTATATCACACCATTGAAAACAAAAAGAAAGCGTCTACCATCGAAGATAAGTCGTCAATCAAAGGCTGAAGGCAAACAGTCCAGAACATTGGCTCAAAATCAAGATTACAATAGCATATTGATGAATTTAAAATTATTTTTGATAAGTTTATTTTTAATTTTAAAATTTGGATTAAGAGCATATATTGTAATTATCTAATAAATTGAAACTACTTATTTTGTTATTATATATGGTTGATTATATTGAGGAATTTATTTAGGAATTTACTTTCTTCTATTGTGGAGTCTATTTAGGATGGATAAGGTATGTTTTTAGTTAAATTCCTACTATAATCTTACCTATAAATATGATGGAGCCCTAAGATAAAATTCAATCAAAAAATGTTCTCAAAAACTTTTATTTTCTATTTTTTTCTCACAGCCGTTGGCACAATTATTGTAGCAAATGCGGCAAGCTGTAGCAAACAAAGATAGCATTGTAGCATACAAGCTCACTATGCTAGTATAGACACTTAGAAACTTAAGCTGCTGCTCTTTGCTTGTATTGTTACTTGGTTCTACTCTTGCTTGTATTGTTACTTGCGGTTGCATTTATTCATGAACATTTTTTTTGTTCTTCGGAAAACAAGGGTTGGAACAACAACTAGTTGTTGTCCAGTAAAAAATAATGAGAGTGCTTTCTATCCAGCATAATAAAATAATTCAGATTGTCATTTTTAAGTAAGCCAGGAGAAGGATCTAGCAGTCGGCTAGCTACTAAATGCAGGAAGATTCAAAACAAAGAGAATTTGATATCTATAACAAGAAAGAGGCAAAATAGAAACATTGAGTCATCTACAAAGTGAAAAAAGCTCGTTTTTTTTATTGATTGATAAATTAATTAAAAAGCATAAAAAAAGGCCTAAAACTTTTTATAATCCATTCTCGACTTTTATTATAAGCTTACACAATAATGTTATGAGGTTGACTACAAATTATGTTATTAGGAAGAGCTTAAATAAGTACTTTTTTATAGGAATTCCAGCAAGAAATTTGTCACAACCCATACTAACTCAGAAAGCATTCACTCACAACAAGAAGTTCATTAAAGAGAGTTGAATTTATATACAACAACAACAACAACATCAAGCCTTTATCCCACTACGTGGGGTCAACTACATGAATCCTTTTTCTCCATTGTGTCCTGTTAAAAGTCAAATTCTCTTTTAAATCTAATAAAAAAAGATCAATTCTAATATTTTCTAACCAAGTCTTTTTAGGTCTACCTCTACCTTTCTTAACATAAGTCAAATCTAAGACCTCTACTTTCCTAACCGGGTCATCGGGAGGCCGCCGTTTTATGTGACCAAACCATCTAAGGCGACTCTCTCTAATCTTATCTTCCACAGGAGCTACTCCAACCTTTTCACGAATATGCTCATTTCGTATCCTATCTCTAAGAGTAAATCCACTCATCCACCTGAGCATCCTCATCTCTGCAACACTTAACTTAGAATGATGCTTCTCTTTTAATGGCCAACATTCAGCACCATAAAGCATTGCAGGTCTCACCACCATCTTATAGAATTTTCCCTTAAGTTTGAGGGGTACTTTTCTATCACACAATAAGCCCGATGCATTCCTCCACTTCAACCATCCAACTTGGATTCTGCTGATAATATCCTCATCTATTTCACCATCACACTGAACAATAGATCCAAGATATCTAAAACGTATACTCTTATTAATGACTTGATTGCCCAAAGTCACAATCCCCTCACTAGGTCTATTATTACTAAAATTACACTCCATATATTCCGTTTTAGATCTACTCAAGCGAAAACCTTTAGATTCTAAGGTTGACCTCCACAATTCTAGTTTAACTTCAACTCCCTCTCTAGTCTTATCATCAAGAAGAATATCATCAGCAAAAAGCATACACCAAGGTACATCCTCTTGCAAATATCTAGTGAGAACATCCATGACTAAAGCAAAAAGATATGGGCTTAAGGTTGATCCTTCATGTAACCCAACCGAAATAGGGAAATACTTGGTCAAACCACCTTGTGTTTGAACACAAGTAATAGCTCCTGCATATATATCTTTAATGATTTGAATATAAGCGTTATTAACTCCTTTCTTTTCAAGAACTTTCCATAGCACTTCTCTTGGAACTTTATCATATGCTTTTTCTAAATCAATAAATATCATATGTAAATCCTCCTTATTCTCTCTATATTTCTCCATCAAACCTCTTAATAAATATATGGCTTCTATAGTAGACCTACCTGGCATGAATCCAAATTGATTTTGAGAAACATTAGTATCACGCCGCAACCTATTCTCCATAACTCGTTCCCATAGTTTTAAAGTATGACACATTAACTTAATTCCTCTATAATTAGCACAATCTTGTGCATCACCTTTATTCTTAAAAATAGAGATTAACACACTCATTCTCCACTCATCTGGCATCTTTTTAGTCTTCAAAACAGTATTAAAAAATTTAATAAGCCAAAAAATTCCTTCATCTTCTAAGCATTTCCACACCTCTATTGAAATATCATCAGGTCCAACAGCTTTTCCACCCTTCATTTTCTTTAAAGCCTCTCTAACTTCGGTTTTTACTAATACTCCAATAAAAACAGAAATCTTTATTTTCATTTAGGGTGCTAAAATCACTACAGTCAATTTTATTTTCACATTATTCATTAAAAAGTTTAGCAAAATATCTCATCCACCTTTGTTGAATATCATCTTCTAAAAAAGGTACTTTTTGATCTTCATCCTTAATACACTTCACTTGAACTAAATCCTTACTACTCTTATCTCTTTGTTTGGCTAACTTATACATATATCTTTCTCCCTCCTTAGTATCTAATCTATTATATAAATCACTAAAAGCTAAACTCTTTACATCGCATATTGCTTTCTTAGATTCCTTACGTGCCTCTTTATATGGAAGGAAAAAAACCTAGAGCAATGAAGTCAAGGGATCAGGATCATTTCAAATTACAAATTTAACAAGATCCTCTCCAATGACCACAATAACTGCAATTATTGATTCAACAATACAATCTATTTTGGATAGGCAGGATTAATTCTTCCAAAAGGATTTAGAAATACTTAACCCTAGGCAAACAATATCGATTGTTTGGCTGGCATAACAACACGTGGTGTAGTAACTACAATAATTGGAGTAGATTTGAATTTTTATACAAAACAAGGTTCTATTCTTGCAGATTTATGTTCATGTGAATTCACACATTAAGGCTGTTGCAGCCACTGTGTTGTATGTTTGATGGATTTTGATGGAATAATTCTTATGAGAAATTTGTAATAGGAAATCTAACCTATAGAGGAAGAGAAATGCTTCAAAAAAAAAATAGTCAACACATCTTCAACGTATTTGCTTATCTCGCAGGAGTGTAATGTAGGAAAAAAATGATAGGATAACAACACATCTCTATACAGATATGTTGTTGGAAATTTGTTGATTTAAATGGGCATAAAACACATTTATCATGGCCGAATACAAACTGTAAGAATTTTACAACTGTTTATAAACCATATTTTGGCTCACTGTTTGATAAAATATAACAATTAAACAGGAACTACCATCAAAACAAGCACTACATCAACTTGGAGAATCTATGATGCACAGACACGGATACGACGACATGGATACGACACGACATGGACATGGGATACGTCAATTATTGAAAATATAGGACACAGGTTGGACACGGTATTATAATTTTTTATATTTTAAAAATAGTATATAAAAATTAATAAGTATAATATTAAAAATAATTTAGAAATAATAAGAATTTAGCTAGAATCTGTGCTTAAAATTAATAATATTACTATGTCGAGAGTCGGGAATCAATGCAGAGAGGAGACGATAGTGCTGTCGAGAGTCAGGCATTGATGTTATGTAGTAAATATCGGGCGTCGATGTCAAGAGGGCATCTGCCGTCAAGTTGAGAGGGTGTTGGTCGTCAATATTAAGATAGCGTCAAACAAAGATGAGCTATCAAATTGTAGGTGTAGAAATTACTAGTGTCAAGCATCAACGTCAAGAAAGTGTCAGACTTTGATGTTGAGATGATTTTGAAATGTCGATGTTCTAACGACGTCAGACGTCATGTTGAGATAACATCAGGCATTGTTATGAAACCAAAGTCGTGAACGCCAAAGAAAAATGAAAATGAGAATATTCCATGAACGGGGTATTAAGTGCGGGAAATTGATTTGGTGTTGTAGAGAGGAAATAAGAAATTTAATTTTTATATTTTAAATAAATAAAATTTTTAATTTTAAAAAAATTATAAAATATTTAAGACAAACATGTCCAATTTTTATTCAATATTTTTTTTAATCAGACACATCTTTAGCGTATCTGACACATGTCAAAGGTGTCGGACGCATGCCGTGTCAGATATGTATCGGACACTACACGCCTATTTGAGGAGAAATGTTAGTACATCCTAGTGGAGATTTTTCCTATATGAAATTTATGACATCAAGACTATCCACATAAATATAATGAAAAAAACATGCAGAATAACGGTCAACAAATCTTGACAGAATAATAGAAGTGCAATACATGCATATTTTCAGTAATCAATGTTGGCAGAAGGAAAACTAGAATAAAATCATCATCATCTCCACAGGACCACAAACTTATGAAAGCACATCAGATATATAAGGATATCCTAAATTTTGAGACATTACATATGAAATTATACTGATCGAGTTAGGCTATATAGGTATAAAGCAAATCAAACATATGAGCAAATAAATGCACAAGTGTAAACTATCTCCAGTTCCTCTCATAGACCCTGAAGAGGATTGGAGTAAGTGTTTAAAACTGTTCTTGTGCCATCCATTACAGCCTGAATATCCCTAATATCGTATCAAAAGAAAAATATGCACAATAATTATATGCAAAAAATAGATATGGTTTCAAATTGTAGAGAAGCACAACCTTCCATCTTCCGACCATTTTCTGGGTCACCCTATCAAAAGACAATTACGACCAGGCAGGATTTAAATAACATGAAGGAGAGAGCTACTTCAGAAAAATTTTACTGTCTCAATAGGTAGATTATTGAAACTAACAAGAGCAGTAAATGAAGGTAGAGTTCACTTATCAAACAAAGGTTAGAATTTCTCCAATCAATCACCAGTAGATGGCGTTGATGACTTGAGCTCATCCAAAGTCAACTTTATCTGATCCCGCATGAGCTCTATCCGTTTGAGGTACACCTCCAGCTCAAGAATATTCTGATTTCTCCACTTCTCATCAACTGGGAGATTCCCTTGCAAATTTCCAATTCCCAATTGCAAAGGATTCATCCCAAGTAAACCACCACCACCAACGCATCCAATCCCAGGTATGAGCCCTCCCTGAGGCCCAGCCATTGCAGACTGCAGGAGCTCCTTGAATAACGGTGATAAGCAACTCTTCACAGTTTCCTCAATAATGCTTGGAATTGGAACAGACAATGGTGGATCCGGCGGTGCAGCTATCGGAACCTCCACAGCCACCCCAGTAGCCGCAGCAGCGGCGGCGGCAGCAGCGGCGGCGGCAGCAGCGGCAGCCTCTTGTTCAGAATTCCTAATCCTGATTCTTCTTTTCGAAGACCTTGATAGTTTCCTATCTGAGCTCAGGGAGCCATCAGCTGCAATAGTGCCAACACCAAATCCAGAGTCAAATTCCACAATAGCAGATGAAGGATTGGGTGTGAACTCATCATCTTCGCTGTCTCTGCTGCGCTTGATACTGGCACTCCAGATCTTCCGGGAGATCTCAAAGGTGGCCTGCTCGTGGGCGCTCTTAAAAGCAAACTCCTTGCCCGAAACCATACGGTTGACGACGTTCCGATACTTCTTCTTCAGACGACGGAGTTTCTCGATGAGCTGATTTTTGTTGAACTCCAGCTGTAACTGCTTCTTGATCTGCTCGTAGAAAGGACCGGTGTCGTACTGGTGAGATGCGTGGGTCGTCCCCCGCTGTGTTGTGAACTCTAAGAACCCTTGCAGAATTGTGATCTCATCCTCGTCGGTCCAAAGCCGCTGGAACAGCCTCCGTGAATCGTCCACCGAAGCCGCCGATGCCACGCGTCGGGATTCCTCAGCCGCTGACACGATATGCGCAGGGGGAGGAGTAAAAACGTCGCTTTGCGAGATGGGGACAGCCTTAATTGACCCGTTCTGCGGGGCTGTTCGCGTAGGCGCGGCGGCATGGTTAGGGTTAGGGTTGAGGAAAGTGATGGGAGAATTGGATTCTTCTTTAGGACGAAATGGCGGCTGAGAGTGCGGCGGCGGTGACACATCGGGAAACTCTTCCTCATCATCATCCAGGTCGTCTTCCATGTCACTGTCATCTCCCTCGCTGTCATCAAGTTCGTCGTCTTGCTCGAAGACGCCTCGCTCTTCTTCCTCCACCGGCGGCATCGCTTGCTAGCTCTCTCGATCTCTAATGCTCCCAAGACAGCACCTTGCCTTCTCCGAACCGCGCCGTCCGCACTGCTCCTCTGGTTCGTAATCAGTGGATCGCAACCAAAACAGCGGAATTGGCTTTAATCGTTTTATTTAAGATTAGGGTTAGAAACCGATGGTTTGGACAGTTGGATTATTTGTTCGGCTACGATGACTTGCCCGCTACCCGCGAGCCGATGCACAGAACGATCTGCGGCATCAAATCAATTTTATCCGTTTGATTAAAATCATTTGGACTACTAGGAATTACATCCGTGGAGATCCCAAAAAGGTCAAAATTAAAAATTAAAATTAATTACCTATTATTATTGGAATATTATAATTACATTTATTGCACGAAAAATATAGTCAATAGCAAATCATTATTTTAGAAGATTTTTTTGAATATATATATATATATATATATATATATATATATAATGTGAAATTTTTTGCGATATTTGATACGATGTATGTTAATGGATTATTTTTACACTATTGAAAGTATTACTTAGCATAGCTATGGGCTTTTATATTATGTAAATATGCTATACTTGCTATCCTCAATTCATACAAAATTAAACGTCACTGTATTATTATATGGTAATAGTTCCTTTTATAAAAATTTTAGTATTTTTTACTATGTTCTCTTAAGAAAATTTTGAGTGATTAGTGGTCATCAGTTCTTGCACTATATTATTATCATAGAAGATTGATTGGGGCATTGAAGGAGTGAATTCTCTAGCAAGTTTGATATTTTTAGAAAGATAACTCAGTGATATATATCCTTCCATAATTGTTTTGATGAATTTATCTTTTTTTTTATTATTTGTGCTCAAATCTAATATGTATGTTTATATATTTTAGGTATTTAAAATGGAGCTTTATTCTCAACTTGATATCTTTGTAAAATGTTAACATTGCTAATATTAGGCATTGTCATTAGTATTGATGCCAATGAAATCATTCGAGAAAAAGTTATAGCTGAAGTAGAAGTTACATCTTTATATATTTCAAACAAAGATGAATGATCTAAAGCATTGGTCTTAAAGAAAATTTTGTTTGTTATCACTAAAATTTTTATTATCTATGGGAATGTATATTTAATTATTATCTCCCAGCCATATATTTATGATGTGGCACAAGGTGCTAATGAAGAAATAAAGGGACCAACTACTTGATCTCAAAGAGTTGGTTGATATACCAAATAATATGTACTCAAACTTTCTAAGGGGGAACTCATCTATGAAGAAATCATTCATTGCCTAATAGTGCTAGGGACAAGATTGAAGAGAGGTGATAGCATTATGAACAACTTTTTTGGTTCAGCATCTTACTATCACTTTCATAGCATGGCAGGTGTTCATTTATGCTCGTCTACTACTAAAGCAGCATTTGAATGACATCACAAATGAACACACTATGCTCAACGATGCTATTTAATAACATATGAATATTGATAGGGTAAGCTCCTTCACTCCAATATCATGCATAAATGAAATGCAACCTGGCACAACTAGGCTACCCTTCTTTTATTTATGGATTTTGCATGTAAGCTAGCATCTCAATAAGTGCTCCAAAATAAGTGATGTTCCCAAAATCTATACTTATAAGGAGAAACATATAGCATATTAGACCTCATACAAGCACCTAGGAGGAGAAGGATTTACTAGATACCTTAGCGATGAAGAGCCCAATCGTTATTTTGTATTAGGTGGTGAAGACTTTGTAGGTTGTCATGAGCACGTCTAAGGACATAATGACTAGATGGATAGATTCAAAAGGTGGCAATAATACACCTAGGAGTGCATGGATTCCAACTCCAACTTTATTAAAGAAACTAACCATCTAGATTATGATTACATCGACCAATTTGATGTGTCCCACACAAAAATGTTTGTGAACTAGCATATTATTATGCCCCAAGATCCAAATGAAAGAAATAATCATTTTTATCCACTAACAAAATACCCATAGCTGCAAAAAAAATATATACATATAAAAACTATAAAAGTGAAAGAAAAATCCCCCCCTTCATAGTTGAGTCACATATTATCCCTAGTATATGCAATAAAAGTCATAATAAATGGAACACATGAAAAATAAAAATAGGTCATGGGAAAAGGACTTCCTTATGGGCATGTCCTAGTCATCTTCTTCCTTACACTATGGAAGGTTAGCGCATTATAGTGATAGTGGAAAGGATGAATTTTTAAGGATTGGTGTCAACATGTGTAATGATCCCATTTTGTAATAGATAAATGATCTATTTTTAAACTAATAAGAACCTTCTATATTTTCTAGCATGTATAAATATTATGCATCGGGGCACTACAACACTATGTTGGTAAGTGCTCTGGCATTGCCCTCCCTGTATTGTGTCTTCTAGATTGAGTGATGCAATGATGCTAGAGGGTCGTTCTGTGATATCGACTGCTATAAGATCTAGTAAGATTTTTGTCCCTACCTTTATATGTCCTCATTTGTCATTTAAAGGTCTTGAATTGAGGTGGAAAAGTTTAATAGAAACATAAAAATTATCTATAGAAACAACGGGGCGATGTGATACCACCCTCTTTATTTGGGGGAGAATTTTTCAGGAGTGTTGCAATCCTAATATAGAGCACCATTCCACTGAGCTCTATACTTGAAGATGTCTGAGGAAATTTAGAATATTTTAGCCAAGCATCACGGTGTTGCATATTGGAGCACTCTAGTGCTAGCCACTAAAATATTATTTTATATATAAAATATTCCAATTCATTTCATTTCACTTGCTCACCCCACAGCTTATTAGAATGGAAAGGAGAAGGAGAAGGAGAAGAGGAAAAAAGGAGAGAGAAAGAAAGGAGAGGAGTTGAGAGGCTACACTACGAGATTTATCCATTGAGCTAGTTAGGAGATTTGTTCTATTTGAGGCGGGCTCACAATCTCCTATTTTTTTATTTCAATTCTAGTATTTTTACGAGAAGTTATGAAGTAAAATATATTTTTAATGAGTATTACAAATCTTTCACCATGAAATTGTTGGTATGCTATAGTGGACTATATTTTGGTCATTTTAACTATAAGGAATCAATATTTTAATGGCTAGTTTCATTTATATAAAATATTAATTTTTTTTATAAAAAATGGGAGTTCTGGTATTGGTTGTAATTCATAAAAAATCCTAAAATGACATTTTAAAGATCCCTTATAAATGGTTTTTTAAATGGTAAATATTCAATACACAGATGAATTTTACTTGTATCATCCTCTAAAGTAGTAAACATGTGTTGATGTTCATGTTTAATATTATGCATATATGTTAATTCTGTTAAACTTTACATGAATATTTATGCCATATGTTGGAAGTTTTGATATGGGAAACTATTAAAGTGCACTACATGTTCTGTTATATGGGCTTGACTTTCTATTTTGTTTTATTTCTAATTCTAGTCCCATATACTTTATATGGATGTGAGAGGTTATTTTTTGCCCCATTTTCTCTATACAGGTGTGGGAGTTTTTTATAAGAGGAAATAGGTTGGTCTCCTTCATCTAACAGGGGTTAGTCTTGGGAGGCATAAGTTGAAGTAGAGTTATAAATAGGCTTTGAGACATGCATATCATAATTTATGTGTTGCATATTATATTAAATGAAATATGTTTAAATACAAAAAAAGTTATGTTAATAAGTACACTCTGATACCTTTGTGAGAATAGAGATGAAAATATATGTTCTATTATCAAGTACTCTAACAACCTTGTAGAAGTGCAAGTGAAAGTACATATTACTATTTAAAATGTTCAAGCTAAAACAACAAGTTCTAAAAAAATTGATTCTGATACATATTAAAGTTTAAAATGTATTATGTTATGCTTTTGATGACGTTGCAATAAATAATCATTCTATTTATGGTTTCAATAAGTAAAATAATTTTTTCTTAATATATAATGAATATTTAAAACTTCTATTTATACATTGCAAATATGGGCGTTGATATTTGTGAAAGGAATTGGGATCGCCTACTAAGCATATAATTGCTCACTCTATTATTTATAAAATTAAGAAAGAATAAGATCTATAGACTGAAGTTAAATTTAAATCCAAACCTTAAAAATATAAGCTTAAAATAGTTTTTAAGACTAAATTTAAAGAATTTAATTTCTCTTTCAAAATATATAATAATCAAATCCTATATATAAAATTACTTTAAGGTTACTATTAACTTCAATGGAGATCTTATAAATCTTTAGGATCCGAACAAAATCAAAATATTCCTTAAAAAATGTTTAACACACTTGAAATAATGAAACCATAAAACCTTAGACACTTAAAATGAACTCATGCATTTTTCATATCCTTTTGGATGAGCTGATTGAAATTGAGTGTGATTAGGACTTATTGGTCATTTAACTTATTACACTTCAAATTCATTAATCAACATGTTCTCTTAAAACTTAAATGAAAGTTAAACACCTAACCATAAGCTGTAATGAAATCTTTTAATACATTAAAACTTAAACTCAAACAAAATTTTGTAGACTTTTAAACAAACCAAACACTAGAAAATTAAATTTAAAATTTTAATAAGAATAACTAAACCACCCTGCCTAGTACAAAATTTAGCTTGCTGATAGGAACCCAACTTTAGCTAGATTCCATTATGATGATGATATGATGAAACCTTGGTTAACCTCTTAAAGAAGTGGTTATTTGTTATGATTCACCACTCCTTTGACCATTAAATTAAAGCTATTAAGACTTTTGAGTGTGATGAAGATGAACCCTATTAAGTTAGCTTTATCTAGTGTGAAACAATTAAACAAGGTGGCATTTAACTTTGGGAGAGGTGACAAGTCATAGAGGAGGGTGAGTAACCCTCTATCGAGTAAAAAAGGCTGAGGGTGATGCCCAGGTTATACAAAGGTCCACTAAACCCGTTACCACTCCCCCTATGAAAAGAGTGACAATTGGGCCTAGGGTGATGAAATTGACTAGTACTTCACCAACTAAGGTAGAAGGGTCTGCAAAACCCACCATTGTGGGTGGTGATACAGTGAGCCCTCAGAGAGTGGATCTCTCCATTAATACTTATATAGTCCCACTTAATTTGAGATAGAAAAGGTAAGTACCCTTGGCACATCTAGTGGAGGTGGTGCATATTGAGGAGGTGGATTCTATTGAAGTTATGGCAACCTCTCCTAGAGATGGGCAAGTACCTCCATCAACTAAATATAAGAAGAAAAAAGCATCTCAAGTGCTTGGAGTGAGCTTTATTAGGCATACACGTGTCTATTATGAATGAGCAACTAATTTTCATATCCCCGATTGAGCTCTAAATCGAGCATGTTTGAGGTGTTGGGTTTGACACACTGGCACCTGAGCTATATACAAAGATAATAATTTTGCAAGACATGTTCCTAGAAGTTCCAATAATTTTTTTGGATAAAGAATTTTTAATTTTTTATACTTTATTATTAACCACAAGGGTGCCTCTGTATGCAAGATTTCAACTATCAAGCCATCAACGGTAGTGAAACATGTTGTGTTGGGTGAGTTGGTTGCTGAGGCTTCTATCAAGCAAGGGGGACCACCCACCATAGAGTATGAAGATCCAACTCTATTGGGAATGGTGACTCAAGGAAAATTCCATTCTCATTGTCACTAGTATTTTGGTGAATGTATCTCACCACAAGGGCCAACCATGTTGGAGATGTCAGCTGAGAATGTCAATGATATTGAGAAGATGATGAATTTATAAGGAATAGTGGGAGAGCTAGGGATTTCTCAAAAGGGTGACACCTCATAGAAGAGCACTCAATTGAAGAAGGTCCTTGCTACCCTGCAAGCTGAGGTGGTGGAGGAAAGTTCCTCCTAGGATACAAAAAATAACTTAGGGATCCTATAGCCTGAAATATGAAATGACCGAATGTGTATGATTTTTTTGTGGTGGTGAATAGCCTAGCATCACTTTTCATTTTATTATAAAGTGTCAATTATCTTTTGAGTCAATGTAAAACTATATACTAATAAAATTTCATGTTTTAAGGTAGCCACTATAACTCACCAAATATAGAGGACTCATGTGCTACTCATTACAAATCTTATTACAATCAGAGGAGTGAGCCAATAGGGCTTGGTTGATTGATGTGGGAACTTGCTAATCCCATATTTGTGATGTGTACCTATGATGCATGGTGCAAGTTAGTCAAAGAGGCTTTTGAAAGCTATCACTGATAAGTAAGACCAAATTATATTTTTATTTATTTCCATCTTATTATCTCTTTTTCCTTTAGCACACCCCTCCCCATCTCTTGCCATTTTTTAAAGAAAAAAGGAGTTAGCTAGTTAGGTTTAGTGGAATTCTGAGTAGAACTAGGCAAAACAACTCAGTGGGAAATAAGGAGGTAACTTCGTTTAAGTGAAGGCTTTCCTTCTCATGGGGCTTTTTCCTCACCTATAGGTCTTCATACATGCAAGGATCTACTCTCATATTGAGAGTAGTTTGAATCACTATTTAGCTTTAGCCTGTATAAGGACTTTACTAGTTCTTATCTCAATTATTCATCCACTATTATTGCGGGGTTGAGTGACTTGGGATAACTAGTCTTACTATAGTTAATATGCACTCACTAAGGGCATTGAAAGAATTATATTAAAGCCTAGCAAGTGGAAATATGTTCCTAAAATTATCTAGCCCAACTCGCTTATGTGAGTCCCCAAATTATTTCAATAAGGAGAGTATGATGAATGGGTGAGTTTGATTTTTTTTTGTTCAAGTGAATATGCGAGCTCCCCAAGCATTATTCATTTTTTGAGGTGTGTTCCTCAAGGTTAATTTTAATTAGTTATGGATTCTAAGTTATTAACTTGCATATGTTAGGACTCGCACCAATAGGAATTGTGAAAAATAAGAAGTGAGTATTTATTAAGGAAACATCAAGTGTAAAGATACAAAAAAATAGATGAACTCTCTAATGGATATAAAATCTTCAATTTGTTGGCACTCAATATTCCTGGCACCTCTTTTCCTAAGTTTGTATGTAATTGATAAGCTCCTCGATCATACTACCTACTGATTATGTAAGGACTTTCTGATGTTGATCCTAACTTGCAAATATGGATTGGCGAGTAACAACATCAGCCTTCTTGAAAACTAGGCTGCTTGAGAAAAACATCTTCTCCCTAACATGTGAATTATAATATTTGGGCACTATTCACTTCATTTCTTTCTCTCTAACGGTAGCTTTTTTCTCTAAGTTCTTTTCGAAAGCTCGAAGGATGTCTCCAAGCCTTCCTGGTTCCTTGCATCCCACTCATCAAACTCATCTTCTTTATAATTGGCAGTGTTGACCACTCACTTGCTATGCAATTCAAGTTCCGTTAAGAGTAATGCACCACCACCATAGGAGAGTGAGATTGGTATTTTCCCAAAGCTAAGGAGGGAGTCGTCCTCAAGGCCCATAAGACAAAAGGAAGTGCCTCAACCCACTTTCCTCTTACCTCCTTAACCTTCTTCCGTAGGAGATTAAGGATCTGCTTATTCACTACTTCAACTTGCCCATTGGTCTATAAGTAATAGAGTGAGAAAAACTTAAGATGGATACCCCAATATTGGCAGAAGTCGTCGAGGTATTTACTGGCAAAGTAAGGCCTATTATCAGTGATGATTATGAGAGGTGAGTTATATCTACAGATTATGCCAATCCATACTAAATTCTTGACAATGATGGAGTTCATTGAGGCAAGGATTTTATCCTCCATCAACTTAGCAAAGTAGTCGACCATGACTAATATGAACCCTTTCTACCCATTGGAAAGTGGGAATGGTCCTAGGGGATTCATCCCCAACATGGAAAATGATTAAGGATTGCTAATGGGTTGGATCATATGAGAGTGTTACAACTACATAGGGGAAAACTTTTCAGAATGAGTGGACCTCCTTGAGAACTCTCTTGCATCTTTCCTCACAGTTTGCTGGAAATATCTCTACCTCAGGATTCAATGGATAAGTGTGGCTTCCCCCTAAATGACTACCATACTTGGATGATTGGACTTCCTTGAGCACCATTTCTTTCTCATTTTCTCTAATGTATCTTAAGTTGAGTTAGATCATCGACCTCCTAAATAACTTACCTCCAAGTATTAAGTACCTAACTGGCTTTATTTTAAATCATCACTAGTCAACAACCTCAGCACTTATCATTCCTATACTTAGATACTCTTAAAGGGGTCTGTCCAACTTGCTAGGTTGTTGTCTACTGCATTCCTAACTTCTTCCTTAATCATCAGCCATGTTATATTTATGATCGGTTGCCTATTCGGGTTTTACTATTTAGATAGGTGGTAGGCAAGTTAATTTTTTCTCTATGGGTATTTGAATCATTTTTAAATATGCCAATCTTTTGATCTCTACCTTCACATTAAAGAGGTATTTTAGTAGCATCTTATCTTTTCCTTTTATACTCATATGGTTTCTTTTGTTTACCATCAATGGTGAGTTGAAATGCACCACCAAATGAGTTACTCCTAGGCCTAATATAAGTCACAAGCTAGTGATTAGGACTTCATATTCTACATAATTATTCATCATCTTAAGCTTAACATTAATAGCTTGGGTGATGAGAATTTTTATTGGGCTTTTCAAAATTATGCTTGCACCTACTCCGAATTCACCTGAAGCCCCATTAACATATAGGGTCCTATAGTCTTGTTAAGCCATTACTTCTTGCTTATCACCTTGAGTGTTAAAGTCAGTAAGGAAGATGATAAGTGTCTAGGCATTGATGTAGTCCTTGTGGTGTAGGTGATTTTGAATTTACTCAACTCCACTGACCACCTCAAATGTCCTTCTGAATGTTTAGGCTTGGCTAGCACATATTTGAGGGGATGATCGATGATGACTTGTATTGGATGTTCTTGAAAATACAATCATAGTAGCCTAGATGAGAATATGAGTACCCATATGAGCTTCTCCATAAATGGATACCTCTGTTTTTCTCCCCTTAGTGTTTTGCTCACATAATACATTAGCAACTGCTTCTTTCTGTCTTTCCAAATAAGCATCAAACTATTGACATCCTCACTAATGGTTCCGATGGAATTCATTTGATGGTATTTATTTTTTGACGTGCAAATTATCATCAAAAATCTGCTGGAAACATAAATTATTGAAGGATTTTAGTCATTTTCCGACGAAAATGGCCGCCAAAAAATGACATTTTTCTTGTAGTGATCATCTGTGTCAGTTCTTATTAGTGGTAGTGTTGCAGGTTCTAGAGGTTCTATGGATGGAGCACCAGTGTGTTAGACTTGTGGCAAGAGATGCTTGGGACAGTGTTATCGAATGATCTATTAGTGCTTTCAACATGGTTAAATGAATGTAGAGTGGTTGAGTGCCCACATATTAGGCCAGGCTGATGCTTTGAGATTAGAGTTCATAATTTATTACACCAACAAGGAAACCAAGGATCCCACCTTAATATTTATAGAGGGATCTTTTAGTAGAGGTAGTGTTTATAGTTCTATAGTAGGTCAGTTATCTTGTAGTGATCAAAGAGAGCCTAAAAGTTTTGTTTTTCTAGCTCTAATTCAGGTACGTGTATACAATTTTTCTCATCTTAAAGCTTGAAATGTTCTAGATGTGGTCATAGGTATGGCATACATTTTTATATGCCTTATCACATTTTATTTGATTCTAGAGCCAATCATTCATTTATTTTTTAGAGATTCTTTGCTCATTATGTATGCCTTTCGTACTGCTACCTTATTTATTTATTATTATTGACTAGGGATAGAATGAGCATTAGTAGGATATGCTTCTATGATTTACAGATATTTGATAGAAAATAGAGATATGGTCTTATATTGTTACCTATCTCTAAGTTTGATGTTATGTTGGGTATGATTAGTTGAGTCGGTATAGAGCTCAGATTAATTAACTCAAGAAGATAGTCACTTTATTTTTTGGTACTAAGAGTGGTTTATTCTACTGAGTTAGGCAAGTTCTATCTTCTCTAGTTATTATTGCACAAGTAAATAAATTATGGAAGAAGGGTTGTGTTATATTTTTGACATCTATTTTGGATACAAGCATTGAATTTGGATCTTTACATAAAGTCCTACTAGTATAAGAGATTCATGATATCTTTCTTGAGGAGCTAGTGAGTTTATTGCCTGATAGGGATATTGAGTTCTATATTAATAAAAGTATAGGTACTGCTCTAAAATCTAAGGCACCATATAGGATGGCACCTAAGGAGCTTTATGAATTGATGTTTTAGCTTCAGAAATTGATTAATTGAGATTTTATATGTCCTAATGTGCCTCTATGGGGAGCACCTATTTGTTTGTGAAGAAAAAGAATGTTACTATGTGCATTTGCACTAATTAAGAAAGTTGAACAATGTTACTATTATGAACAAGTATCCCTTACCAAGGACTGAAGATTAATTTGATCACCTTCTAGGATCTTTTATGTTTTCCAAGATTGATCAGGGATTAGGATATTATCAGGGGAAAGTGAAAGAAGAAGATGTAGTGAAGACTGCATTCAGTACCCGATACAATCATTATTAGTTCTTAGTCATGTCTTTTGAGGTAAAAAATGAACTTGTAGTTTTTATGGATCTAATGAATGGAATCTTCAAGGCTTATCTAGATTTGTTTGCAATTATATTCATAGATGATATTTTGGTCTATTCAACTTTTGAGGAGGAGCATGCAACACATTTGAGGATTATTCTAAAGACATTTAGGCAACACCAGCTATATGTAAAATACCCCAAGTGTGAATTTGAAGAGTAATTCATTTCAAGGGTACATTATGAGTAGTGCAGGTATTTGTATATACCTAAGAAGTTTTAAGTTATTGTCAATTAGTCAAGGCCTTTAATGATATCTGAGCTACATAGCTTTTTTCAGCATGGTCGGTTACTATAGGAAGTTCATGAATGGATTTTTCTCATATTTTTGCACTCAGATGAAACTAACTCAGAAGTTAGTAGCCCTTCTCTAGACATCTAATTATGAGGAAAGTTTTTTGAAACTAAAGGATTCTTTAATATATGCTCCAGTTTTAACTATCCTATCAGGTATAGAGGGGTTTCAAGTATTCAATGATGCATCATTGAAAAAGTAGGATATATTCTTATGTATTATGGGAACATTATAGCATATACTTCTAGGTAGTTGAAGCCACATGAGCGGAATTATCTGAAGCACAATCTATAACTTATTATTATGGTATTTGCACAGAAAAATCTTGAGGTACTACTTGTATAGAGTCAGATGTGAGATTTTCACTCATCATCAAAGCATGTATTACATATTCACATTGAATGATTTGAATCTGAGGCAAAGGATACGGCTTAAGCTGATTAAGAATTATGATCTAATTATTCAGTATCTACCTGGTAAGATGAATATAGTGGCAGATGCTCTAAGCAAAAATTCTTCTAGAGTGTCGAGTCTTCTATTTACCTCTAATGAATTTTTATTCGAGATATGAAAAGATTAGAACTAGAAGTGATTAATTTTGTTGATCAAAGTTTAGGAGTGTTAGCCCAGATGATTATATAACCATCTCTATAGGAAAAGATTCAAGAAACTCAGAAGTCAAATGTAGAATATCTTAAGTTGATTGAACAAATTAAGTCTGGTAAGAAACTTGAACTAAGATTATCTAATTCTTAGGTAATCTTCTGCAAGGAAGAGTTGTGGGTTCTTAGCATTAGAGATCTGAGGCCTGAGATTATATATGAAGCACATTATTTAGGTTACACTATACATCCAAGAATCAACAAAATCTATAGTGATCTAAAAGGTATATTCTAGTGACCTAGGTTGAAGAAAAATGTAGCTAATCTTATTTTAAAATATAAAGCTTGCCAGTAAGTGAAAGTTAAGCATCAGTGACTAAGAGATCTTCTACAACCATTATCTATTTGTAAATAGAAATAAGAAGAGGTAATAATGGATTTTGCTAGGGAATTCCCTAGATCAAAGCAAGGGCTTCATGCCATTTGGGTGGTAGTGGATTGTCTAACAAAGTCTACACATTTTATTCTTATATGATAGGCTAACTCAATGGATAGGTTGGCATAGATTTATGTATAGGAGACTATCCGATTGTATACAATATTGATGGTGATAGTTTCATATATAAATGGTAGATTTACCTCCAAGTTAAACGTTATGTGCTCTAGACTTTGGTGGAAGTTAAGAAGATCACATTCAAAATAGTTTTCATTCAAGCATAGGTATGGCCCCTTATAAAGCTCTATATGGTAGAAAATGTAAAACCTCTCTATCTTAGACGGAGGTAGGAGAGGCAAACATGATTGGATTAGGTTTGGCTAATGACGCCACTAAAAATATCCATCTAATCAAAGATAGATTGAAAGCGATGCAGGATAAGAAAAAATAGTATTATGATGTGAAATATTGATCTGTAGAATTCCAAGTTGAAGATTTTGTATACTTGAAGATCAAATCGATGAAAGGTATCAATATATTTGGAAAAGAAGGAAAGCTAAGTTCAAGGTATGTTGAACCATTTGAAGTGATTGAGAGGATTAGAAAGTCTTCATATAGGTTACTGTTACGAGAGCATATGTTTGATATTCATAATATATTCCATGTGTCATCTCTAAGGAAATAGATATCTGATTTTGAAAACTAAATATATGTAAAAGTTGTTGAAGTACAACCAAATCAAAGTTATAGAGAAGAATCAGAAAGGATCCTATCATATGATATCAATAAATTGAGAAATAAGAAAATCTTGATGATTAAAATGTAATAGAAGCAGGCGACTGAAAAAAAAGGTAAAAATATAAGAAAATTATACCCTAATCTATTTTACTAATTTGAGTTTTGAAATATCGAGTATGATATTTTTTAGAGAAGGGGAGGATGATAATGCCCTCTAAAATAGTGTTTAGTTGCACCTGTTTTGACCTGTAAGCTCTGTGTGTTAAAATTCTCTGCATTTTAATTCTATAAGAGTGTAGAGATGTTCTATGTGCATGTAAATGTCTAAAATTTATTCTAAAGTGGGTCTTAAGAGTCTATATGCATAGAATATTAAACTTGGAATTTTCCCTTTAGAGCACCATAGCATCAAGTTTGGTAGAATTGTGGGACTGAGCTCTCTATAATTTTGGGAATTTTGGTGAATGTTACGGCACCACTATCTAGAGCACCGCGGTACCAACAATTTTTTTTTACTGACCCCCTAATCTATCATTCTACAGAGATAAAGGGAGAGACAATAGTCAAATTCATGCAACTTTGGTATATTTTCTACTTCCGATCGAATTTGGAAAGTTATATAGATCGATGTAAGTTACATTCCATAATCAAACTCAGCATAGAGAATATGATATTCATCTAGAAAGATAAAATGATATTCTACTATCATTTTGAAAATGAAATTAATAATGGATAAAACTTTAATCTACGTTCAAAGATTTTTCTCCTACTATAGCGATCTAAAGTAGGGTTTATTTTATTACTTGGTTCTAGGTCTCCTATAGAGGTAAGTCTCTATAATTAATTACATCCCAAGACAGGTCTTGAGAAAACCCTTAATTACAGTGGTGACTATACTTCTTTTGATTTACAAAGCTTTAATCAAAGATTTGAATTTAGACCTACCTATCAATTGGAAAGTTTAAAGTTTGAATACTTCTTTACGAGATCAATGTAAGAAAGGTAGAGAGTGCTTTTTTAGATTCTAAAAAACTAAAAACACTCTAACATATTCTAGGATTTGGTTTATATAGTTTACATTAGGATCAAATTTAGGTTTAAGTTTATGATTTTTTGAAGATTGGATAACCCTGCTGGGGAGGAAATTTGAATGAATTTATGCACAAGTGCAATGCTGGACTTACAACTATGTGGAGTAAACAACCATCCTAACCACCTAAGCTTTTTTATAAAACCATGTTATTTAGGTCTCATGTTTGCAAGTTAGATTGGATATTTACTTTAGGAATCAAGAATTTAGGTTTAGACTTTAATCAAGAATTTCAAAGATGTTCAAGGTTCAAATGCATCTAAGTATTACAATTTGAAATGACTTTACCCTAGAATATATTTTTTTTAAATGCTACTAATGCACACTAGAATGATCGACTTTCTAAGAAAAATTTAGCAACATAACAGCCCTATACCAATAAGAATAGAAAATGGGGCCCCATCACTTAGGCTATCACTTGCTTGTCGTAGGCTTATGTGTGTTGGTTTGTATACATAGAAGAAATTTAAAATTCATGCCATATATGCAATTTAGGTAAAGGAGTTGGAGCGTAAAAGTATAAAACCATAGCATCTGAGGAGCATAACATGAATGTTTTGACAAATAGACATGTAGTGCCAAGAAACCTAAGAAAATCATAAAATTCTAATCACAATCATTAACAATCTATGAATGTATGAATGTGTAGGAATGGATGTATAAGTGTAAAAAAAAGTAAAGTACAAACTGGGCTCTGCATAAAGTAAAGGTGGCCAAGCTACATCAACAACAAGCTTGAATTTCTACACATATACAATGATGAAGTCTATACAAAAGTAAATGGCTTATTTAGCGTCTTATAGTCTTTTAATCTTCTAGCTCCATGTATGTACAAAATATAGAATTCCAAAAGAAATGAACTTTGAAGGAAAAATTATATTCTTTTGGACTTCTACTCTATAAGCAATTTACATTTAGACTTTCACAACTCTTTACACTTTACAACTCTATTTAGTTTATAATTTACATTTATATTTACATTTATATTTACATTTATAATTTACATTTACATTTACATTTACATTTATAAAAGAAAATGACACTACTCTTGCAGGGGTTAGTATGCAAGAATAGTGTGAAGAGTGTATATATAATAAGTTATATGACATCACAGATTGTAATAAATGTAAACAATCACATCATCACACACCCACCAAAATAATATAAAACCACCACATGTGCAAGAAAGTAAACAAAACGACCTTGCCTAGATCAAAGCTGGTTTTCCTATCAAGAAATCTAAAGTATGTACTAAGATTTGTGATTGTGATATGTCTTAGGTAGATACGTGATTGATTTTATCTACAAGTTGAATTTATTTATTAAAGGTCAAAGGATTTAGCTTAAATTTATGTTTATTTACTTCAATATTTTATAAATATATTTTAACTTATTTAAGATTTTTTAGTTTAGGTTTTAAAGAACTATGATAATTAATAACTCTAAATGCCATAAGTCATCAATCAACAAGCCATAGGTTTATGAATGAATGCATTTGTTTCATCCCTAAGAATAAAGAAAACACATGACGTCTTTATTTTAATTAAGTGCTTTATTTACTTTAAGTTTTAAAAAATCATGTTAGTTAATCACTTTAAAGCTTGAAGCTCTTAATCAATAAGTCTTAAGCTCTCAAATTAAACAATTTGTTTCCCTAAAAAAAAAAAAAGAGTGAAGCAAATGCTTGCACCCTTCATTTTATTTAACTTTGATTTATTTACTTCAATTTGCCTCACTTGATTTGTATAATTGGTTTAATTTGAATTTGATTTCTCATCTAGGTTTATTTAATTCAAATCAATTAATTTTTATTTATTGTTATCTTTTTTTAATTTATTGATCTTAATTTTAATTTTTTAATTGTTTTATTTTTTATTTAATATTTAATTAATATATTTTAATTATTTAAGCTGAATTATTTAGATATATTTGAAAATTTGTATTTATTTTTAAATAATTATTTTTTTATTTTTATTTAATTTATTTAATTTATATTTATTTAAATTAATTTTATATATATTTAACTTCATTTTATTTTTAATTAATTTCTTTTATTTATTTAATTTAAATTTATTTAATTGATTTATTTTAATCTATTTAATTTGAATTTTTTTTAATTTATTGATTTCTATTTATTAATTTCTTATATTTATTTTTATTTCCTTATTTATTATTTATATTTACTTTTATTTATTTCTTTATTACCCTGTATCCTTTTATTAAGTGGTTTTACCAAAGTTTGACATTTTATTTTTAGTTGAAATTTCAAAGGTTTATTATTTTTATTAAATTCTATATTTTATTTTAAGTCTAATGCATATGTTTTTTATTTATTTAGTTATAATTTATTAAAAATAGCCTAATTAATAAATTTATTTAATTAGAGTAATAATACTATTTTTTTACCAAATTAACTCTAATCAACTTGAAATCATCACTAGAGGTCATGAGTAGCTTTGAGAAAATAAATGCCATGCAGATTAGTGTTTTACTATTTTGTAATAGAATAGTGCATTGAAAATATAGTACTATCTCAAGAAACTAATACTATATTCTACAATTGATTCAATATCAAAATAGGGTTTTGGAAAAGTAACATTTTTATAATCAAACATAATTCAAAGAATAATATATCATCTCGAAAGATGAATATGAAATTCTATAAAAAGTGTCTAAAAAGAGAAATTGATTAAAAAAATTCAACCATTCTTATAATCAGAGATAATAAGGAGAATAATATATCACCTCGAAAGATGAATATAATATTTTATAAGATATCCAAAAATGAGAATAAGTTTTATAAAATTCATCATTTCTAAGATAAAATATAACGAGAAGAATATCATATAGTCTGGGGATATGATAATGTTATTTAACAAGTAAATTTAAAAATATAAATGAGTTTGAAAAGGCAATCTACATTCTCAGAGAATTTTTTTCATGCTTTTGTAGGAATAAAATAGGGTTTATTTTAATCTGGAGTTCTCAATTCCCTATAAGGGCAAGCTCCTACAGTTAATTATATCATAAGAGGAGTGCTCCCAAGAAAACTCTTGATTAAAATAGTGATTTCATACTATTTGATTACAAAGTGGAAGACAAGAAAAGAAATAAGAATTTTTCAAGTAAAATAGTCAATGTTGAACAGTTCTTAGAGGATCAAAGGAGAAAAAGTAAAAGGTGTCGTATTCTGAGAAGCTCAAAGGCAACCCCAGTCTATCTTATGTTGGGCTTTATATTTTACTAGAGAATTTATTATTCAATTTGGCATTTTATTAGAAAGATATGATTATATTTCTGGAGGGTAAGGACTTATGATTTTTAATCTGCCTCAGAACCCAAGTTTGTGAAAATCGAACCGGATAATGAACCGGAAGGAGTGGTTCCTGGTTTGACCGGTCAAATTGGATGACGTAATAGATAATAATAATATTAAAAATTAATAAAATTAACATAATGATTATGACCTTCTAACCTTAAACCTCATAATTCAAAATTTTAACTATAATTTTAATAAATTATCTTTTAATATAACTAAATTATTAAATAATTAAATTAAATTAAAATAATGAATATAATTATATACTATAATTAAATTTTTAGACATATAGTTTAATTATATTATATTTATGACTATTTAATAATTTAATTATAATTAACTTTTACATTCAATTATAATGATAATACATGAGATTCTTATAATATACATTATAACAAATTTATAATAATAATAATATTTAATATAATATATAAATTTATAATATTAAAAATTTATATTAATAATTTTTATAATATACATTAGAATAAATTTATAATATATAAATTTATAATACAAATTAAAAACCTTTGCAACCCAACCAGCCCAAATTCAAGGTCCAATCAACCCAAATTTGTGGCCCAACCAACCCAAATTTATGGCCTAATAAAGCCCAAACCCACATTCAAGTTCATATAGTATTCATGCAACTTTTTTTGTCCCACATAATAGGGGAGTTTGAGATTATTGCCTTTTAACTCTTTATATCATGTAAAGTACACACTTTTTTAACAAAATATATTTTGTGAGATGACATGCATATATTATAGTTTAGTTAATCTCAATATTTAATAAAAAAATTTAAAAATTTTAGAAGAATTTAATAAGTAAAATATATTATTTATACTTTATTTAAAATAAAATAAAAATTATAGAACCGGCCAATTATTTCCAACTCGGAGCAGTTCATCGATTGAACAACCGATTTAGCCCAGTTTAGGCCGGTTCGATGCGAAGCCCATTTTTAAATTGGATCGGATTGGACAACTGATCAGTTAACGGTTGAACCGATCGAACTGACCTATCCAAACTGATTTTTAAAACCTTGTCAGAACCTAGATCTAAGTTGGGTACTGCAGAGTAGTAGCCCGAACCTATATATAGAAGTATAATCTGAACTTACATCTTGCCTGAAATAGAAAGCCTGCTAAACCACCTAATCATTTCAAAACTAAGATGTCCAGTCTTATGAATGATAGGTAAGTTATTATTTAAGTTTTCTTTTTAAATTTAGGGCTAACATCTGGAGAAGATCCTAAGTAGCCCTGTACTGATAAAGGGTGTTATGCCTCTAAAATTGATGCAATTAAATTTTAAATTTACTTTATTTCTAATGCAATGCATGCTAGTTAAAGTACTAAAAATCACAAATACATGATATTTTAAAAAGGCTTAAAAATATTTTTTTAGAAAACTAGGCTTCCCCAGGTTCAGCACCTCATCCTCATAGGTCAGATTATATAAACTCTACCCTCGGGCGGGAAAGTATTTAAAATAAGCATAGAAGTAATGCTTTAATATGTCTATGGTTTTCTTTCTTATAACATTTATCTTTCTATGTTATTTATTCCTAAATTATATTTTCAATTACGAGTAAAAAAATCTTTTCATTCCTAAGAGCTTAGCAAAATTCAAGTAAAAACACATGCAAGAAAGAAACCAATAAAAGCAGACAATTTTTACTATGCAATCAATATAAACAATCAATCAAATTAAATTATCAACAAGAATATAGTGTCCAAAGTTCATGTGGCAAGTGTCACTTTAATATACAACCTAGGGTCTGCTAAAAAATAAAGGTGGTCAGGCTCCACCGATAACAACTTAGATTCTAATCCTATGAAATGACACAAGTCTTAAAATGAGGCATTTTATTTTAGTCTTCATTTATTATTCTTCTGTTGGGTTCTTTTCATCAGGCTTCTTGTGGTTCTTCTAATAGGATATCCAAATGAAAAGAACTTCCCTATAAAGGATTTTCTTTTCTCTTTGGATCCCTAATACTTTTACTAAAATGCCTCATTTATAGCCTTTCATAACATTTTAAAATGAATTACATTTTTGAAAAATGAAAGACTCCATACTTAGTATAAGTTAGTTAGTAATTTATATAAAAAAATCACAATCATAAATTACATCATAACCAATAATTTGCTTATTTTTAGCAGCCTCTGAACTTGGCCATGCTTTTATTAATTAAGGTGGCTGAGCAGTAGAAGCACCTACAAAAAATTTGATTAGTTTTAAATTAGAACACACATAATCATGGCCATGCTTTTATTAATTTTAGTCCCATTTTTATAGTCATACATAAGCATGGACACCTGTAAAAAATTTTTAATAGCAATAAACATCCAAATCCCTCCTAATTTAGAGAAATCCAAATGACCATCACATATCACAAAGAAAGCATCGAAACAACATCACAAAATTTTATCACAGAAGTTACAACAACCAACACTTATTCACATATATATCAACACATCTCAGAAATAGAAAGAAATATCAGCCAAACTTAAAGCTAGAGTCCATACCCTAACAAATAAATCTAAGTGTGTGTATCAAGCTGTGTGGCTTAGGGATATCCTTGGCTTACTATTGGTTGAAGTTTTCTATAATTAAATTTGATTTGTTAAAAGGTCTAGGGGGTTTTATGTTCAAATTTAATTTTTAGTTTCTTTGATATTTTTTTAAGTTCATTTTAGGTTGAATTTTTTATATTCAAAATGATTAATGATTGATTGTTTAAGATATTTTAATTAATTATTTTTAGTCCTTAGAGCTCTTAATCCAATACATCTTTGCCTTCCTAAAAGGAGTTAAGCATTAATCAGTTTGTGGCATTCTAACATCGAGCACAAGGCATAAAATCTACTGAGAATACATAGCCCGCAGCTCAAAGGGTTCAACCTATAAAACTTATTGATAAAATGTTGGTTGCTTACTCGATTTGATAATTTATTGAATTTATAGCGGTTTATTGAGTTTTCTTTTATTATTTAATAATTATTATTAAATTTGTCTTGGTGTTTTACCTATTTCCAATTTTCATTTGAGATTTATATATCTGATTTATAACAAACTTTTATCAATTTTCCAATTTTGTTTTATTATATATATATAATTTATTTATTTATTTATAATTACTTTTTTTATTCATCATTTAATATTTATTTTACTCTTATGGTGTATTATTATTGTTTATGTGAAAATGAATTTTACTTGAATTTATTATTTAATTTGTGTATGTCACTTTGTTTTAATTTTGATGTTGATTTATTTTTATTTTATGGGTAAATTTTTACTTATCATTTTTAATTTTGGTTTATGTATATTTTATGGTTGGTTGAAATTATTATTTTTTAATTTGTAAGTTAATAAATTCTAAAATAATTTAGAACCAACTAATCTATAGGGAAACAAAACTAAGGGTAATCAAATCAAGTTCTAGCGCTCCTAATCTTTATGTGGTCGCCAAACATGTATACGATGGGTTTTAGGTTTATAGAAAAAAGATGAAGAAGAAGATAAGGAGGAAGAAAAGGAAAATTAAAAAGAAGCAGCAGAAGGCTAGAAGAAGAAGAATATATAGAAGAAGACAAAGAAGAAGAAGGGGAAAAGCAGAAGGTTAGGGCGCTTACACAATGAGGAAGATGGTTGGGCCGACGACAAGGCTAGGGCTGGCGACAATATCAAACAGGAGTAGTAGTATGAGGGCCGACGGCTAGATGGAGGATGGACTAGGCAGAATCATCAAGAGAAATGCATGAGTGGGAGGAGTTTTCTTTTACGCAAGCGAAGAGGGGGAAAGCACATAAAACTCATGCTTGGACCTGCCATAACTACTCCCTCTTTTTTTTCTTTATCATGTATCTATGGATACGATGACCATAACTACTCCCACTTAATGGTGTGAAAGTAGGGCTGTCAAAATCGTGTCACAGGTCAGGTTCGGTCCAACCCGAAACCAACCCGAAACTAACCTGGCATTATCGGGCTAAATCGAACCTGACCCATTTTTAAAAATGGGTCAGTTTTTTGAACTCGAACCTGACCCGCTTCGAGTTTCGGACAACCGGACCCGACCCAATTTTTTAAATGCCACCTTCCCACCTTTCAGATCAACACCGCCGACCCTCCGTTCGCATGCCTATTCAGCCAAATCCCATAAGCGGTAGAGGCAATGGTGCGGTAGCGGCAACGACAGCAACAGCGGTAGCGACAGCGGGCGATGCACGGCAGCGATGCTGTCACATGTGAGCACGCGATGCTGGCACACACGAGCATGCGGTGCGAGTAGCACTAGCAGGGGCGGTCAGACACGGGCAAACACATTTTTGTTGGGTCATTCTGGGTCATTTCAAGGTCATGTTGGGTCATTTCAAGTCATTCCTGGGTTTCCGGATCAACTCGAACTTGACCTAATTTTTTAAATGGGTCGATTTGTTGAACCCAAACCCAACATGTTTCACAAACAGGTTGACCCTAACCCAGGATTTTAAATTCATGTTTGAGTTGGGTTTTTGGGTTGTGTCAAATATTGACACCCCTATGTGAAACGACACCAAAATTATCCAATCAAATAGCTTCCAAATTATGATCTTGCTCTTGTAAATTGACGACTAAGACTAAGGGTTTTTTTTTTGGGAAAAATTAGGGGCAATCATGTCCAATTTCATTAAAAATGAATGCTTTACAAGAGAATCACAACTTTTGTAAAAAAATTAAGGAAAAAACTTATAAAAATGCAAAAATAGAAAGAGAAGAAGCCTTATAAATGGCCATCTAAAGGAATAAAAACTTTAACATTTAGTACTAAAACTACATCACTACCTTCTAATAAGAATACAAACAAAATTCTAGATAAAAAAATAGGCCTTTAGAACATAGTAAAATTGCATGTTCAACACTATCTTCAGAAAAAACACAGAACATGATGGTTCCATGATAAGAAGACCCAATGTTACACCTTCAAAATAAAGCACTTGTAACTCTTAACATAAAAAATTATGGAATAAGAAACAACTTCCTTGAAAATCCAAAGCTCCAGATAAGACCAGAACCCTAAAACCAAGAAACACCAAACACAAGCCAGTAAAAAATAAAAAGGAAAATAAAGAACCTAAAAAATAAATAAAAAATAACCCAAACTCAACCGGACTCAAAAAGGGAGAAAACCTCATATAACAACCCAATCAAAGATTAACATACACCCTAAAAGAAGGAAACAAAAAGATAAATCAATCCTTGGTTGCAATGAACGACCATCCAAGGCAAACAACCATGTCGCTGAGCAAAACCATCCAGCAAGAGACCAGAAGTCCCAATCATCAAAGGCCAAGCAACCAAACAAAACACACCGAAAAAATAAAACTCCCTTTAGAAAGACCACAACACCATCAAAGGAAAATAAAAACTCACTTTAATAAAGAAAATTCTTAATGCAATCCAGCAGAAAATTTATGCTAAAATAGCATTTTTAATAAAACAGACAACCAAATCAGCACTATAATGCTTATTATCAAATCTACTGCTATTTATTTCTTTCCAAATGAAATAAATAGAACAACAAACAAACATGAAGAATGAATTTTTAACATTAGAATCGAAATGAAAAGAAGAAATATAATCCAGTAATTGAATCAAATTACGCCTAAGCATAAAAAAATTTAAACTTGGCAGAAAATTAGAAATAATGCGGAAAGAAAAATCACATTTAAAAAGAGATGATTGTGACTCTCTTCAGCATTTAAACAAAGGATACAAGAAAGAGGAACATTAAAAAATCTTTTAGCAAGGATATAAGACATTTTAAAACCTTTCAATATTATTATCCAACCATAATAAGAAAATCTCATAGCATATCTTTTATGCCAAATATATGAAAACCATCCCACTCTAGTGAAGTTATTATTAAAAACAATATGGAACAATTTGAAAGAGGTAAGTAACACCCCTTTCCAAGATATATTAGAAGCCTTCTTATTAGCAATAGGAATAGAAGAAATTATCGAGCTAATAGTAGAAGATGTAAAAGCTAGAAAATTCCAACAACCATCAGTAATCCATTCCCCTAACATGCTTTTACTCTAAAAGGAAATCGGATTAATGCTAGCAAGCTCTTGAAGAGCTTTCCCCTTACACCAAGGATCCCAATACAGAGAAAGAGAACTATTGGGAAAAAATATTAAATAAAACCTTGATTTTAATGTCTCTAGAAATAATGCTAATATTTTTCCAAAAGATAGAAACTTTTTGAGACCAAGGCTTCCAAAAAAGAAATGTACTTAAATTTGATCCAACTAGCTAAAGGACATGTGTCATTATTGATCCGCCAAATAAGAGAACAAATATAAGAAAAATAAAGAGCTTGAGGATCAAATATACCAAGATCACTAACATTCTTTGGCTTATAAAACTCTTTCCAAGCAAATTATGTGAATCTTCCTACTAGAAGAATCACCATGAAAAAGAAAATTAGAACAGACTTTCTTATAAATTTAAAATAGAATTTAGGAAGAGAAATACCCCTAATCAAATAAGAATTTACATTAGAAATAGTAAATTTAAGAAATTGAGCCCTTCCAGCAAAAGAAAGAATTTTTTTCCAACCCACCAAAAGCAAAGTAATACGACTAAGTAAAGGTTGATGATTAAAAATCTTATGTCTTTTACCAGAAATAAGCAATCCCAAATATTTTAAGGGCAGCTGAGAGATAGTAATACGTAAAACTTGACTAATATCATCAGCTAAATGATAATTATTATAGAAAGTAAGAGAACTCTTAGAATTGTTAATGAACAAACCAGAAGTGATAGAGAAATAAACTAAGATATCTTTAAGCTTTACAGCATTCTCAATAGATGCTTTACCAAAAATAAGTAGATCATCCACATATAAAAGGTAAGATAAAGAAGCATCACCTGCCTTCACCCCCTTCAAGCTTTTATTATGAGAGTTATCATAGAGAAGATTTGAAAGAGCATCCATAACAATACAGAAAAGATAAGGAGAAAGAGGGCATCCTTGATGAAAACTTGAAGTAGAGCTAAAAAACCCATTAAGAGAACCATTAAGAATAATAGAGAAATAAACATCATCAATGCACTGTTGGTGTTGAAAGCGGGTTTTGAAAAAAAATTTAGTCTTCTTTGGGGAATTTAGATTTAACATTAAAATTTAATTCTAAAATCAAACGTCCCATCAAAAATATTATACCACCTCAGGAGGTGGAAATAAAATTTTAGAATGGGGTTCAGATTTAGAATTACAAATCTCGCCTCGAATATCACAACCGGATTTAAGAGAGAACTTCATATGGCCCCTAAAGGGTCAAAATAAAGTTCAGTCAAATATTGAGCTAGGATAATCAAGAGGAGCGATCGTTAATTTCATATTCGAATTCATTTTAACAAAAGATATATCTCCCTAAAGGGAGAAGATATCATTTATCAACAATCATTCGAACATAATGATAATGATTGTTAGTAATTTAACTTTTCCCAAAGAGGACTAATTAAGTTTTGAAAATCAATTTTGAGAAATTAGATGTGGGTTCTAAATCTCCTATGAGTGCAAGCCCTCGTAGTTAATTACATCGCCAGAGATCGGAGTCTCCTACGAAAACTCTTGATTATGATAACCGTAGAAATTTTATTTAAAGATTTTCTATGAGTGATACCAAGGAGATGAGTTTGGAACTTAAATAGGGATTGGCTCAAGTTTGAGCAGCTATTTTTGGAATCAAAGGAAGAAAGGTATGAGACACTTTGGGATTCTGAAACAATTCAGAAGTGTCCCAACCTAAGCTAAGTGTTGAGCTTTAAATTTTAGATTGAAAAATAAGTTAGTTTGAGCTGAGCATTTTATTAGAAATTTGGAATGATATTCCAGGAGATTGGGATCTTATGAATCAAAAAGAGATCTGCCCCAGATCCTAAATCTAAATTTAGACACTGGAACACAGTATTCTGAACCTAACTAATATAGTGCAAAACCTGGACTTACTCTGGCCTGGATTAGGGAGCCAGCTACCACCTAGGCGATTAAAATCTATGAGTCAAGTCATTTTATGAAAGAGTAGTAGGGATGTTATAATTAAGGGTTTTAGGAATTGAGGTCGATATCTAGAGATTGTCCTAATTGGCCTCTTGACTTATATTGGGTGAAAATGCTAAAGTAAATGCAATTATAATTTTAGACACACTTTTTAATTAATTTTTAATGTAATGCATGCTGATCGATTCGATTAAATGCTTAAAATGGAATGAAGTAATTTTAAAAATGCTTAAAAAAAAGATTTTATCCTAGAGTGCACAGACTCCCCTTGATAGATCTGCATCCTCATAGGCTAGGTGGTTTGCTAGAACCTGCAGGCGGGAAGGTGCCTAACAAATGGAAAGAATAATGTAGCAATTATGAAATAATAACTTCCGGTGGCCCCGTGCTTACTTCTTAAGAGCGTTAGAGTTTCTATATTATCTTAAAAATTTTATTAGAGTTTAAGTAAAAGAATTTTTTTGTGTCCTCACGAGCCTCTGCATATCCAGGCTAAAATAAAAGTGACATGCAAGCACCAAAAAATTAAAAAAAATAAACAATCTTATACGAAATCAAATTAAATCAAAATACATTAAATAATCAAATTAATTAAATAAATGTTCATATGCAAATTACCTTGCTTATTACAACCCTAATTTACAGAAATTAAAAGTGGTCGGGCACCACTGACAACAACCTGGATTCTAATCCTAATACAAACGCAAGTGACTTTGAGTGGGATACTCTTTGTCTTCAAGTCCTCGATCTTCTCCTCTTCGAGCTCCTTGGATTCTTCGTGGCTGGATACCCAAATGAAAAAGAGAACTCTTCCCTCGAGGGAAATGTTACTCTTTCTACTTTGGGTAGTAAAAAGTGATCTAAATTTGGAGTTCCAAATGGATAAGAACTATCCCCCAAAGGGGTATCCTTTCCTCTTTGGAATCCAATCTTTGGATCTATGTATCCCAAACTCAAAGTGCAACTTTCACAACTCAATACTCAAGCAAATTACATAAATATAAAAATGAAAATTCTAGACTTTCCTGCAGGGATATCTTAAGCATTTAAATATTAAAACACATCCCAAACAAATATATATATATATGCAGAAAAGTAAACACACTTGGCCACGCTCTTTTTATTCGGGGGCTAAGCAGCTGAAACACCTGTAGCATTTACATTTATAATTTATTTGGCCCCCTTTATTGTCCTACACGAGCGTGGCCACCTGTAGAAGATTCAGTAAGCATCCAGATCATTTCTATCCTAAGGGTATTCTAATCGCCCATCACATCATTGCATAGAGTACAGTAAAAATAAACAAACACATCAATCAATTTCAATCACAACATGCAATAAAAACTCAAAAAACCCGGCACACATCAGAAAAGTAAACACCGGCCTAGCCTAGATCTAGAGTTGGTTGTTCTAGCAAACCATCTAAAGTGTGTGTAGAAGGTCGTGTGGCTGGGGTAAATCCAAAGTTCGGTAATTTGTTGAAGTTGTTTAATGTTTGAGTTTGTTAAAGGCTAAAGGAGAGCTTTATGTTTGAGTTTAAGTATTAATTTGTTAAGGCTTAATTTAAATGCATTTTAATTATTAAATGATTGTTATCTTTGTTACTCATCGATGCCGTGAAGTTTATTTCACCTTCCTTGGGGCTAATTTAATAGCCTCGTAGGCCTGGGTTACCCAGTAACAATCGGGATTGATTAAGTTGATTTAATTTGATGGAAGTTAAAGATCAATTAATATTAATTAATTTAGTTAACTATTAATTTTAAAAATTAAATTAGTTTATGTTTTCCATCAACAGGTTCGTGGCATTGTGCCACCATGCTCGAGGAACCAGGCCTCCTTAGGACACTTAGCCCCGCAGCCCAGAGTAGTCCATCCTAAAAACCTTAATGATGTAGTTGAATTAAGAATTTTAATCTGGTTAAGTAATTATAAGTAACTTAATTTTAATATTTAACACTCCATTGAATCCATTCATGATATTGTGCCACCAAGCTCGAGGAACTAGGCCTCCTAAGGACACTTAGCCCCGCAGCCCGGAGTAGTCCATCCAATAAACTTCATCTTTGGAGTGGCTGTAATGCATTTGAGTGTTTCTTGAGTGTTTTATTATTCAAATTAAAGTTTTCTGGAATTTTAATGAATTATTGGATTTTTGGAATTTATTAGAATTATTTAATTATGTTAATTAAAGGGGCCAAAAGTTAACTTTTCAATTTAAAGCTCATTTTGTAAGTTTAAGATTTTTAATAAATATTAAACCTTATGATGAGTATTTAGACTATTAGTATGCTCAATTTGGAGTTTTCTATGAAAAGTTATGATTTTTTGAAGTTCAAGCCTAAATTTGAACAACGATTCACCAAAAAGTTAACTTTTTGACTTTGACCAGATTTTGGGGTTTGACAATTTTAGAAAATACTAGACCTTAATTGGAGTTGATTGACACTAAAGTTTGTTCAATTTGGATTTTTTTATAATTAGTTATGAATTTTCAAAGTTTCATTAATTATTGAATTTTTAAAAAAATTACTTAATTAGGAAGGTTTTGATCATTTTGATCCAAACTCATCCCAAACTGCATGGTATCACTCCCAAAGGTCAGGGATGACCCATGGGAGCATTTTCAAGTGTTTGGAAATTATTTTGGATTTTTAATAATTTTTAATTAATTAATTTAATTAATTATTAATTTTCATTAAAAGTTAAATTAAAGTTGAATCAGGAATCTAGTCAAGGAGATTTTATTTTTCCTAGGTAGAGAGCTAAGTATTGGTCATTTTGAAATATTATTTGTGATATTTGGGATTAATTTTGATTTATTTAATTTTTTTGAAATTTTTGGGTCCTTAAAAGGGCTGAAACTTTGGATAATTAATTTTCTAACCTAATGACCTCCAAATTGAGTGGAATTCAAACCTAAGGTGTTGAAAATCTGGGTTTCAAGGACTATGATTTTAATGATAGCAAACATTTTTGTTTCTAGTTGATTGTTTTATATTTCAGGTCTGTAGGAACAATTACAAGTTCAAGCCAGCCCAAGATCGAGTCAGTCTATTTTGTAATTCAGGTCCAATATACTGTTTTCATCTCTATTGAGTCAAATGTAATGTAAAGGATCCTCCAGCTAAGTAACCTTGCACACACACACTCAGGGGGAGAGTTTTAGTGAGTTAGAGTTTATGTTTTAAATTTTTTATTCATATCATCCTAGATGATATTTATATCGTCCTAGATGATCCAGTGAAAACAGAAACCCTAATTAGGGCATCCATGATAAGTCAGTTTGATTAAGTAGATCATCCTAAATGATCCCCATATCATACAGGATGATAGGCTCAAATCAGAAATTCTCAGCCTCTAGATTAAGTTAGGCAAGTTTTTTATTTTTAAAGATTTGGTCTGATCGTCCCGAACGATATGTGTATCGTCCTGGATGATCCTTGACAATCATACCTAAATTAGTCTAGTGATTAAGGAAAGCAATTAATCCTTGATTGATACGATCATATCATCCCAGATGATCATAAGATCATCCTGGATGATAAATGCAAAATCCTGACCATCCAGAACACTTCACCTGGACGACCAGAGCTGTGTGTAGGACGATATTCCTGATTTTGAACTAATCGCATGGGACGATCGTGATATCATCCCGGACAATCAAGTTATTTGAAGATCATCCAGGATGTTTTGGCAGTACGAATAGAGCGGTGTGCAGGATGATTTTATTATTTTTGAACTAATCGTACAAGACGATAGACGGATCGTCCTGGACGATCAAGTCATTTTGAGATAGTTCAGCACAAGTTTCCTTGGATGAATAGAGTAGTCTTCTAGACAAAATTCCTAATTTATACTAATCATCCCGGACGATCAAGGAATCATACAGGACGATCAGAAAAAAAAAAATTTACTAATCATCCAGAGAAACCAGATCGTCCAGGCTGATACATATAAATTTGAACTGATCATACGGGACGATCAACTGATCATCCTGGACGATAGTTGACGACCAGTTGAGAGTTAGGGTAATTTTTAAGCCCTCCTATAAAAGATATTTTTCTTCCAACAAGAAAAATCTTTTTCCACTTTCCTTTCCAGAGAAAACCTTGAGAGAGAGAGAGAGAGAGAGAGAGAGAGAGAGCTTGGGAGAGAGAGAGAGGATCTTGTGAGGGGGAGTTTGTGAGGGATTCATAAAGGTTGCTCCAAGCAAGGATCTGAGTCATCTTCTCCATTCGTCGTCTCTTATCTTGTCGGTGTCTTTGTGGGAGGATCGTTCACAATAAGATCCGGGTTCTTTGCCTACTTCAGGAGGAAGTGAAAGGAGTCCAGGCTTCTCTGCCTTGCTATGGGAGCAGAAGGAGAGTCAGTTAGTGTTAGTGCAATACCCATATGGGAGGCTCCAGGGAGTGAACATAGGTCAAGTTGACCGAACCACTATAAAATCTGGTGTGTTCATTCTAATTATTTTTCGCATTTATTTTCTTATTGATGATTGTGTGATTGTGAGTATTATTCTGTTATTGTTATACATCTTCACAATATCGCATAATTGTAAAAGTTTTAAAACATTCAAAAAGATTTTTTAAATCATTATTTTACTCTCGAATTTTTAAATTTTCCAATTCACCCCCCCCCCCCTCTTGGTTAGCCTCGGTACTAGTTCACAAGGGCTTAACATCCCTATCAAACTTTCATTGGGTACATGATGTCGCTAAGTTTTTTGTGTTCAAGTTTCACCCCTATTCGGTGCATTTTTAAATTCTTATGACTTTTCTAAGTTCCTAGACCTTGACCCATAATTTTTATCCTTAAGTGACACTAATGTTTGAATAGGTCCAAAATTTGGTGTATCTAACCCTTGCAGCAAAACACATATACCATAAAAATTTCAAATCCTATTTCTGTTTGTTTTGAAAGAAATGAATTTTTAAAGTTTTAGGTTAAAATATGACCTAGAGCTTTAAAATTCAATTTGCCAAAATACAGTCATGAATAAGGGCCAAGAAAAATCTAGGATGTGAGGAACATCCTCAGGTATGCCCTGACCAAATTTGAGTTAAATTGGATCACTGGATTATGAGTAATCAAGGAAATTTAATTTTAAATAAAATAATAATATCTCAAAATACAATGGTCCAATTTTAATGAAATAAATTTTAAAATAAATTTTTGCTCGAGACGATTCCAATGAGCCCAAGAACGTCAAATTTGGACAAGATATGACTTTTTGGCGATTTTCCAAAGTTTGAGCCATTTCTTTGAATTAAGGATCTTACTGGACGATATAAGTTTGTACAGTACGAAAAAAAATCGTATAGTACGACTTTAACATGTGCTCTGAGAGAGAATCATATAGGTGATCGTACTGTACGATCGCGAGATCGTACAGTACATTTGCGCGTGATCTGGAGCGAAATCACAACCGTTTGATCTAAATAAAGGGAATGGACGGCTGTGATTTCGTCTTCTACCCATGATTAACCAAAAACTAAACTTAGAAAGCTTTCTAAACATAATATAGGGTAGATTAAATGAATGAAACTTTAGAAAATCATAAAATGCAATTAAAGAAGATAAATAATGTTGTTTTTATGTTTAAAAATGCATCACACTTCAAACACATTAAACCCTAGATCTCTGAGCTAGGGTTAAGGATTTACCACTATTGGGTGAATGGTTTTTGATGTTCAATAGCTTGTTAAGCTTGTAGATTGTCCACGAATAATCTTCTAGAAAGAATCGAGGGCTTCCAATGTCTGGATCATGAGCTAGAGGGGTTGGAAAAACTTCAAGAAAGAGGTAGCTAGAAGCTCGTCGCTGTCAGATTTGACTGGCTGAATTGGACTTGGGAAATGTTGAGGAGTTGCTTGAGAGCTCAAATGAAGTGAGGGTTAGGTCTGGGAGAGCTTGAATAGAGAGAGTGTGTGAGATGGATAATGAGTGCTCAAAGGGAGGTATTTCCTTATTCATGTGTGATGGAGCAAAACGAACGGCTGGGATTGACTGGGGATCCTCCTTGATGACTGCCACATGTCCCTAACATAGTTAGATGGCAGGGGGAAAGTCTGGACCAAACCATTCTCCCATTGGGTGCTTTGGGCAAGAGGTGGGGAGACCATTGCCATTTAAGGCTAAACCAAGCCTTGAGCTTAGTTTAGAGAGCTTAAGGAGAGCTTTAGCCCTTAAACAACAACTCCACAGCAGGTTAGACCAAAGGCTATGAGGTTAAATATGAGATTTGATATTTTGGAAAGGTCTAAAGCTTTGAGTTGACTATCTTGACTAGTTAAGGGTTAGAAGCCTGATGAGGTGGCATCTAGGTGGCTTCAAAAATATGGTAGGATGTCTTGGGTTTGATACATGAAGCAAGAGATCAATGTTTAGAAGATTTTGTCCACTTAAGAGCCTTATGGAGACTTGGTTTGACTTTTTGACTAGTCAAACAGTCAACATGACTGCTGAGGTGGCAGCCAAATATCAATGCTAATAAATTGGAGTAGCTTGGATGGGTTTAAGTCTAGGGGATTTGAGCTTTAGTGAAAATGTGAGGGCTCAAGGTAGTTTGACTAAGTTTTGCTGAGTTGACTTAGTCAACTTGACCATGGTTTGACCCATGGTAGGCTTAGGAATATTCAAGACATCTAATTGGGTGGATTTGAAAATTTTAAGGGATTGATTTGATCGAATGGGTTAAATTAACCCATTAAACCCCTTAAGGGCATTTTGGTCAACCATGGTTGACTTGGTCAACCAGGTCAAACCAAAATGTGAGTTTTGGTCTAGCGTGTTCTTAAAGATGCTTAGGATCCATTGGAGTAGGTTTTGAAGGTTGATATGGGAAGGTCATGTTGAACTTTGGGGAAAAGACCAAAAACCCATATAAAGGGCATTTTGGTCATTTTGACCCCTAGTCAACAATGAGTCAAACTGGGTCCAGCAAAGTGTAGGTTATTGGTCAAAAAGTCATAACAAAATTCATGGATATGGTTGAAAGGTTTGGAAGGCATCCCAAGGTCAAATTACACTGGATGGCAATTCAGTTTCTGGGATTAGAAGTGTCGGATTGAGCTCAAATTTGGAAGGTTGGTCTTAGAGACATGTATGAATAATATGTAATTGATGGATCATGATTTGGAGGTCACTTGACTGGGTTTCTAGGTGAAAGAAGTTCACCCAGAAAGGGTTTCAGGACCTAGGTCCTTGACTTTGAAGGTTTGATTTGGAATATTAGATTTGGGTTGGATTTAAGAGTTAAATGATTGAAATTGAACCAACATATCAATGGAAATCAAATAAAGGATTGAAGTTAATTAGATATGATTTGGCATTTGATTGAATGTTGATTGAAGGCTAGATTAAAGATTGAGTTGAAAGGTAGAGCTGGGTTTTATTGGGATTAAATTGGGTCTTTATTAGGACCTTTATAACTGAGGGGTAGACATTTCCCCATCATTAGGTCACAAAAAAGAAATCCAAGTGGGTTCTAATGACCTCATACAAAAATGAGGTCAACATGCACCCTTGAATCTAGGATGCAAAGATTTGATAAAAACCTTTCTGGACCATTCTAGTAAGCAAAAATTCTCTAGATACAGTATCAAAGGCCTTGTGAATATCAAATTTAGCACAAAAAAGCTTTTCTCTATAAAAATTATTGAATTCTCTAAAAAAATTAGCAGTAAGGATGATATTATCCGTAAATAACCTCCTTTTAATAAAATTAGCTAGACTAGTTTGAATAATAAAAGGCATAACCCCTACAACCTGTTAGCCAAAATTTTTACCATAATCTTATAAAGAAATAGGCCTAAAATCAGAGACATTGGAAGCATTGTTCTTTTTAGGAATAAGAGAAATAGCAGTAGCTTTAGTATCCCTAGGCATAAAGCCAGAATTAAAATAATAAAGAACAGCTTTATAAAGAAAAGGCCCAACAATCTCCCAAGTGTCCTTAAAAAGCTCGAAAGTAAAAATATTTGTACTTAGAGCAAAAGAGAAAGGACTATTAAAAATAACCTTCTTGATCTCATCAATAGTAATCAGAGTTATAAGAGGAGAATAAAGAAAATATGGAAGAACCTTACCAGCCAAAATATTGAAAGAAGAAGTAAAGGCCAGTTTTGGAAAATAAAAAACATACCTAAAATACTGCACAAAAACATCAGAAAGGTCTCTAGTATCCGAGAAAATCCCATGAGAAGAAGAAATATCCATAATCCTATAAGAATTTTGTCTGTACCAAATTTTAGATTAAAGGAAACCTGAATCATCCTCTCTACAAGACATCCATTTAATTGTTTCCCTTTGAATGATCCAAGAAAGCCATAAAGACAAATTACTATTAAGAAGATTATTAACTTCTTTAAGATATAAGTTAAGATGTTGATTCAAAGGTCCTTCTGAATTTGACATAACAAATCACTTTGCTACTTTTGAAGAGACACTATAGAAATAGAGACATGCTTAGATGCAGCCCATGCTTGAGGGTTGCATTTGAAAGAGATTAGAGATCAAACTGTTGGGTAACCCAGCTTAAAACCATGGGTGGATGGAAGGAATCTAATTTGACTAGATTAGAACCATCCATCTAATATAAATCTAATAGATGGCTCTAATTTTGTCTTCAACTGCCCATCGTATTTCTTAGCCATCAGTGAATTCTGGTTTGATCTAGAGAATATAACTAGTGGATCTTATTCATTTTAATCACACAGGATCATTCAAGCTTAAATTTCTAATCCAACGACAAATTTTCCATGGATTAGAAGTTCACACTTGACCAAACCTACAAAAATCAAAGATCGGGTTTGAGAATTATGTCAGGATTGATCTCAAATGAAGGGGATTTTGATTGGGTTGAGTTCTACTAGGTAGAGAAGTAAATTACCTTCAAACTTCAGCAACTGGGAAGTAGTGGATTAAATTATGGATGTTAAGCAAAAAGTAGCCCCTTGATCCTTCACCAAACTTACACTAGAGAGGGATGAGGGAAGGCTAAAGATGAACTAGAGAACTTGCAGGGAGTGTTTTAAAATTGAGACAAAATCCTTTTTCTTTAAAAATTAGAGTATTTGTAGTAGTTTAATTTTACATTAAAGTTCAAATTTTGGCCAACCCAGACCATGCCAAGTTGTCCAATTGGTTTTGGATAATCAAATAAGAACTAAGAAACTATTCTAGAGATTTTTAGTGCATGTGATCAGTTATGGAAGTAGTTATGCTTGAACTAAGGATTGAGATTGCTATTTATTGAGATTCTAGCCACCTAAGGCTGATACTTAGCCTGAGGTAATGTGGCAAGTTGTCTGGAATATTCTTGAGTATAATGCATTTGTTGGCTCTCTTATTTAGCCTGAGTAGCAAAATGGCTTAAGAAAGGCATAATTTAGATACTTGGGTTAGATAATTTGGCTAACACATGTCATCCCCTGAGCTAGTCCTACTAGGTTGTTGCATGAGGTCTCTAAGGACCTAATTCATATTATGATATCAATTAATTTTATAATGATTGGGTTTTAGCTCAATGGGGACTATTTTGGTTCACTTGGATTAACCCATATAGCTAGCCCAAGTGAGCCCAAGGGTTGAATTTACTTGGGCAAGCTCTTGGGCACTCAATTAACAATCCCAATGGGTTTGGAGGCCTTGAAATTTACTTATATCACTTGGATTGAAGGAGATGGCCCAGGAAATGAGAAAGATTGGGACCCTGCCTGCTAGCAAAAGCTTGCTCAATTTAGGTTAACTTGGTCAACCAAATTTGACCAAACCTTACCATCAGGTCCAATGTGCTCCAATTATCATTTGAAAGTTATTTGAAGTTATTGTAGGTTAATCCATGGTTTCTAAGCATTAAATTACATTTAGGGTTCATTTAGGTCAACTTTAGGTTTAATGTGGGTTTGGTCAACCATGGTCCACTAAGTTGACTTGGTCAACCAAGTTTGACTAAACCTTTGCATTGGGTCCAATGTATTACAATTGTCATTTGAAACTTGTTGGATGTCATTTTAGGTTAATCCATGGTTTGCATTTTGGATTCATTTAGTTCAACTTTAGGTTTAATGTGGGTTTGATCAATCATGGCCCACCATTGGATCATTTAGGTTTAGGAATGTATGATTTAATATTTAACAGGATTAGGAGGATTTGGAAAGGTTTAAATGAGTTCATATGCATGATTGAAGGGCTTAGGTCAAATGGGTCCTTAATGGTCAAAGTGACCAATCATGGACAACCTAGCCCAATCAAGGGTCCATTTGGATTTTAAGAAGATCAAGAATGATTGAAAGGTGCCTAAGAATTAAACTCAGGTCTTGGATTGAGATTTATAATATGCTTCATGCATATGAAATGGCTTTAAGGTTTAAGGGTCTATTTGGTCAAACTTAGTCAACCATCATCAAACATGGAATTATAAAGATGATTATGAATATGATGCATGAGTTTTAAAGGTTCTTAAGGTGTTTAAGCCAATATGCCATGTTAGGTGGCTTGAATGGTAAATATTTGAAGGTTTTGGATTCATGGTGCAGGCTTTAGATTTTAGGATTTGGAAGGGCATAGAGACTTCCAAAATGACTAGATAAACTCTTAGAACATGTCTAATCACTATGTGAATGATCAAACACAAATCTAAGAGTTTCGCCTATGGTTTTGATCCAATAGAAAATTTCCTGAAAAAGGGAAAATTTAAAGGCCTTAGGGTTCAGGTTTGAATTGGATTTTTAAACTTGGATTTTAAACATTAATTATAATTTAATGATTGAATTGATTGAAATATTTAAGTATATTGAATAGTTAAGGGTTTAATAATGAAGGTTTATTGAAATTTAATTTAATGATTGAATTGAAGTAATGATTAAATGTTTAATGATTGAACAACATGGCTGAACATAATGATTGAATTAAATTTACTGGTTAAATTGAATCCAAAGAATTTAACATCATAATTAAATTTTATTGAAAATGATTGAACATTTAACTTTGAATGATTGACCACATACAAAATTGAGGTCAACATTACTTATTTATTTACTTTTGATAAAACATCTGTTTAGTTTATATTATTTGCTAACATTACTCTATTTAGTATAGTAGCCTGCTAATAAATCCCTTTAATTTAGTATGTGCATAATGAGTTAATTATTAAAAATTTATAAATGTGGGTGTGATCTGCTAAGCTATGCTGGCTCACACATATTTTGTATTCTATTTTAGGCCATGGAAAGGGTAAGGAGCCAATTTAGTAGTTATAGGTTCACATTCTGATCTACTAAGTTTAGTTAAGTATATTTTTAGTTTTCTAATTTTGCACAGTCTTGGCTTTATCTGTTCTATTTTATTTTGAGTTTATTGTCATATAATGTAGTGTATAGATTTTGTTGTGTATACATTTTGAAGATGAATGAACTAAAAAAATCTATGAATGAGTTTATTTTCTTTTTTTTTGGAAGTTAATTAATAGCTCTGACAATTGTTTATATTTGAAAGAAATATAAAAAGTTTTTCAAAATCAAATCTTGGGCTTGGTTTGTCACCATCCAACATAATATGACAATTTATATTTTTGGGTTATATTGAGCTAGTATGTGACATTGTATGAGCTCCCCCTTATGTTATATGCTATAAGAGGTGATTATTCATAGAGTTCTTATGTGTTGCCTTCCAAAGCTTGGATTTCTTCTACATCTTCCACAGTCTTAAGCCCTGGACCTTAATACACATCAACCTATAAGACTTCTTTAGAAAAGGTCACCACCATTCCCATAACCCTTAGTAACAAGTATGTAACTGAGTGAGATTTCCTCTCATTATGATTTACCTTCTTTCTGTAAGGAATTTGATAGCTATATGATAAGTTCAGACCAAGGCCTTGAAGGTATTCAGTAGGGGCCAGCCAAAGATGGCCTTGTATGTGGTCAAGGCATCCACAATGATATAGTCTGTCATGATAATGTATTTTTGGTCACCCTCACCCAATGTGACTAGCAATGTACTCTTTCCATTTCTCTGCATTCTCCTAAGAAACCATATAGACGACTTACCATAGGTGTGAGCTAAGAAGTAAGGATGTCCATTTTCTCAAATATATATTTAAGAATAATATTAAGAAAACTCTTATGTTAATTAGAATATTGCTTATTTATTGGTTGATGACCAAGGTAGTAATGGCTACAATATTAATATGGGGGTTCCTTCCTATACCCTTATTTACTTCCCCAAATCATTTCAAGTTTGACTCTTTGAATTCGCTGAGTTGGTGGATTATACTCTTCATCACTCATCATCAAGTGATTAGGATTAAAGATAGGATCTGAAGTTATTTCTCTATCATCTGGCTTCCTATTGAAAGTTTGAGAAGGTTATTAAACCACATAGAACTAGCCTGAGGCGCACCAAGAGGAGGGGTGAATTGATAATTTTAAAAACCCCTAAGCAAGAATACTACCTTTTTGCTTTTTGGTTTTACCCACAAAATAACTTAAAACTTTAGTTCAGATAGATTACTAGAAGTAACATACGGAAGCAGTTTATATAGAAATTTATATGTTAAAAGTTTTTTTTATTTTTAACACATGCAAATCTTCTTAAAGCAAAAAGGTTTAAACTTAGTGTAGTTGATTGATAAGATTAAAACCAATAAACTCAACTTGCAAAGAAAGAAAATTATAGGAAAATAAAAATACAAAAAATGAAAAAAGGAGAGTCACTAAAGAGTTTAATGTAATACCTGGAGAGGAGGACTACGGGGAGTGGATGTAGGTCATGGTTTGAACGAACCACTATAAATCTGGTGTGCTCATTCTAATTTTTACTTTCTGCACTTTTTTTTCGTATTATATTTTTGGATATAGCTGCTTGGTTGAAAATTTTTTATTTATATTACATTTTATTGATTATACTATCATCACAATGTTTATAACTTTTGATAAGCATACTAACTTTCGTATCAAGTGATATTATTGCTTACATCTTAGTGAGCCTCGGGTTAGTTCCTTAATGTCTAACAACCTTCACAAACTTTCAAATTGATCAATCATTGGTTCAAATAGCTAATGATAGATGTTTGGATATGTGTGACTCCTATTGAAGTGGTTTAAACCTTGGCTGAGGTCAGAGGGTTAGTGCACTATACAAAGTAGTATACTAAGGTGCCTAACTGCAGTGTAAGGCTATAATTATAAGTTATTAAAACTTGATTTGATATTGAATGATTGAAGATTAACTAGAATTTTTATTGATTTGATTTGATTGTAGGTTGAAGATTGAGATTTGATTGAATGTGTGATTGATTGATGATTAACTGGTTGATTGAATGCAAGCTAGACATAAATCTGATTAATTGTGAGTTTTATTGATTGGATATATATTGATTGTTGATTGACTGATTGATGATTATAAGTTGGCTGGAGATGTTGATTGACTGGATACTAGATGATTGCAGGATAATAAATATGATTAATGATGATTGTAGAGGTGGTTGATTGGATATTGGATGAATTGAGAGCTAGAAGTGATTATAAGCTGGATTGAGATATTGATTGATTGATTGAATGAATGGCTGATTGATGACTACTTGTTGAATATATGTATAGACTGGAAGATTGGTTGAATGTTGGGATGTTTACTAGGATTTGCAGGGTCATTGATTGATTGAATGCAGGCCATTGATTGACGATGATTGACAGGTTGATTGATTTGGAGATAATTGATTGAATGTTGATTGGATGCTAGAAGTGCAGGCTAGGCTGATGTTTAAAGTGGTTAGGTGATTAACAACTTGTTGATTATCAACCATCAGACATAATTAGGAGTTTGGGGCAGTGCCTGATGACCTCATAGAAAAATGAGGTCAACACTAAAGAAATAGCAAGCTAATTTGAAAAGTGACTTTTTTGATCTAAAATGTGAGCATGATTTGTTAGTTAGAGAGCATGCTAATCTTAAATACGAGCATATTTTATTAGATAAAGAGAATGCTTCTTTACTTGATGAATTTGATGAACTCAATAAGAAGCATATTGAATTAAATGAGTTGCATGAATCCTTGAAATTTAAATATATTCAATTAGAGGATGCATTTATGGAATTAGAAACACTTGTAACTGAACTCAACTATAATGAGAATGCATTTAAACTTGAAGTTGAAAGCTTTAAGAGTGAAAATGAGTTTTTGAGAGAAAAAGTTAATGCACATCAAAATAATGTACCACCACCAACACTAACACAATGGTACCCCAAAATACATCATGCATCTCATATCCCTAGAAGGAGGCACTACCACTAACATAGGTTAGTGAATTTATTTCTAGGTGTTAGGTGCTATTCGTTTGGCATGGTAGGACACATAGCTTGCACTTGCACTATACACCATTGAACACATCTAGAATGGAGGCCGAAGTCATTTGCATCACAGCATAGCAAACATCAATCTCATCTAGTAAAGTATAAGGTGGGATCTAAACTCACTTGGGTTCCAGAATCTAACTCTTGATTGAAATTATAAGGATGCTTCTTACAAAAGGCCTAGTGAGAGCATGTGATACCTGGATAGCGAATGTTCACAGCACATGATTGTAGATGTTAAGCAATTCATCACGTTGGAGGCCAAGACTGGAGGCAAGGTTATATTAGGAGACAACACCACTAGGAAAGTGGTGGGCTCAAGTATGATTGGTAACTCTAAATGTTTTATTATTGAAAATGTTTTACTAGTATATGGATTGAAATATAACATGCTTAGTATTAGTCAACTGTGTGACAAAGGATTTGACATAAAATTTATATCTAATAAATGCTTGATTATTTTAAATGAAAAATTATTTTAGAAAAAAAAAAAGAATAAATAACATTTACGTGCTTGATTTGAATTGTATTGCTTATTCAAATTCTTTATGTTTGAAAATTATTATTGATGAATCATGGCTATGCATAGGTGACTATATCATGCAAGCATAACTCAAAAAAACCTAGATAGAGGCATACCCATGTTAGAATTCTCTAAGGACCAGCTATGTGATGTCTACCAATTAGAAAATTAATTCAAATCATCATTTCATTCCATTAAGGACATCACCACCTCTAGGCCACTAGAGATCTTGCATATGGACTTGTTTGGGCATATTAGTATAACCATCCTAGGTGGGAAAACCTTTGGATATATAATAGTTGATGATTACTCTAGATTCACCTGGGTTAGATTCTTATCTTATAAAAGTGCATCATTTGAGGAATTTAGAACGTTCTCCACTTGGATTCAAAGAAAATTAGGATGTGAAATATCTACTATCCATAATGATCATGGTGGAGAATTTGAGAACGATAAATTTGAATCATTTTGTAAGGAGCTAGGAATTGAATATAACTTTTTTGTCCCTAGGACCCCCCAACAAAATGGAATAGCTGAAACAAAGAATAGAACCTTAGTGGAAGCTGCTAGGGCAATGATAGCTGAATATTCTCTCCCTAGATATTTTGAGCTGAAGCAATGAATATTGCTTGTTATATTTTGAATAGGATAAATGTTAGATAAAAACTCAATAATACACCCTACAAGATACTTAAGGGAAGGACACCCAATCTTTCATGCATTCACATCTTCACATATAAGTGCTTCATTCTTATAAATGAAAAATCTCCTCTAGAAAAATTTTATCCCATATCAAATGAATCATCTTCTTAGGTTATTCCTCTGTAGGTAAAGCTTATAGGATCATTAATAAGAGGACTTTAGTTGTAGAGGAGTCAACCCATGTGGTCTTTGGTTAATCTGATAAATTTGGTGAGCCTAGGTTTGAAGAAGAAGAGGAGGTAGAAGTTATCCAAGGGGTAAAATCTATTGAACTAGGAGATAGAGAAGAACCTCGAGAACATTTTCCTAGAGAACAGAGATACTCATCTAGTCATCCTAGGGAGCTCATCTTAGGAGATCCGTCTATAAGAGTTAGAACTAGGTATGGACTTAGGAAGGATGTTAGTCATTTAACATTCATGACTATGGTAGAACCCACAAATGTAGATTAAGCCATATCCAATAAATTTTGGATCCTAGTTATACAAGAAGAGTTAAACCAATTTGATAGGAATGATATATGGGAGTTGGTTAGTAGACCTAAGGACCATAGTGTAGTAGGCACCATGTGAGTATTCAAGAATAAGATTAATGATTCTGGAGTTGTGGTTATAAATAAGGCCAGATTAGTAGCTAAGGGGTATAATCAAATTGAAGGCATTAATTTTGAGGAGACCTTTGCCCCTATAGCTAGTTTAAAAGCTATTAGAATGCTACTAGCTTTTACTTGTTTTAGAGGTTTCAAGTTGTATCAAATGGATATAAAGAGTGCTTTCTTAAATGGGATTATCAAGGAAGATGTTTATGTAGAATAACCCCTGGATTTGAAAACTCAACCTTTCCAAATCATATATATAAATTGAAAAAGGCATTTTATGGGTTGAAGTAAGCACCTAGGGTATGGTATGAAAGGCTTAGCATATTTCTCCTAAATAGATCTTTTATTAAGGGTAATGTAGATACCACCCTATTCCTAAAGAAGTTTGGAGATGATCTACTCACTATTCAAATATATATGATGATATATTATTTCGGATCAACAAACAAATATCTTTGTAATGATTTTTAAAAAATCATGAGTATAAAATTTGAGATAAGTATGATGGGTAAGCTTACATATTTTTTGGATTTTGTGTAAAGCAAAGGGATGGTGTTACCTTTCTAATTCAAAGTAATTACATCAAGGAAATTTTAAAGAAATATGAGATGGAAGGTGCTAAAGCAATTAATACACCCATGAGCTCTACCATTTAATTAGATAAGGTTGCAAGTGGGAAATCAGCTGATTAAAAAAAGTATAGGAGGATAATAGGATCACTTCTATATTTGACTACTAGTATACTAGATATAATATTTAGTGTTTATCTTTGTGCTAGATTCTAAGCTAATCTCAAATATTCCCATATGATAGCAATTAAGAGAATCCTTATATACCATATAAGCACCCAAAATTTTGGTATCTAATATCCTAGTCATAGCTTTTCATTTGAAATTATTGGATATTCAAGCTCAGACTTTGCAGGGTGGTGTAGAATAGATAAAAAAAGTACCTCTAGAACTTGTTAATTCATAGGGAAATCATTAGTTTCTTTGTTTAATAGGAAGCAAAATTGAGTAGCTCTATCCACCGTTGAGGAGGAATATATAGCAATATGAAGCTGTGCTACTCAAGTCTTATGACTAAAGTAAAAAATCCTTAACCTTGGACTATCTGTAGGGACCATTCTAATCATGTGTGATAACACTAGTGCCATATGCATTTCTAAAATTCCAATTCAACACTCTCTCACTAAGCATATAGATATTAGACATCAATTCATTAGAGATCATGTAGCTAAGGGAGATATAAAATTATATCATGTAGGAACTAAAAATTAACTAGCAGACAGTTTCATCAAACTCTTAAGCTATGAAATCGTTAGCACATTGAGGACTAGACTAGGTGTCATTGATAGTCATGCTTGATTTAGGGAAAGAGTGAAATCAACAACTTATGTTGTTATATACTTTATGTGTCTCCATATTTATTATGTTTTTTGTCTATTTTTTATTATTTTGGTTTGTGTGTTTAAAATTCCTAATTAATAGAAGTTCCCTGATCATCACACACCACACAAAAAATTAAATAAATAATGAACCTCATTTGTACTATACAATCTGTACACTTTTGTACATCCTCATCGCTCATGAGATCAATGGTCCAGATCTGACCAATAATTGATGATCGTACTATATAGTCACCTATTTATATTGTACAATCCACGTGTTAGTAATCGTTGGATGAATTTAATTGATTGGTATGAATTTCATAACATCTTTGTATTGTACATTCGTACTATATGAACCTTTAGTCAAAGGTTGTACCAGATGATACCTAGGGACAAACACCATTTGTAAAGAATGATCTTTATTGTACTATATGATTTGACCACTTTTTTAATAAATTGTCCAAACGACTTAATGTTTTCTAATCTTCAAGTACGATCCTTAGTCGTACTGTACGATCTATCAAAAAATCTATAAAAGAAAGGGATTGCTAAGGATTGAATCACCACTTCAATCATTCTCTTCTCCCAAGCCTTCAATCCTTCATCCTTAGCACTTCATATGGTAGGTGGTAAGCGAGCCTGTATGATCCAAGGCAGTTCCTCTCATCATCCTCTTGACGATCAATTTCAAACAATTAAGGACGAATTGGCATACCACTGGTTCAAGGAAGCCCACAATACACCTTCCTGCATCTTGAACCAGGCCATCATTAGTTATCAGGTTATGGACCTCATCGCTGAAAGTACGAGATGCGCTAAAAGGGGGGTGAATTGGTATTTTAAAAATTATTCCTAAACAAGAGTTCTAAATTTTTTTGGATTTTTAAAATAATAACACAACGAGTAGAATACGGAAACTAATGATACGATCACAACGATGATATTGGCAAAATAATTATAGATCTTACAATACAAAGAAAATACAACCAGATTTTTCACCACGCAGATATAGCAGTAAGCAAGTATGTTAAAAATAAAATGCGGTAAAAAAATGAAAAAAGCACACCAAAAATTTTTATAGTGGTTCGATCACTTGACCTACGTCCACTCCCCGGAGTCCTTTACTCTGAGAATTGCACTACTAAAAGTTGACTCTCCTTTTGCTCCCACAGCAAGGCGGAGAAGCCTTTACAAGACTCTCTTTCACCTCCCCCGGTGTGGTGGAATACCAAACGCTATGTCACACTCCCGGTGACGGCAACGGACCTTCTCCTTTTTCTCCCTCCTAGAGAAGGCAGAGTGCCCAGATGATGTTGATCTTGAAGCCTCTCTTCCTTAGAGAACTTTCCCAAGACTCCCCAAAGCCACAAGAGGAGCAAAGCATGCAGCTAGCTTGAAGCCACCGTGTGATCCCCTCATACTCCTTCTCTCTCACGCTCAAGCTCACCTTCACCTTCCTCTCACAAGCCCTGGATCTCTCCAAAAAAAGTTTCTCTCTCAAGAGTTCCTTCCTCTCTCAATGCTTCTCACAGCAGCAAGACATACCAACAATAACTTTAATTGAAAAATCAAAGTCCTTTTAAATCAGGCTTTAAAAAATTCAAAAAATTTCAACTTTTTCGTCTCTATTCTTACAATACGATATAACATCATACAATACGATCAGTTCAAAGATAGCCTCATACAGTACGAGCACAGACGAATAGTTCACAAATTTTATGAATATCGTACTGTACGATTCAGAGATGGTACAGGATGATCATGTTATTTTCAACTGTTCGTACAGGATGATATGTGGGATGATCTCTGGGACGAGCAAATTTGTCTCTGACCATCATCCAGCACTGTACTATTTGTACAATACGATTAGTTCATTTTCAGGACATCATTCGGTACGATATGAATATCGTTCGGGACGAATAGAACAAAAACCTTGGTTTCATCTGGTACGATCAATGGGATGAATAAAATCATCTATGACCATCGTACAGTATGATCTACATCATACAGTACGATCAAATGTAATTAAGAAACCAAGATTTTATTTCCTGATTATGAGAGATAATTTTGGTAAGTTTTCAAATAATCATACAGTACGATATATATCGTACAGTACGAATAGTTCAGAATATCAAAATTAGAAACTTACCAAACTTATTCTGGTGGCTAGGGTTTTTGAAATGAACTTCATCGTACAGTACGATTAATATCATACAGTACGATTAGGTTACAGAACTAATTGTCCAGGATTAGCCATTAGCCTGAGTATTAATGACTCATCATACAGTACGATTAAAAATCATACAGTACGATCAGTTTCTTTAAAAAAAAATTTGACATAAAAAAATCTCCCTCTGTGTGTATGCATGGTTGCTCCTTTTACATGCATAATTTTGTGGTAGACTCACGAAAATAAAAAATAAAGAAAATAAAAATACATATTTTTGAATATCCTATTCTACCCAGTTTGAGTCTCCAGCAATCTTGAGCGGTGTGTATTTGACCTAAAATGCTAGTGCTCACAAACAAAGATGAACATTTATAATATTTATGGAAGTCCATATAAATTCAATAAGTATTAGTTGTCACCATCAAAATCAAGTGCTCGGGATCCTGGATTTCAATAATCTCCCCCTTTTTGATGGTGTCAAATAATATTTTTTGATGGCCATAATTATTATGTCTTCCTTGGCTCCCCCTCAGTAGGATAATTGATTATAAAATAGGAGGAAAGAGATTTTTTATTATTATTATTTATAAAAGTAACAAAATAAACATAACAAGAATAACAGATAAATAACAGATAATATTAATATTAAGGACATAACAACACAGAAACTTCTTCGCCTTTTGACAGCAATAAAAAGGGAAGAACAATAAGTACAAATAAGAACTAAAAAAATTACAAAAGCAAACACAAATACAAGTAACTAATAGGTAAGATAGAACATAAATAAAAGAAAGTATTCAAAAATTGGGATCCTGATTCGGAGGTGGTGGTGGAGGTGGTGGAACCACTTGAAAGTACTGATGGAGGGATACAAACTGGTGATCGATTGAGGTGAAGTGTTCCCCAAACCATTTCATGTCATTTTCATGCTGTTGATGTTGTTGATTAATGTGGAAATCCAGTCTAGTTTCCAAATGATCAAGGCGTTGAATAATGTCATCGTGAGGGTATGTAGGATAGGTAGGTCCAGGCGGGTGTATTGGTGGTGGTGGAGGTGCCTTCGGCAGGAGCAACTGCGTCTTCTTCATCAAAATCGGGATCAGCGTGAGCGGCCCCTCAATGGATAAGAATACGAAACGAGGCGTCTTAATAAAAGATATGATGATTATCTAGAGGGAGAGGATAATAAAGTTGATATTTTGCATCTAGGATGTAGCCTATGACATGTCCTAAGGCAAGATTTAGTTTTCTTCGGGCACTAGGATATCTAAAAGCAGCCAAGATATGAATATAGTCAAAGATCATTTGAGCTTCATTAAATTTGGTGCCTGACATGATTAAGTAAGTGACCATAGATAGAAGTGGGGTAATGTGTATGAGGTCTTCAACTTTGGGTATTATGGATGTGCGAAGAACATGCTCGATAATACGTGTATTTTGATTAAGAGTTTGGACAAGTGGTAGGTGTTGATTGGAGGGTACATTTCTAAGTAGCATGTTGACTAAGGTCCAATCATAATCATTAGTGAATAGAGATTGGGGATGAGGGCCTTCAGTAGATAGGCCAATGTGTTCAACTATGTCAGTTACAATGATGACGACATATTATTTGTAGACATAGGAGGTAAGGGTGGTATATTCTAGGTCGATTTTAAAATTTTCTAGAAATTCAAGGAGAAGTTCGGAGTGGAAGGGAAAAGCGAGTGTCAAAAGAAATTGAAGAGTGGTAGGCAAAAAGATTCATCACCTCGAAGCTTAGAGCCGCTTGATTTAATATACGAGATGGGGTGATTTTGGCTTCTTTAAATTTGTTATACGCTTTCTCGTCAGCAGCGGAGAGAAAGCGGTTGTCAAACCGTCGAGAGGAGGAAGAGCTCCCCTCGATCAATCAGCCTCGCTTGCTTCGACCAGCCATAGAGAATAATATGTTCAAGGAAGTAAGGATTGTGAAGGGGTGAGTGAAATGAGCCATAGAATCCCTCCTTTTTATAGAATTTATGATAATTGTACAGTACAATATGGTATCATATAGTACGATCAGAGTATTTAATTCGTCTGGACGACTTTTCAAAAAAAGATAGTCAAATCACACAGTACGATCAGAATCATACTGGACGAATATAAGTGAGAGGTCGTTCGTCCCGAGGAGTCATCTGAACGACTTTTGATGAAATCGATTGTACAGTACAAGCAAGTGTTCGTACAGTACGAACTGCAATTATTTTTGTACCGGCCGAGTTTAATTTCATCCTAATCTAGATTGACACGTGGATCGTACAGTATGATGGGTGGTTCATATAATACGATGACCAATAATGTGTATCGTACAGTACGAGTGGTTCCTCGTACAGTATGATATGTACAAGACAGGATAGATCTAGATGGTGGATGGAGTGGAAAGTTGTGATTTATGTATTTGGGATAATCGTACAGTACGATACTGAATCATACAGTACGATGTGTAGAGACATTCAAGATTTTGGCATCAGCAAGGTGAATGTGAGAGGATCAGGAAAGTCCCTTCTTTTTTATTATTATTATTTTTTTATTTTAAAAAAAACACAATAATAAACACAATTTTTTTTTTTTTTTAAGCTTGAATGTCTATAACACATAATTTTATTCTCAAGGTACTAAAGGTGTCATAAGCTAATGGTTTTGTGAAAATATCAGCCAATTGATCTCCAATAGCAATGTGGTGCAGTTCAATATCTCTTTTGGCTACATGATCTCTTATGAAGTGATGTCTAATGTATATATACTTTGTTCATGAGTGTTGAATTAGATTTTTGGATATGCAAATTGCACTAGTATTGTAACACATTATTGGGATGGTTCCTACAGGTAGTCCAAGATCTAAAAGTTATTATTTTAACCAAAGGACTTGTGCAACACAGCTTCCTACCGCTATATATTCTGCTTCAGCTATTGAGAGGGCTACCAAATTCTATTTTCTACTGGACCATAAAACTAATGATTGTCCAATGAATTGACAGGTACCAGAGGTGCTTTTGCTATCTACCCTATATCCTACAAAGTTTAAATCTGAGTACCCTAAGATTTCAAAAGTAGTGATGTGTCTAGGATACCAAATTCCTAAGTTTGGGGTGCCTAGTAGATATCTAAGAATTCTTTTGACAGCAGTCATGTGAGATTCTTTTGGATCTGCTTGAAATCGAGTACAGAGACAAACACTAAATATTATATCCGGTCTGCTGGCAGTTAAGTAGAGAAGTGATCCAATTATTCCCCTATATTTCTTCTGATCTACTGACTTTTCATTTGAATATTTATCTAATTGAATGTTAGAGCTCATGGGAGTATTCATGGCCTTAGCATTTTCCATTTCATACTTTTTAAGAATATCCTTGATGTACTTAGATTGGCTAAGGAATGTTCCACCTTCTATCTATCTTACACAAAACCCAAGGAAGTAATTAAGTTCTCCCAACATACTCATTTCAAACTCATCACTCATTATTTTTTAAAATTCATCACATAAGGTTTTCTCTGAAGATCTGAACAAGATGGCATCTACATAAATTTGAATAATGAGTATCTCATCTCCTATCTTTTTTAAGAATAAGGTGGTGTCCACACTACCCTTAACAAAGCTTCTATCTAGTAGGAATGTATTAAGTCTTTCATATTAGGCTCTTGGTGCTTACTTTAATCTATATAGTACCTTTTTCAACTTAAATACATGATTTGGAAATTATGAGTTTTCAAATCCTGGGGGTTGTTCAACATAGGCATCCTCTTTGATTATCCCATTTAGGAAAGCACTCTTAACATCCATTTGATATAATTTGAAACCCTTGAAGCAAGTAAAAGCTAAGAGTACTCTAATGGCTTCTAGTCTGGCCATAGGTGCATAGGTTTTCTCAAAATCTATTCCCTCAATTTGGTTGTACCCCTTTGCTACTAATCTAGCCTTATTTCTCACTACTATGCCAGAGTCATTCATCTTATTTTTAAAGACCCACTTAGTTCCAATCACACTTTGTTCTTTAGGTCTCTTGACTAATTCTCATACATCATTCCTAATAAATTGGTTTAACTCTTCTTGCATTGCTAGGATCCAGAATTCATCTCCTAAGGCTTGATCTATATTTGTGGGTTCAATCATAGAGATAAATGCAGAATGGCTAACCTCTTTATTAAGTCCATGCCTAGTTTTTACACCTTCTGATGGGTCTCCTAAGATCAGTTCTTTAGGATGACTAGAAGAATATTTCCAATCTCTAGGCATTTGCTCCTAAGGCTCTGCTCTATTTTCTATGGCAATGGTTTCTACTCCCTGAATAATCTCAACTTCTTCTTCTTCATGATTAGATTCAGTGATCTTATTGGATTCATCAAATACCACATGGATAGACTCTTCTACTACCAGGGTCCTCTTATTAAAGATTCTATAGACTTTACCTACAGATGAGTAGCCTAAGAAGACACCTTCATCAGATTTAGGATCAAACTTTCCCAAGGGTGACTTACCATTGATTAAGATGAAATATTTGCATCCAAAAACATGTAAGTGGGAAAGATTGGGTGTCCTACCCTTAAGTAATTCATAGGGTGTCTTATTAAGTTTGGATCTAACATTTACCCTATTTAGAACATAGCAAGCAGTATTCATTACTTCTATCCAAAAATATCTAGGAAGAGTGTATTCAGCTAACATTGCCCTAGCAGCTTCAACTAAAGTTCTATTCTTTCTTTCTGCTATTTCATTTTGCTGAGGAGTCCTAGGGGCAGAGAAATTATATTCTATTCCTATCTCTTTAAAAAATGATTCAAACTTATCATTCTCAAATTCTCCACTGTGATCACTATGGATTGTCGTAATTTCACATCCTAATTTTCTTTGAATCCAAGTGGAGAAAGTTCTAAACTCTTCAAATGACTCACTCTTATATGCTAAGAATTTTACCCAAGCAAACCTAGAGTAGTCATCCACTATTATAAATCTATAAGATTTTCCTCCTAGGCTAACGGTACTAACAGGTCCAAATAGGTCTATGTGTAGAATTTCTAGTGGCCTAGTGGTGTTGATATCCTTAATTGAATGAAATGATGATTTCACTTGTTTACCTAATTGGTAGGCATTGCATATATAGTCTTTAGTGAAGTCTAGCTTAGGTATGCCTCTAACTAGGTCTTTCTGAGTGATATTCCTAAGTATTTTCATATTAGCATGGCATAGTCTCCTATGCCATAGCCAGGAGTCATCAGCTATTGTTTTTAAACATAAAACATTTGAGTTTTCCATGCAGTTTAAATATAACATGTAAATATTATTGATACATTTTCCTTCTAACAAAAGTTTATTATTTAGGCTAATCATTCATTTGTTAGAAAGAAACTTTATGTCAAAGCCCTTATCACATAGTTGACTGATACTTAACAAATTATGTTTTAAACCATCAACTAAAAGAACATTTTTAATTACTAAATTTTTAGAATTTCTAATGATACCTGAGCCAACCACTTTCCTGGTGGTGTTGTCTGCCAAAGTCACCTTGCCTCCTGACCTGGCCTCCAGTGTCACGAACTGCTTCATGTCTCCAGTCATGTGTCTTGAGCAGTCACTGTCCAGGTACCACATGCTCTCACTAGGTCTTTTGTGAGAGCATCCCTATAATGTCAATCAAGGATTAGTTTTGGAAACCCAAGTGAGTTTGGGCTCCACCTTATGCTTGTATGAATGAAATGTATGCAGGGGCGGATCCAGCTTCTTTTTTCAGGGTGGGCAAAAAAAAAAATTTTGTGGGGGATGGGTAAAAATGCTTAGGATTGATAAAATTAGGGTAAAAATTTTTTTAGGGGGGACAAAATACCCAAAATATTCAAAATATTTCAAAATATCCCCTCTAAATATTTATTTATTTTTTTTTTAGGGTGGGCATTTGCCCACCCTTAGCACATGGGGGATCCGCCCATGAATGTATGCATGTTATGCTGTGATGAATACAGCTTAGGTCTCCACACTAGATGTGTCCTATGGTGAATTATATACGTGTGGGCTATATGACCTAACATGCCACAAGAATAACACCTAACACTGGGAAATGGGTTCACTAATCTACGGGGGTGATAGTGCCTATTTCTGGGTTTGGATGATGCATACTGTGATGGTTTTGAATGAGATGGTTCACATGGTGGAGGTTTATAAAACTCAGCGAACGTGGGAGGTGTTTTATTGTTTTCAAATGCATGAAGTTTTTCATTTAGAAATTCATTCTCTTTGTTAAGATTTATAATTTTGAATTTCAATGTATGCTCACTTCTATCTAGTTTACATGCAAGTTCTTCTAATTCCTTAAATGCATTCTCTAGTTCAACATGTGATGATTTCAAGGTATCATGTGCAGTAGTTAATTCAATATGCTTCTTATTTAATGCATCATATTCATCAAGCAGGAACATGTGATCTCTATCCAAGTCAAAAAAATCTTTAACTACACTAGCATGTTCCTTTTGTAAAGTACTAAACTCAGTGTTAAGGCTAACATGCTTTTTTTAACTTTCTATACGAGTCATAAATCTTTTCAAAAATAATTAATAGCTCATCATAAGAAAGTTGACATACCTCATCTTGATCTGATTGATCAATATTATGGTTAGCCATAAGACATAAATTTGTTACCTCCTCCTCTGCTTTTTCTTCTGATGATTCTGAGGCAGAGTCGGCCCAAAATACTTTTTGTGTCTTAAATTTGCCCTTCTTGAACTTTGACCTTTCCTCGCCCTTTTCCTTGGTTTGATGAGTCTTAATGTTGGGGAAATCAGCTCGGAGATGACCGAGTTTCCTGCACTTAAAGCAAATTATGTCTGATGCAACTTTAGTATTCTTTGAGCTTTTACCTTTGTTCCAATTGGTTTGATGACGGTGTTGCTTTCTTTTCAGAAAATTCTTGAACTGACGAATCATCAAGGCTATGTCGACATCTTCCTCCACTGCAGAACTGTCACTTTCAGAATTGTTTTCTTTTAAAGCCACCGTTCGCTCCTTCTTTTCACCTGCATCACTTTGTCGTTGACTCACTCCTTGCTCGTAGGCAATGAGTGACCCAAACAAATTATCAATTAAATAAATGTTTAGATCTTTTAACTCAGTTATTGCAGTAATTTTTGCATCATATGAGCTAGGCAAACATCGCAGTATTTTATTCACTTTTTTAGAGTTAGACAACTCTCTCCCTAAAGCATACAAGGATGTCACAATCTGGGTGAATCTAGTATATATTTCATAGATAGTTTCACTAGGTTTCATGTGAAATAGTTCGTAATCATGTAGCAGTATGTTTAGCCTAGATTGTTTGATCTCACTAGTTCCTTCGTATGTGATACACAGTTTGTCCCAAATTTGCTTACTAGTACTACAAGTAGACACTCGCATATAGTCTTCTGATTTTAATGCACAAAAGAAACAATTTAAGCATTTAGCATTTAACTGTACGAATTCTCTATCCTCATTGCTCCATTCATTAAAAGATAATTCAGTTTTGACTCCATTCAACATACGAAACGGTGCAGTGTAACCTTCTTGAACCAACATCCACATGCGATAGTCTAGAGACTGTAAAAATGTAGACATGCGTATTTTCCAAAAATCAAACGGTATATTATCAAATATAGGTGGACGGGTTATAGAATAACCCTTCACAGTGTTATGGTTACCAAAATGTGTCATGGATCTTATGTTTCTAGGTTTTTTAAAACACTATTTTGAAACCCCGCTCTGATACCACTTGAAAGTACGAGATGCGCCAAGAGGGGGGTGAATTGGTATTTTAAAAATTATTCCTAAACAGGAGTTCTAAATTTTTTTGGATTTTTAAAATAACAACACAGCGAGTAGAATGTGGAAACTAATTATACAATCACAACGATGATATTGGTAAAATAATTATAGATCTCACAATACAAAGAAAACACAACCAGATTTTTCACCACGCAGATATAGCAATAAGCAAGTATGTAAAAAATAAAATGCGATTAAAAAAAAGAAAAAAGCACACCATAAATTTTAATAGTGGTTCGGTCACTTGACCTACGTCCACTCCCCGGAGTCCTCTACTCCGAGAATTCCACTACTAAAAGTTGACTCTCATTTTGCTCCCATAGCAAGGCGGAGAAGCCTTTACAAGACTCTCTTTCACCTCCCCCAGTGTGGCGGAATACCAGACACTATGTCACCCTCCCGGTAATGGCAGCGGGCCTTCTCCTTTTTCTCCCTCCTGGAGAAGGTAGAGTACCCAGATGATGTTGATCTTGAAGCCTCTCTTCCCTAGAGAACTTTCCCAAGACTCTCCAAAGCCACAAGAGGAGCAAAGCATGTAGCTAGCTTGGAGCCACTGTATGATCCCCTCACACTCCTTCTCCCTCACGCTCAAGCTCACCTTCACCTTCCTCTCACAAGCTCTAGATCTCTCCAAAGAAAGATTCTCTCTCATGAGTTCCTTCCTCTCTCAATTCTTCTCACAGCAGCAAGACAGACAAATAACAACTTCAATTAAAAAATCAAAGTCATTTTAAATCAGGCTTCAGAAAACCCTAAAAATTTCAACTTTTTCATCTCTGTTCGTACAGTACGATATAACATCGTACAGTACGATCAGTTCAAAGATAGATTCGTCCAGTACGAGCACAGACAAACAGTTCACGAATTTTACGAATATCGTACTGTACGATCCGGATATCGTACAGGACGATCATGTTATTTTCAATTGTTCAAACAAGATGATATGTGGGATGATCTCTGGGACAAACAAATTCGTCTCTGACCATCATCCAGCACTGTACTATTCGTACAGTACGATTAGTTTATTTTCAGGACATCGTCCGGGATGAGTAGAACAAAAATCTTGGTTTCTTTTGGTACAATCAATGGGACGAATAAAATCATCTCTAACAATCGTACAGTATAATCTATATCGTACAGTACAATCAAATATAATTAAGAAACTAAGATTTTATTTCCTGATTACGGGAGATAATTTTGGTAAGTTTTTAAATAATCGTACAGTACGATATATATCGTACAGTACGAATAGTTCAGAATATCAAAATTAGAAACTTACCAAACTTATTCTGGCGGCTAGGTTTTTTGAAATGAACCTCATCGTACAGTACGATTAGGTTACAGAACTAATCATCCAGTATTAGCTGTTAGCCTGAGTATTAATGACTCATCGTAAAGTACGATTAAAAATCATACAATACGATCAATTTTTTAAAAAAAAAAATTGACATAAAAAAAATCTCCCTCTATGTGTGTACATGGTTGCTCCTTTACATACATGCTTTTGTGGCAGACTCAAGAAAATAAAAAATAAAGAAAATAAAATACAAGTTTTTGAATATCCTATTCTATCCAATTTGAGTCTCCAGTAATCTTGAGCGGTGTGTATCTGACTTAAAATGTTAGTGCTCACAGATAAAGATAAATATTTATAATCTTTAAGGAAGTCCATATAAATTCAGTAAGTATTAGTTTTCACCATCAAAATTAAGTGCTCGGGATCCTGAATTTCAACAGTCGCATCCACCACTTTGTAGTTCTTTTAACCCTTGCCTTTACCTTCAACTCTAAACTACTCTTCAATTTTTTTTCAAGCCTTAGAGTTCAAGCTAATTTCTCCTCCATGACCTCCTACATTTGTATGTGTCCTGTTGAAATAATCTAATAAGATCTCATGGAATACCTACATCAATCCACTAAAGGAGTTAAACCGTAAAACCATACCTATAAAAGCAATTACGATTGGACCACTATCAATTTAGCCCTTAGGAATGTGCCTCTGAACCAACACCAGCCCCTTGTTCAATCCATAAAAAAAAATGCTCATCATCCAGCATGTTCTCCACACTTCAATTCTTCCTAAGTCTGGAAATAGAGTTAATATCACCCCACTTCTGTCTATTGTCACATATTTTATCATGTTTGACACTACTTTTGATGAATCCCACATGCTCATTTATTATTTTCAAAACCATACTTCCCTTCGCCTACGATCAACCAGACATAAGCATAATGTCGAATTAGGATATCTAATTGCCAAAGTATTAGATTAGAAGTATCAACTTTTGTATCCTACACCAACCGACATGTGCCCAATCTTCTACTCTGACGGCTCCTTTCACATCTTCTTTCATCGACACCACGGGGATGAGGCTAAAGAAGAACAAGAGTTTGATGAGGCTGGGGGAGAAGTACCTCCACCGCCACCCCCAGCTCCAGCACTAGCTCCTATACCAAGATCAACCCTTGCAGCCTAGTCTGACCTCTACACCACTATGGTAGAGGTTTTGCAAGCCTAAACATGCAGATCACTTTGTATATCGAGGAATACAATAAACATTAGATGCAATTCAACAGCAGAATGATGCGTTTCTATAGCGCCACCAACAGCTTTAATAATAATATGAGGCTGATAGGGAGTAGTTCACCGAGCAGTTTACTATTCTCCACTAGTATTTCCAATCACCACCACCCCCACCTGATCAAAGGCCCTCCTACTTCTAGGATGTTTGTTCTTTTATAATTTCTATGTTTTCTTATTTTTTTTCCTTTGATTATACTTTTTTCTATGTTGTGTTGTCTCTCCTTTTTGGTGATGTCAAAAGGGGGAGTGGGTGTTTCATTGTATTTGTAGCTCTTGGAAAAAGAGATTTTTAAAACACCAATTCACACCCCCCCCCCCCCCCCCCACCACCCCCCTCTCTTAGTGTGCCTTGGGCATGAAGAAGTTTTATTTTGAATGACCTCAACTAGTTCAGCTATGGACACTCTAAATGGAGTGTAAATAGGATAAGTAGGGGTGATATGGGAGTGGCATGAGGAGTGTAATAACTCGACCTAGCATAACCAACTTACAGAATAGGTCATATTATGTCGAATTATAACATGACAGATTTCCCTAATACTTATTTGGAGAGAATTTTAGAATTTTCACTTAACTATAGACAATAGAGCCACTAATTTTCTTCAGATAAAGACAAAAAATACTCATTATTAAGTCATTTTCATTTATCTCATAAATTAATACATCAAAATGTTTCTTTTCAAACAGTATAGAAGAATACATTACATAATAGAATTGTCATGACTGCTAAATTCTCTCACAAAATATGCCTACAAATAGATCAGAGCCTACAACCTCTATCTCTAACCAACCTACCTATTTCGCTTGCCCTTACTTAAAATATATGTAGAATAGCATGCATGAGTAAACCACAACTCAGCAAGCTACACTGAACCTGCTTAATTTTTTAATCAATAAAATAACATAATTTAAACATAACATAATAGAAAGGTAAAACTAATTGTTCATACAGAATCTTCAACTAAATATTGATAAAATAGAAAAGTAACATGTTGCTAAAAATAAGTCCATAATCTACAGTGTCTCATAGCAGAGCTAACACAGTAGACCATTTACAACTAACAAAATTAAAAATAATAAACATAGCATTACAAATCACAGATAACATAAATTAAACATATCACATAAGCTATTCAAAATGTATTGCATTCCTTTTCCTCAGGGTCTTATACCTCCCAAGAAATATCAGAATTTTGAATTCAGACCCTTATGACTCCTTGTACTAGTACATTAGATAACATGCCCTTATAGCTTCTAATGCTTAGCACTATACATATTTAGAATTTCAGGCCCTTATAACTCTCAACACATCACATCAAGACCCACAACCAATCATTAGAACTTCTCCAATTTACACATTTTAGATGTATAAATACAAAAATAATTATATTTTTAGATATAATAAATAATAGCAAGCTTATCAAAGAATATCAAAATCTACCAACCTTTATATTAAAATTTCAAAACTTACATCATAAAATCCAAAAAACCTCAAAATTATTAAAAATTGAGATAAGCTAAATATAACCTACCTTGACCAAAATAATTTCTTGAATTGTCCTGACAAAAAAAATTGGCTCGAAGCTACCTAAATCAAACATTCTCTCTCTAGGATCTCAAGCTTTTTCTCTCTCAGGCTCACTACTTAAGGGAAAAAATGGATTTTGGTAAAATGAGATTTAGTGAATTTTTATATTTATATAAAAATTCATGTCATAGAACCATGAAGCTCAGACATTCGACGTCACAGTGCTCCCTTAATTTTCTAAGAAATATAGAGAGCATGCCTCAGCAACACCACTCCAGAACCATTATACTCCCTAAATCTCCATTCTCTCTTAATTTTATAATAGAAAATACAGAGTGCTAAGTGCCACAATACTCTCCAACACAATGCTACAGTACTCCTAAGGCGAAAACTCAGACATGTAGATTTTCATGTCGAAATCCAGAATCCCGAGCACTTAATTTTGATGGTGACAACTAATACTTACTGAATCCATATAGACTTCCTTTAGATTACAGATGCTTAATCCTTGTATATGAGCACTAACATTTCAGGTCAGATGCACATTGCTCAAGGTTACTGGAGACTCAAACCGGGTAGAATAGGATGTTGAAAAGTCTATAATTTTTATTTCTTTATTTTTATTTTCTTGAGTCTGCCACAGAAGCATGCATGTGAAAGGAGCAACCATGCACACACACAGGGGGAGAATTATTTTAAATGTTTAAAATTTTTTTTAAGAATATCGTACTATATGATTTAATATCGTACTGTATGAGTAATTAATAATACTCAGGCTAACGGCTAATTTTTATATGATTAAATTTATAATCTAATCGTACTGTACGATACCTATCGTACTGTACGATAAGATACAATTGAGAAACTCTAGCCGCCAGAATAAGTTTGGTAAGTTCTTAATTTTGATTTCCTGAACTGATCGTACTGTACGATGCTTATCGTACTGTACGATTAATTAATACTTACCAAAATTATCTCCCTAATCAGGAAATAAACGTTGGTTTCTAATTTAAAAGTCGATCGTACTGTACGATCATATATCGTACCGTACGACTGACAGAGACGATTTCATTCGTCCCATCGATCGTACCAGATAAAACCAAGGTTTTTTATTCTGTTCATCCTGGATGATATTCATATCGTACAGGACAATATCCAGAAATGAACTAATCGTACTGTACGACTAGTGGAGTGCTGGACGACTGACAGAGATGATTTCATTCATCCCATCGATCGTACCAGACGAAACTAAGAATTTTTATTCTATTCGTCCTGGACGATATTCGTATCGTACAGGACGATATCCTGAAAAATACTAATCGTACTGTACGACTAAAGGAGTGCTGGACGACTACCAGAGACGAATTCTTTCGTCCCAAGGATCGTCCCATAGTTCGTCCTATACGAACAGTACGAATCAACAGTATTGTCATGTACGATATACATATCATACAGTACGATATGTATAAAATTTGATAACTGTTCGTCTGTACTCGTACTGGACGGAGCTGTAATTGAACTGATCGTACTATACGATTATAGATTATACTGTACGAACAGAAATACAAAAGTTGAAATTTTTAGGGTTTTCTGAAGCCTGATATAAAACAACTTAAATTTTTTTTAGGGTGTTGTTGATCTATCCTTTTACTGTGAGAGGCTTTGAGGAAAGAAGGGGATTCATTAGAGAGAAGTTTTTTGGAGAGATCCAGGGCTTGAGAGAGGAAGGTGAAGGTGAGCTTGAGCGTGAGGGAGAAGTAGTGTGAGGGGATCACACGGTGGCTCCAAGCTAGCTGCATGCTTTGCTCCTCTTATGGCTTTGGGAAGCTTCAGGAAAGTTCTCGAGGGAAGAGTCACTTCAAGATCAATATCGTCAAGGTACTCTGCCATCTCCAGGAGGGAGAAAAAGGAGAAGGTCCGCTGCCGTCACCAGGAGGGTGACATAGCGTTTGGTATTCCGCCGCACCGAGGGAGGTGAAAGTGAGTATTGTAAAGGCTTCTCCACCTTGCTGTGGGGGCAAAATGAGAGTCAACTTTTACTAGTGCAAATCCTGGAGTAGAGGACTCCGGGGAGTGGACGTAGGTCAAGTGACCGAACCACTATAAAAATCTCTGTTGTGTTTTTTCCTGTTTACCGTACTTTACTTTTCATGCTCTTAATTAGTACATTAAATTGCTTGGTGAAAAATCATGATTTAAATCTTGTGTTGTAAAATTTATAATTGAATTATCAATATCATCGTTGTGAACGTTGTACTTGCTTCCGCACGTTATTCGTTGAGTTATCTTTTAAAAATACAAAAAAATTAGAACTCTTGTGTAGGGTTGAATTTTTTAAAATACCAATTCACCCCCCCCCCCCTTCTTGGCGCATCTCGTACTTTCATTTCATACACATAACTTTTTGGATATGCTCTAAGATATAATTGATACATTTCAAAAACATACAGACACATTCACAGAATAGAAAATGTAAAAATGCAAACACATAACACTTACCAAATTAGATCCAAATAAGTTCAAAAAATGGTTGTAGTGGATATTACAAGAAGGCTCCTCCACTCTTGGCTTAGGTGGTCATACAATTCTCAATGGTTTAAGTTGCAGGGGCACCCTATGGTGATCTCACAGCAGATTGGGTCTTCTATCACTCTTATTCTAGGATGGAACCTTTCTTTGTCTCTCCCCTACTGTTGATCCCTTCTAGGGGCAAGTTCGAATGGGCAAGCACCTGTGGACTCGATTGTACTCCTAACATTGACGTGACTACTAGCTAGCTCCAACAATTTTAAGAGTGTCCTCGACAGTTGTAGACATCCTGCATTATGAAAGGGACCCACTTTTAGTCCTTGGGTTAAAGTGGTCTATGTGACAATAGGCTCTAAATCTTTTACTTTAAGTTTCTCCCTCTGGAACCTCACAATGAAATTCCTAAGTGACTCGCATAGCTTCAATCTCATCTTAAGAAGGGCCTGTGAATTCCTTAGAGGATTTTGGGCACTAACAAATTATGTCTCAAATATTCTCTTAAATTCTTAGAAGGACATGATCACCTCCAATGACAAATGAGTCAACCAACTCAATATAGATTCCATAAATGTTGTGAAGAACAAATGACACTTAAGGGTGTCATTAATTTCCAACAAGCTTGTCATTGACTCAAGCTGCCTACAAGGTCTACTGGATTAGTCATGCCCCTGTAAGACTCCAAATGAGGCACCTTAAATCTAAGAGGCAGTCTAGCTTCTACAGTCTACCTTGAGAAAACATTGGTCAACTGGCGTTCAGCCTTTCTAACTCACCAAGCAAGTGGGTGTGGATAAATTTAATTTAACATTCAAATGCAAATGTCACACAAGATTTGCTTCAAATTTATATTTTGGGTTTCTTTAGCCAAATATGCATAGATTGACATTATACCATCTCTAAGGATAAACTAATGTGTCACTATCGATTTGAGACGAGAAACTTTCCATTTATGATTGAATACTACGTAGGGAATATTCAATTAGTCTTGAAGAACAAAAGAAACATTCACCTATCATTTTAATTATGAAATTAATCTAATATTTAAAGCTTCGATCTGCATTCCATAAATCTTTCCCCAATGTTAGAATGAAACTAGGATAGGGTTTATTTTATTTTGGGTTGTAGACTACCAATAGAAGTAAGTCCCTATAGTTAATTACATCTCCTAAGAGAATACTCTTGATTAAAATGAAGATTAAAGATTTTTTAAGATATATGAATCTAAAGTAATATTTGGGCTAATTAGATTTAATGTATAAGCTTTAGATTATAAGTTCACTAGTTATTCTCAAACTTTAGATTTTAGATTTTTTTTATTTTAAAAAAATTGAATATGAATTTGCAAAAACTAAAGAGGTGTTTACAACCTGGACTTATACTTGTTTGGAGTGAGTTGCTAGCTAATAATCTTAATGCACATGCATCGCCTTAGATGTAATATATGATAAGCTAAGCTCTAACCTAGGAGATCAAAGGATGAATTATACTTTAAAATTTATGACACAAGATGAGTACTTTCTAACTTTTAATTTCAATAACACTAGCAAGAAGACTCACTAAACACTCTAAATTTTATCTTATTTAATTTACTTAACTAAATTTTCTAACCACCAAAATTTTTTTAAAAATTTTGGTGGCATAACGGCCCCATCTAAAGGAAAAGCGTAGCATCCCCCGAGTGTAATGGGAACCTCGCTACACTCATAATGGGCATAAAACTTTTAATGGGAACCCATAATGGGCATAAAAGTTTGGCTTAATGTTCATTGCAAAATTAAAATGCATGCATGTATGCATGATTGAGTAAAGTGGTTGGTTATATGATACCCAATACCATATCATCCTAGAACTAGTATACATGTTCTTACAAAGTCTAGAACACATACACCAAAAAAAAAACTATAAGAATTCCTACCCACTAATGTAAACTACCACCCATATAAATGCAATGCATGAAGAAAATATAATAAATGAAAGATTGAATATAAAAAATAATTTATTTATTCATTAATTTGATAAGCCTACAGGAAAGAAAGGTGACTATGCTCCACCATAACAAACATGTGTTTCTAATCCTACCATATATATAGATTCAAATATACTTATTTGTGGACTTTAAGCTTCGAGACTTCTATGGAATCCTAAAAGAGTGTATCCTCCCAAGGCAAGGATCCCAAGGCAAGGATATCAACTTTTAGAGCCCTGTTTGTATATGTATAAGAAGGTATATTTAAATCTTTTATAACTCAAGATGTTATACAACTCGATCTATATACAATCTACAATTTACAAGGACTCGGACATATATATCATTCCTAGGTACATTCCACTTTGACTCTTATAGGAACTTAAAGGTAATATAAAATCATATAAAAGTATATGAAAGTACAAAGTAGTTGTGTAATAACCTAATGCTTCTAAGGTAAAAGAGCCTAAGTGCACCAATATGAATTTAAAAGATATGACATCCAGAAAACTATAAATAAATAAAAATACATAAGGTACTCCCCAAGAAAAGCACTTGGCAAGCAAATCAAATCACCGGCCTAGCCTACGCTAGAGTTGATTATCCTAGCAAACCATCTAAGTGTGTATAGAAAGGTTGTATGGCTTGGATAATTCCTAAGTTTTATTAGTTTAAAATTATCTATAAATGATTTTATTTGTTCGAGGTCTTTGTAGGATGGTTTGAATTTAAGTTTTAATGATTTAGAGATTTTAAATTTCTTTTTAAAGCTATTTTGATTGTTAAAGTTATTTAACTTTAGGTTTTTAAGAGCATAACGTTCAACAAATTCTAAGTGCTTGAAGCTATTGATCAATAAGTTCTAGGCTCATATTTATAATGCTGCCAATCCTCCAAGACTGGAGTATATTAATAACATAAAGCCCTTCATTTTAATTAAATGTTTAGATTCTTAAATCTTCTCAATCTAATACGCATATTCCCTCCTAAAATGGATTAAGCATAAGGGTATGAGAAGCTATAACGTCTATATATTTTATTAATGATATTTATTTAAATTTAATTTTTTATTTATTGATTTATTTAAGTTTAAATTTAAGTGTTTACATTCTGTCAAATTCGTTCGTGGCATTGTCATAACGAGCATGAGGACCTAGGGCCTCCTTAAGACACCTAACCCCGTAGCTCAAGGTAGTCGAGCCTAAAAACTTTAATGACAAAAATGTTAGCTATTTATTTTAAAAAAAATTACTAATTTAATTTTATTGGAATGATGATTTACTAAATTTTTAATGATTTATTGATTTTTCATATTTTAAGGAATATTTTAATGCATTAAACATAAGGACCATTTCTGGACTTTTTAATTTGCATTGGTTTCTTAAATTTTTATATTTTTTATAAATACAAGACTCAGAGATAAGTTTAATGCCTTCGAGCTTACTGAATTTAGATTTTTTTAGAACTAGTTATGAATTTTATAAATTTTGTGTATTTTATGTATTAAGTTTAGCCCAAATGTTGACTTTTTTATTTGCGGTGAATTATGGAGTTTTTATATTTTTCATAAATACTAGACCCAGAGATGAGTCAAATTCCTTTGAGTTTGCTCAATTTGGAGTTTACTAAAATTAGTTATGAATTATTGAAGTTTTGTACATTTTTATTTTTATATAATTGTTTACTTAGGGGCGTTTTCTTATTTTTATATCAAATCAACTCCAAACCTCTTAAAATATTTCCCAAATATCAAAAATGACATTCAGAGATGATTTCAATTGTTTAAAATTGTTTAAATAATTTTATATATTTTAAAATATTTATTTTAATTAATTAGTGAATTTCTTAATTTCTAAAATTAATTTTAATTTTGAATGAATCTGATAGGGCTTTTATTATTTTTTCTCTATTGTGCTTTTAATTTTGAACATTTTGATATAATATTTATAATTTTTGGATTTAAAGTGATATTATTATTAGTTTTCAAAAATCTTATGTCAATGTACAAGAATCTTGGGTTCACTAAATGATAGATCAAATAACCTCCAAATTCAATAAAATTTAAAACATAGGTACATGAATACATGTGCTTCAAACCCACTAAATTTGGGCTCATTAAAGCATCTCTAGGTTGAAAATCAACTACCAAAGCTAAATACATTTATAACTTTGGTAATTTATTTTAAGAGCTACACTTACTGAAATTGGGTGAAATCTATGGCAAAATAACCCTGACAAAAATATACACACACCATAGGGGAATGATAATCTAATTCTAAGTGCATGAAGATTTATAAATTTCAAAATTATCAGTCTAAAACAGACTCATGAACTTGAAAATTCAAATCACAGAAAATCTGGTCAGATCAAGACCCAAGAAAATTAGGGTAGGTCACGGATATACCCTAATATACACCATCCAAATTTGAGGTTAATTTGACTATTGGACCTTGAAAAATTCAAGAAAGTTGGAAACCAATCATCTCTATTTTTCTCAAAACCCACTAGTCAAAATTGCTTGAAATTATTTTTAGAAAATAGTATAGCTCATGAGCTTTCTAACAAGCCCAAAAACACTAAATTTGAATGAAATTTGAATTTTCTATAATTATTTGAAGTTTATAAGCATTTAATGAATTTTTAATTCATTTTAATGGTTTAAAACTACGGGGCCGCTGTTTCCTATGCTGACACATGACAGGACACACGTCGGACCACGACGTGGTCACTTAAACACGTCGTATGGTTGATCTAACATGTTTGATCTGACCGCAAGTGGATCCAAAAATCCAGATTGCATCACGTAGGCCTCCTGCGATTCCAATCTATGCAAGTTCGAAAACCGTCAGTTCTAGCGCATGGTTTAGTTAGATTTGAGCCGTCCGATCACAAAATGCGCACGATCGGACAATCTATATCGTCTGATCCGATTTTAATTCAAATTTGAGCTAAAGCTTCATTTGCTTATAACTTATTCTTATGGCTATACATTTTAAATATGTTGTCATATTAGTATTTAATAAAAAATTTTAATAATTCACACACACACATATATATATATATATATATATATATATATATATATATATATATATATATATATATATATATATATATATATATATTACAAATAAACCTTCATTAGCTAAAGAAATGATGAAGCTAAATTGATTTTCAAGACCACAAACAAGCACACCTTGACATCAAACAGTGGTGCCACTCAACACAACCTCACCAGCCCCATAACCCCTATGTTAGTTTCGAGAAATTATTACGTGTGGCCACCGAACGATGTCCGGAGGTCAATTAGAGCACGCCACATCATCAACACAGCTATATACTAGGTGGCATGACACATTTTAATTGGCCTCCGGAGTTCAACATCCTCATGTAATAATTTCTCCAATGTTCAAGACCCCCAAGCTTTCTTCACCCAACAGAAATTGATCGACCGGCAAGTTATACACGAATACAAATTGTCGTTTAAAAACATTTTACCAAAATAAGTATAACATTGATAACAGATCATGATCCATAAGCTTAGATAATATTATTATACAATATTTACCCACAACCATTAGTTCAAGCAAAGCCATCACGCTTGAACTTTAACTATCGTACAGCTCCAGGTTTCCAACCTACCATATACACGCAAGTTTTACATACATTACTTGCCATGGTTTCTTTGTTCTATGTAACACAGATTATTCGACCGATACACATTTAGAAAGTGATTCTAATCCACACGAACGCACTCTCAAACAGATTTTGCAAAACCAATCTTTTTATCTTTAAAATCAAAAACCGTGTGGTATGCACCCATGAATACATCTCCAAGGATCCTATACCAAACATTTCAAATATGAGAAATAATTTAAATGATTAACTTGCAGTAATTAAAAGCTACAGGAACTAGTATAGTTATGCATGCATACCAGAGGGGGCCTCTTGGTGGAGGTATATCAAATGCCGTGAATCCGCTAATGCAGATAGAAGTGTCTGCCTGTTCCACCTTCAAAACATACTGGAAAGGAAATAATACTAGCAGTTATTATTAAAGCTAGAGAACCGCCTAAACATTGAAGGAGGTATATGAGAGAAACAACCTATATAAACTATAATACAACCTTCTTTTTAATGCAATTTGCAATTATAACATGTAAGTTTAATTTATTTATAAGAAAGCATTAATGAGGAGGCAATCGTAAAAACAAAGTTATACCAATAACAAAGCTATTCATCCTCAAACACCATGGTCCCTAAAACTACAGCAGCAGATACATCATACATGACAGGTCATGAGGGAAATGACAGGTCCAGTTATCCCATCAAGACAGAAGCTCTACAAAAACAAAAGTTCATGAGGGAAATACTGTCTGCTTCAAGTTGTAGACTTTTCTGTCCAATTGTCATCATAATCATCTTCCATTCCTAGTTTCTTATTCAAAGGTGCTTTTATTCCTCAATATTGTTCCCTGCTTTCTTTGATTTTTATCCCATTGGACACGACAAACATAAAGAAATAAATATATAATAATAGTTACAACGTGCCCCTGTTTCCTTGGGACTAGATATAAGTTGTCGATTTTTGGAATATTGGTTGCAAGATAAGATAAAAAAGAAAATTAGCAGGATCAGAAAAAATAATATTAACATTAAAACATAGAAATTATCATAAGCTTGCAGCATACCTGTTCGGGAGTCAGAATAAAGCTTTTGCCTGCAATTGTAAATGAGACATTTGGCATGCTTGCTAACTGCTGGCAATCCACAGCTGATTCTCCCATTGGACTTGGAAGCCTTCCACATAGCTTGAGAAGATTTGAACATGATTGAGAAAATCAATCATTTGAAGAAATATGTATCAAAATATATATTATACATAATATTAATTTGTGTGCAAAATAATAAGCCTTAGTAAGCAAACCTCATTAGCATAGTTCAATATTAGTTCCTCGGTTTGATTCTGACGGAGCTGATTCTTAATCCATACTACGGCCATCTCACAAGCAGTACAGAACAAATCCGCATTGCGAGAAGAAGAGTCCATGTTTTGCTCATCAACCACAGATTTAATGCCAGCGCTGTACAAAAGAGGACCTCAATAGTGAATAGAAAAGCCAGAGATATCAACATCCTCAACACTATAATAGGAAACGAGCTGATACAACTTTCGCAGTTTTAACAAACCTGGTAGACGAAGTTCCATCAAAGACACATAAGCCAATTTGGCTGCATACCTTCTCTGGCTGTGTCTGAACAAGCAGTTATACAGATTAGAAATAGAAAAAGTGGGTAAGCTACATTAGTTTTATAATGACGAGAATATAGATCTTTTTCGTTAAAGTAACGTGGTTAAAAGAGCAAACCTGCGCATTTAGGAGTTCCAGTATCATCTTCCCGTATTGTTCAACAATTTCTTTACATTCAATGCTGACAATGCCTTCTGCACCAATGGCATGATTGATTTGTGCAATAACTGTCTGGTACAGACAAAAATGATGAACAAGTAGCAATTACTTGAAAGCACACCAGTAACAAGGAGCAGTAAATCACATCATATTTTAAAATTGATTATAATCATGCAACAAAATATTGTGCAAGGAGATTCTTGAACACAATATAGAATAATAATTATGGGTTTTATCTTAACGATATAAAGAAAACCATCAAAAGAATTTATTTTCATAAGATAAGATGGTGGAATTTGAAATGCCAGGAATTGCAAATCTTTCAAAATAGCTGATGGGTTTACAATGGAATTTTCTAATCGAGTAAAACCTAATGTGAGATAAAATAGCTACTTCATTAAAAAGATAACCAAGAAATTTTTAGGAGAGTCTAGAAATAGATCATAAATTGATAAGGAGAATTGATAGCAGAATAAGGCGACATAAAAGGTTATCAGAAGAAATGCACTTGTAAAGGGTGGAAAAAACGGAATACTAATAAGGCTTATAATATTTATAAAACAATTATAAGTCTTGAAATGACTGGTGAGCAAAACAAAAAACTATAGCTTTGATGATTATAAAAAAGGCTTAGCATTAAAAAGCAAGAAAAGAAAATCTCTTGAATAGCTAAAATAAAAGATAAGAGATCAAGAGATTTTGATCAAAGTTATATGTATTGAAGTGAAGATAATAAGATATTGGTTATAGATGAAGACATCAAGGAAAGATGAAAATGTTACTTTGAGAATTATTAAATAAAAATTTAGAAAAAACTTTATTTTTGAAGAGTAGAATAAATAATATAATAAATTAATCTAAAAAATGAGTTAATTTTCAAGAAGATGCATAAATATAAGACCGGGTCTGTATGAGATATTTATATATCAAACTTCGGAAGATTACATGGGAGATTTTTGTTACTTGGTTAACAAATCTTTCCAACAGAATTTTGAAGAGAGGATGAAGAATAATTAGGGAAGAAGAAATTTGGTACTAATATTTAAGGATAAAAAAATATTCAATATTGCAATAACTATAAAAGAATTATTAAGCCATATAATAAAGTTATAGGAGAGTAATAGAACACAAAAACAACAACCACCCTTTATCCCACTGTGGGGTCGGTTACATGAATCCTTTTTCTCCATTGTGTCATTGTAAGAGTCAAATTCTCATCTAAATCTAATAAAGAAAGGTCATTTCTAATATTTTCCAACCAAGCCTTTTTAGGTCTACCTCTACCTTTCTTAACATAAATAAAATCTAAAACATCTACTTTCCTAACCGAGTCATCGGAAGACTGCCGTTTTATGTGACCAAACCATCTAAGGTGACTCTCTCTAATTTTATCTTCTACTGGAGCTACTCCAACCTTTTCACGTGTATGCTCATTTCGTATCATGTCTCTAAGAGTAAAGCCACTCATCCATCTTAGCATCCTCATCTCTACAACACTTAATATTATGCTTCTCTTTTAATGTCTAACATTCTGCACCATAAAGCATTGCAGGTCTCACTACCATCTTATAGAATTTTCCCTTAAGTTTGAGAGGGACTTTTCTATCACACAATAAGCCCGATGCATTCCTCCACTTCAACCATCCAACTTGAATTCTACTAATAATATCCCCATCTATTTCACCATCACTCTGCACAATAGACCCAAGATTTCTAAAACGTGTACTCTTATTAATGATTTGATCGCCCAAAGTCACAATCCAACCACTAGATCTATTATTACTAAAATTACACTCCATATATTCAGTTTTAGATCTACTCAAATGAAAGCCTTTAGACTCTAAGGTTCCATAATTCAAGTTTACCTTCAACTCCCTCTACAATCTTATCAACAAGAAGAATATCATCAACAAAAAGCATCACCAGGGTACAACCTCTTACAAATGTCTAGTGAGAACATTCATGACTAAAGCAAAAAGATATGGGCTTAAGGCTGATCCTTGATGTAATCCAACTGAAATAGAAAAATACTTGGTCAAACCACCTCCTGTTTGAACACAAGTAACAGCTCCTGCATACATATCCTTAATGACTTGAATATAAGCATTATTAACCCCTTTCTTATGTAGACATCTCCATAGCACTTCTCTTGGAGAGTAATCGAACACACGACAGAAAAATTACATCAATTATGGAGAACTAATTTGGTTTCATGCAAAAAAGATATAGTATTAAAGAGATATAGGTGCTAAAACAATTAAAGGAAAAGCATATAAAGCAAAACAATAATGTTTATATGATTTTTATTGATCTTGAGAAGACATGATTGAGTACAATAAAATGACTTAAAATCTATCAAAATAAAAATCTGTGTATCAAAAATATATTGATGTTGTTAAAGAAATGTATGATAGAGCACATACAATATTAAAAGTTGTTCTAAAATAACCCAAGACTTTCCAAATATAAAAGATTTATAATAAGAGTCAACATTTGGTTCATATCATTTTGTATTGGTTATCGAAATACATACGAAAGAAACTCAAAGTAAGTTGCCAATATATACTTTCTTTGCAGGCCATATAACTATTTTGTGATATATCTGTAGAAATAAGTGAAATGCTAAAACAATGGATAAAACTATTTTGTGATATCTCTGCAGAAATAAGTGAAATGCTAAAACAATGGAGAAAATATTTAAAGGAATATTTAGAAGATTAAGGATTTCGAAATCACGGAACAAAAATTAAGTACACTATATTGAATTTTAGGTGTGATATTAATTATTATCATGCCAATTTTTTAAAAAAAATAAGATACTTCCTAGGTGTGATACGATTAAGTATCTTAAATTTATTATACATAATTCACATACAAATGAGGATATAACTTGAAGGGTGGAGGTTGTACGATTAAAATAGAGATGCGCCTTAGGAGTATTATGCAATAAAAGGGTATCAAGTAGAATTAATGGTAAATTTATAAAACTACAATTAAGGTGACCATCTTGTATGCATCCGAATTGGGCAATACAAGAAATCGATGATATCTAAATTGAGTGTTTTAGAAATAAAAATATTAGGATGTATGCGTGGCAAAAATAAAAAAGAATAAATACAAGAGTGATTAGAAGAACAATTTGAGTGTCACTGTTAGAAACAAGGTATCCAAAAATATGCTATAAGTTCTTTGAATAGGTACAATAAGGGTAGATAATGCAACCCTAGATAAAATTATTATTAGAGAATTATAAAATAGAAAGGATAGACTTAAAATTACATGAATAGAAGTGATTCAAATGGTTTGTGAATAATAGGAAAATAATTTCAGGCAATACTAAGCAAGAATAAATTAAAAATTAAGATTCATAAAACCAAATCCAAGTAATTAGGATAAGGCTAATGATGATGAAAATAATGAAAAAGAAGCATATGCTAAATGGTTGTTCAATTTGGTGGAAACTTGATGTAAAGAAGATTATTTACAAGCATAGAAACTTCCTTTTTTTATTGGTTCGAAGCAAAAGGTTTTTTATAAACTTGTACTCAATTTTTTCATTCATTTTCTCACAAATCTATAGCAATATAAATGTGGTCAGATCAATTGCACTTTCTTTGCAAAGGTTTACTTTTCATGTATTCTAAATGCAGCAAAAACAACAATCCCTACTAAAATTGAGTTAACCATGTATTTGGATAAAAAATTGCATTCTAGAGAATTCCCAAACAAAAGAAAAATGGAATCTTTATCCACTTTTACACATTCATATTACATTACTAATAAGCATGAATGACATAACTACCTTCCATAGGGAAAAAATTGGCTTTAGATAAAGCAAGCTGCTGAAGTAAACAAAAAATAATGATAGCTGCATACAAGGAACATATACATCTGTAATTGAACAGGACCATTTAGTCCACAAAGATTTCGAGCCAGCAAAAAATTTCAAATAGTGCCATCTAAAATAACTTGCAATTTATTGCCAAGTGTAAACCTGATAGCAGGAACTGTTCTAGGCTAAAAGTTTTAATAAAATGATTTCTCCAAATTTGAGGATAGGAGCTGAAACAAAAGCTCATTGAATAATATTTAGCAACTAGAGACATTTTTAAAAAGAACTAAAAGACACGTACAGTTGGACCAGCCAACAAAGAAGTCCCAGAATCTACAATAGCAGCACATCGTTCAGCGCAATACCCTGTAAAACAAGAAACAGGCGAGAATTAATTTAGAACTTGGAGAAATTTTCAATTTACATGCAGGTAAATAACAAAGGAGATGATAAGAAAAAAAATTTACCTGTGGACTTACCACCTATTATAAAATCACCCATCTCAAACTGAAACAGTAGCAATAAAATTAGTACTATGAGAAGACAAAAGAAGTGACTACATGCCGGCATGGAAGCCATGTTGTGTATATAAAAAAGCTATAGGAGATGGTGAGATTTTTTTCGAGGTTGTCCCCTCCTACTGCCATCTTGTATATATAAAAAGCTACACGAGGCAGTGAAGCTTTTTTGACGTTATGTTCCCTCCAACATCAATGGAGAGAGTTGGACTATTATCCATTTAAATAGTCATTAATCCTCACACATCTTTTACCATCTATAACAATTTTAAATAACTAAGATTTAAAGTAGCTCAAGATCACTAATAATGTAAAAAGTAAATTAAAAGTTATCTTCTAAATATTTTAAATCTTAACAATTCAAATATTGTGATGAATAGTGAAAGATGTGCTCAAAGGACCCTATCAATTTAATTTAATAATGCTGTAACTCATTCTCTCTTTCTTTATCTCACTCTCGAAAAAGATGGAGAGAGAGACAAGAAAATGAATATTCCACTCCTTTTTTTATTTACCGCTTCATAAAATAATGAGTAAAGTTCAAAATAGTCCCCCGACTATTAATAAATGTCCAATTTACTCTCGCGATTTCACATTGCCCCAATTTAGTCCCTCAACTACTAAAAAATGAGTTAATTTAATATCAAAGCCTAAAATAAGAGTTTAAGTTAACTCCAGAATTTAAGTTAACTCCAAAGTTAAAAATGAAGAGTATTTTAGGTATTACTAGTGAATATGATATTAAATTACAAATATTCTTTACTTTTAATATTTTAACTATTCTCACATAATTTAAATGTATTATATCATAAATCTATAATCTTTAATATAAATATCTTTTTCTAACTAGCTATATATTGAATATACTTAAATAACTCTTGTAATTAATTTATTTCTAAAAGAATTAAATAAAGGATAAAATCTATTCTCCTTGCTCTAAAAAACTTATAATTTAATATCTCACTTAAGTTAATACTCTCATTTTTCTATAGATAGTTAAATTAATAAAAACTTAATTTATGTATAAATATCTCATTTGAATTTATGCTCAGTATGCTCTATATCCCTCTATATATCTTTTATTTATCATTAAAATATTTAATATAATCATTTTAAAAATATAAAATTTTAGATTAAATTTCCTTAACAATATTTACTAATTTATTCTTTTAAAAAAATTCATAAATCAATAAAATTCAAATAATTAATTTAATAATTAATAATTAGGTATTAGAATAAATCTTAGGTTTATTTTTAAATTTTATCAACTTATTAATTAAGCATTCTCTCTTTCTCTCTTTTTATAAATTTGATGTAAAACCATAATATAACAATTATTATTTTCTCTGATATTTTTTTATTAACTAATTACAAAATAAGTTTTTATCTCCTAAAAATAATCTTTCCTTCTCCCGGTCATCCAATCCCTTGCCCACGCTCACTACTTAAGCTTGGTCACTCTCCGATTTCCCTTGACTCCCACTCATTCTTTGATATCGCTCGGCCTCTTATATAGGTATGAAACCCTTTGCTTGAAACGACGCATCCACTTCATCTTCTTCGCCTTCACGCAATCGAAATGGCTCGCACATTTGATTTTTCAACTCCAGGCAATGGGAAATGGCACCGATTCACTTTGTCTTCTTCGACATAATTTAAAATGACAAAATCAACCCTCCTTCAGCTTTCGTGACTCCAATTGACGTCTCCTTTGTTTTTGTTGCAAATCTGGATTCAAGCATTATAATGTTGATGATAACAAACATTCTTGTTTCTCGACTACTATTACTATTGCACATCTATTTTAGTTGCCCTGCCTACTAACTTTTCAGGTCCACAAGGTTAATTGTAATTTAAGCCACCTTAAGATTGGATAGATTATGACTAAGTCAGTCTGTAAGTTTAATTCCAATATTTTTACATTTTCATGAGTCAAATGTAATAAGGTAGATCCTGATGCTAAGTAACCTTGCACACACACTAAGGGGAGAAATTTGATGAGTTTAAGAGTTCTTCTGTTTTTGATCATATCGTACAAGACGATCCAAAATTGTCCTAAACGATCAGTTAAAAATAGAAACCTTAATTAGAGCATCTGGGTTAAGCAAATTTGATTAGGTAGATCGTCCTGGACAATCCTCCCATCGTCTTGGACAATATATTTAAATTCAAAAATCAACCGCCAATCACATTTTAGATAATATTTTATTTTGTATATTTTAAACTAACCATACAAGACGATCCTGATTGTCCTAAACGATACATTACAATCTTGCCTAAAATAATCCCTTGATTAGGAGACTAATTATGGTTAAATTGATCAATCACATCGTATAAGACGATCGACCTGATCGTCCTGGACGATCCTTTATATTTCGTGGGATGATCACCAATCGTCCAACACGAAAACCATGATTTTCATCTGATCGTCAAGGATATCATCCTAGACGTCCCGAACTCTTATTTGGACAATTTGTCAATTTTCACTCAAAATGAACTAATGTCCCGGATGATTGTTTATCCATCCTGAACGAAAACTCTTATTTTCTTCTAATCGTCCAGGACATCCCGAACTTTTGTCTGGACAATTTGTCGATTGCCACTCAAATTGAACTGATCGTCCCGAATGATCGTATAATCGTCCTGGACGATATGTTGAAATTATTTCTTCTAATCGTCAAGACAATGGAAATCGTCCTGGGTTAAAGTCTATTTTTGTACTGATCGTACAGGACGATCGACAGACCGTCCTAGACGATCTTTGACGGCAAGATGAAATTTAGGGCACTTTTTGAGGCCTTCTATTTAAGCTCCTCTATAGCTGATGTTGAAAAATCTTTTGTTATTTTTCTGTCCAAAGAGAGCTTAGAGTAGAGGGAGAGCTTAGGAGAGAGAGAGAGGATCTTGTGAGGGGGACTTTGTGAGGGGTTTCATAAAGGTTTCTCCAAGCAAGGATTCGATCGTCTTCTTCCTTCTTCGTCTTTGGTTTCTTGGTGGCTCTGGGGAAACGATCATCAGCATCAGATCTAGGTTCTCTGCCTACTTCAGGAGAGAGTAAAAGAATTGTCAGGTTCTCTGCCTACTCCAGGAGGGAGTAAAAGGATTACGGGTTCTCTACCTTCACCAGAAGGGTGAAAAGGATTCAAGGTTCTCTGCCTCACCGGGTTAGTTGGAAGATTTTGTAAGGGCTCCTCCGCTTTACTGTGGGAGCAAAAGGAGAGTCACTAAAGTTTTAGTGCAATACCTGTAGGGGAGGCTCCGGGGAGTGGACGTAGGTCAAGTTGATCGAACCACAATAAATCTGGTGTGCTCTTTTTATTTATTTTTCTTCACTTTAATTTTCGCATTATTTACTCTTGATTATTTGTGTGGTTGAAATATCATAATTCTATTTCTATGATATGGTTCTGCTTTTGCCTTAGGATAAAAGTAGTTTGTTTTAAAATATCAAAAATCACAAAAAGAATTTCCTTGTTGTTTAAGTTAAATTTTAAAAATACCAATTCACTCTCCTTTTGGTTAGCCTCGGGGTAAGTTCATAAGGGCTTAACAACCCTAACGAACTTTCAAGTGGTATCAGAGCGGGATTCATAAAATCAAGTTTTGAAAAATTTTTGAATTTTGATCCATGGCTAACTTTGAAAATCGTAATACTGCGGAAGGTTATTCAATCACACGGCCACCTTTATTTGATACTATTCATTTTGATTTTTGAAAAACTCGCATGTCCACCTTTTTACAATCGATCGATTATCGCATGTGGATGCTTGTTAGAGAAGGATATTCTGCACCTTATAGACTTATAAACGTGTTAAAACTGAACTTCCTTTTCCTGAATGGATAACTGATGATAGAAATTTTGTTCAATTGAATACTAAATGTTTAAACTACTTTTTCTGTGCATTGAAATCTGAAGATTATATGCGTGTTTCAACATGTGCAACTGGAAAAGAAATTTGGGATAGATTATGCATTACGTATGAAGGAACGAACGAGGTTAAACAATCTAGACTAAACATTCTTTTGCATGATTATAAACTATTTCGCATGAAACCAAATGAATCAATTTCTGAGATGTACACAAGATTTACATAGATTGTTACCTCTTTACATGCCTTATGAAGTGAACTCACTAATTATAAAAAAATAAACAAGATTTTCGATGTTTGTCTTCTTTCTTTGATGCAAAAATTACTGCCCTTACTAAATCTAAGGATCTGAATACTTATTCAATTGACAACTTACTTGGATCACTAATTGCTTACGAGCAAAGAGTGAACCAAAGGCAGCTTGATGCAGGTGAAAAGAAAAAGGAGAAAACTATAACCTTGAAGGCTAATGACTCTGACTCGGGCTCTTCTGGTTCTGATGATGATGACATGGCCTTAATCACAAGGCAATTTAAGAGCTTCTTGAGGAAGAAACAAAAGTATCATCAAAAGTGGAATAAAGGTAAGAATAATAAGCATTCTAAAGTTTCTTCTAATGTTATCTATTTTGAATGTAGGAAGTCAGGACACCTGAAGTCGGATTACCCAACTCTGAAAGCTCACCCAAGCAAGGAGAAAGTTGAAAAAAAGCCTAAATTCAGGAAGGATAAGAAAAAGATCCAAAAGGCTTTCTGGGCTGACTCAGCATCAGACTCCTCTAAAACTGAAGCAGAAGAAGAGATTACAAATCTGGGCTTAATGGCTGATGATTTTGGTCACTCTGACCAAGAGGAGGCATGTGAGTTAACATATGATCAATTATTTGAAGTTTCTGAAAGAATTTATTTTTTATATAGGAAGCTCAAGAAAGCTCATGCAAGCCTGAAAATTGAATTTTTAAATCTGCAGAAATAGTATGAAATTTTAATGAAAGATCATTCAACTATAGATAGCAATCACATGGCTTTACTAGATGAATTTGATTCTTTAAACAAAAATCATCTTGATTTAACTGCTAAGCATGATTCTTTGAAAACATCACATGCTGATTTAGAAAAGACTTTCAACATGGCATATGATTTAGATAGTAGTGAGCATGCATTGAAACAGCAAGTGGCAAGCTAAGAAAAGACAAATAATTTTCTAAGAGAAAAGATCATTGCATTTGAACAAAATGAAACATCACCTGCACTTGTAGGGTTTTATAAAACATCATCAAATCATGCATCATTCAAACTTAAGAAGAGACACTATAACCCAAATAGATTAGTAAATAATTTTTCCTGGTATTAGATATTTTTCTTGTGGCATGCTAGGACATATCTCCCACACTTGCACCATTCACCGTAGAACACATTTGGTGTGGAGACCAAAATTATAAAATTCATAGTATAACATGCATGCATTGCATTCTTCTTTTCATCACAAGGGACCCAAACCTGTTTGGATTCCTAAATCTAATATTTGATGATATTGTAGGGATGCTCTCACAAAAGGCCTCGTGAGAGCATGTGGTACCTGGACAACGGATGTTCAAGGCATATGACTGGAGATGCAAATCAATTCATTTCGCTGGAGGTCAGGACAGGAGGCAAGGTAACACTTGGAAACAACACCACCAGGAGAGTGGTGGGATCAGGTATAATTGGCGATTCAAAAAATTTTATCATTGATAATATTTTGCTTGTAGATGAACTGAAACACAATCTGCTCAGCATCACCAGCTCTGTGATAAAAGCTTCAGCATAAAATTTCTACCAACTTGCTGCATTATAAGCTTAAATGACAATTGTTTTGCAGGAAAAAAGGATCAACAATGTTTACATGCTGGATCTAAATTGCTTTAAAGCTGATAGTGTTATTAGCTTAAAATTAATTGTTGATGAATTATGGTTGTGGCATAGGAGATTATATCATGCAAGCATGAAAAGCCTTAAGAAAATCACCCAAAAAGACTTAGTAAGAGGTGTCCCCATGTGTGATGTCTGTTAGTTATGGAAATAAGTCAAATCCTCCTTCCACTCAATCAAAGACATAAACACTAGCAAACCCTTAGAAGTCCTTCACATGAATCTCTTTGGACATATCAGCACTTCAAGCTTAGGAGGGAAAGTCTTTGGGTATGTGATTGTTGATGATTATTCGAGGTTCATCTGGGTTAGATTCCTATCTCATAAAAGTGATTCATTCGAGGAATTTAGATCTTTTTTTACTTGGATTCAAAGAAAATTAGATTGTGAAATTCTAACTATTCATAGTGATCATGATGGAGAGTTTAAAAATGAAAAGTTTGAAACCTACTATAAGGAGCAAGGGATAGATTACAATTTTTCAGCTCCTAGGATCCCTCAGCAAAACGGGATAGCTGAAAGAAAAAACAGGACCCTGGTAGAAGCCACCAGAGCCATATTAGCTGAGTACTCACTTCCTAAATACTTCTGGGCAGAAGCGATGAATACAGCCTGTTATATTCTGAATAGGGTAAATCTTAGATCTAAGTTGAACAAAATACCTTATGAAATTCTTAAGGGTATGACACCCAACCTCTCTCACCTTCGTGTCTTTGGATGTAAAGTGTTCATTCTGAATAATGGGAAGTCTCAACTAGGAAAGTTTGACTCAAAATCTGTGTTGACCTCCATGTTATACCCAAAGGAAAATAAAAATCGCTAAAATCATACCTATGCTCTGCCATGAATCCCGCAAATCCCGCCGAGAGCCCGCTGATCCGGCGCCGAAACGATCAGATCCCGGAAATCCTTCGCGGAAGCCTTGATTGCGTCCCCGTTAGAGTCGTTAAATACGACACTTCTCCAACCCGTCGCCTCTCTCGCTTCTCCGACTCATTCCCACGCACAAGAGCTCTGCTCCGATCTCACTTGCCGAAGCCGAACTCCACTCCCATCTCCGATCCCAACCTCCAGGCCGAACTCCAGCTCCCGTCGCTACCTCTGATTCGTTCTTCCGAAATCCTCCCTATCGCAGAACTCCCATGCCCAACCTCCCCACTGTCGCAGAACTCCTATGCCCGATCTCTCTCCGACCTCCCCTCTGTTCTAGCCGCAGAGCCCCATCTATCTCTTAACCCGATTCCCTCAAGCTGAGAGCCCCACTGTCTCTAGCGACTGAGCCATCTCTACCCGATCCCTTAGTCATTAGGTATACATATGTTTTAATTTTGCTTTTTGTTTTATTACTATTGTTATTATTATTTGGGATTATTTATAATTGATACTATAATTAATCTCAAATTAAATTCAGCCAACTTATAATTAATCTTAAATTAAAATATAATTAGTTATAAATTAAATATAACTAATTGTAATTAATTTATAATTAATTATAAGTTAAATTCGATTAATTTATAATCAATCTTAAATTAAATATAATTAATTATATATTAAATATAATTAATTATAATTAATTTTTAATTAATTATGAATTAAATTTAATTAATTTGTACTTAATTTTAAATTAAATATAATTAGTTGTAGATTAAATATAACTAATTATAGTTAATTTATCGCTAATTATAAATTAAGATCTTCCCTCTCGGCTCGATCCTCATGCCACGAGCCTCCACCGCCGATCCACCTACGCAAAGGTATGATCTCTAAACTTTGATTCCCGTTCTGGTCGTTAGCGGCGAATTGGCAAACCCCCCATGCGCTCACGTAGCGTAGTGGGGAGAGAAGCTAGCGCGACGCCTACGACGAGGCAGGCAATCGCCTTAAACCCCGCCCTCGACGCTTGCGACGAGCCGGCAAACCCCATAAGCGCTCATGTAGCGTAGTAGGGCGGGAAACCGGTGCGGCACCCGCGATGAGACGGGTAATCCCCGGACCGCTCATGTAGCGCGAGGGGGACAAAAATTAAGTACCCACATGTGGGGAAATTTCTGTGTTTCTTTGCAACAGGTGCCCAAGACCCCTAAACGCTCATGTAGCGGGCGGGGATTAAAAAAAATTTGCTGCCACGATGTCTATGGACATCTACCTGAAGCGCCCACATGGCGTGGAGGGGAAGGCAGCCTCTTGATTTTTCCCCTAAAAGGGGGAGACGCCGGGAGGCTGCCGAAATTTTCAGTGCACTGGGGACTTTGTTTGGGCAACATGAGGCTTAATTTGGAAATCCAATGAACATTATAAGGGACTTGACTTGAACTATTTGAACACAAGCAAAAGGACTTACAAGGACTTGGACCTCATTTAGAACTTGAATTTGAACATAAAATGGACTAAGCTCAAAGTTGAATAAATTAACAAAAGTCTTAAATAAATGAAAGGTTGAACTTGGTTGATCACAAAGGCTTGAACCACTCTTGAGACTTCAAAAGACTTGAACAAAACTTTGGATACAAAGAATTTGAGTGGGACCTCAGAAGACTTTGAACTTTAACTTGAACTTGACTTGAGTTTGAACTCAAGAAGATCATATGAACTACAGTGGACATGAACTCGAACTGGATTCGGATTTGAACTTTCCTCGGACCGCAAGGAATTTTGCTTGAATGCAAATAACAAATGGCTTGGACTCAAATTCGAACAAGACAAAAGAGGAATTTGAACTCAAATGAATAACATAAAGAGTCAAACTCTAATTTGATGAATGTATGATCTTGTTACAATATAAAAGTTGATCAAAGAATTTGATCATCAATGAAAGGATGGAAGACTTATGCTGAAGTCTTAGTAAGCATGATTGTTATTTTGCTCATAAGAAACATGCATAGACGTGATGGCGTCCTTATCACCAACAACAATCTAACTCCAAAAAGATATACCAAAGGAAGAGGTCAAATGCAAATGAACATGCAAGGATCCCTAGTGGATAAAGAACCCAATGCCACTTGTAAGCAAGTGATACAAAAATGATGATGATTGGAAGGTATATGTAATTTGATTGTGAGCACATGGTGACGAACAAACTTATCATGCAAGTTACGAGTTATTTTCAAGGATAATAAGAGACTTACAAACTCAGCTTACTTATCAGTAGTGATGAATTGTTGACAACATAACATCCTCCCTACAAGCGATGTCAATTATCTTGCAAATACACGCAGCGATCCTTTCACAAGAAATTATAAAAGACCTGTGAGTATCCATGAATGACTGTGAAAGGCGTATATGTGAATACGACATCTTGCCAACACGAAGAACAGTCCATCCACAAATAATTATAGGAGACTCGTGGGTGTTTGTGGACAACAGGAAAATATATACAAATGAGTGCAATATACTCGCCAAACTACAAATGAATTCAAGAGGCAAATAGTGAATGCTACCATATCCTTTCAATTGACATCAATCATTTATGGATGAACATAAAAGCTCTCTGTGAAACAAGAACTGACATGCAAATAACTAAAGGAGATATATTGCAAACACAACATGTCCCCAATATATACGGGCATCCGCAAGCAATGACAGGGAAACTTTCGTAGGAAGAGTAATATACTTATAGATATATGCAGCAATCTTGTCAAATGCTAGAAGATACGCAAGTAAACGCGACGGTCTACTAATCAAGCACATCAACTTCCTGCAAGCAGAACGGGCTCAATGATGCTATAAGAGACCCACACCGCAATCAGCATGACAGTTGTAATCAGGAGAATTCTACATGCAGTGAAAGTAATGATATGATATATCGGAATGCACTCAAGTGAATGTCAATACACGATGCATCGCACTCACTAGAGTTAATGATCAATATTTAACAAGTATGCTGTTAAAGATTGATGCAAAGTTTGGTGGCCTAAACTCACAATTACATACATCCGCCATTCCAATCATCTCAAGGACTGCAACAAATATTCTAGGAATGAATGCTTCGCACGACCCTCCTAGAAGGTCTGATGTACCTTCCATCAATGCAGTCGTTAGTTCGAGGCAATGACCACTAATTTCAAAATACAAGACAGCATTGAGGACACAGCCATTCAGGGTTCTAGGAAGAGAAAGCCAGATCAAATTATTATGAAATGAGTGAATTTCAATTCAACCGGATCCTAAATATTGAGTTGAATAGGATTATTGAGATTTCAAGTTCTCGATAGGCAGTATTCATACATCTCGCATATCACCCATAATGAGTGACTAGGGGAAACCCATCATGCATACGCAAGCAGGAGATTCGTTAGTGCACTACAATCCCCCCGTAGTAAGCAACTAGTGCACGACAGTCTGCCTGTACAAAGCAATGAACAGCTCAATCCTCGAGCTACTATAGCACGCCACCGGATCTGCAACATCTATGCAAGCAGACAGAAGGCGTACAAATCCCCAAATGAAACCCGTATGACGCTACGCCACCGGATCTGCAACACTCGTACAAGCAGACAGAAGGCGTCTACGAGCTTCTGAAACAGAATGCTGCATTCAAACGACAGTCCCCCGCACATGCACCTTAATTTGTATACACATAGGTACACAAAGGGAGTATGTAATCAAGAACCCGCATGGGCCCCGGCGAGCGTGTTATTGGTACACACGTGACGTCTAGGGATGCTGCGCGGGTCAATAAGTGAATTCCAGTTCGAGCCCGATCCTCCTATACGGGCAGATAGGAGTCGACACGGCTCGAACCATTAAATAAATATGCGGTCGCGAGATCGACCGGGATATTTATTTTATAGTCCATATTAGGCCTTCAAAGCCTATAATCAAGAGAATTCACTAACAAAGGTCCAAAGCCTATGAGACCCGATCCTCTATCGACCAGTAGATAAAGTCGACAGGGTCCAATCAATAAAATATAAATGAGCTAATGTACCCCGATGATGGCCGTGTTGAACACAGATCTCAACTGGAGGGGTGGATTTCAAGTATTTTCATAAAACTTCCCAAAATCCCACAAATACTCAAAACTCCAAAACTCCACAAAAATTTCCAAAATCCCAAACTCTAAAGATATTTAAAATTGAAATCCACCATTCAATCTCTTAAAACATAATCCATCCACCCTCCGCAACAGTTTGCCGAAGTGGACAAATATAAAATTTACTTCAGCTCACATAGAGCTAATGCCTGGTTGAAAATTTCACTAGGATCCATTCTCAAACAATCTCCTGCCAGCAAGGACGTGGTACGAGTCCTCTAATCGGCAGTTTCGCCGCCAAATGGCACTGCAGGATAAACGGTTATGACTCAGGGCCCTCTAAACCAGGTGGTTGCCGCCGAATGGCACCATTATATTATGGTTATGGCCAGAGCCCGTATGCTCCCCAATGGCATCAAATCCTTGAGACATGAATCAATAGGATATGATTGATAGGGCACAAAGCCCTCTGTTAGCTAAGGTGGATTTAAATTTGTCCCCTTAGGCAAACATCCACCCCAGGTCTACAAGGTACCCTTGGACGAAGCAACTCATGGCTGCCGACAAGGATCCTTCTGTCAGGTCGGGTCGACTACCTCCTCTGATTAAGTAGACCAGGGACCACGATGGCCCGGGATGACGGAACCATGGGATCTTGATCGGGTCCATCATCCATTCCCCCACCATCCGCTTTAAGTGCAAGATGGTGAAATTCTCAATTTTTAAATATCAAATCCCTCAAATTTCAAACCTTCAACCCATTCTGCTACTATATGCCAGATCCACATATTTCTACGTATCTGATTGATGAATAGCCTTAATCGAAAGTTCTCTCTCGTTATCGGGAGGGATAATTAACTATAGGGACTTGCGCCTATAGGAAACCAGAACTCAGATCATAAAGTCCTCGTAAAACGAGGGCGAAATCTCTGGGTAGTGTTTTATCTACAATATTCATCTGCCTTCCAAAATTTATCCCGGAACTTAATTCGTTAAAACTCCCCCCGAAGAAAGCAAAAGCGGGCGGAGGCCGGGGCCGAATTTTCGGAGCCCACAATCTGATGAAAGAGTGTTCCTAAGTTACTCAAGTACTGGGAAATCCTATAGAATCTTTAATAAAAGAACCCTGATTGTTGAGGAGACCACTCATGTTGTGTTTGATGAATCTAATAATTCTGGAGGGTCTAGGGTAGAAGAAGAGAAGGTTGTAGAAGTCACCCAAGGAGTAGAATCTGTAAATCTGGAGAAAAGGGTTGAACCTAAAGTTTCACTGCCTAGAGAATGGAGATATTCTTCGACTCATCCTAAAGAACCGATCTTAAGAGACCCTTCTGAAGGTGTTAGAACTAGGCATAAACTTAAAAAAGAAGTGAATCACTTTGCCTTCATTTCAATGACTGAACCCACCAACATCATTCAAGCCCTTTCTGATGAATTCTGAATCCTAGCCATCAAGAAGAACTAAACAAATTTGTTATGAATGATGTCTGGGAGCTGGTAGAAAAACCTAAGGATCAGAGTGTCGTGGGAACCAAACGTGTCTTTAAAAATAAAATGAATGATTCTGGGGTGGTGGTTAGGAATAGGCAATATTGGTGGCTAAGGGGTACAACCAAATAGAAGGAATTGATTTTGAGGAAACATTTGCCCCTATAGCCCGTTTGGAAGCCATTAGAGTGCTACTAACCTTTGTCTGTTATAAGGGATTTAAGTTTTTTCAAATGGATGTCAAGAGTACCTTTTTAAATGGGATAATAAAGGAAGATATGTTTGTAGAGCAACCCCCTGGCTTTGAGAATTCTCAATTTTCAAATCATGTTTTCAAATTAAAAAAGGCATTGTATGGATTAAAACAGGCACCCAAAGCATGATATGAGAGGCTTATCATATTCCTACTGGAAAGAGAGTTTGTTAAGAGGAGCGTAGACACTACCCTTTTTCTGAGGAGAGTAGGAGATAAATTACTCATTGTCCATATCTATGTTGATATATTTTTTTGATCTTCTGATAAAAATTTATGTGATAATTTTTCTAAAACAATGAGTAAGAAATTTGAGATGAATATGATGAAAGAATTATCCTACTTTCTATGATTTAGCATTAGACAAATGGATGATAGAACTTTTCTTAATCAATCAAAATACATTAAGGATATCATGAAAAATATGAAATGGATAAAGTCAAGCCAATCAACACTCAAATTAACATAATCAAACAATTGATTAAACATCATTTTGATCTTTCGAGATCATATGCTGTTTCTCCTTGAGTTTGATTATGACAATCAAATTAAATCCAAGATTTGTAATATGAACCTATTAGGGAACGATATGTTCACCTTTCGAGGTAATATATCATTCATATTAAGTGTTCGATTATAAAATCAAAATTCCAGAAATTTAACTTTCCTAAAGAAAATTAAACATTTTCAAAAATATATTTTTCAATCAAACAGGTGTCCATGCGTAGTGTTATGTCTTAAGGAAGTGTGGTCTTGTATGTTATAAGTGTTGCTGTATAGCGTGTGTTTTCTTATTTTGAAGGAGGACAAGTCTTTTTATTATGCAATCATAGTTTGTGTTCAAATGTGATTTTTTTGATTGCATCAAAAATCATTTCATTTAGCAATATAATTAATATAATAAATACAACAAAAACATCATCATTAAGCCGTTATCCCACTACATGGGATCTGTTGCATGAATCTTTTTTCTCCATTGTGTCTTATAAAGAGTCAAATTCTTATTTAAATCTAATAAAAAATATATAATTTCTAATATTTTCTAACCAAGTCTTTATAGGTTTACCTCTACCTCTACCTCTCATAAGATAGGCCAAATCTAATGCATCTATTCTCCTAACCGGGTCATCAGAAGGTCGACGTTTTATGTGCAAACCATCTAAGACGACTCTCTCTAAAATAAATAAATATAACTTAATCAATTAATCTCTTAACCTACAAACAAATAACAAACATGAAAAGGATTAAAATCATATGCATGTTAATCATAATTGTCCAATATCAATTAGATAGAGTTATATAAGAACTTTTTTGTTTTTTACCATCGTCAACTACAAAATTCTCTCATTGTCTTGGCGCTATAGGAACCAATGCAAGTTGAAGCGGTTGGACTCATGGAAGAGGAATCCCCTACATGCGCGTAAGGACTATAAATAACTAGATCAGTTCAAGTTAATCAGGCCAATCTCGATCAGGTTGGACTGGTTTGGGGCAATTTTGTCCAATTTACATAGGAACGAGTATCATGCATCATCTCCATTCCCATGTAACAAAGATGAATTAACCTAGACTAGTTTGGATTTACATTTACCTAAGCCATATTGAGATGTGGATTGTTATGAAATTGATACTCTAGACAGTGTTAACGCTAATGTGAAAAAAAAAACATCAAAATTAATTTTAAAAAATTTAAACCAACTTATATAAAATCTTAATTGATTATTTTTCTTTAATCTATGTATATCATCGCATCTCTAACTTAAAAAACTATAATAATACATATATAATTGAATATATAAAATATTACACAGTTACCAATTATTGTTTAATAGATTATTTTAACATAACATAATAATTTGTAAAAATAATACAGTACTTTATAATATTAATAAAATACCAAAAAAATATCATACTAAGTAATCCTATTTAAATTATATTAAATAACATATAATAAAAATAACAGATAATTTTTATAATTAAATAAAATATTAATTGTAGTAATTATATTTATATAATCAACTTGTAGATAAAAAATATTGCCAAAACCCATTTGGAATCATTTTTTTTATCATTTCTTAGTGTACGACATAGAAATAAGAGCAATTTTTTTGACAAATATTTGATTTTATACATGATTATATTCATCAAGATTTATCGTAAAATTATGTTTCATAAGTGATTTTATCCTAGTTTATATCGCTTTTATTTAATAGTAAAATTTATATAATAATTTTTTGAGATAATATTGTTGTTTCCGTGAATTCATTTGTCATTTTTCCTATGTATATGCACGATTATCTGTTAATTATCTTTATAATGTTCTTACCTGCCAATATCCCTTGCGACTCACTGGCACATATTCGTGATCACCAGTAAAATGTTTTCGATCAAAACCACCAAAAATGAGCTCACCCCCCGTTGTATCATTTGGATTTCTGTTCAGCCAGAAGGAGAAAACTTTTTTCTTTAATAAACCTTGCTCAGCCATAGTTTTCCTGCAAATAACGAAATAATAAAATAATACTGCTACCAGAACCAAAACTGACAAAAAATATTTATAAAACAAAGGGCATAATAAACAAATTTCTTTAGCCAGAGATGAAATAGGTAAACAATTGTATGACAATGCTGCATAACTATAACAGGAAATTATAAAAAAGAAAAAGAAGAAAAAAAAAATACCAAACTGGTGGATAACCGCCCGCCGAAATCTCCTGGAAACCAAGCCCAAGTATCCCATCAAATTTTGCCAGTAAGAATGTCAGGCTTCCTTCTCGAATTACCTCAATGAAAACCTGAAACATACCATCTCTTGTCATTAAAACTCAATATGGTTTTACTGATCTGCAATTTGGAAGCACTCCACATGAAATCCATAAACGAAAACCCACTTGTTCCTTCACCACAAGGTCTCCAACTTGCACATGATCTTGACTGAAGAAACCAGAGATCGAACCAGAACCATAGGTTATTTTACATGATTTTCCTGCACAGCAGACAAAAGTTTTTGATGCCACAAAGGGATTTGAAGGCAAAGTTCACAAGAATTTTGAAGGTAGCTTTACATGCGCCTAGAAGATAAATGATATTCTAAAAAACCAAACAAAATTCTTAAGGAAAATGATAATTCTGGCAAAAGGAGAACGTCTCCACAGAGGATGCCTTATTAACATCATAGGTTATTGCCAACATAAAAACCATCCAGCAGGCTAAGAAGTTATTATCATACAGCAACACTTTCTCTACTGAAATATAATTCGCATATAACTCAAATGTTAATCATTGCACAGCCAAGATATCCAAACAACAAAACTACCATGGAATCAGATGCACATTCAAGGAAAGAGTTTTAGAGTAATACCATTTTTTATGTATGAGCTTGATAATTTTGAGTGGTACCGAGAGTGGAAGTAACAAGGAATCTGCAGTAGTTACCATCATTCCATTGAAAACAAGAAAAGAAGAAACTATAGCAAGATCTGAGTTCCATGCTCTGGAAATTGCCTGATAACACAAAAACTTACAGAGAAGTAGCATTTGGATGAAGGAACCCACAGGTTGGAACTCCCAGTATCAAATATGACAGTGAAATTCTGTGGAGGTGTCCCTACACCTATTACACCATAGTACTGAGCATCCAAATAGTTCTTCAAAGATACAACATCAGCTTTAGAATCATCCTTGGGAAAAACAAGTCCCTGATTTTGGAGATACAAATACTCTTTTCTGACAAACTTTGCTGCACGTAGGCGTTCGATGTCGAACTGCTTCTTCCTAAGGCCAACCCTAAGTAAGCCATTAGATGAAGCATTGATGAACGAAAAGTTCAACGAAGTCCACAACCAGATGCATATCAATAGACGTTTCTGCCTCATTTTCCCAAAACTATCTGCAGAGAAATTAAAGAAGCTAATAAGCCTTTATCAAAAGGAAGGGAATATGGAAAATGACATGTAAGATGAATACAGGCAGTTTGAATTGGAGACCTTTTCATGAGTATTGAAGATCAAATACTGGCAATGAATAGCTAGTGAAACATGCTTATACAGATAAAGGACTTAAGCCTACCAACTAAGCCAAGAGTATTTTCATGACAGAAGGAAATCATATGAGAGGCCAGAATCCATTCCTTGCACTATTATCATGCCAGATGCGGATAAAGATGAATTTTCAATACTAGTAGCTTAAATTAACAGCAGTTATAGCTTACAACAGGCATATTGAGCTACCAATGTCATATAAATAAAGTCAAACCAATAACCACAAGAATAGATTTGAAAGTGTCAAACAAATCAAACTTCGAAGCCATATGAAATTAGAAGATATCCAGATAGGATCATAAAAAGCCCATCATAACTAACCATGCAACACATTCTGTCTTGTTTATATATATATATATATATATATATATATATATATATATATATATATATATATATATATATATATATATACCACTTACGCCTGTAACATCTGCTATAATCTTACGATAGAGAACCAATTTACTCAAGTCAGCAGAGTGTCATCTTCAATAATAGTTGGATTACAGTAAAAAAATTATACTAATACGAAAAAATGAAAGAAGTCCAGGAACCCTCGTTAAACAATAATCATAAAATATGGCAAGAGATTAACTTCATATAAAAGAAATTACATATCATGCAAAAAACCTGCAAGGCATGACTGCGTTGGAAATCAAAAGTTCTATAAAATAGCACTCTTATTGATTACTCTTCTGACACGGTAAATTCAAGCCTCGCCAATCGAGAATTCCAAAGCGCAACTACCAAGCCAGATATGCTATAGTGTAGAAAAACGCAGACGTGATAATGAAAGAAACAGATAATTGATTTCATTTATTTGAGTAACTATTACAATCTATATATAGCAGAGGAAGAGGAAATGAATAGCACGGATGGGAGCCACGTGTGCAAGAAGTGGATGAAGCACTTCTTGCTTACATGCCCCCTCAAACTGATGTAGTCGTCGAGGCAATCAGTTTGCTGGCAAGAAATTTGAAGCGATTTATGGGAAGAGGTTTTGTGAAAATATCGGCGAGTTGGTCGGCGGTACAGATGTGATGGACGGATAAATGATTGGATTTGATGCAGTCACGAATGAAGTGGCAGTCCACGTCTATGTGTTTTGTGCGAGCATGGTAGATCGGGTTGTTCGCTAGTGCGATGGCAGAAGTATTATCACAATAGATGATGGTGGGATTCGTTTGAGGTATGTTAAATTCGTCAAGGAGACGGCGTAGCCAGAGGACTTCGGAGGCTTCGGCTGCCAATGCACGGTATTCTGCTTCAGTCGAGGATCGGGCAACGGTGTTTTGCTTTTAAACTTGCCACGAAATGATGGAGTTTCCTAGAAAGTTGCAGTAACCGGTTACAGATTTTCGATCGCTGGAGTTGCTAGCCCAGTCTGAGTCTACAAACCCTCGGAGGGTAAGATCATTGTTGGAGAGTGGTAGACCGACTGCTGTAGAGCCCTGAATGTACCGAAGTAATCGTTTTAAGGCTTCAAAATGTTGATTGAGTGGCTGCTGCATATGTTGGCTGAGTTGATGGACCGCGAATTGGATGTCCGGTCGAGTCAAGGTTAGGTACTGTAGCGATCCGATGAGGTGACGGTACAGCGGAGCATTTGAAAAATGCTGTTCGGAAGTAGTTGTGTATATGGCCTTTGACGAGATTGGAGAGGAGACCGGTTTAGCAGCCTGCATTCCTGCACGATGAAGTATTTGTTTGGCGTATTGCTGTTGATGTAAGATGAGTCCGGAGGGGGTGGGAACGGCCTCTATGCCGAGGAATTGCTTCAGCAGTCCAAGGTTCCGCATTTGAAAGCGAGCGTGCAGGTTGGTAAGAAGACGTTTGATCTTGGTAGGAGAGTTGCCGGTGAGTAGAATGTCATCGACGTATATCAATATGTACATGCGAGTAGAACCCGAGGCAAAGATGAGTAAGGAGGGGTCAGAATTACTAGTTATAAAGCCGAAATTGTGAAGATGAGTGGAAAGGGTTGCGTACCATTCGCGTGGTGATTGTTTGAGACCATACAGAGCTTTGTTGAGTTTGCAAACGTAGTTGGGATGGATTGTGTCTTGAAAGCCGGGTGGTTGGTGCATGTAGACGATATCGGAGAGAGTACCATGGAGGAAAGCATTTGAGACATCAAGTTGGTGGATATCCCATTTGTTGTATAGAGCAACGAGAATGAGAACGCGAACGGTGGGAATTTTTGCCACGGGACTGAACGTTTCTGTGTAGTCAAGTCCGTGTTCTTGATTAAACCCTTTTGCAACCAGACGCGCTTTATAGCGAGCCACTGTGCCATTTGAGTTGAGTTTAGTGCGAAAAGTCCATTTGCAGCCAAGAACGTTTTGGGTTGGGTTTGGCGGAACCAGGTCCCAAGTGGCTTGGGCTTGTAGTGCTTGAAATTCTTGCGACATAGCAGACCGCCAGTGTTCGCTTTTAACTGCTTGATTGTAGGTGGTGGGTTCGGCTGAGAGGAGAGCGTGAGAAAGATTGAAGATATGCTTGGGTTTGCTGTGACCGGTTTTGGATCGAGTGGCCATGTGATGATGATTGATTTTTGGAGAGGATGTGGAGATTTGGTTCGGCTGAGATGGAATGTCCGGCGTGGGAGGAGTAAAGGCATTTGACTGAGAGGTAGATGGGGTATTGAGATTCTGTGTTGCCTCGGTTGATGGGGCGGAGACAGTGCGGTTGGTGTAATTGGTAGGGTAAGAGGAGTTAATTGAAGTGGGTAAAGCAGAAGTTGGGACAAGGAGTAAGGGAGGCGGGTTGGAGATGTGAGTTTTGAAGGAATTTGGAGGAGGGGGATGTTGAGCGAAGGGAAAAATTGCCTCGTTAAATATCACGTGTCGGGAGGTATAGATTTTGTGAGTAGTAGGATCTAGACAGCGATAGCCTTTTTGAGCTTGTGCGTACCCGATGAAGACGCAAGGATAAGACAGAGGGGACAATTTGTTAGAAGAGTACGGCTTAAGCCAAGGATAACATAAGCAGCCTAGTACTTTAAGATGGTTGTAGGTTGGGGGTGTGCGATATAGCAGTTCGTAAGGGGACTTATTTGAGGTGTTGGGTGAGGGTAACCTGTTTATTAGGTAGGTGGCGGTGAGTAAAGTGTCGACCCAAAGAGTTTGAGGAAGAGAGGCAGTGATGAGGAGTGATCGGATAGTCTCAGTGATGTGACGATGCTTGCGTTCGGCAACTCCGTTTTGAGGTGGAGAATAGGGGCACGTGAACTGGTGTATGATGGCGAGGTTTTTGAGGAGAGTATTGAGTTTATTATTGACGAATTCGCCACCGCCGTCGGTGCGTAAAATGCGAATGTTGGCGTTAAATTGGCGAGCAATCATCCTTTGAAATTCAAGAAAAACGGTAGTGACATCAGATTTGTGAGTTAAAGGATAGACCCAGGTATATTTAGAAAAATCATCGATAAAAGAGACATAAAATCTGTATCCTTGTAATGAGATGGAGGGGGAAGGTCCCCATACATCGGAATGTATAAGATCAAAAGAAGATTTGCTACAGGAGTTTGAAACAGGAAAAGGTATGCGATGGCTTTTAGCCATTTGACATGCATTACATAGAGATTTATTTGAGGAAATACAGATGTTGGAGACATGTTTGGCAAGACTGGCGAGAGTGGCGGTAGAGGGATGTCCGAGACGTTGATGCCAGAGATGAGGAACGGCTTGAACAGAGATGAGTGCCAGCGGGAAGTTGTGACGTTGCTGAGTGTGAAGCGGGTACAAGCCGTTAATACACGGACCCGTGAGAAGAGTTTGGTTGGTCATCCGATCCTTAATGTGATAGCCATGAGAGGAAAAAGTTATGAGACAATTATTGTCAGTAGTGAGGCGATTAACGGATAAAAGATTAAAAGAAAGGTTTGGAACAAGATTTAAGTTGGTTAATTGGAGACTACCTTGTGGTGTTGGGAGGATACCTTTACCGGTATTTTGGATTTGAAGTTGTTGGCCATTGCCGATGACAACCTGATTGGTGCCGGTGTAAGGTTGAGAGTTCTGGAGATGAGTAGGGTCGGAGGTGAGGTGGGTGGAGGCGCCGCTGTCCAAGAACCATTCTTGCGATGTGGAGGATGGTGAGGATGTAAAAAGAGCAGTGTTGGTAGGTTCTGTGATGTAGTTATCATCGTGACGATGCCAACACTTTATCGCCGTATGACCGAATTTGCCACAAATTTGGCAATGAACCGAGGGACGATTAGCTTTCCCGCCGCGATGGGGGTTAGAGTTGTACTGAGACGATCGGTTTGGGAAGGATGAGCGGTTTGAAGGTTTGTTGGATCGACCTCGACCACGACCGCGATTGGCTGTTAGAGCCATGGCATTTCCGGTGATCTGTAAGTTTTGCAGTTCACGGTTTGTCTCGTGTGCTATGTTCAGCTCCTCGCTACAGAGCAGAGTATAGAGATCGTCGAGTTTGAGGGGTTGAAGGTTGGTACGGATAGCGGTTTTGAAAGCTTGATATGTCGGTGGTAGGCCGTCGAGTGTGTAGTGAATGATATCTTCAACGTCGAGAGTGGATCCGGCAGCGGCCAGAGCGTCGACTTTAGCCTTTATTTCGAGAAGATACTGAGACATAGTTTTGTCTTTCATAGAAAGATAATGAAGATCATGCTTTAGCTGAATTATTCTTAATCTCGTGCTGGACTGGAGTCTCCGATCGAGCGTTGTCCAGATGTCGCTGCAATGATCAACGGATAGAACGTAGGGAAGGATAGTAGCGGAGATTACAGAGTATAGAGCGGCGGCGAGATTCTGATCAAGAAGAAGCCAATCTTTGAAGCTGGGGTTTGGCACTGTTTGGCCGGAGGCGTTGGTTAGAGATGTGGGTGGAGCAGGAATGGAGCCATCCAAGAAGCCTTCATAGCCATTTGCGCGGAAGAGCTTGAGGATTTGAGTTCGCCATAGAGGGTGATTGTCCGCGGTTAGAGATTGAGATACCACCTTCTTAAGAGTGATAGAGGCGACGTGTTCAGGTAACGGCGAAGAGGAGGTTGCCGTGGAGTTGTCCATGGAGAGGAAGGATCAAGATCTAAGGGAGGAGGGAGAGGAGGGAGGATCACGTTGAGTCTGATACCATGTAGAAAAACGCAGACGTGATAATGAAAGAAACAGATAATTGATTTCATTTATTTGAGTAACTATTACAATCTATATATAGCAGAGGAAGAGGAAATGAATAGCACGGATGGGAGCCACGTGTGCAAGAAGTGGATGAAGCACTTCTTCCTTACATATAGAACCTTTTTTTCAGAAACTAAAAAGTAATTCATATAGAACAATGGCCGTGAAAACAATCGGCACGAGTTTACATAATTTTAACGCAACAGACGAAGTAAAATGTTTTGCATATAAGAGAGTTGTGGATTTAAGTTGCAAAACAAGTACTTCTTCGGTGTGGAAGTTTGAAAGCTGGACCACAGCAAGCTTCCAAAGAAGGGGAAAAACTCGGAGAAACCAAATATAGGCAAAAAGGATTGCTAAAAATAACACATAAGTCTGCCTGTAGATGAAAATAAGGGACTATTGAACAGACGATGGTTTTGAGCTCTATACCTTGGCACTTGTGAAGAGACTGAGTGGAAGCCATTAGAGTGCGGAGGAAGACGATGAGATGAAATAAAAGAATTTGACAAAAAAAATGAAGTTTGAAACCTAACACCTAGCCCCACCTCGCAACTTCCAATGTGCGACAAATCTGACGTCAAACAAAGGAGAAGTCGTTGCGACATGAAATAAAAGCATTTGTAAAAAAAAAATTATAACAAAGAAAAAAATTCGGGCGCATTTAATTGGCCGGAGATTTAGATATCGGTCACTTAGTTACAAGTTACAACTCCTCTATTTATTTGTACAATATTTATAAATTCATATTTATTAACTTTAAAATTTTCAAATAGATCAAATTTATAACTTCGTTAGCCATCTTAATCCGCATCTTCGTTAACTCACTTCCATAAGCTAAGCTCTCTCAAACTCGCATAAAGTACAAATTAATGCTCTCTCACCGACCATGACATGAAATCATTCTCCACATAGCAAACTTTTTTTGCCCTTAGGGCATCTCCAACCGAACTTCAAATGTCCGTTTACAACTACCACAAGCCTCTATTCGAACGTCAAAAAGAAACACATTTTTTCGGCTGTGAACAAGGCGCCACATTATTCACAGAAACCCTTTTTTCTTATGAAAATAAAGATGAGAAAAAATCTACATAAAATATTTTTTTGGTGTTAAAGATGGAGTTCGGTTGGAGATGAATTACTATTTGATATGACAATTACTATTTTTTGAAGTAGAAAATGAGGAGTTCAGTTGGAGATGCCCTTAGAGATGATTTTCTATCCTAGAAGATGTGTCTATACCACCTAAACAAGAACGACACATCCATAAGATTGCGTAAAAGATCCCATGAAGTCAAGTCTCCAAACATAAAAAAAACTTCCACTTCTAACATAATATAGACTTACTATAAGTTTTTTTAAAAAAATAGCTAGAGAGAGCCCGATTTTTAGAGAGAGAAAGCGATTTTCGAATTTCTGTTTCCCTCCGTTTCGTTCTTCGTCATGGCGGCGGCGGATGGTTGCCGGCCATCCATCGTTGCTTCTCCGGCAATTCAGGTGGCTAGCTTTCGTCCTCCATCTGGTGATTCTAGGGGCTGGTCTCGTTCGTCGTTGGATCCTGGTCTTCATTCTTCTGCAGAGGTGATCAATGGTGGTATTGCTGGTTCTTCTTATAAAGATGTTCGCTTCAATCATTTTAAAGATAAACCTTTGGTTATTAATGAAGGAGGATTGGTGAAGGTTAAGAAGGTTTCTCCTGTTGTTGGGAAAGGGAAAGGAATTGTTTTAAAGAATGGAATTAAGAGTTTGACATGTTCTGACGTTCTTATTTCTAATAAGTCGGAAGGAGGTATTAAATTTGATTTTGGTGCTTCGTCTTCGGCTAGAGTTAAGATTCATGTAAATAGATTTGGGAACCTCAATTCTATTTCAGGCTTGGAGGGTTTGGAGTTCTTCCCTGATAGGATTTTGGTAGATAATGATGTTTCAGATCCTAAATTTGACTTAGGTGAGGAGGTTGGATTGTCGAGCCACAATTCTGAGGTGGTATCTGGTGCTATTCCGGATGTTGTTCTGGTGAAAGATGATCTTAAGACTATTCGACAATGCAGGTATGGTGAGTTGGACTTGTGTCAGAATGGGGCTAATTCATCGTTGTTACCTACGTCGAAGGAGCCTGCTTGTAATAATTTGCACAATGTTTGGTTAAGAAAACAAAATATTAGAGTAGAAAATATGGATTATGGATCCTGTTTAACTGAAGATGGAAAAGCAGCAAAGCTTGATGTTGTTAATGAAGTTGAGAATACTAGAAAGTTGAAGAACGCTATTGTTGTCAAAGTATTTGGCGACAATATTCCTTTTTATATAATCAGTATTGAATTGAGGAGGCAATGGGCACATTTTGGCAAGTTTCATTTAACCATATTGGGTCTCCAATGAATTTTATGTTCTTTCATTGATTCTAAAGCTGTTGAGTCAGTTTTGTCGGAGGGTCCTTGGTATGTTAGTGGCCACATTATTGGTGTTGATAAGTGGTCTCCTAGTTTTTCCCCTTCCTCTCTTAAGGGACTATCTGCCCCGATGTGGATCAGAATGCTGAATCACTCGTTGCATTGATGGGATGAGATTAATGTGTATAGAATTGCCTCTCAAGTTGGTACTCCTCTTCTGTTAGATGGGAATATGTTTCAGTGGGGCAAGAGTGAATTTGCTAGGATTTGTATCAGTATTTCCTTGGAGAATCAACTTTCATTGGGTGTATGGGTTGAAGGGAGCTCAGGGAGATTCTTTCAAAAATTTGAATATGAGAAAATTTCTAAGTTCTATTTTAAATGTGGTAGAATTGGTCACTTTACTGGGAATTGCTCTGATAGTGATGGTAATATGACTCAATTTGTTGGTGATCAAGAAGGTCTTCAATCTACCGGTAGGAAGGATATTCCTATTGGTGAGCCTTATAAAGAAAGTGATAAAGGTGGTGTAGTTGGTGATGTAAAGACCCATGGGGATGGTTATGGACCATGGATACATGTGAATTATGGAAAGAGAAACTTTAGGAATTCTGGAAGACTTCGAAGAGGTCCGTTTTCTATCAAGAAGAACTCTAATCTAGGAGGTAGTAAAGGTGGTGTGGTGGTTGCCTCTAAGGAGAATGTTCTTTCTAATCAGATTATTGGTGAAGATGTACCTATTTCAGTTACTACTAATGTGTTAGACACTGTGATTAGTGTTAATCATAATTCAATGGGTTCTTCTTCATTTCTTGATGAGGTTTTGGAGGAGGGCCATATTGGTGGTGCTAATTCTTCTCCTTCTATTCTGAAGGCTAACAAGTTCAATGTGCTATCTGGAGCTGGAGATGAACTGGACTCTGATATTTTGCAAGGGGGATTGAAGCCTTTGGCCATAGAAAAAGTAGAGAATGGGCCCAATTTGGCATGTGTTTCAGGAGTACAAGAGGATGATAAGGTTCTAATAAATTCTAATTCGGGTTGTATTCCTGGTTTAGCTATATTTCCTACTTCATTACAATCAGGAGTTAATTTGATAAATATGAATGCGGAGTGTCTAGGGGTTCATATTAATGTTAATTTGAAGATGGAATGTAAACAAAAAGATGACAGTGGATCTATTGTAGATATTGATTTGGGAGGTTATAGTTCTGGTGCTAAGAAGGATAAACGCCAGACAGATTCCAGAGGGATTGGTCTTGTGAACATTTCTACCCGAAGCAGGAAGTTGGAGTTATTTGAATAGGGAAAGGAGTGGGGGTCCTTCCGCCCTCTTTGGTAAATGAATTCTTTAGCTTTTTGGAATTATAGAGAGGCTAAGAGAAGAGAAGTCTCTCTATATTTAAAAGAATTTGTAAAAGATTGTGAAGTGTTTTTTGTTGGGATTATTGAAACTAAAATTTCTACTTTTGATAGAGTGGATTTTAACAAGTTTATGGGGGAATCATGGGATTTTTTTGTTTATTCGTCTGAAGGTTTATCAGGTGGAATTATGATAATGTGGAGATCATATTTGGCTTCTTTCTTTATTCTGGAGGCTTTTTCTCAATGTGTCTTTGGAGACCTTGAGGTGTTTAATAAGGGAGTATGGATGATTTCTACTATTTATGGTAGTCAGGATTTGTACAAGAGGAGAAGATTATGGGAGTGCCTAAAACCCTATTCTAATATAAATCTTCCTTCAGTGGTGGGTGGAGATTTTAACTGTATTTTATCTCAACATGATAAAAGGGGTGGTAGGGAATTTAGATTTTCTCAAGGCCCGTAAGAGATGAAGTTGTTTATGAATAACAATGATTATCATGAAGTAGGTTTGCATGGTCCTAAGTTTACTTGTTGCAACAACAAAAGTGGGATAGCTCGCATCTTAGAGAGGCTGGATAGATGTTTTCTTAATTAAATTGCTTTTAATTCTTTTCCTCGTGCATCTGTTAGGCATCTTGCTAGAGTGACTTCGGATCACTGTCCAATTATCTTGAAGATCTTTTATCAAGAATTCTGAAAGGATAGTTCTATCAAGATCGAAGATGTGTGGGTTTCATATCCAGCTTCGGTAGCTATTGTGTTTAAGGCTTGGAATAAAAGGGTTATAGGTGATGCAACCCATGTTCTCACACCAAGTGTAAAAGAGCCTTGAGAGCTTTATTTTTTTTTGGAGTAAATCTAAGCATAAAAATTTGAAGTGGATGAAGGATAATTTAAAGAAAGAGGTCTTAAATCTTCAGATGGAGGAGGCGGAGGGTGTGAGCTTTTCAGAGATAAATTACTGCTTCTTAGGAGTAAGATTCATGAGCTGAACATTACTTTGGCTCGGTTGAATACGTGGTGGCAATAAAGGGCTAAAGTGAAATGGATAGAAGAGGGTGATATGAATTCAAAGTTCTTCCATGCTTTTGCTAATGGGAGGAGGAATGGGAATTGGATTAATCATGTGAAGGATGACAATGGGAATCTAGTGGAAAATCAAGCAATGATTGAAGATTATTGCAAATTTGGATTCAAGAAGTATAGTTTTGATGATGATAAATATGTTTGTGTTCTATTTTGCTTGGCTAATCATTTCAGGTACAAAAGATCAAATGCAATTCAAGCCAACTCATGATCGGGTCCAAGTGTGTTTAAATGTAATTTTTTCTTTTTCATGAGTCAAATGTAATGTAATTGATCCCCTAGCTAAGTAACCTTGTACACACACACTCAGGGGGAGAGTTTTAGTGAATTAGAGTTTCTATTCAAATTTTGTTCTGATCATCCTAGACGATATTTACATCGTCCTAGGCGATCCAGTGAAAATAGAAACCCTAATTAGGACGATCATGTTAAGTCGGTTTGATTAAGCTGATCGTCCTGGACGATATTAATATCGTACAGGATGATATATTAAAATCAAAAATTCTCAGCCGCCAGATTAAGTTTAGCAAATTTTTATTTTTGGTGATTTGGTCTGATCGTCCCGGACGATACGTGTATCGTTCTGGACGTCCCAGTACAATCTTGCCTAAATTAGTCTTGTGATTAAGGAAAGCAATTAAGATTTAATTGATACGATCGTATCATCGGGGATGATCGCAATATCGTCCGGGATGATCATGACCGTCCAGTGCATTTCACCTATACATCCAAACGATTAGGTCATTTTGAGGTCATCCTGCATATTTTCACCTGTATGTCCAGAACGGTGCTCAGGATGATTTTGCCACTTTTTGAACTAATCGTACAGAACGATATACATATCGTCCGGGATGATCAAGTCATTTTGAGATTATCCAGCACAAATTCCTCTAGATGACCAGAGCGGTCTTCTGGACGAAATTCCTGATTTACACTAATCATCCTGGACGATCGCAGAATCGTACGGGACAATCGCAGAATTGTACATGACGATCTGAACAACTTTTTTCTACTAATCGTCCAGAAAGAACCAGATCGTCCAGGATGATACATGTGATTTTGAACTAATCGTACAGGACGACCCGTCGATTGTCCTGGATGATATGTGCCTACCAGTTGAGATTTAGGGCAATTTTTGAGCCCTCCTTTAAAAGATCTTTTTCTTTAAACAAGAAAGATCTTTTGCCACTTTCCTTTACAGAGAAACCCTAGAGAGAGAGAGAGTTTGGGAGAGAGAGAGGATCTTATAAGGGGGAGTTTGTGAGAGATTCACAAAGGTTGCTCCTAGCAAGGATCAGAGTCATCTTCTCTGCTTGTCGTCTCTCGTCTTATCGGTGTTTTCTGTTGGAGGATCGTTTGCAAGAAGATCCGGATTCTCTGCTCACTTTAGGAGGAAGCGAAAGGATTTTAGGTTCTCTACCTGCTTCATGAGGAAGCAAAAGGAGTCCGGGTTCTCTGTCTGCTTCAGGAGGAAGCAAAAAGAGTTCAAGTTCTCTGCCTCATCGGGTTGGTGAAAAGGAGTTTTATATAGGCTTCTCCGCCTTGCTGTGGGAGCAGAAGGAGAGTCACTTTTATGTTAGTGCAATACCCGGAGGGGAGGCTTCGGGGAGTGGACGTAGGTCAAGTTAATGGAACCACTATAAAATATGGTGTGTTCTTTCTGATTATTTTCTACACTTTACTTTTTTGTTATTATCTATTTGGGTGAAATCTGTGGTTGATCTTTTCACTTCTTTGTTTACTTGTTTCTGCTGCAAATTATTGAAAAGATCTTTCCTGTTGCTCATGAATTTTTAAAATAACCAATTCACCATCCCTCTTGGTTAGCCTCGGGACTAGTTCATCAGGGCTTAACATCCCTATCGAACTTTCAAAGATATCTTTTTTGAGTTCTTTAGCAAAAAATGGAGAAGTAGAAGGTATGTTTTAGATGGTTGGCCTTCAGTTACTAATTCACTGGACAGTGATGGTCGTAGGATTTTGGAGGCTGATTTTCTATTGATGAAGTCAAATATGTTATAAAGGTTCTTGGAGGTAATGTTTTGCCGGGTTTGGATGGTATTTCCTACTCCTTTTTAAAGCTTATTAGGATATCATTGGGGAAGAAGTTTGGCAAGCTATTTAGTAATTCTTTTCTTCTTGCAAGATGTGTTTGGATTGGAGAGACACTCAAGTTATTTTTATTCCTAAAATTTTGCATCATATGGTTCCTTCCAACTTTCAGCCTATGAGTCTGTGTAGCTCTATTTATAAAATTATTGCCAAAGTGTTATTAAATAGGATGTTGAAGATTATCCACAAGATCATTTCGATGGAACATGCAGCTTTTATCAAAGGGAGATCTCTTTTAGATCATATTCTTCTTGCTTAAGAATTGTTTAATAAATTTAGATTTTTAAGGCTAAGAAAGGGTTGGTGGCCATTAAGATTGACATGAAACAGGTATATGATAGCATGGCTTGGGCTACTTTAAAGCAAGTACTTATGCATTTTGGTTTTCCTTTGATGTTTTTCAATCTTTTGATGGAATGTGTGGTGGACCCCAAATTCTTATTTAGGATTAATGGAAAAAACTCTAAGTGGATTGAAGCTAGAAGTCACTTCACGCAAGGGTGTCCATTATACCCTTTCTTGTTTATCTTGTGCTCTCAACTACTGTCAGAAGCTTTTTTTCATAGAGGAAATAATTTGGGAATCAAAATTGCTCCTATCGCTTAGAAAATTTCACATTTACTTTATGCTGACGATATTCTCTTGTTCTCAGAGGCAAGTATTAAACCTATCAGTAGGATGAAAAGAATTATTTCTGACTATTACAGGTGGACAGGCCAAAAAGTTAATATTCAAAAGTCTTCTATCATATTTGGGAAAGCTGTTAGTTGTCATAATAAAAGAAGAATTTCCAAGTTTTTTCGTTATAAAGAGGTGAAAGAGCTGAACTACCTAGGAATCAAGTTTGCACTTAGAAGATTTGTATCTTTTGATTTTCAAATCGTGTTAGAAAAGGCTTCCTTAAAGTTGAATGCTTGGGGAAACATGTATTTCTCTTTAGCTGGGAGGCTTATCCTAGTTAAATCTGTTTTGCTATCTCTTCTTATTTTTTTGTCCACTCATTCTTTAGTTCATTTGGGTATTTTGTATGAGGTTGATAAAATGTGTAGAAGTTTTTTATGCATAAGCCAAAAGGTATTCATGGCATTCATTATGTGGCTTGGGAGGTGTTATGTATGCCTAAATGTTTTGGAGGTCAAGGTTTACATTTAGCATCATCCATGGTTGGGCCTTTATGTGCGAAGTTTGCTTGGAACTTTATCAATAAGCCATATTCTCTTCTTAACAAGTCCTTGATTGCGAAGTATGGGAATGACATTTGGAATCCTGAAATCAAAAGAAATTCCTCAGCTACGTGGAAAATTATTATTAGTGGTGCAAAGATCTTCTTCCTATTGTGAGATGGGTTATTCGTTTAGGAACGTTTATCAACATCTTGAATGATGTTTGGATTCTTGATAGGAGCATTGCTAGGTGGCCAACATATGTAGCAGTTCTGGATAATGGATTTCCGTAACTTGATAACTTTATTGATAACGAAAATTGGAATGTAGAGGAGTTGCATAAGTTTTTTGGCATTCATTTAAGTGATATTGTTGTGAAAGTTATGGTTGGTTCAGGAGGTTCTTCTGATCGAATAGAGTTGTTAAATAAGTTCTCTGGTAAATCAATTTCAGCTTTGGCTTTAGCAGGTGTGGAGGAATGCATGGATCAAAATGTTCATTGGAAGTGGATGAAGAAGCTGAAATTATCTTCTCGAATTGAGGTATTTTGGTGGCGTTTGTTTAAGGGTGAAATTCCTAACAATGAATTCTTAAGATATAGAAGGTTGTTGGATGACAATTCTTGCCCAAGAGGGTGTTTTGCTGCCGAAGATGTTAGTCATGTTGTGATTGGCTATTCCAAGCTCATTCAGGTGATTTGTTTTCTTAATGAATGGGGTTTTCCTATCCCAATATTCTCATCACTTGAAGATTGTTCATCTAATCTGGATAAGCTTTCTTTTGGTAATCCTTTCATTGCGAAAATGTATTGTACATTGGTTTACTTATCCTAGAGAACCAAGAACAATGTTAAGCATGGTAAATCGGAAGACTCCACTATTTTTTATTGCTGCTAGTGTTATCAGTCTAGTTAGTTTAGACCAATGAGTTAATCCTATTTCGGGTCACTGGGGTGCTAATCAACTTTATCAGCTATCTAAATCTTGGCATCCACCTCCTCCTAAATGGATTAAAGTTAATATTGAAGCTTCCTTATTGGGTTCTAACTTAGCAGGGATTGGTGGATCATTAGAGATCATAAAGGTAGAATTTTGCTTGCTTTTGGATTCAGTTGCATACATTGGGATGTTGGTCAATTGGAGTTATTGGTTGTTCGATCTTTGAAGATTATCATTCAAGATTGGATGTTCAAGGTTAAAGGAATCATCATAGAAGGAGACAAGTAGAATGTTATGAAGGCTCTTCAAAGTTCTACTAGAAACTTGGATGGGATTAAAGATTTGATTGAAGTTGAAGACTTTTCTTTTTTAAATGAGTTTAGGGAGGTTTTGTTTATGTTTTTCAAAAGATGTTGTAATATGTTAGCTGATTTTTGTGCTAATTTTGCTACTTTGGGTGATTTCTTTTGGGATGATATCAGTTTGAATAAGATTCCTCCTTTTATTTCTTTGTTAAAGGAGGAATGTCATAGCTTGTATTAGGTTTCTTTTTTATTAATGCTATTAGCATCTTCTCAAAAAAAAAAAAAAAGTAATGTTACCTACCCTCTAACACGTATCACATCTTTTAACAAATTCATTTTGATTCTTAAACAGGGTAGGCCAATAAAATCAACATTAAAGGTTTTTAGAAGCAATTCTAAATCCTCCAAAATGACTTCCATACTTGGAGTCATGGCATTGCCTAATAATGGATTCAATTTCATTTTCAGGGAGACTTCACCAAATAATTTAGTCTTCACACATCCTAAATAAGAACAACTCATCCCAAAAATAAAATTTAGCATCATGTAGAAATTTATACCTTTAGGTATAATACATGCCAGTGGGAAGAACACTACTAATAATGTAGTTTACAATATCGTCATACCAAGGCATACCATATGAATACGAAGCGAACAATTGCTTATCTGGAATGAATTCATTGATGTCACACCCTTTAAATGAAGGTTCTTCAAACTCAAATCTTGATAACTAATCAGCCACTTAGTTTTAAGTTTTTTTTCTTATCAAGGATTTTTATATCAAATTCTTACAAGAATAAAATCCACCTTACCAATCTAGGTTGGGCATCTTTTTTGTCATAAGAAATTTAATAGCAAAATAATATATGTAAACTGAAAACTTAATGTCAATCAAATATGGTATTAACTTATCAAAGGCAAAGTTAATGGCTAATAACTCATTTTTTAGTTGTTGTATAATTAAATTGGGCGGCATTCGACATTCTGTTAGCATAACATATAACATAAATTTTTTTATTTTTTCTTTTCCCTAACACAACCCCAACATCATAATCACTAGTATCATACATAATTCTAAAATATAATGTGAAATATAATGTAACAATAATAGGTGCAGTGATCAAGTGTTATTTTAAAATGTTAAATGCTTTAAGATATTCATCATCAATGTCAAAAGTGAAAGTTCGTGTAGGTTGTTAGACCATATAGAACTATCCCCAGGCTAATCAAGAGGGGGGTGAATTAGTTATTTAAAAAATTTCTTGGATTTTGAAAACCTTTTTCAATCTTTTAGATAATTAATTCACTGATTTTAAAATATGCAGTTGTTTAGATATGATTATCAAAAAAAAATTTCAACCATAAAACCTTAAAGTGCAAAAAATAAAAAATGCTAAAAAATTAAAGAAAACAAAGGAACACTAAATTTTATAGTGGTTCGGTCAAACTCGACCTACATCCACTCCCTGGAGACTCCTTCTCCAGGTATTGCACTAAATAATAGTGACTCTCCTTTTTCTCCTATAGCAAGGCGGAGAAGCCCTTACAAACTCTCTTCCTTCAACCCGGTGCGGTAGAGAACTGTCGTCCTTTTTCACCCTCCTAGTGAAGGCAAAGAACCGTCGTTCTTTTTCACCCTCTTGTTGAAGGTAGAGAACCGTCATCCTTTTTCACCCTCCTAGTGAAGGTAGAGAACCATCGACCTTTTTCACTTGGCCTCCTAGTGAAGGTAGAGAACTTAGACATAATGTTGAAGATCTTCTCTCAAAAGCCTCTAGAGAAGATGGGCAGAAACTTGAAGAAGATAAAGAACGACGGTTAAGGCTTATGATTCAATGGTCTTTCTAGCCTTAAGAGTCTTTTTTCTAACTCTTCTAAGGTAGTTTTTCTTCTTATTTTTGATGGCATTAGGGGTACTAGAACTTGACCAAATCTCATATTGAGATGGTCGTTCATCGATCGTGATTGATTTCTTGCTCTTATCCTCCATAGTAGAGGATATAGTTGTCATAAGGGCGACAGCGACCTCCATCTTGGAGATAGGGGAGTCAACTCCTGATCCTAAAGTAATCTCAACTAAGGGAATATCCCTTTGTATTCCGACAGACATGTCAATTATTATTTCTCCATTGAATGATAGCTTGAGGTTCTTTGACTCCACTCCAAACTAAATCAAAGTATCATAGAAGATTTCTTCTGTGGTCAAGTTCCTATCCAGTGAGAAGATAAGTTTTCCAGCCATTTGAGTATGCTTAATTTCCTAGAGTTAATAAAGTGATTTGAATTAGTTTGATTTGAAATTGAATTTGAGTTTTGAGTTTGATTGATTTTCTTTAAATTTTGAAACTCAGCATGCTGAGTTTTCACTCAACATGAGAATTTACAAAGTTGATAAGGAGATTTTAAGAGTTGAGCTTGATTCTTTCACTCCATCAACTGACTTGGTGTAAAATGTCAAAGCCTACATTTGACAGAAATTTGTATTTTGAAACTAGAATTGATTTGATTGATTAAAGAGGAGTTTCCTCAGGTTTTTAAACTCAATATGTCAAACTTGCATTCAACATAAAGGTTAACAGATCAACAAGGAAATTATGGGAATTGGCTTGACTCTTTTACCCCATTGATTGGCTTGGGAGTGAAATGTTTAAGCTTGGATTTAAATTTGATCTCAAAATTGAACTTGAAATTAAAGTGAAAATTAAGTTTAAAATTAATTTTGAAATTTTATTTGTTCTTAAAGTTGGATTTGAATTTTGAACTTGATTGATTTTCTTTAAACTTTGAACCCCAATATTCTAAGTTTTTACCCAACATGAGGGTTTGCAAAATTGATTGAGAAAATCCAGGGGAACCTGGCTCGAGTCTTTTACCCCGCCGATTGACTCAGGGGTAAAATGTCTAAGTCAGATTTGATTTGAAGAAAATTTGGATTTGCATTGCATATGTTCAACTACAATAGAATATTATAGAAGACACATGACAATGACAGTTGAAGTTGATTTAAAAGGTTTTGAAAGGGATATTAAAACTGTGATTTTAAAATTGAAGGATTTTTTATAAATTATGAAACTTAGCATCCTTGAGATTTATTTGCACGCGAGTTTTCAACATATACAGAAAAATTTTAAAGAAGTTGGCTTGACTCTTTTGCTCTACCAATTAACTTGGAGGTAAAATGTCAAAGCCAAGACTTTGACAGAGGTTTCCTACACTCACCTCTCTTTTGACATGTCTTAATTGATGTTGGCCACACTTACCCAAGGAAGAAATGGGCAGAGGGACCAATGGAAGGAATGGTAGTCAATACTACCCATACAACAAAATTTATATCGCTATTAAAGATGGAGAGAGAGATTATCCCCATCGGGGTCGCCATTTTTTTATTTGATTAAAAAGTTATTATTTTGAAAAAGGTTAATTATCTTTGGGTGATTTAATTTCTTAAATTTTAATTTTAAAATTAAACATAGCATTATGAATAATAGATTACCTCGAGAGGATAAAATATCATTCCCTAATGGGTTCAATTTACAGGATTAAAATTTTATCCTAATTATCATAGTTAAATTCGAGTAAGAACTACATATGACCCCGGAGGGTCAAAATGACTGTTCATGCTAGTATTTAACTATGATATTTGGATAAACTATCATTAATTTCATCATCAAAGTTATAATAATAATTAATAGATCTTCTTGAGGGAAGAAGATTTCAATCATTATTGATCATCTGAGAATGATGAAAATGATCGTTGATTTTGACTTAAATTTTCTCAAAGATAATTAATTAAGATTTTGAAAAATTGATTTTGAAAATTTTTTTGATCTGGGTTTCTAAATCTCCTACGAGCGCAAGCCCTCGTAGTTAATTATATCGTGGGGAAATTGGAGTTTCCTATGAATACTCTCGATTAAAATAGCAGTTGAAACTTTATTTAAAGATTTCAAAGCTTAATGTCAAAGGAGGTAGGGATTGGAATTTTTAAATGGGATTAGTTCAAGGTTGAACACTTATTTCTGGAGTCAAAGGAAGAAGGGTAGGAGGTGTCTTGAGATTCTGAATTACTTCAAAAACACCCCATCCTATCCTAAGTGTTGGGCTCGAATTTGATTGAAAGAGATTTTAGGTTTGAATGATTGATTTTATTAGAGAATGGGATCAGATCCCAGAGATTGAGGACTTAAGATTAAATATCTGCCTCAGAACATAAGTCTAAACTGGGTACTAAAAATCAATGATCCGAAACCTAGCTAATGCAATGCAAATTTAGACTTACCTCGGTCTGGATTGGGGAGCCAGCTAAACCACCTAGATGCTTCAAAACTATGAGTCTGGTCTATAATATGAGAGTGGTTAAAGACATTGTTTAAGATATATTTAAGGAAAGGAGGGCCGACATCTAGAGCAGATTTCTACTTGGCCCCTTGACTTATGTTGGGTGAAAGCTTAAGCTAGAAATACAATTAAAAATTTAGACTTAATTTTAATTTATTGCTAATGTGATGCATGCTAATTGACCCGAATGCTTTAAATCAGAATGAAGCAATGTTAAAAGGCATAAAATTAAGTTTTTCCCTAAAGTGCACAGATCCCCTTGACAAAACTACACCCTTATAGGCCAGGTGATTTGGCAAAACCCGCAGGCGATGAGGTGCCTAACAAAAGAAACGAAGATGTAATAAATATACATATAAAAAACTCCCCGCGGTCCCGAGCTTACTTCTTAAAATGTTAGAATTTCTATGTGAGCCTAAAAAGTTTTAATTTTAGTTAAAGTAGAAAGAGTTTTAATGATCCCTTATGAGCCTCCGATCGGGTTCCAAGCTAAATCAAAATCGACATGCAAAAAATGCTAAAAAACTACCAAAAATATGTAATCATAATATTGCAATCAACATCAAGTGATTAATCAAATTAAATCACAATACTTAAATAAATTTAAAGGCCATGTGGCAAGTGCCACTTAATATTACAACACATATTGCTTAAATTTAAAAGTGGCCAGGTACCACTAACTACAGCCCATATTCTACTCTTAAAAGACAAGTGACTTTGAGATTTGAGATTCTTCTTATTCTTCACTTCTTTATTCTTCCACGAGTTCCTTAAATTCGTCGGGTTCGAATATTCAAATGAAAAGAAACTCCCCCTGGAAAGGGATGTTATCTTTTCTCTTTGGATACTTTGAAAGTATCATAACTTAGGCTTCCAAATAGAGGAGGACTCTCCCCTAAGGGATGTCCTCTCCTCTTTGGAATTTAAGCAGGATATGTATATCCCATCTCAAAGCACTTAAATGTTACAACTCAATTCAAATTAAATTATATTTGAATAAAATTTAAAATCTAAATTCAACAACCTACAGGGTTATCCTAATAATCAATAATTAATTAAATATCCTAACTAGTTAATATTTAAAATTTAAAATACTCAAACCAGCCACACTTGGCCATGCTCTTTTAACTTTAAAGGGGGACTTAAACAATTTTTGGAGAATTTGTAGAAAATAATGTCAATTTTAAAGCTTAATTATTTAATTGCCCCTTTAATTTTATATACCATGTGAGAGCATGTCCACCTGCATAAAATTGAATTAGTATAAATAGTCCCTAGCCTAGTGGTAGATCTAACGTATAATCAATCACAAAGTGTAGAAAATTAAATAAACACTTTAAACATTTTTATCTAGCAAACAGCATGTAGTGAAAACTCGAAAACCCGGCACATAGCAAAAAAATAAATATCAGCCTAGCCTAAATCTAGAAGTGGTGTCCTAACAAATCATCTAAAGTGTATGAGCTAGGCTGTATAGTTTGGATATATCCTAAGTAGGGCAATCAGTTAAAGTTGTTTGATGTTCTAGTTGGTTGAAAGGCTTAAAAGAATTTTTAATTAAAGTTTAAATATTAATGATTTAAAATTTTAGGATATATTTTAAAGTGTTGAATGGATACCATCTTTGTTGCTCACTGAGGCCGTGAAGTTTATTTCACCTTTCTTGGGCTAATTTAATAGCCTCGTAGGCCTGGGTTACCTAGTGGTACCTGATATGATTAAGTGATTTAATTTAGTTGAAATTTGAAAGTTAATTAAATTTTAATTAAAATTGATTGGTTGCTAATTTTAAGATTTGAATTTATTTAAATTTATCATTAATCGGTTCGTGGCGTTGTGCCACCATGCTTGAGGAACAAAGCCTCCTTAGGACACGTAGCCCCGCAGCCCGGAGTAGTCCAGCCTATACACCAGGTTAATGTATTTGAATTAAGGATTTTTAAATTTAGTTAAATAGTTATTAATCGATTAGAATTAAAGTTTTACACTCATTTAAGTCCATTCGTGGCAATGTGCCACTAAGCTCGAGGAACAAAGCCTCCTTAGGACACGTAGCCCCGTAGCCTGGTGTAGTCCAGCCTAAAAACTTCATTTCATGAGTGGTTATTGTGTATTAAGGGGTTCGTTGAGTGTTTTAAACATCAATTTAATATTTTTTAGAATTTGAAATCAATTATTAAAATTTGAATTTTTATGGATTATTTTAATCATTTAATTAAGGGGTCAAAAGTTAACTTTTTAATTAAGAGTTATTTCTGGAATGTTAATATTTTTATAAAATAGTAGATCTTCATATAATCAGTTTGACTGTTAGTACGCTGGATTTAGATTTTTCTACATTTAGTTATGAAGTTTTAAAGTTTCAATTGAAATTTGAATTATAGTTGACCAAAAGGTTAACTTTTTAATTTTAAGTGATTTTTGATGATTTGATAATTTTAATAAATATTAGACATTATATGGAGTATAAAGCCTTTGAGTTTGCTCAATTTGGAGTTTTTTACAATTAGTTATAATTTTTCAAAGTTTGTGTATTTATATGAATTATTTAATTAATTTAATTGAGGATCTTTGAATAATTTTACACCAAATAAACTCCCAACTCCACGAAATCAACTCCAAAGGTCAGAAATGACCTAAGGAGAAATTCCCAAGTGTCTAGGAATTTCATGGATTTTGAATTATTTTTAATTAATTAAATTAATTAAATATTATTTTTTACTTAAAATTAAATTATCCTTAAAATTGAAGTCAAATTAAAGTAATTTTAATTTTCTTTAATTAAAGATTGAATTATGATAAATCTAATATATTATTTGATTTTTTTTTAATTTAATGTGAATTAATTATGATTTTTTAAAGTTTGGTTAATTAATGGCTTTTTTAAATTACTTAATTATGAAGGTTTTGATCCAAACTCATCCTAAACTATATGAAATCACTCCCAAAGGTCAGAGATGACCCATTGGAATGTTTTCAAGAGTTTAGAATTTATTTGGGTTTTAATAATTTTTAATTATTTTATTTAATTATTTGTTAATTTTCATTAAATTTTAAATTAAAGTTTAATTAAAAGCTCAGTGATGGAGATTTAATTTTCCTTAGATAGAGGATCAAATTTTGGTTAGTTTGATATATTATTTGTAATTTTTGGATTTAAATTTGATTTATTACATTTTTTTAAGTTTCTTGGTTATAAAAAAGGGCTGAATTTTGGTTAGTTTAATTTACTGACTTAATGACCTCCAAATCTAGTGAAATTTAGATCTAAGGTGTATAATATCACTAAGTTTAAAGTTCTGGAGTTTTACCCCTATTGGGTGTATGTATAATTTTCTAGAAATTTTCTAAGTTGGCTAGACCATTTTCTTAATTATTTTTTCTAGGTGTCTCTAGTGTTCAAATGGGTTTAAAAATTTGGTCATCTAACCGTGGTACATATGCAAGCATATCACAGAAATTATGTAACTTAATTCTAAGAATTTAAAAAGTTATTAATTTTAAAAATTTTGGGTCTAATTAAGACCCATTACTTTAAAAATTCATATCACATAAATCTTCTGGACATCTGATCCTGAGAAAATGACAGGGAATGCCTAAGATGTCCATAAATATTTCACCAAAATTTTGGCTCAATTTAACCACTAGATTGTAACAAAATTACAAATTTTGGGTTTCAAATAAACTTAAATAACTTACTATATAGTAATTAAAATGCTTTGACTTTAATTTTAATAAATAGTAGGGCTCAAGATCTTTCCAACGAGTCTAAGAACACAAAATTTGGGGAAAAAATGGATTTTCTATGAATTTTGGAAGTTTTGGGCATTTAATTGAATTTATTTATTCAATTTGGGCAGAACTGCGGCGCGCGTGATGTGGCGCGATCAGGGCCATCCGATAGCGCAGTTCAAATTGAACTAAAAATTTAATTGCTCATAACTTTCAATCCAACCGTCCAAATTTGATGAAATTTGAAACATAGGAGCTTGATGCCCTAATCTTTCAACCCTTGGAATTTCAAAGCTCCATGCATTGAGATTTGGGAGAAATTAAAGTTTGATCATATAACTTAAAATGAAGATAACTTACAATCCATATGTTAGATTTTGATGTTCTTGGGCTTGTTGGAAAGGTATTTGAATTCTCTACAACTTTTGTCAAGGGTCTAAGAACTTCTGGATCAAACTCTGCTACAACAATTATTTTTTCTCTCTCTTTCTTTCTCTCTCTTCTCAAAATGGGGTTTTTAAGCTTGGGAAAAAGATGGGGAAAGGTTTGGAGAGTCTTAAAAATTGATGGAGAGGTTGAGTTATCCTTGGAATTGGTTGGGAGCTGCTGAAACTAAAGATTTTGGAAGGGAATGGATAAAGCCAAAGCTTTGAGTTGGATTAGCCACCCTACCTAGCATATAATGATTGTATAGGCTTAATATGAAAGATAAGGAAGCTTTGAGCATATGCCAAGTAATCCCCTCAACCACCAAAATGCATGGATAGCTTTGGTTTAGAGGGGATTAAGCTTAAGATGGGTTTTGACCAAGTTTGACCACCCTAAACCCATAATTTGACCATTTGACCAATCCCCATGGCATATGGCAGCTGAGGTGGCTTGGGGAGAACTCCTTGAGTGCTGGAGTGATGTATTGGAGAGGGGTTTAATGGCTATGAATTAAAGTTTGATGTTTAGAAGGGAATTTAGGAGAGTTTGACTAAGTTTTGTAAGTTGACTTGGTCAAATCAATTAGATTTTGGCTCAAGTTTGATTTAGAATTTTTTTAAAGCATCAAATGGGATAGGCTTGAGGAATTAAAAGCATTAATCAAATGGGTTATATTAACCCATTTAAACCCTTAAAGGGTTAATTAGTCAACCAACATTGACTTGGTCAACTAGGTTGACCCAGGACCTGGGTTTGGGTCAAACAAGTTTGAAATGATAAATGGGGTTTGATAGAGGTGGTTTCAGGAGTTAGATTGGTCATTTTGGTCAAAATCACCTATTTGGACCCTTAAAGGGCATTTGGGTCAACCCTGGTATTTTCAAATTACCATGTAAACCCAGGTATTAGGATTGGGTTCAACAAGTTTATTTTGACATTTGGAATTGAATGGAAGTGGTTCCTTCCAAATATAATGTCATTAGATTCAAAATGACTGTTCATACCCTTAAGGGATATTTTGGTCATTTGAGTTGACCTGATCAACCAGGTTTGATCAGGGTCTGAATTTGAGTCCTATGCACTCCTAATAATGATTAGAATGCATTGGATAAGTTTTCAAGGTTTGATTTGAAAAGGTTATGTGGGAGTTTAGAGAAAACTCCAAAATTTCCCTTAAGGGACATTTTTGTACTTTTGACTCCTGATCAACTGGGGGTCAAAGTGAGTCTTCCAAATTTTAATTTAATGTTCAACATATGATAATAAAGGGTCTAGATATGATCAAATGGGTTTGGAGAAGGCTCCAAGGTCAAAATCCACTGGGTGGCAGGTCCAGTGGCATGGGCCATAAATATTTGAAGATTTTATAGTCTTTGGATTTCAATTCAGTTTTGAGATTAGAGACCCTAGATTGAGCTCAAATTTAGAGGGTATACCCTAGATATATGCCTAATCAATATGCAATTGATAGATCATGAATCAGGGGTCATTTGACTAGGGTTTAAAATGTTTGAAAATTCATTAGAAAAGGTTTTCAGGACACGACCTTTGAACTTTGAATTTTGATTTAAAATATGGATTTGATTTGGATTAATCTAAGATCTGGGTAGATCTTAAGATTTGGATTGATCCAAATGACCTCATACAAAAATGAGGTTAATAATTATCTAAACAATAACACATCACTACCACCTGCATTGCAGCAACTGGCTCTAAAATGAGCGAGATGTTACTTGGGATTACGTGTACCATCAAATTTTTTGAAGGGAGGAGGTATGAATCCTTTTGTATAAAGGACCAAGTTGTATGCTTTCGGATAAGGCCTACCCTTCAGAATAGATGATGTACTCTGAGCCTTAGCTAATGCCTCCTTAACTTGTTGTTCGACAATCTCTTTGATGTCCACTGACTATACTGATGGTGCAGGTTTTCGCATCAGTTTCTTAGGTTCCTCTATTCGGATTTAGTTTTTCTTGGTATTCAGCTGCACTGATTCATCATGAGAAGATTTAACTTGAGCATCCAGAATAGAAGGAGTGTTTACTTGCATGATAGAAATCATGGCCATTATCTCCTCTAGCTTCTTCTCCATTCTTAGTATTTACTCATCTTTCTAAGTTAATTTTTCTAACATATTATGAGTTGAATATGTTGTATCCTCTTCATCCTTATCGTTGTTAGCTGGTCCTGCTACACTTATACCTTTCTCTTTTTTTCTTTGCAAAGATGCACGGTTATCAACCATATTGACATTGTCGGACATCTCTTCATTCATATCTTCATCCTCTGCAACCTCTTTTTCATTAGATCTGGCGGATACTATCTCTTCATTCATTGAACGATTATCCACCATCTCCTGGATTGATTTTCCTCCCACAATGTGTGGGTCTACCGGAGTATATTACCTGGAAGAAGATAGTTCTATCACAATCTTCCCTTTCCTTGATCTTTCATCCATTGCGTTATTCCTGTAATTCTTTATTGCAGTTGGAATGGGAACCATCTTAGGTCGCCAAACCCTCTCCTTATTAGATAATGAGGTTGACTGATTTGTGAATTTCAGTCTCCTCTTATTGAACCAGAAGATGATTCACCATCTCGAGAATGGAGCCGATCAACCCTTTACGGATATTGACTTGCAAAATAACTAGAAGTTCTAACTAGAAGATTTATGGATTGATGGGAAGATAGAGGAGATATGGAATTATACCTCCAATGGGCTAATGCTCCATACCCCAAAGATTTGACAGAAGTTTGTTGATTGTGCTGATGGATTAATGTTACATGCTGATCATGATATGAGAACTTCTTGAGTTCCCCACGGTGATCTATAACAGCAGCTGGTCGACTTGGACCCAATTCTTGGAATTAGACTCTTCTCTTCGTAAGTGGGGACCCTCCTCGTCTTCCACTTAAATGTGGATGCACTTTAATAGAAATCATGTCTTTTACGCTTCTCAGAAATTCTATCTTAGACTGCCCATAATCAGTAGTGCAGTCCAAAATTATCCCATTCAATAGTGTCTTAAACTTTCTCTTCTTTTTAGACAGAGAAGGAAAGATAGGATCTTCATAGAACAGAATAGGAGAAGAGTTTACTATATGTAATACGCTCTCTTCTCCAACAGTAGCTAGCAGCGGATAAAATCTAATGCCAGTCAACAGAGGAGAATTAACATATTCCTCAGGTGTTTCAGTATTTATCTTCTTTACTGCCTCAGTTGCATCAGCAATGAAAGCATCTTCCCTTGATAATTCAGCCTTTGTAGCTCTTCACCCTCATACGACGATTCTTTTAATGACGTTGAGATTTAGTAATCTCCTAGATTCTAGCTGACTGGGGAAAGTTAAGAAGGAAAAGACTGAGGGTTTAGTAGTTGCAGGGGAAACAATAAACCCACCCTCGATGTTCACTTGAAGAGGATTTGATATGATGGATTCAGCAACATATACAACCACTTCAGCTTGTGGTGCAGTAAGAGTGACTTGCAAATTCTCAAAGCCAGATCTAACCTTAATCTATATACCCTCAGCAGATTGGGCAACAGTGATGTTGACGTTGAAAATCAACTCTCCAGACATTTTTTGCAATTTGATAGGAAAAATCCAAATCAATAACTGACCTTTTTGAACCTCACAAAATGTTGAATCCGAAGATCCCACTGATCTGAATCTACTTGAATTCTACAATAAATTTTAAATGATTGAAGTTTGAAAGGTGAGGGATTGAAACTAAGGACCCAAACCAAAGAAAGCATCATCGTGAAGTGTAGATTCGGAAGGATGATTAACTTTGAATTGAAAATTGATTTTGAATTTAGATTTAAAAGATTATAAAACAAGGACCCTTTTCCAAAAGTTTTGAAATGCATAAAGTATAAGGAAATATAAATTGAAAATATTTTATAAGAGGAAGAGGGATAAGTTGAGAATTTATAATTAAAGCCTGAAATTGACATACCCACTCAAACCTATACATATGAAAAAATGCAAGACTACAAAGCATGCAAAAATGCAAGACTACACAAAGGCAGCACTTCTACTAGACCTAGGACCAAATTATTATTTTTGTTGGCCTTCCGCTTGGATTTTAGGACGAAACCAAGTAACCCTGGGTTATGCTCACTCGCGTGAGCATAGAACATGCAAACTATGGACTCAAAATAAACAAATATAAATGACATGCAAATGTTAGACGACAAACGGGCAAAACATCTACCATACCTAGGACCAAATTAGTATTTTGGTTGGCCTTCTGCTTGGCTATTAGGACGAAGCCAGTAACCCTGGGTTATGCTCACTCGCGTGAGCATAGAACATGCAAACTGTGGACCTAAATTAAACAAACAAATGACATACATATACAGAATTGGATTGGTTTGACATTAGGGAATACAAGACTATAACAAGACAATACACAATATAAAACCACAAGACTATACAAAAGATGAATACACATGAGAAAATTTAAATAAACAAATATTCACATGAAATATAGTAGCCTAAGCATTTAATTAAACCTATAAGTATTTTTTTAAGAAAATTGGTCTTCATTTCAGATGGAGAGAGAAGTCTATCCCCAATAGGGTTGCTAGAAAAAACTATAGATAATATTTTGTTGTATCTCTCGAGTCCCACAAGATTTGCTTTAAATATATTTTAATGATTTCTTTCAATTAAATATGTATAGTTTAATATTATACCACCCTGAAGGGCAGACTAATATTCTACTATCGATTTGAAAGAAGGAAACTATAATTTATTTTTCTAATCAGATACAACATAGGGAATAAACAATTCATCCCAAAAGATGAAAAAATATATTTTTCTATCATTCTAATTAGAGGAATACATTATAAATTTATTTCCAAAATTAAATATAGAAGATATCCAATTTTCCATAAAAGCAAACAAAATATCCATCTATCATTTGATTATGAAATTAAATTTAAAATATAAATTAGGCTAGTCTGCATTCACAGATTTTCCCCTTACCTCTAAAAGAAACTAAGATAGGGTTTACTTTATTATGGGATATAGACTCCTTATAGGGCAAGCCTCTATAGTTAAATACATCTCTTAAGAAAATACTCTTGATTAAAATGAATACTAAATGATTTTAAAAATCATATAAGTTTAAAGAAATGCTTGGGCTACTTAGATTTTGATGCACATGCTTTAGATTATAAATTCTGGAATTGAAATTGAAAATTTAAATTTTAATTAAGGAAAGAATTTGTAAAGAGAATGGTGTATACAATCTATACTTACCACTTGCCTAGAGTGAGCTGCCAGCTAACAATCCTAATCACAACAATCATCGTATGAATGCAAGATTTATTAAGCTCTATCCTAAGAATGAAGGAGTTGTTATAGAATTTAATTCAAATGCAATACAATATGCTTATAAAAAATAGAAACTACATGTATGATGCATATGATGCATTAACAACAATGTATAAAAAAGCTAATTTTATTAATTTATAAACTTGTAAAGTACAAACCAGGTTCTACACTAAAGTAATACTGGTCAGGCCCCACCAACAACAAACCTAGATTATAATCCTATCATATACATGTAGAATCAAGTACAACTGCTTATGATCTTCGAGCTCTAAGTCTTCTATGGAATTTCAAAAAAAATATCCTCTTAGAAAGATGATATTACTTTTTGGAGCCCCACTAGTATATATATAAGCAGTTATCTTTGACTCTTTTACAATGCATAACTCTGTACAACTCGATCTATATACAAAAATCTATGAAATTTAAATACACATTTCTTTTCATATACACCATCACCTAGAACATTCTACTTTGCAGAAATGTAAAGAACATAATAATAAAATGCAGTTATGATGGTGCAATGTGAGCAGTTATATATACAGAAAAGTAAATGAAAGTAAATTGTACGGTCCTGAATTCATTCACTCCGCTCTGTCGTGCACTAGCATAAAAGTAAATATGACATGTATATTTGTAGAAAGTAAGCAAATACACATGGGTACCCTCTAGGAAAAGACACCCGCAATCAAACCAAATCAATCCAATAGCCTAACTTAGGCTAAAGTTTATTATCCTAGCAAACCATCTAAGTGTGTAGAATAGGTTGTGTAGCTTTGAAATTTCTTATAGGGATTTAATGTTTGAATTACTTGTATATTTAATGTTTATTCATTAAAGGATAAAAGGGTATTTAATTAAAGTTTAAGTGATGTTTATTTGAAATTTAAATTATTCAAATTTTAAATGTTGAAGTTGTTTATTTAGTTTTAAAGAATTTATAGATAATAACCCCTAAAGTGTAAGGGTTATTGATTTATAAATTCTAAGGCTTTCAAATGAAACACCCATCCCCTATGCAGGACAGGTGATCATATGATAGCCTTTAAAGATTTGTTAGAGATAGAGAAGGGAGCATATAATCTAATACAACATGCCATCCTTATGGAATCAAGTATGATGTATAAGGTCGATGTATTATTCATTGTTTGAAGATCCTCCAATCCAATGTGTTAATGCCTTTCTGAAAAGAATCGTGCACAACACACAGGGGATCTCTTTGTTATTAAAGTATATTGAAGGCCTTAAAATTAAATGCTGAAAATGCCCCCCAAAAGAAATTAAGCATTCGGTATGAAGGCCTCAATTCATTTAATTAAAATTAATTATCAAATTTAATTAATCAAAATAAATTTTAATCAATCAAATTATCAAATTAATTTGCTTTAAATAAATTAGAATTAAATTTAAATTTTTTTATTTTAATTTTAATATTTTGAAATTTTTAAAGGAGTTATTAAATTTTTAATTAATTTAATTACTTATTATTGAATTAGAAATTAAAATATATTCAAAATTTTTATTTAAATTTGAATTATTAATCTCTGAATTTTATTTGAATTTTAATGAATTTTTGTAATTTTATTTATAATTTTAAAAATTTTATTTAATTAATATTTAATTGAGGGCAACATAATCATTATTAAATTTAAATGAAATTTGAATTTGTATTTTAATTTTCAACAATTGTACACTTGATTTAGAGTTGATTGAAATTGATTTTAATTTTTTATGAATTTTATTTAATTTATTAGAATTTGTTGAAATTAGAACGTTAATAAAGGATTAATTTAAAATTAATTATTATTTAAGGATTAATTAATGTCAAATCATGGCAAATTTGATCATGGGGTATATGACACTAAATTTTCTATGTTTATATTTCATCCAAATAGGATGTGTAATAAATCCTAAGTCTGGCTAAGTTGATCACTAAGACATTCGACCCACACGGTTAAGATCGGATGGTTAGGATCTAGCTGGATGAAGATCTGACCATCCCGTGATTTTAAGTGATTTAATAGAACTGTTGATCCGATGAGATCATGACCATTCAATCCAAAAAGAATAGATAGAATGGTCACGTGCTCGTCATCAACCTCCAGCCACCTAAAAACCCGTGCTTCTTTTTATGTTTCAAATGCCTAATATAGTGAACTAAATGACTTGAAAACTTGAGCATAGGTAGTATAGTGTTTAATAAAAGATAGGGAAATGTTTTCAAAGCTTTTCATGAAGTTTCCTAAAGCCTATTTAAAATCCTAGGTAAACATCTAGGGTTTGAGTTTTACCTCAAAGTAGATGATCTTAGGAGAAGTTCAATAGCTAGTTTTCTTCTTTGAGAGCCCCTTTATAGCTTTGATGAGGACTTTAAGGCCTAAGGAGATCTAGATGATATGTTGAAGTAGATGGGAAGAAGTCATCTTCGGCTTGTCGACGATCTCACCTCTGGCAACATCTAAATGATGGGAAAATGATCATGGATTCTAAATGAAACTTAGAACAAGCAAACAAAATGTTTAGAGCTCTGGGGAATGAATGTTTTTGAAAGTTAGGTCAGAATGATCATTTTGTTAGGTCTTGACATATTCTAAGTATTGGGGTTTGCTTGGATGGTCTAGACCAATCAGGTGAGGTCTTTGGATATCATACAGTTGTTCTAAGCCGTTATCTATTAGAGGGAGTGGCAAGCTCAGGTGGAAGGGATGGATTGTCCTTCTCACTTGTAGGGGACAATTAAGGTTTGTTATAGCTGAACAACAGTTGGGTTGGGTCAGGCTATAGTCCAGGAAGGTGCTGGAGTCAATTGAATGGGTTGGATGGGCTTGGATTCAAATAAGGGAGCCAGGATGATTAGGTTGGTCATTTAAGAAGGTTTTAAAGTTGTTGACTGGTTTGACCAGTCAACTTGGTCAAGAGTTGGTGAGATGGACTTGAGGTGATGCTTGGGTTATTATTTGAGTGAACTCAAGAGGTATGAGGATATGGGTTTAGTGTATGAACAATTGAGAGTAGGTAAGGTGGAATTTGACAACCCTTAGCTAATTGGCTAGGTCAAAGCAACAGAGTGTTGACTCATGGAGGGTTTAGGGATGTTCAAAGCATGCAGTTGAGTGATATAGAGGGGTTGGATAGTCTGAACTGATTGCTTGCAATGATTTGATCATTTGTTGACTTGGTTTAGTCAATTATGGGTTCAATTCACCAAGTCAACTATTGAGTGGGTCATGGTGACTAGTCAAATCCAATTCATTAGGAGGGTTGATTAGAGAAGTTTAATGAAGTTCAAGGTTTATTTGGAGTTTAATTGGAGGTAATTGAAGTGAATGATCAGTTATGCTGGCTTGAGCTAGCTCAACTAGCTTAAGTTGATCAATTAGTGGTTCAGAGATCTAGTGATGTAGGATTTGATGTATGAGGCTCCTAGTGAAGTGGTTTAAACTATGATTAAGGTCATGGGTGGTAGTACAATGAGCTAGTTAATGCATTGAGTCAGCTACTTATAGTACAAGGCTGTAACTGCATGTATACACAAATTGATTGACTAGAGATTTAAAAATTGAATGAATGAAGAGATTGATTAAGGTTTTATTGAATGTTAATTAAATGTTGTTCGAGGTTGAATAGGTGATTGAGTTTTCATTGAATGTATGCAGGCTGATTAAAGGCTGGATTGAAGGATTGATTCTAGATCATTAAAGTTTGAATATAAACTGGTGATTGAAGTTTTGATTGATTGATTGCAAGGTAGTTAAAGTGCTTGATAATGTTTGTTTGGAGAGTATATGGTTGATTGAATGCAACTAAAATGTAGATCTAATTGATTGTGGGTTTGATGCATGATTAAAGTTTAATTGAGACTTCATTAAATGTATACAGGTTGATTAGAAGCTAGAGGTGATTGAAGCATTGAATATTATTGTAGGCTGGATTGAATGGTTGATTATAGGGCATTGATGATTGAATATGATTGGAAATTTGATTATTGAATTATAGATTTTGATTGAAGTTTAATTGAATATAAATACATATACCGATTGATTGAGATTTGATTGATGGAAATCAATCATTTACTAGAAAGTTGAATGATTAACTAATTGATTGAGTGATTAAAGATTGGATATATAATTGATAGATTACTAGATGATTGACAGTTAGGTGACAGTTAATCCCTGGATGTTTAATCAGGAGTTTAGATTAGGTCCTGGTGACCTCATACAAAAATGAGATCAACAATGATCATGACATTTTTTTTTAATTTTATCTTTATAAATCTTTGTATTTTTATAAGTTTTATTTCTATATTATAGGGAGACATACCAATAAGAGTTTTAAAAGTACAACTTGAGGAAAGCTTTTCTAAAGACTAACTTATTGGAAGACATACCACTAAAAGTTTTAAAAGCTGTCCTATAGGCCCATAATGCATCATCTAATTTAATAGCCCAATCTTTACTGTTAGAACTGATAATTTTTTCCAAAATTCTTTTAATCTTCCTATTATTAATTTTAACTTTGCCACTAGTTTGGGGGTGAAAAGCTGTTGCAACACTATGAAGAATTTTTATATTTTCTTAATTCTGCTTCTACTCTCTTATTGTAGAAATGACTTCCCCCATCACTGATTTAAACTCTAGACATTATAATCTAAAAAAAATAATTTTCTTTAAAAATTTAAGTACAACTTGAGTATTAATTCTAGGGGTTGCCACTCCTTAAATCCATTTTGATATATAGTCCATAATAATAAGTATGTATTGGCATCCATGGGATTACATAAATGGTCCCCTGAAATCTAATTCCCAAATATCAAATAACTCAATCTCCAAAATACAACTCAAGGGCATTTCATGTCTTCTAGCAATACTTCCTACTCTTTAAAATTGATCACATTTTCTAACATATTCATTAACATCCTTAAATAGAGTAGGCTAGTAAAATCACTATTGGAGGATCTTAGAAGCAATTCTAAATCCTTCAAAGTGCCCTCCATAATGAGAATCATGATATTCCCTAATAATTGGTTCTACTTCTTCCTCTATGACACATCTTCTAATAATTTAGTTGTACAAGCCATAAATAAATATAATTTATCCCAAAAATAATATTTGGTATCTTATAAGAACTTTCTTTTTTTAACAAAAGATAAATTAAATAGAAGTATACAACTAATAATAAAATTAACAATATTAGCACACCATGATATTCTATTCAGATGTAAAGCAAATAATTATTCATCAAGGAAAAACTCATTAATTTCAAACTCATTTGATGCATGCTTTCTAATTGAAAGTCCAGAAAGATGATCAACAATTTATTTTTAGTTCCTTTCCTATCCAAAATTTTTACATTAAATTCTTATAACAGAAGAATCCACCTCACCAATCTAGGTTTGGTGGCTTTCATTTTCATAAGATATTTGATTGCAGAATGATCATTATAAACAATTACTTTTATATCAATCAAATATGATCTAAACTTATCAAAAGTAAAAATATTTACTAGTATTTCTTTTTCAGTGGTTGTATAATTACATTGTGTAGAATTTAAGATTCTATTAACATAAAAATGATATAGAATTTTTTATCTTGCTTTTGACCAAGAACAGCACCAACAGAAAAATTGCTTGGATCACATATAATTATGAAAGGTAAAGACCAATCAAGAGCAATAATAATTAGAGCAGTAATCAGATGTTGTTTTAAAGTATTAAAAGCTTTATGATGTGCAATATCAAAAATAAAAGGAACATCCTTCTCCAACAAATGGCCTAAAGGTTTTGAAATATTGGAAAACTCCTTTATAATTCTTCTATAAAAAAACTGCATGCCCAAAAAAGCTTCTAATTCCTTTTACAGAAGTGGGAGGGGGTCGTTTCTCAATGACTTGTAGTTTTGTATTGTTTACCTCTAATCCTTCTTTAGAAATTTTATGCCCTAAAACAATTCCCTCGATCACCATAAATTGAAATTTCTCCTAATTTAGCACTAATATTATTTCTACACATATTTCTAATAAAGAAGTTAAATGCTCACGACAGGAATCAAACGTATTGCAAAACATAGAGAAGTCATCCATGAATATTTCAATTCTCTACTTAATTAAGTTTGAAAAATTGACATCATACATCTTTGAAAAGTAGTAGGAGCATTACAAAGATCAAAAGGAATTCACTTAAAGATAAATGTCCCATAAGGACTGATAAAGGTAGTCTTTTTTTTTATCCTCAGTTGCTATAGGAATTTGGTGATTCCCTGAATACTCATCTAGAAAATAGTAGAATGAATATCCTACCAACCTATCTAATATCTGGTCAAGGAAAGGCAAGGGAAAATAATTTTTTTAGTGGCCTTGCTTAGCTTCATATAGTCTATGCATATTCTCCACCTAGTGACAGTTCTAATATGAATAATTTTATTATGTTCATATGATATTACAATCAAGCCATCCTTTTAGGAACTCAATGAATAGGGATCACTCAAGAACTATCTAAAATAGGATAGACAATCCCAATATAAATCCATTTAAGCATCTCCTTTTTTATAACTTTTTTTATGGAAGGGCTTAGTCTTATTTGAGGGTCAACTTTAGCTTCCATTAAAATTCTATGCATACAGATCGAAGGGCTAATTCTTTTAATATTAGTAATAGTTTACCCAAAAGATTTTTTTAAATCTCCTAAAACCTTAATCAATTTATTTTCCTAATCTTTTTCCAACTTTATAGAAATGATTACACATAAAGTTGAATTTTTTCCAAGGAAAGCAAACGTAAGATGGCTGGGGAAACCTTAATTCCTAAGTCAGAAGCTTCTTCTATACAAGGACTTAAAGTTTTTCCCAAAGATGCAATCTCTAAGGTTTCAAACTTCTCCCTAAATACTCTAGTATTAATTTTAATTGATTGAACAATTCTCCTTAATTTCTTCTTCCAATAAATTCACTCCTAATAACTCTTATTTTAAAATTTTCACTATAGTGTCTTCCAAATCCAGTCTAAAGTAGTTTCTATTCTTTTCATGAGAGAATTTTATAGATTTAAGAACATCAATGGCCAACTCCTGGTCTTGAACCCTCATAGTTCATTCCTCTTTATGCACATCAATTATGTCCTTCTTAGCTGCTAAGAATGGTCTCCCTAAGATGAGGGATATTTCCCTATCTTCTTCTATGTAAAGCATAATAAAATAAATAGGGAAAATGAACTTATCAATTTTAATCAAGACATCTTCTTTCACCCCTCTAGTATAAGTGAAAGATCTATCGGCTAGTTGAAAAGTCATAGAAGTGAGTTGAACCTCTCTTATATCTAATCTTTTAAAGTTATAAGGGGGCATAAGATTGATGCTTGATCCAATATCATACAAAGCTCTCCCATAGAATTTATCACCTTTTGTTAAGGGAATGGTGAAACTACTAGGATCTTTCTGTTCCTCAAGAAGTTTCTTTTAAATTATAGCACTATATTTTTTAGTTAATGCTACCATTTTAAATTCTCCTAACTTACTTTTCTTATTTAAAATAACTTTTATGAACTTAGCATAGGTGGGCATCTACTCTAAGGCATTTGAGAATGATATGTTGCTTGTTAATTTCTTAAACATGTTTAAGAACCTAGAGAATTACTTACCTAGATTTTGTTTGATCAGCCTTTGAGAAAAGGGTGGTGGTAGTCTCCATACAACCTTCCTAATTGGTCTTCCAGGTTCTTTAATAGGTTCAGGTTGTTCGATAGGGGTTTAGTCTCTAAAGGTTTATCAACACCATTATCCTTTTGTGAAAGATCTCTATCTTTATATGGGTCTCCTAAATCTCTCCAACTCCTAAGCTGGATATTATTATATTGTTCTTCCAATTTTTTATTGTTAATCAATCTCGTAAGATGCCCTATCTAGTATTCTATTTTTCTAAGGGTTGTAGACTGATACTGCAGTTAAATTCCTAGTTGCATAACAACAGCTTCCAATGGCATCTTCCCATTCCCTACATGATTGTTCCACTCCAAATCTAAGGAATGACACTACAACGCTACACTATACGTCACTACGGCACTTATGCATCTAGGATCTCCAATAGAATTAGGATAAGAATTATACCTATATGGTATGACTCTAACTCCCATAATATCCAATTTTCTTTAAATAACAGCTACCTGAGTAGTAAGAATTGACAAAGCATCAGATTTATAGACTCTAGCTTCTCTGTTAGGATTCACTCTATCGGCAGGCTGCTAGAATTTATTTGTAGCCATTTCCTTTATTAGTTTACAAGCTTCCTCAAATGGCTTAGACATTAAAGATGCTGCAGTATCTATAATTGACCTAAGAGAGCCTACTAATCCATTATAAAAAAATTGAATAACCAACTAATAAGGTAAGGCATGGTGAGGGCATTTCTTAAGAATTTTCTTAAATCTCTCTGAACTTTTATAAATTGATTCTCCTTCAAACTAGATAAAAGAAGTGATATCATTTCTACATTTAGCAATTTTAATATAGAAAATACTTAGCTAGAAATTTGTATGTCAACTCATTCCAAGTGGTTATAGAGCTTGGGGAAAAAAGTTCAACCATATCTTAGCCTTGTCCCTTAAAGAAAATGGGATTAATCTAAGTTTAATTACATCATCTCTGACACCATTATACTTAAATATTGTATAGAATTTTAAGAAACTGGCTAAGTATAAGTTGGGATCTTTAACATGAGTTCCTCCAAACTAGTAATTTTAAATTATTTGAATTATGATTGGTTTTTGCTCAAAATTATTGGCTTGGATAGTAGGTCTATTAATACTTTGATGGATTCCTTCTATTACAGAATTAGCATACTCCCTAGGAGGTATATAATGGTCCTGATCTTATGCTAGGTCAAAAATTTTGTAAATATTTTTTTATTTTTTTATTTTTTGTAAGGGTCCTTTTTATTTTTAGATCAAATAATAAGGGCTCCTTACTAGATCTACTAACCATATAAGAAAAAATAACTAAAAAATACAACAAAATAATCAAATAGAATACTTTTTTGGATTTTTTAAAATTTTTATCAAATAGAACAAAGATACAGGACACAAGTAGGTCTAAATATGCACTTGTTTCAATAATATAGTTAAAAATATAATATACACATTACTTCCCCAACAACAATGCCAAAAACTTGATTGGGGCTTATGGTGAGCTAATATAAGACTCATAGATTTTAAATATGTTTAGATTTTTTTTGATATAAAATTATTAATAGCCGATTGAATTACATAAGTAAACATGCTGAATCAAATAATAAAGTGAAATAGTAGTGTTGAACCCATAAGAAAGTGTTCTACTGAATTGTAACTTAACTATTGTTATTTATTTCAAATGTGCCATTTATCCTACTAAAAATGAAAATGATGTTTGGAGTTTTTATCTCTAAAAGAAAATAAAGACTTGAAAAAAAATTTTTGAAACGTATATAAATAAAATATTTTGGACTAATGAATGCTAATAACATTATTTTCCTGAAAAGACTCTTAATTATAGATTTGGATCAGAACACATGCATACTTAGATCTCTATCGAGCTTATAGGGGTGAAAAAAAGATTTAAGGCCTTCCTACAGCTTTACTATCTCCATGGAACCTAGAATATTCAAACATCATATGTCATGGCATGCCAGTATTCTATTTTAATATTCTTAATTATTCTATTATTCCTCCATCGAGGCTATACATCACACTATATTCTAACTACACACATGATCATTATATACATTAAATGAAGTTTGGGAGATATTAAAAATATCAATATATTCATTAAAGCACAAGAGTCTATATTAGTACATACTATTATTTCTACATCATTAGCCCAAAACTAGAGAATTAGTTAGATATGGAGGAAATAACAAGCAAACTAATCTTCATTTTATTCATTTAAAAGAAAACATACAAGAGAAGTGCTAGGAAATTTGTCACCTGAAAGGATCAAATGATCTTCTCCACACTCCTTTTTTCGCCATTCACAGATTTTCATATAAAAATAGACTAAGATCTCCACTAGGAAAGTAACTTGCACTTCTTTAGCATCCCTTAAACTTTACTCTAAGGAGGCACTAACAAAAACATTAAAAAATTACAAGAGTTTAGCCAAGTGACAAAACTCTCCAAATAATAGAATTGAAAAAACTATTTATAGTAAGTACCGGGTCGTGTTCAAGTGTCATGACACTACACAAGGTGGTGTCATAGTGATGAAAAATGAACTTGCACCTCAGCATTGTAAAGTTTGGGCCACTGTGGAGCTAGTCAACATGGCATAGTTAGTAATAAAAATGGCTCATTTTTTAGTTGAATCAAGGTGGCTCCTTGCATTGATAATAGCTCCACCTCTATGCTCCAGAAATTTGAGCACTATAGGGCTCGAATGGGGGATCTGGCACTGAGTTATAAAAAAGTATGGTGTGCTGACACTCATTTTCTAAAGACACCCATCACTACAGTGCTAAATTTTGGGGTAGCGACTCTGTTCAATGTCACGGTGCTGACTATGGTAGCATTATGGTGCTTATAAAAAAGTAAGACTCGAACTTCAACATCTGCAATGGGCATCTCAACGTGATTGAGCTTGGCACTGCAGCGTTATATAGGCTATCACCGTGATGCTATTTAACACTTGTAGTTTTTGCCATTTATAAACATTTCTTGTATAAACACAACAAAAATAATATATTTTTTAATGAAATTTAACTGCAATGAATAATATATAATTTACACTTAACAATACTCCTCATCTCTATTAGGATCTTTAGAGTATTAGATAAGATCCCTCTAAATTAAAGTTTCTCTATCTATTTAATACCCCATAATCCTAAACATCATATGTCAATATTATGGCTATATTACATTTTAAAATCTCTAATTATATTTTTATTCCTCCACCGAGGCTCTAGATCACAGTGAGTTTTTAATTTATGTATGACCTATACATGAACTAATTGAATTATGAAGATATTAAAAATATCATGAATTTTTTAAAACTAAAACGTACTATAAGCAATACATACTTTTTAAAATAATCATATATTCAAAAAAGAATATTTAGCTACATATGGAGACGATGTTCTCAACACAAACATTTTATTTCACTAAATAAACACAAGTTGCAAATAGAAGTTACAACTTCAAATGTGAGATAAACAATGTAAAACAAGGTTTAAAGAAGACCCAGAATTAAGATACAACTCCTTTACACTCCTGCACTTTGATCCACAATAGTACAACACTCCAACATAGATACAAATCCACTTTCCCTCAAGAATAGCTCCTCACACTCACTCACTCACACACAAAATGACTCCACAATGTGCAACCTTCTAACATAAAGATTAAATATAATATTTATAATTTTTTAAAATAATTGAACTAGCATTTTGTGCTATCTTCATGGCGATACAGTGTTGCTAAACTAGCACTTTGGTTCACCATTCATCATTTTGGTTCAGTAATTCAATTATCTCCCACCACGGTGCTGGACAATTTAATGCTGTGGTGCTTCACGGATAACACCTCAGTGCTAAGCTTTCTAATAAATTTTTTTGTGAGTTCTCAATTACGGCGTTAGATTGATCTTTGGTGCTGTGGAGTTGTCTTTGTGGCACTACAGTGTTGGTTCAATTTTCATGACTATTTGACTATTTTCCTTTGTAAAATACAAAGATTAAAAGTACAAATATCATAATATAAGCAGTTTGAAATTAATAATTTTTATCTTATCATATAGCTCCTTGGCACCAAGCTCTCCAGTAGATTTTCTAAGGGCTCTCCACTAGGACGTTGAAAGAATGGCACTAGGATAAGCTTTATCATTGTGGCACTTACTTTGTGCGCTGCTATACTAGATCAATTTTTATGATTTTGAACTTGTTTCTTGCACAAAAATATAAGGATTAAAAATATAAATATCATAAAACATATAATTTAGACTTAACAATTTTTCTCTTATCAAATTCCCCCCAACTTTAAGATTGAACTTATCTTTAAGTAATTTATACTACACTGGGATACAAATATCTTTTTCATTGAATATAATTTCTGAAAAAGTAAATTTAATAATCTAACTATTTATAAAGTACATAATTTGGAATATTTTCTAATAAAATAATTTATAACATCATAATCCTTCATTTTTTATTTACTATTCCTTTTAAATTAAACTCCTAAGGGTATTGGTGAATAATTTTGACTAACTTACTATGATTTATTGATTTTTTAGAAGTAAGCAAATTACTCACTTATTTAGCTCTTAAATCTACTTACAAGCTTTCTTTAAAATTTATGATTCCAATAATTCCTTTAGAAGTACAAAGGTGGAGACATTGTAGGCACAAAATTTTGAGATTTTGGTTATTTAGCATTTTTACTTTTTTCTGTTATTTAGCTAAGTACCATATAATGACTTTAAATATCTATATGTTGCATCCACTTATTATTTTTAATCGGGGCTAGACATTATAGGTACCAATTTTTAATATTCTAGTATGTAACCCCTTTTCAATCTTTTTTCACTTTTAACTCATTTATTCATTTAACCTTATATTAATTTTTAATACATGTCTACTGCCTCCACTTACTATACTAATCTAAAATTTGTTAAAGGTTTCATAATTCCCTAATTACTTATTTTTTAGGTTATTTGGAACTAACCTAATGAGTTAATTCATATTAATCTTAAAATTTAGTAGTCCTTTATAAGTAGATAAAGTACTTAAATGATTCTAAAAAAATAAGTAATATGAATCACTAATTATTGGTAAGACTAGAGAGGGAGTTCGTCGTGAAGTAGATGTGGATACTATTAGGAGAATTCAAGTTGGATGGTTAAAATGGAGGAATGTGTTGGGCTCATGAATGACTTTACTCTTAGAGATAAGATACAAAATGAGCATATACGTGAAAAGGTTGTAGAAGCTCCTATGGAAGATAAGATTAGAGAGAGCGTGAGAGTCGCCTTAAATGGTCACATATAACGGTGGCATCCCGATGACCTACTTAAGAAAGTAGAGGTATTAGATTTGGTTTATGTTAAGAAAGGTAGAGGTATAAAAATACTTGGATGTTTGTGACATGGGAAGAGTGCAAATTATGTTTTCACAAGCTAAGAAAGTTAATAAATCTGCTAGAAATATCTCCTATGCAAACTGCATTTTCACATAGGTACCCCCTGAAGATCTATATACGCCTTTCTTAGTGTGGTAGGATTGAAGACTACGGTCATGGTGTCACCCAACACCAACCGTGCATGTCTTTCTTGACATGGCAGGCAGGCTAAGACTCCTTAAATTTCTCCTAAATGGGGGAGACGTCGGGAGCTTGCTTGATTTTTTATTGATAGGGGACCTGTGTGAAATAATACCATCAGATTTACAAATTAATTTGTATTCAATCTATTTTCCTTTAACAAATGTTACTCCAATTTCTAATATCTTCATATTATATGTAGGCTAAATTCTTCATATTATGAATATTAGAAATGAAAAAAGTAGGATGTATAACCGATTGATATAAGGATGAAAGACATTAACAGATGAGTTCATGACAGACTTGAACAGAATTTTTTTCATTCAGATAGTCTGTCAACTGCCTAAGTTCATCTCAGATGAAAAGTTTCAATGCCTATATTCTAAATATAAAATTACATGCACCTAAGACCAGATGATGTATTTGTTGATCTATATCATAGAGGGTTCATGCCAGAATATTAGTATTGGACTTCTTATGGTGAGTACGAGCCATATTTTGATTCTCAATGTAGCCCGTCTACAAGTTTTAATATAGACAAGGAAGAAAATATTTGATCTCCTGAGGACTTAGTTTATGACACAACTGAAGATAAAATTAAACAATATATAGAAGATTCACCAAATAAAGAGGTACAAAATTTTTATGATTTGTTGTATGATGCCCAATAACCAATATAGAAGGGGTACACCACTCACTCAGAGTTAGCTATTATTATGAATATATTAAGCATCAAGGTAGAATATAATGTTCCCCATGAATATTTTAATCAATTCGTTGGGTTACTTAAGGAAACCAACCTGGCAGATAATATAATTCCTACAAATTTATATTAGACTAAGAAGTTGGTTTCTAAACTTGGTTTGACATACGCAAAAATAGATTATTATGTCAATAAATGCATGTTATACTATAAAGATAATTTATCAAAGATTGAATGCCATCATTATTATGCACTAAGATTTAAACTAAAGTCTCGGATAAAAAGAAAGTTGAATGATATACTAGTCAATAGGATATTTTACTTACCTATAATTCCTAGACTATAATAATTATATGCATCCATGAGATCTGTTACACATATGAGATGACATAATGAACACATCTCATAAGAAGATGTTATTACACATCCGTTAGAAATAGCGGCTTGGAAACACTCTGATCATATACATCCCACCTTTGCCACAAAATCAAGAAATATAAGATTAAATTTATAAACATATGATTTTACTCTATTTAGCCAGTCTGTCTCATCTTACTCATGATATCCCGTGATACTCACCCCTTATAATCTTCCTCCAGAATTGTGTATGACTACTCCTTACATATTTCTAACGTTGATCATTCCAGGCCCACATAATCTAAAAGTAAAATTTGATGTATTCTTGCAATCGTTAATCGATGATTTAAATTTATTATGAAAAGGAGTAAGTACATATGATATCTCCACCAAATAAAACTTCATAATGAGGGTAGCATTACTTTAGATAATTAATGACTTTCCTACGTAAGGTATGCTTTCAGGTTGGAACACTTTTGATAAGTTAGCTTGTCTATATTGTGTAAAATTTACAAAGTCATTCATTTTAAAACATTGAGGTAAGAACACATGGTTCGACTGTCATTTCATGTTCTTACCTATAGGTCATCCTTTCAGGTGAAATAATAATTCTTTTACTAAAAATAAAATGGTGATGTCGCAATCTCCTCATAAATTAACTAGTGAAAAAATATTTAAAAGAGTAAGGTCCATGCCCACGATAGATGATTCTCCAATATTAGCTTATTACAAATTATCAGGGTATGGTTTCAACCACAATTTGACCAAGAAAAGTATTTTTGGTCCTTGCCAAATTGGAGGACAAACTTGATAAAAATAACTTAGATGTGATACATATAAAGAAAAATATTTTTGATAATATATTTAATAAAGTCATGGAAAACATAGATAAATCTAAAGATAATATAAAAGCAAGGATAGACTTAGATGAGATTTCTAGGAGAAAGATTTTAGAGTTGAAGGATGATGGAAATGGGAAACTTCTCAAATTAAACCTCCATTCACCTTGACTTTAGAGTAGAGATGAACAATTTATGAATGAGTATAGACTCTACAGGTACCTGATGGATATTCTTCCAATCTTACTAGATGTGTTGACATAAAATCTTAGAGATTATTTGGATTGAAAAGTCATGACTGTCATATCTTCATGCAATGTATACTTCCAGCTGCCTTTAATTTTTTTCTAGATCCAATTTTTAAACCCTTCATCAAGCTAAGTAAATTTTTCAAGGATTTATGCTCTTCAAAATTAAATGTAGAGCACTTAATTTTATGGAGTAGCATATTCCTTTTATTCTGTGTAAACTTGAGAAGATATTTTTTCAGTATTTTTTGACTCTATAGAGCATCTACCAGTGTATTTGCCATATGAGGCTATAGTATATGAACTTATTCAGTATTGGTGGATGTATCCTTTTGAGAGGTATTTAAATAAACTTAAGAAGATTGCTAAGAATAAGTTACATCCTTAAGGCTCAATTTGTGAAGCATTTCTAATATATGAGACAACCCAATTTTGCTCGTATTACTTTAACACAATATCATAATCAACTAGGAGTACTGCATATCATAATCTAGGTCATGTAGATTCAGGTAAATTATCAAATATATATGTATTCAATAAAAGTGGTGAACCGATAGGTGTTAGCACTGTGCACTATTTAACTGATAAGGAGATGAGAGCTATCACATTGTATGTCTTGCTTAATTGCGATGAAGTTAAGACATATCTCAAGTAAGTATGAGTTAGATTATTCATATATTTGTTACTCATAAATCATAATTATTTAAAATTTATAAGAGTTTTATTAATAGTTTGAGTATATCAGTATCAATTGAAGTCCAAAAGATAGTGGAAATAAAATTCCCAAATTGATTGAAAAATATGGTATATAATTTTTCCTATTCATTTCTAATAATTTATCATAATTAGTTAACACATTAGTCAATAAATATGCTACTAATATATCAATATTTGATTAACCAATTACGTGCATACTCAAGGCAGTGATTTGTAGTATTAGGGACTACTAGGTCTAGCTTAGGGACTAAATAGATTAGTAAAATGTTGGCCAATTTTTTTAGTTAATGGCTATAAATTCCAAACCAAATCTTAGTGTAAAGGTAGAAAGATAGATAATTCTAGTATTTTTGTAAGAGTGAACACTCATACAGGTGATGATTCTAAGTACTACAGGATATTACAATAAATAATATAGTTGGAATATCTAGTGATTGGAATAATGTGTATCTATTTAATTGTGATTGGTTTAATCCAGTGCAGAATAGAGGTACAAGAGTACATCTACTTTACAGTATAACAAAAGTAAAGAGGGGTAGGAGATATATAAAGTTTGACCCATTCATCATTGCTAGTTAGGCAAGCCAAGTCTATTGTTCTAACTATCTGAGTAGATTATAAGGCAAATAAGATTGGTTCATAGTTATGAAGATCAAACTCAGGGGAGTCATTAAAAAAATCACATCAATACCACCATCACATCAAAAAGATCTTATGTTAAACTTAAAAGATCTTGCTAATGATGTTAACAATCAACTTATAACTAATAAGCGTGAATTGTAGTTAGAGGAAGTAGATTTAAACATAGGAAAAAGTTATGAGGAATCTAATAGTGGTGAAGATGTTTCATCATATGAAAGTGAATTAATAAATGATGAGTAAATATAAGGTAAATATATTTAATGATTTATAACAATTAATTATGAATTAAAAATTTATATTAACAATATGATTTATTTGTAATAGTATAGTAATAATTACTTCAGTTATTTTATTATTATTCTAGTTCAGTTATTTAATTGTTGCTCTATTTTATATTAAATATTTGTTATAATTTATGTTACTAATATTTCTTTAATATTTTTTGTAGATGGCTTCAGGTGATGAGCCTCATTGAGGATTGATTAAAAATATTTTTGGTAGGCGCAATAAGGTGACTAGTGGCTCAGCCAGTAGGTCTGTACATACTAAGGGGACCTCTTCTTCTCAGCCTGCCACTCAAAGTCAGCCTAGCCCACCTTTACCTACCCCTCCATCCAGTAGCTCATAGTTTACTCACTAGACCCCCACTTTCCTTCACCAAATACCACGCGCAGTACTCCCTTCTACCCTTCCTACCCCCCAACCTTCTCATGGAGGCCCTCCCACTCATCCATAACTTATGCAGGTGGACCTTCCACCCTAGTTGCAGCAGAGCAGATGCTAGAGGGGCACTTAAAAGTGCAAACAGGTTGTTAGACCTATTGCTCAATGTCCCTAGGCTAACCAAGAGGGGGGGTGAATTGGTTCTTTTTAAAATTACTCTTGATATTTTGGAAAATTTAAAAGCTAATCGTACAGTACGAACAGAGATAATTTTTGCTCTTTCTTTTAAAATAGAAATTCAACCACAATGAGAATAAACTGCAGAAAATAGAAATGCAGAAAAATAAATAGTGAACAGAAAACACCAGAATTTATAGTGGTTCGGTCAAACACGACCTACATCCACTCCCTAGAGACTCCTTCTCTAGGTATTGCACTAAAACCAAGTGACTCTCCTTTTGCCCCCATAGCAAGACGGAGAAGCCTTTACAAACTCTCTTCCACCAACCCCGGTGCGGCAGAGTACCGTCGTCCTTTTCACCCTCCAAGTACGGCAGAGAACCGTCGTCCTTTTCACTCTCCAAGTGCGGCAGAGAACTGTCATCTTTTTCACCCTCCAAGTGCGGCAGAGAACCGGAATCCTTTCGAACAATACTCTTGCAAAAGTCTCCAAGGAACTAGGAAGATGCTTGAAGAACAAGTAAAAAAAATCCTCTCAATTGGATAACCTTCTGAATCTCCTCACAATTTTCTCTTGAAAGATCTCTCAAAACTCACTCCCAAACACTCTCCCAATCACTCTCCTCTCACTTCCCAAAAGAATTTTCGCAGAAGGATTTTTTCTCCAAACAGTTTTGAGTCATTTTTATACTTAGGACAGAAAAAACTGTCCAAAAACTGAATTTTCAAGTTATGACCGTGCCGATCGTCCCGTACGATCGACAATCGTACTGTACGAATAGTTCAAAAATTTAAACAATCCGTCCTATACGACTCATCAGACGAACAAATCAGAGCCGTTCGTACAAATAGTTTGTCCCGTACGAACGCTTGGATCATCAAGTCAGTAAGCATCATCCGAACACTTTGTCCCGTACGAACGCTTGGACGATCAAGTCAGTAAGCATCGTCCGAACACTTCGTCCCGTACGAACGCTTAGACGATCAAGTCAGTAAGCATCATCCGAACACTTCGTCCCGTACGAACGCTTGGACGAATCGAACAGTAAGCATCGTCCGATCCATTCGTCCCGTACGAACCTATGGACGAACCCAATTTTGAGCTGTTCGTATAGCAAAAACTCATGTACGAATGGTATTCGTACTGTACGAACATCCCTTAGAAAAATTTTCTTGTCTGATGGGTTCTCCCTGGAGGACATATTCTTTATATCGTACTGTACGAAATAAATTCGTACTGTACGATCAGTTTAAAACATTTAAACTTTTTACTCCCCCATTGTGTGTGTGCACAGTTATCCAACTTACAATCACACTCTCTCAGACTCAAGAAAAAGAAACTCTCAGACTCAAGAAAAAGAAAAAATTTACAGACTTCATTTACAGTAAACAAGTGAACTTGAAGTCTTCAACAGTCTTGAGTGTAAATTTTCTGAAAAATACTTTAGTACACACAAACAAAAACTCAAATATATGTTAGAAGATGAATTAGACAAACAATAAACTTTTATAATCATCAAAAATATAAACTTAGATTAGAATTCTCATGAACAAAATGATTCACTCAAATCATAACAATCTCCCCCTTTTTGATGATGGCAAAACAACTATTGTTTGATAATATAAAAAAAATAGATCTTCTAACATTCACATTGATCTTCTAACATTCACTCAATGTATCCCCTTTAAATAAAAGATCTACACTCCCCCAAAATAACCTAAATCCCTAAAATTGACTTATCCTATCCTTAAGCTCCCCTTAAAGACAAATCAAGATATTTGAGGATAGACAAGAGAAGTGAAGAAAAGAGTGTAGAGCAACAAAGCACATACAAACATACAAAGCACATACAACCATACAATACATACAAAGCACATACAACCATACAAGAACATACAACCATACAAGAACATAAGTCAAACAATAAAGCTCTCCCCCTTTTGCCAACAGCAAAAAGAGCACTAAAAGATAGCTGAGAAATGGAATTATGTTAAATGAAGTTGAATTACAATATTGAAATGAGATGCAAAAACTAAAGACTCTAAAATGTTAGATTTCAAAGTATGTTAAGGATAAGAAAAGTTGATCTAAAGTAGTAATGTATTAGACATGTTTAGCAGTCTCAATTTTTGTATAGAAGGAGAGATAACATTATCAAAAATTCTAAGTCTAAAGTGATAACTATTGATTAGTGAAAAAGAGAATAAAAAACTAAAGGAAAGAATATTTAGCAACTTTGCGCATCATTTGATTTGATGACACACTTTGTATGTCTTTTTAGAGTTGGTGACATTGCGCATCTTTTGATTTGATGACATACTTTGTGTGTCTTTTTACATTTGGCGACATTGCGCATCTTTTCTTATATGGCATATTTTGTGCATCTTTTCAAGCTTTGCTTTGAATTTAAGATTCTTTCCAATAATATTATCTCTTTAGTCATAAATACAATAATAAACACAAAGATATAGAATGGGAGAATAATGTTAAAACAACAAGCATACATAATTTTAGACTAAATAATACATGTCTAAATAAGATTTAAAGAAGATCTCCTAATCCACACCACAACATAACGAAATCTAAAAATTTTGAAATTTTAAAGTTATGCATACTATTTTTATTGTAATATGAACTCAATTAACATTCTAGATCAGTAATCAACTATATTCAAGTGAATTGAAGTAAAAAAAAATAACAAGGCCATTCACTAACACAAAAAGAATAAACACAGAAATACTGGAATATTTCATTACTAATAACTTCACAACATACAACCATAGCAAGTTACACGTTTAAGGCACATCTCATATAAAGAACTTGCTAAAACATATTCAAAAAAAAAAAAAAAAAAAAAAACTCACAACAAAAACAACTTAAAACAGATAAAGAGTAACACAATCACATCCAAGCTAGTACTGAGAGGGACCCTGATCAGGAGGTGGTATACCATCGAACAACGAAAAATAGCTGTTAAGAGTAGCAATATTTGTGTTAACAGCATCAAACTGATCATCTTGTCTCTTCAAATGAGCCTCCATGTTATCAAATCGTTGGTCCATTCTATCAAAACGTTGGACCATGTTTTGATAGAAATCCTGTGAAGGTCCAGGTGCAGTTGAAGGTGCACCTGAAGGAGCAGTAGTAAAATGAGGCTCATCATATGAGCTGTCAGCTGTACCCTCTTTCCCAAATAATGCACTAAAAGAAGCATCAGTGAAGTATAGTGGGAGCTCTGAAGGACCAGAAGGATGAACTAGATTGTATTTTCTCTCTAGGATGTAACACACAACATGTCCTAAAGCAATATTTTTCTTCCTATTCACACTAGCCAACCCAATGTCAGACAGATAATAAATTTAATCTAAGATCAATTGGGCTTCATCTATAGGCTGACCAGTCATAATAAGAAATGTCGTTTAAGAAAGAAGTGGAGTCATATTAACTCGATCTCCTGCTTTAGGTATTATTGATGTCCTAAGCACATGTTGGATTATCCTAGCATTTTGATTCAACATTTCTACCCGAGCGACATGTGTAAGTATGCTTGCACCTCTAAGAACTTGGTTAATTTCAGACCAACCGTTTTCAAGTCTAGTGGAAAAGGTATGAGCTCTAATCCCTTGAGTTCTAAGATGAACATATTCTCCTAGATCCTCCTTAGTTATTTTAACCTTTTGTTTAAGGACATAAGAAGAGATGGCTGTATGATCCTCGTTAAAGGTCATGTTTGCCAGGAAAACATGAAACAAGTCCTTATTGAAGGCATAGATCAAGGTCAATAGAAAAGAAAACTGTGTCGAGTCAAAGAGGGGCATAACTGCAAAATGGATGTTTTCTTGCAGTAGAATGCGGGAAGGAGTAACCTTAGATGCAGTATACCTAAGGTATGCTTCCCAATTCTCCTCACTAACGAAATTTTCATCACATTCCCTTCTAGACGCCGAACGCCTAGCCACTCGTGCCCTTTTCCACTGCCAGACATTTTCTCTCAAGGCTCTAAAGGTTTCTAGATAGATAGTGAAATGAAAGAAAATGACCCACCTTTATATAGGAAAAACCTGATATCGTACTGTACGAATAACATTCGTACAAGACGATCCTAGATTTGTCCGGGACGAATGAAAATTCATCCGAGACAAACGAAAACAGTTAAAATGAAATAATTTTTAGTAAACTGCTCGTCCCGAGTCATCCTTTCATACAGGCTTTTTGACTTCCTGATCGTACAGACGATTACGTGTTCGTCCGGGACGATTAGAAAATTAAAGGTAGTTCAGGCGACGGTTAGGTTCGTCCCTCACACGAAACAACACATGGATCGTACAGACGAATGACATATTCGTACGTACGATCGCCAATAATAACTGCTCTAACTGTGTTTCCTCTCCTTTCATACAAATGAAATATGGGTACGATGACGTTATTATACAGTACGATGACATATCATACAGTACGAATAGAACTAAAAACCCCAACACTTCAAAAACTTGCATGCCTTTCAACATTCAAATAAGGAACAAACAAAAACATAATACATAATTCAAACAAGAAATAAAAATATAATAATGAAAACAAATCAACGAACAAACTAACAAATACAAAACAAATAGAAATACATTTGCAGAAAATTTTAATCAAACATTTAGATCTATCACACCTAGCCTTGTCCTCAACATGCTAAATGTGTCAAAGGCTAAGGGTTTTGTAAAAATATCTGCAAGCTGATCTTTAGTAGCCACATGATGTAGTTCAATTTCACTTTTTGCTACATGATCTCTTATGAAATGATGCCTTATGTCAATATGCTTGGTTCTAGAATGTTGAATAGGATTTTTTAAAATACAAATGGCACTAGTGTTGTCACAAAATATTGGAATGGTGCCTACTACTAATCCTAAGTCACTCAATTGTTGTTTCAACCAAAGCACATGTGCTACACAACTCCCTAAGGCAATGTACTCTGCTTCAGCTGTAGAAAGTGCTACTGAATTTTGTTTTCTACTGGACCAAGATACTAATAAATTTCCAATGAACTGACATGTTCCAGAAGTACTTTTCCTATCCACTCTACAGCCTGCAAAATCTGAATCTGAGTATCCAATTATATCAAAAGAAGAACTGTTCTTAGGATACCAAATTCCTAAATTTTGAGTTTCTAAAAGATATCTTAAGATCCTTTTTACTGCTGTCAAATGTGATTCTTTTGGATCAGCTTGAAATCTAGCACATAAACAAATACTAAACATAATGTCAGGTCTGCTAGCAGTCAAATAAAGCAAAGATCCAATTATTCCTCTAAACTTCTTTTGATTAACAGATTTTCCCTTTGGATCCTTATCTAATAGGACAGAGGAACTCATGGGTGTAGTGACTGGTTTAGCATTATCCATTTCATACTTTTTGAGGATTTCCTTAACATATTTAGATTGACAAAGAAAAGTCCCTTCCTCATTTTGCTTTATGCTAAAGCCAAGAAAATAAGTCAAATCACCCATCAAACTCATCTCAAATTTACTACTCATTGTTTTTAAAAATTCATCACATAAAGCTTTATCAGTTGATCCAAAGATGATATCATCCACATATATTTATACAATGAGTATTTCATTCTCAAATCTTTTCATAAATAGAGTGGTATCCACACTTCCTTTAATAAATGATCGATTTAATAAGAAAGTGCTCAACCTCTCGTACCATGCTCTAGGTGCCTGTTTTAGTCCATATAATGCCTTTTCAATTTGAAAATATGATTAGGGTATTTAGAATTTTCAAAACCTGGAGGTTGTTCAACATACACATCCTCCTCTATCACCCCATTTAGAAATACACTTTTAACATCCATTTGGTATAATTTAAAATCTTTAAAACAGGCAAAGGCTAACAAAACTCTTATTGCTTCAAGTCTTGCTACAGGGGAAAATGTCTCCTCAAAATCAATTCCTTCAATTTGATTATACCCCTTAGCTACTAATCTAGCCTTATTTCTAACAATTACTCCTGAATCATTCATCTTATTTTTGAATACCCACTTAGTCCCAACTACACTTTGATCTTTTGGCCTTTCAATTAATTCCCAAATATCATTTCTCTTGAATTGATTCAACTCCTCTTGCATGACCAATATCCAAAATTCATCCAAAAGTGCTTGTTCTATGTTTGTGGGTTCTATCATTGAAATAAATACTGAATGATTCACTTCTTTCCTCAAACCATGCCTAGTCCTAACTCCTTCACTTGGTTCACCTAAAATCAATTCTTTTGGATGACTCCTTACAAATTTCCATTCTCTAGGCAATTAGTTTTCCTCTTCTTTTTCAACTTTATCTTCAACATTTTGATTTTCAAGCTTTTGATTTATCACCTCAACCTCATCTTCATCCATCTTAGACCCTTTACTATCATAGGATTCATCAAAAATAACATGTGTGGTCTCTTCAACTATCAATGTTCTCTTATTAAAAACTCTATAGGATTTTCCAACACTTGAGTATCCTAGAAAGATTCCTTCATCTGATTTCTGATCAAATTTTCCTAGAAGAGTTTTATCATTATTATGAATGAACACTTTACATCCAAAAATATGTAGATGTGAGAGGTTGGGACTTCTACCTTTAAGAAGTTCATAGGGTGTCTTATTCAATTTAGACCTTATGTACACCCTATTTAATACATAACATTCTGTACTAACTGCTTCAGCCCAAAAATATTTAGGAAGTGAATATTCTGCCAACATGGCCCTAGCAGTTTCCACTAATGTCCTGTTCTTTCTTTCTACAACTCTATTCTGTTGAGGTGTTCTCGGTGCTGAGAAGTTGTGTTCAATTCTAAGAGATTTGTAAAAATCATTAAACATTTCATTTTCAAATTCTCCCCCACGATCACTTTGGATACTAACTATTTCAAAACCAAGTTTTCTCTGAATCCAAGTGACAAAATCTCTGAACTCATCAAATGATTCACTCTTATGATTCAAAAATCTAATCCAGGTGAATCTAGTATAGTCATCCATAATAACATACCCAAATCTTTTTCCTCCTAAACTTAAGGTACTAATAGGTCCAAATAAATTCATGTGAAGAATTTCTAGGGGCTTGCTAGTCCTAATTTCCTTGACAGAATTGAATGAGGATCTCACTTGTTTTCCTAGTTGACATGCATCACACAAGTGATCTTTAGTAAAATCTAATTTGGGTACTCCTCTAACCAGTTGCTTTTGAGTGATTTTCCTAAGATTTTTCATGCTAGCATGACAAAGCCTTCTATGCCACAATCATGATTCATCAGATACAGTTTTCAGACAAAAGGCAGTAGATGCTTTAACAGAATTAAAATCTAACATGTAAATATTGTTTACCCTATCACCATTCAAAACAACAGTTCCATTTAGACTAATAACACAACTTGTAGGTAAAAACTTAATATGATAGCCCTTGTCACATAATTGACTAATACTAAACAGATTGTGTTTCAAGCCTTCAACTAACAGTACATTCTCAATAACAATTTTTTTTGAATTTTCAATTATACATGTACCTACCACTCTCTTGGTGTATTATCTCCAAGCATCACTTTGCCTCCATTCCTGGCTTCTAGCGATATAAATTGACTTGTATCTCCGGTCATATGCTTTGAGCATCTGCTGTCCAGGTACCAAATACTCTCACGAGGTCTTTTGTGAGAGTGTTTCTATAAAATAATCAAACATTAGCCTTGGGAACCCAAACAAGTTTGGGTTCACCTCTTGATAACTTTAAACAAGATACATGTGTGATATGCTGTGGTTTCTGCACCTTAGGTCTCCATACTAAATGTGTTCTATACTTCAAAGTACAGGTATGGGAAATGTGTCCTAAACTACCACAAGAAAAACACTTTATCCCTGGAAAGGGATTCACTAATTTATTCTTCCTAAAAATTTTCTTTTTAGATCTTAAGTCAATGTTCTTGTGGTAAGATTCATGAAACTCTTCAAGCTTAGGTGGTATTTTATTTTCCTTAAGTGCTTTAATCTGAACTTTAAGATATGCATTAGCACTTTCTAAAATCGAGTTATCAATTTTCAACTCATGCTCTCTAGAATCCGATTCATCCATAAAAGTCTTAAAATCTTTTTCAAGTTCAGCATGTGATGATTTTAAAAGATTGTGCTGTTTGTTTAAATCATCATACTCATCCAACAAAGTCATGTGGTTGCTATCAATTAATGCATGATCTTTTCTGAGGATCTCATAATCTTTTTGCAGCTCCATGTAATCTAAATTTAACTTAGCATGCAGTTTCTTAAGTTTCCTATATGCAGAATGTATGTGTTCAGAAACTTCAAATAATTCTTCATAGCTTAAATCACATACCTCATCCTCATCTGAATGGTCGAGATTATCAGCCATTAAGCACAAATTGGTAACTTCCTCTTCTGGTGCTGTTTCTGATGAATCTGAAGCTGAGTCCGCCCAGAAAGCTCGTTGTACTCTCTTTTTACCCCTTCTATCCTTTGGTTTCTCCTCGGTCTTCTCCTTGTTAGGATTTCCTTTGAGATTGGGGCAGTCTGTCTTGATGTGACCTGACTTTCTACACTCATAGCAAATGACTTCATTCGAAGCCTTGACATTCTTCTGAAACTTACCCTTGTTCCAATTCTGGCGTCTTCTCTGCTTTCTTTTTAGGAAACTTTTAAATTGCCTCGTCATCAGGGCAATATCCTCTTCGTCCTCAGGTAGCGATTGATCACTTTCAGAGTCATCCACCTTTAAAGCAATGTTCTTCTCCTTTCGTTTCTCACCTGCATCAATCTGTCTTTGAGTCACCGATTGCTCATAAGCAATTAGTGATCCAAGAAGATTATCAACAGAATAAACATTCAAATCTTTAGATTCTGTTATTACAGTTATCTTTGCATCATATGTAGGAGGTAAACAACGTAATATCTTGTTAACTTTCTCAGCATTTGTTAACTCCCTACCTAAAGCATGCAATGAAGTGGCTATGTGTGTAAAACGAGTGTACATGTCAGAGATTGATTCATTCTGTTTCATACGAAAAAGTTCATAGTCGTGCAAGAGAATGTTCAATCTAGTTTATTTTACTTCATTTGTACCTTCATATATGATGCAAAGTCTATCCCAAATTTCTTTTCCTGATTTACAGGTAGACACACGCATGTAATCTTCCGATTTTAAAGCACAAAAGAAACTATTCAAACACTTAGCATTCAGTTGAGCTAGTTCACGTTTTTCTACAGTCCAGTTTGTAAAAGGTGTTTGAACTCTTCTTCCTTCTACAATCCTAGTTGGTTCAGTATAACCATCCTGAACTAACATCCACATACGATAGTCAAGAGATTGCAGAAAAGTAGACATGCGAGTTTTCCAAAAATCAAAAGAAATATTATCAAATAACGGTGGTCTAGTGATCGAGTATCCTTTCATAGTATTTCTATTTCCAAAATTAGACATGATCGAAATTTCAAACAGTATTTAAACCAGTTATTTTGAAATTAGCTCTGATACCACTTCAAAGTGCAAACAGGTTGTTAGACCTATTGCTCAATGTCCCTAGGCTAACCAAGAGGGGGGGTGAATTGATTCTTTTTAAAATTACTCTTGATAATTTAGAAAATTTAAAAGCTAATCGTACAGTACGATATAACTTCATACAGTACAAACAGAGATAATTTTTGCTCTTTCTTTTAAAACAGAAATTCAACCACAACGAGAATAAACTGCAGAAAATAGAAATGCAGAAAAATAAATAGTGAACAGAAAACACCAGAATTTATAGTGGTTCGGTCAAACACGACCTACATCCACTCCCTAGAGACTCCTTCTCTAGGTACTACACTAAAACCAAGTGACTCTCCTTTTGCCCCCACAGCAAGGCGGAGAAGCCTTTACAAACTCTCTTCCACCAACCCCGGTGCAGGAGAGTACCGTCGTCCTTTTCACCCTCCAAGTGCGGCAGAGAACCGTCATCCTTTTCACTCTCCAAGTGCAGCAGAGAACCGTCATCCTTTTCACCCTCCAAGTGCGGCAGAGAACCGGAATCCTTTGAACAATACTCTTGCAAAAGTCTCCAAGGAACTAGGAAGATGCTTGAAGAATAAGTAAAAGAAATCCTCTCAATTGGATAACCTTGTGAATCTCCTCATAATTTTCTCTTGAAAGATCTCTCAAAACTCACTCCCAAACACTCTCCCAATCACTCTCCTCTCACTTCCCAAAAGAATTTTCACAGAAGGATTTTTTCTTCAAACAGTTTTGAGTCATTTTTATACTTAGGACAGAAAAAACCGTCCAAAAATTGAATTTTCAAGTTAAGACCGTGCCGATCATCCCGTACGATCGACAATCATACTGTATGAATAGTTCAAAATTTTAAACAATCCATCCTGTACGACTCATCAGACGAACAAATCAGAGCCGTTCATACAAATAGTTCGTCCCGTACGAATACTTGGACGATCAAGTCAGTAAGCATCGTCCGAACACTTCGTCCCGTACGAACGCTTGGACGATCAAGTCAGTAAGCATCGTCCGAACACTTCGTCCCGTACGAACGCTTGGACAATCAAGTCAGTAAGCATCGTCCGAACACTTCGTCCCGTACGAACGCTTGGACAAATTGAACAGTAAGCATCGTCCGATCCATTCGTCCCATACGAACCTATGGACGAACCCAATTTTGAGCTGTTCGTACAGCAAAAACTCATGTACGAATGGTATTCGTACTGTACGAACATCTCTTAGAAAAATTTTCTTATCTGATGGGTTCTCCCTGGAGGACATATTCTTTATATCGTACTGTACGAAATAAATTCGTACTGTACGATCAATTTAAAACATTTAAACTTTTTACTCCCCCATTGTGTGTGTGCACAGTTATCCAACTTACAATCACACTCTCTCAGACTCAAGAAAAAGAAACTCTCAGACTCAAGAAAAAGAAAAAATTTACAGACTTCATTTACAGTGAACAAGTGAACTTGAAGTCTTCAACAGTCTTGAGTGCGAATTTCCTGAAAAATACTTTAGTACACACAGACAAAAACTCAAATATATGTTAGAAGATGAATTAGACAAACAATAAACTTTTGTAATAATCAAAAACATAAACTTAGATTAGAATTCTCATGAACAAAATGATTCACTCAAATCATAACAGCACATATTGATTGTACCTGATGGTGATACATACGTACTTATAATATTCTTAATATGCTACTAAATTTTGATAAATATTTTTCACCTAACATATTTTGTATAGGTTTTATCCGTCAAAGCAGCCGACACATAAAATATGGAAAGCAAGTATGATGCTCCTTATATTTCTTGGAAGAAAATCCCAAAAGAAGTATGCAACATGTGGTTCAAAGAGTTTGAGATTAATTATTATAAAAATATATCTAATATTATATCTTTTTTAATCAAGCTAACAAAATATTTTATGTTGTATATTTTTTAATACAGAAAGATTTTTATTGGTTGCCAAGCATAATAACAAAATCATAAAGAATTTTGAGAAGCACGGGTTAACTCACATACTAGACATGTTTAATGATATTAGAAAGTTAGGCGAGTGACCACTCTAGACTGGTGAGAGTTTATGGGGTGAGCTGACAAGTGCTTGGGGTAGCCCAGATTATACGAGGAGGAGGGACCAAAATAGATAGAACTCGGCTTCTGATGTTGGGAGCACGGGTAGTTCCCTCCATACCGGGGGCTCAGTTCAATATATTAAGCATATGCGATATTTGGTAAGAAATTTTAAAAGATTTTAATAATTTACTTAGATATGAATACTAATATAACTATATTGCAGAAAGAGGTGCTAGGTAAAGAGCCGATTATCATTGAGTTGCATAGTCATACCCATAAGCAGTAGGAGGACCAGTCATGGGTTGATGAGGGAGCAAGAAGAGCCTGTGTGAGTACATAAGTTTAATATTTTAAGTGTCATGTGTAATATACTTAATCTTGTATTAACTTTTGTAGGATGAGTATATACAACTTTGAGAGAGCCAGCTAGGAGCAAGTGAGGGATCTTCTTGGGGATCAGCAGATTATTCTGACTATTATACTTGGTCACAAGTGGTAGAAGGAATGTAGAAAGGTCAGGTTTATGGCTTAAGCTCATAAGCCCATGCATATGAGGGGCCCTTATAGCCAAGCTAGTACAAGTCAGGAAATCACAAGCTGACATACAGATGCAGATGCATGTGTAAATGCAAATGCAAAAAACTCAATTGTTGGATGAGCTACAGAAATTGAGGGAGCAGTTTAGTGGAAAGCAGGCAACATCAGTAGAGGAAGAGACTGATTTTGATTAGATGTTTTTTGTTATTACTGGATATTTCATTTATATGTTGAACATTTCATTTGTATGTATGTTTGTTTTAATGCCTGTTTTTAATTGTGCAACAAACAAACTTTATTTTTAATTTTAAATTGTTTGGTGAATGTTTAATGAATTTAGAATGATCAAATCTATTATTACATACATGTAGCATTTCTTTATGTTCAACGTCTGAATAAATATGATATATGTATATTTTTATGTAGGTTTGTTGTATTATAAAAACATAAGAGGGAGTGCTTTTCTTTTTGTTTTTGCTACAGGTTTCCATCAAAATATTTGCCAAAAAAGAAAATACGATGAAAATATATTATATTTCTGGTGGAAAATTTTACTAGAAGTTACGACGGATAAACCGTTAGTAATTTTTGTCAGTCTGTGTCCGGCGGACATTTTCGATGGTTTATCCACCTGAACATTCGGTGAAAATTTTTTGCCAGAATTTTTAGCAAATAAATCATCGGTAAGAGTGCCTCATAAATGACGAATATTACCACACAATTCTACTGAAATTCCATCAGCAAATTTGCCAGAAATATTTTTGATGCGCATTTTACCATCGACTGCATTTTCACCATAAATACATATTTTCTGGTGGAATTTTGCGATTTCCGGCTGATTTTGGCCACTAGTGATAAGAGATTTTCTTGTAGTGATATAACTGACACTAATGTCCTAAGATAAAAAGGCAAGTAGTTATTGCTAACATCGATCTTCATGAGCACTTATACTTATCTAACTCAAGATTCAAACCACATGATGTCTCCATAGCCTTAAACTATAACTGGACTAATGTCAACTTGACCCTAAGGAATTGTCCACTCAATATTTACTAGCCTCTTATCAGCACTATGATGGTGAATGCACATGTTATATAACATTTCCTTCAATATAATGTTATCCCAAAAGCTATAGAAAGAATCAATATCACTCCCCTTCTCTCTATAGTCACATATTATTGCATGACTGGCACTAATTATAATGCTATAGATATGATAATATACTATATTAAAAATTTAACCTCCTTTAAAAGCCCTAGAGCATGCCAAAAATAAAATCTAGCACTATGACACCAAATTGCTTACATTCTTGAAGCCAAATATAATCTCATGTACTCTACACCACTAGATTACATACCTTCCTATTTCACCAATAACTCATTTCACCTATTATATAGTGAAAGGCATATGTACACACATGTTAAGGAAGAACAAGAGGAAGAGGAAGCAAGGGGAGCCCCTACTGAGCATGTTCCTTGGGCATAACCATAAGCACCTCAGGCACCACAATACCCCCTTGACACTTGGACCAGGTAGTTTACTCGATTGAAGCTCAAATTGGACACACACATTCAAAAGTCCAATAAATAATAGGAGGCAATGCAATAACAACATCAGGAGGATAATGAATGGTTCTAGGAATAATTCCCACAACTATTTTCAACAACAACCACCACCACCTGATCAAGGTCTTTCTGAGTACTAGTATTGTTATTATGTGTTATTGTACATTATCTTCCCTTTTTTGAGATGTTAAAAGGGGGAGAATATTTGTTTTGTGTTGATATTCTTTTTCACTTATTTAGTGTTTGTAATTTTCACATTCTTCTTTGTACGAGTGTTAATGTTTAAGTGTTATTATTTTTTTCTTGTAATTTTTTATAATTAATTTTTAAAAAATCTTTACTATATTTCATTAATTTGTTTCTTTTTCTCTCATATTAAAATAATTGGAAGTATATAGAGCAGGGGAGATATCTAATCAAGTCATGAAATGAACTCATATTTTTTCATTTGCAAAAATTAACCAAAAATATTTGTCATTATTAAAAAGGGAGAGATTGTCAAATCTTGTGAGCCTGGCACTCCTTCAAGTTTTAATGATAACAAACATTTCTGGTTATGCTAATCCAAAATTTTAAGTCTTGTGTGCAGGTCATTTTTTTTACTAACATTTTAGGTTGAAGATAAATAACAAAGAAATAATCGAATAGGAAGAATGTGAAGCTAAAAAGTTATAAATGATCACTGTAGTGTATGTGTGTGTATATTTTTATTTTTTTATTATCTAAGTCATAAAATATAATATGTGCAAAATAATCAAATAGCTGAGCACACACTCACAAAGGGGAGCTATAGTACTAGAAATTAAAAATAGAAGTTACTAGATTTCTCTAAGAAATTGTATTGTATAATTTAAATCGTATTATTCAATTTAAATCATACTGTATAATTATTTACACCATAAATAATAAATCAAGTCGTAATTAAAATGAAAAATAGGGATTACTTAAAATAACTAATTGTACTGTATGACTTGCTTCGTAATGAATTACCAGTTGTTTCAAATAATCCGAGAGTTTTTCTGAATTTCTAAAAATAGGCAAAATTTGAATTTTGAACTACTCAAAATGTACGAATATTTTTAAATCTTTCCCATTTGGTGTCTGAAAATCTAGAAATCAAATTAAATCAGATAGCTTCTAGGACTCTTGCAGTACAATGTAAATCGTACAGTACAAATAAACACATATTAAATTCATCTAATCCACCTTTAGACAGGATGAATAAGACAATATTTGAATCAATTGTATTATACAATCATGATCGTATAGTCCGATCAAATAGATATTTGGTTTACAAATTTTATTCAGAATGAACTAGTCGTATTATATGATGGTGGTTTCATATTGTACAATCCAATCATAAAAATTAAATTAGGTTTTTCTTTAAATACCCACTCTTATGTTTTTAATAAAAAGAGAGTGACTTTTCAACAAGTGATTGCAGAGCATCTATTAAGAGGAAGACAAGGGTTCATTTTTTGAGAGCTTAGGAAACACTTGAGAAGAGAGAGAGAGAGAGAGAGAGAGAGAGAGAGAGAGAGAGAGAGAGAGTGAGTTTGAGAGAAAGCTCCTTGGTGGTGTCCAAGGAGTGTGTGAGGGGGATTACACGATTGTTTCTCTATTATACACTCAATTCCTCAAGGCTTTTTTTGTGTGAGGAGCTTTGAGTTTGGAGTGCTTATGAGTATTTAATGAGAGGATTTATTGAGTATAGTTGAGGAGGCTAGAGAGGCATCTCCACCGTGTAGGAAGAAGAAAGAGATAGGCATCTCCAGCTTGTAGGAAGTAGAAGAAGGGAGGCATCTCTACCATGCTAGGAAGCATAAGGAGGGAGTTTAGGCTTTTTGGGGAGAGAAGAGTTGTGTAATGTTCATTCTCCATCAGGGAATGAGGAAGGACTTCTCTATCTTGCTGAGTGCAGAAGAGTGCTTTCTAGTGAAATTTCCAAGAATGAGGATCTTGGAGAGTAGATGTAGGTCTGGGGATTAATCCACTGTAAAATTTGATTTTCATTTTTTTCTTAGTACTTTGCTTTACTTACTTGCATATTTTAACTTTATTGCCTAGATCTGCTCTTTGTTGTAAGTGTTCTTCATTTCAAGATTAAAAAGAAAATTTTCTAAATTTTAAATTTCCATATAAAACTATCATGTTAAGCTTTGTTGCTCTCAAAGTGTTTTGAAATTAAAGTTTTAAAAATACTGCCTACTGCTATGTGAATATTTATTTATTTGAGCAATTTGATTGAATCTCCACATGGATGAACTTACTCTGCTTTAATATTTCTACTTCATTAATGGTGGTTATACTTATTAATAGTTTGGGTTGGTTGATGTAGCGTACTGAGCGGTGGTTGCTCATGATTGCTTTCTGCAATTATTTCAAGTCAGGGTAAAGGGAAGGGGCAAGCTAAGTAGATGAAGGTTGCCAGTCTTGAGATTTGAGTATGTATAGGTATGACAGATGATTTTGATAGTCATGACTTTTTGTTGTGTCCTGTACTATTTGAGCCATATAATATTTGTAAATAATTATTTTGATTATAAATATTTTTGAGATAAATGAAAAAGCTTTTGTTGATGAGTATTTTATGTTAATTGAAGTTTTAGGGGCTCTTTGGTTAGCAAAAGGTTTGAAATTTTTTGAAATTTTCTCCAAATTTGATTCTAGAAATCTATTCCTATCACCATCGGCACTGTATGACCCATTCTATCTGTGAGTTATACCGGGCTGGGTTGTGACACTCATAATGTTTCAAATTTTGTAATATTTTCTTCTAGTTTTTTTTTTACTTTTCATTATAAATTACATTTATGTGAATCAATATATACATATAAGGTGTAAGTGAGCTGAGCCAGTTCAAACTCAACTTGCTAACGAACCCATAATTCAAGATTATTAAGCCACAAACTTGAGCTTGCATATTTAATGAGCATGAATTTTAGCTTAACAAGGATTGATTTAACGACTTGCGAGCTAGCTCATATATTCAACAGCTCATTAATAATAATAATAATAATGGCAACACAATCTCCAACTCATAACTACTATAAGGACTATAGAATCCCTCTAACCAACATGAATGAATTTAACGAAAAATATCAAAGTTGCATTGCTTTATCAATGCATTTATGAAAAAGGATAAAGCTAATTTTCTTCCTCATCTATCCCATTGTGATTTCTTCTTGTCCAGTTATTTTTCACGTTTTTGCCTTCTCCAATGATTTCCACCATGACTTTTTCTTCTCCAATCCTTGTTCACATCGGTGCCTTCTTTAATGAGCTCCCATAGTGATTTACACTTTTCTAGGCACTGGTTATGTCGATGCCTTTTTTGGCAAGCTCTTATGACGACTTCTTGCTCTTCTTCTTTGGCTCAATTTGACGAGCTGACTCATGACATCATCTTTATTGTCACAAGTTGAGCTCAAGCTTAAGTTCTAGCTAGTAAGCAGGCACACAAGAAGAACTCAAGTTAGGCATAACGCGAGATCAACTTGACTCATTTATACCTACACACACACACACACACACTTACATATACATACATATAAATTGGTCTATGATCAAGTCAAGTGTCTTAATGAGAGAAATCCAATGATCTTGGATCACTCAATTTTAAGCTTATTAAGGAACTTAAATACTAAAAAATAGTGTTTGATCGAGGGAATCAACATAGGCCTTTTGGTGGAGTTTTTTGAGAGGCTAGATTTATTAAAATACAACTCCCAAAGCTATAAAAAAGCCTCCCACTTATCATATGAAGGGCATTGGGAGCTAAACCTGGATTTAAAAATGGAGAAAATTTAGGAGATCTAAGGAACTCTAAAGTTTTACTTAACATTCATTATCGATGATCATTTCTAGCATAGTCACATAACAACCATTACTCAATTATTATTTCCCTACAACTGTTACTTGACTGCCATCACTTGATCTCTATTGCCTATCTTCTAATTTATGTCCGCCATTATTTGACAGCTAAATCCTATCCATTGTAGCCCAACCATCGACATCAGTTCCATCATCTGACAACCATCATTGGGCCATCATAATATGTTTGAAACTATTTGATCATCGCCATCACCCTCTACTACTTATCCAAAAATCTCCATGGCAAACAAAGGAGACCAAGATAGTGTTCTCAACTTTCTAATCTCGCCTTTCTCAATTGAGGGGAGAAGCACACTTTTTAATTCCTATTCATATAGTATATTAAGTCAAATGTGCTGGACCCCATGTTTTTTTTTTTCTTTCAAGATTTTCACATAAAAATTTTGTATTTATTACCAACTTATTTTATCTATGTGCTTCATGGGTCTTCAAGCACAACAAATAGGTTAAACTATCTCACAATCAATTGCCAAAAAAGATTATAGCACACAACAACTATAAATAAAAACATAAATAGAATAAATGAAATAAATTATAAGATACTAATTAGTCAATCTCAATTTTTATTTGTGACATACGCTTAGTTTTATTATAACTCCCCACATAGAATTGTATTGTATAAAAAAAAAATCCATGGAGCTGATATATCTGGTATATCATTTTGGAATAATAAATCAAGTTATTTGATCCCCTCGTGTAAATATATAAGAGTTTTAGAAAAAAATTACTTGACACCCAAAATACGTCTATTTGCAAAACTCACACATATGTTATTGTTTTAACTATTGATCTTGTGTATTTGTATGTGCTATGATTAAATCGTTAAGAATTAGATTAAGATCTCATTTGAGAGCTTAAATTTGTCTTTTCTGTTTCGAAATGACAAAGTTATTTTTAGGTTGCTGTTGTATGTGACATTTTTGTAAAATTACTTTTTACGGAACTTTAGTTTTGTACTATTTTCAAAAGCTTTATAGTATTGGCTTCTCCGTTAGAAACATCCATTTTCTCAAACAAAGTCTTTAAAACTATCTTCTATAAAAGGCATGGGCAACCAAACGAAGCCTAAAATAAAAAAAAATGCTTATTAGAATTTTATAATGAATTTTGAAATTTTGGTAAAAATTTAAAAAATGAGTGTACGAGGGTATTAATTTCATAAATAAACAGATTTTAGTATTACTATATAATTTTCTTAAAATGGTATGATATTCATAGGGGTGTCAATTTCGGGTCACAGGTCTGGTTCGGGTCGAACCCGGAATGACCCGCATTCAAACGGGTCTACCCTAACCCAACAATGGTAGGAAAACGGGTTGGAAATCTGAACCCGGACATGACCCGACACTGGAAGGTGGGCTCGGATGCAGGCGGGTTCGCGCGAGGCTGATGCGGGCTGGTGCGCGTGGGGCAGAGGCGAACGCGTCACGAGCGGGCTGGCTGCAGGTGCGCGCTGAGCGGACACGGGCGGGTGCGCTGGCATTGATGCGTGCTGCGCGGGCAGCCGCAGCAGGCGAGCGGGCAGCCTCGGGCGAGCGTTCATGAGCAGGCAGACGCGGGCAGGTCTGCAGGCAGGCCGCGATAGGGGGTGGGCAGGCTCGGGCAGGTCCGCGAGCAGCCGTGCAGGCTCGAGTAGGTCTCCGGGTAGCCGGGCAGTCATTTCAAATGGATTTCCGAGTTGACCCGACAACTCGTTGGGTCAACCCGAACCCGACCCGTTTTTCAAACGGGTCGAATCCATGAACCCAAACCCCGACCCGTTTTGGAAACGGCTCGGGTCTAACCCGAAATTTCTGAGTTGGGTTCGAATCGGATTTTCATATCGTGTCAGATGTTGACACCCCTAGATATGCATCTACATCCTATAATATTAACATATAAGAGATAAATATTATCTTTTGTTTATATTTACTAGTAAATCCATTATTATAATACTTTCATGTTAATTTGTCCACTTAACTAAAGCATCTATCTTCACCGTCGTCCCGGTCTCTCGTTCTGCCTCAGCAGTTTGGTTGTCCTCATTGCCATAGTTGTCAGCCCTTCATCACCCTCCTTTTGCGGCGGAAGGCGGGCACTTTGTTGAACATCGCTCGCGGAACTTTAACTTTTAAAAAGCCGCACTGACCGGGGAACTAGGGTTTTGGGGTCCGGCTGGTTGAAAGCCCTGCACACTGGCCATTGCACGATGTATCCACCATTGGCATCTTGACTGCTCTTGTTGTTTTTTATTGGTTTCATTAAAGCAATGACAAGTGACTCTTGCGTTGACCTGATCTCCACGTTATGCCGTGCGAGTGGTTTCTTAGTCGGGCTTATTGTCACGTTTTTCAGGTCTGGGGCTCTTTTCCAGGATTTCTGCTGTCAGTTTGATCTCGGGCTCCTTCCTATCCTATGAAAGAGGGAGAATTGAGGGGGGTAAGGTATGCGCAGTATGCTTGTAACTGTGCCTTTCTCTTTTACCAGATGATTTTATTGCTGGGCGTAACTGTAGAAGTGCTTGCATGTAGTTGGTTGCAGGCTTATCCTGTAAAAGTAACATGCATTTTTTGTTTAATCTTCATTGGTAATTAGTTATCAAATTCTCAAGTAATGATCTTTAAGGGGATGCTTGGTGTACCCTATTTTAGGCAGGATTTAAACAAGATTTGGCATAAATCCTACCAAACAGAGTTTTGGGACTTTAAATACTACTATTTTGATAAATTCAATTTCAACTCGGTTGTTTGTTAAATCTGGTATTTGTTAATCCCACTTTTCACGGGATTTAAAGGATTTAAATATTTCTTCCCCTCACAAATCCTAAATCCTAAAGTAAATAGGTTGACAATTTATAAGGATTTACTACACTTTTATAGTTGTCATGCCAAGCAAATTTCTGATTTTAATCCTATAAACATTTACTAAATCTAGATTGACAGGATTTACAAAAACCTATTTGAGTGAAATCTTACTTGTAGCCAAACAGCCCCTTAAGGCTACCGTATAAATGTGGTTAACAACTTGAGAATTGCTAGAGATGCCAGTAGTCATTCTTACTGCCTTATGAATTCTGCAGTCTTCTTGTGTGCTTGGATCATGTACTTATCTTGCATCCATTGGTTATTCTCATTAGCCACCATTTTCTACTCAATTTAATCTTTCAAAATTAATGGCTTCTTTATCACTTGCAAGGATCTCTTTTGTATGATAGCTGGGACTTTTTGGCACAATAAACTTTATTTTCAATCAAAATTTCTTCCTGTTCAGTAATTTTTTAGATCTTTGAATCCTTTATAAATTTTTAGGATTCTCTATCAAGGGAATAAAGCAAAATAATAAAATCTCTATGAGATTGTAATCTGTTTGATATGTTAAGCTTATTGTACTTCATAAATTTGTTCATTATTTATACATATGTAATTTTGATTTCAGAAAATTTGCAAGCGGTTACTAGGCATTGTGGGCATGGCTACTGCAAATGCAAGTACTAGCTCAAAGAATGGTCCGTATCTATATGCCTTGTGTTTTACCAAGCACATAGACCATAGGTTTTCTCTAATAATGATTTTGTCTTTCTAGCTAGGAAGAAAGAAGTAAAGAAAGAAACTGGACTGGGTTTGACCTATAAAAAGGATGAATCTTTTGGAGAATGGTACTCTGAGGTAAAGCAGGGTTGGGGTTTTTGATGGTTCTATTTCATTTGCCATAGAATTTTCTTTTTGTCACTATAACATTTGCTGGCTTTTCAGGTGGTTGTTAATAGTGAAATGATTGAGTACTATGACATCTCTGGTTGTTACATCCTACGACCATGGACAATGTCAATTTGGGAAACCATGCAAGTATGTGTTTGATTTCGCTATTCTAGTTCATGGTTTTGATTATCATATTTAATTATTGATAGCACCACTGACTAGGTAATGGATACCTAATGCAAGCATTTTTTTAAAAAAATATCTCAAGCAATCAAGTTTGTCAACGTGCAAAGCTAAACATGACGTGCAAATGGTTTTTTGGCATAAGTGCGAAACATAAAGAAAGCACACACTTCAATAAAGTAAAATGCATCTATATCACACAAAACAAACATATTATGTAATTAAGCTAAATCTTTAGGTCTTGAAATTATTAGACAAATTATGAAGCATTGTGTGCCATGAAAGCAAAATGAAGTGATAAAAAGTTGAAAAATAGAAATAGATATGAAGGTTAAAGAATCCCCTGATTCAAAAATCAAAGAAGAAAGAATTGAGGATATAAAGACTAATGTGTTGAAATAATACTTGGAAATCAAGGATACTCGTGAGATTAAGAAGAAACAACTTTGTGTAGAGCAACAAATGATTTAAAGTATGGCAATGAATGACTTAGGATATAGAAATGAATGACTAATCGTATAAAAACAAATGACTTGTGTAGAGGAGGCCACAATGTTGGATCTGTTGTGTGAGAATCAAGAAGCTACATTGATGTGCTTGTGTGATCAAGATAGAGGAACCTTGAGAGTTGCATGCCAAGAGCAAGGAAAGCGAGAGATTGAGAGTTTGTGTAGGAAGGGAAAGTGAGAGATCGTGTGGGATTCAAGTTTTTTTTTTTGGCACTCTATATTTCAATAGAATGTGTAACCCAACAACTATAGTTGAACCAGTACCTGTGGTTAAATTGGTGAGATTGAGACTTCAACAAGATGGGATTCCTAACATGCGTGTGTTGCATGTTGTATGGTCAAGCATGGAGCATTGTGATGTGCGCACATCATCATACTTCGTTACATTCGAGTCATTGCAATAGAGAGCATTGCTTCTTTGCATTGCAATGCTGCCTTTCAAAGGTGCGCTTCAAAGTATGCTTTTAACAACACTACAAGTAACAAGTTCTACTTTAATGAGTTAAACAATCATGATTTTTTTCTAGCAATGTGAACAGGCATTCATCACCATGTTTCTTGTCCAAACAGTTGAAAATTTCAGTCATCTTTTCGTATGTCAAAATCTTTGTGAAGTTTCAAAATTTATTTCTTACATTAAAAATATAACTTTATTAACTGTTTAGTCTCCTTCATTTCACTAGTGCATATGTAATGAGTAGTGATGTTATTCATATTGCTTAATTTTTGCATATAAATTAAGATATATTGCTATTTGTATATTGCTATTTGTCTTGGTTCAATCTATACGAGGTTGTTTTTGAATGCCAAGCCTTGTTTTATGTGATTTGATTGAGTTGTTATATAATTTTTGTGTAGAGATATGATATTTCACGTTAAATATATTGTGAGTGTCATCTTAAGTTAAATTAAATGTACTTCATCGACATACATGTCAACTCACCATGGAGCATGGCGCGGCGCGGTGTGGCGTGGCGCACATAAGACGCTATTTGCTTGGCGTGGCGCGATACATCAAAGTAGCGCGTGCCATTTGGCCATGCATGGATAATGGCGCATGGTGCAAATGACGCACGTTATTTTGTTAACATGGTATAAATTTCAAATTATAAATTAGAATTAATTTTTTTAATATTTACATATTAATATCACAATTAATTATTAATTAGTTAAATATCAAATTAATAAAACATAAAAAAAATTTAAAGGATTTTATTTTTTTTTTAGAATTTAAAGCTGTCATTTTTGCTATTTGGCGGGATTTAGGTTAAATTATGCTTAAATCCTGAGCAAATCTATTGATATAAGTTTCTATAGGATTTAAAATTATCTTTTTTGCTGTTTAGCAGAATATTTATGCTTAAATTTTATTCTAATAAACATATTATTTGCTATTTAATGGTATTTAATATATATATATATATATAATTATTTTATACTGTGCGCCATGTTTAAAATGGCGCGCTATGTGCCATAGCTATACGGAGAACTTTGCGCAATGCTGCGTCATTTTCCATTAACAAGTATGTTCATCGAGTAATATTTTAGAAATTGACATCTTATAAAAAATGCAAGGTGCCAACCCTTGCATTTTACTTCAGGCAATTTTGGGGCTAGACAATTTAATGGCACCTAGATAGTATTCTTGTTGTTGTGCTAGATTTATTCGAGGTTTGGCCTGCCACCCAAATGTTTTTGAAATAGAAAGCCTAGCCTGACCAAGTGCCTGGTCTTTATTGGAAGCCTGAGTGGACCCTAGTCTTTTGTTAATATAACTTATAAAATTTAAGTTTTGGAGAGTTAGGGGAGGCTAGAGGAGCGGAGAGCTTTAAGGAAGTCTTTCAAAGCATAATGGGTCTTAGAAGTTTATTTAAATCATTAAGAAAAATAGAAAAAGTAGAATTGTGGTGATTTATGTGGCTTATGCCATGGACAACAATGTTTGATATAAGCTACTTGCAAGAAAGATTGATGATACCAATAAGTAGAAGTGTGGTCTTGGAAGTCCCACCATGGGCGTACCTATGCTATTATTAGAAATGTCAATTGTGGTTGCTGTGTTTATTATTGCGGCTTATGCTATTGAGAATATGGTTTGATGAAGGTCACTTGCAAGAATAGTTGCATTTGGTGCAACTAACCTTACATATTGACTCTGATTGGGGTACAAAATGATCTAAGGGAGAGGCCTGGAAGCTATATGAGGGAATAATTGCTTCTGCATGATGGTGGGGAGTTTACCATTAGGAATATATAAGTGTTGTTGGTTTTGGGCGAATGTCGTTTTTTCAAATGTAGACAATTTGAGAGGTTGACTGAGAGTGGGGAGTTTCTATGCTTGAATGGGACATTGAGACTTGAATGTTTGCTTTGGGAAACTTTTAATACTAGGTTTTATTGTCATCATTAGTCTTATCATAATTATTTAGGGTTGTATTACTGAATCCTTTCGTTACATATGTTATTTTTAAGTGCTGTTTTAGGAGTTAAACTTGTTTTTTACACAACTTATATCCATGTAATGTTTAAAATTCTGCAATCGGGTATTGAAGTATTTTATATTTGTGAGGCAAGGTATAAGACTTGAGGCATAAGCTTAAAAAAATTGCACACAGTTAAATTATAGTTAAGAAGTAATACATTAGTATCCTAATTCACTAATATATTAAAAAATACATTTTAACATTCTAACATATTAAGGAGTAACAAACTACAAAAATATCAAGTAACAAACTGCGCAAAGTATTAAATAACAAATTGTGCAAAATAGAAGGGTAATTGATGAGGACATCAGCAGGAGATTTCGACGCGTCTATCATCGGAGGAATCGTAGATCGACGGCTACGATTCGGAATCTTTATTCATGATGCATTTTATATATTTCTTGTATTTATATTTCAGTTTTTACCATTATACCCTTGTGAGGGATTTCTTTTATGTTGTAGCCTTGAGGGCATTTGTGTCTTTGAGCTTCTTTTATTTTGGAGGCCTATATATTAAGGCCATAGTCTTTGTATTAGGAATGATTTGATGAATGAAAATTTTTAGCTTTTGGTTCAATTTTTTTTGAGATTGTGAGAAGGAGAAGTCCCTAGGAGAGGGCAAAAGCAATACCCATCAGCCGTCAGAAGAGTCCGGGCTCACGGTCCACCTCCCCATCCCATTCCCCACCGCCGGCCAACTTTTCCTTCTCTTCCAACCCTTCGGCCTCCTCCCATCCCCACCCCAAACCGCTGGTCAAATCCCCCCCTCCACCTCCTCCACTGCCGGCCTCCCTTCTCACACCCAACCCACGACCCAAGCCCCACCACCGAGCCCCTCCCCCACCGAACCCAAGACCCACCGTCTCTCCCCTAGCCGCCGGCCTACCTAGTCCCAAGTCCTTGATTTCAAATTCGAATTGCCTCCTAAACACCTTCCTAAATTATCCAAGTATTGATTTGGAAAGTTTCTTAATTTGAATTCAAATATATTTGAATTCAAATATATTTGAATTTCAAATCCTTTCCTAATTGATAAATCTAATTTAGGAAATCTCCCTTAATCACCTTAAATATGAAATTAATTCAGATTTGATTCTCCAATCAACAATTAATGCAAGGGTCCACATACATCGAATGTGGACACCCTTTTCCCCTCTTCCTTTGGCCGGGCCCCCTCCCTCTCCTTTTCTCTCTCCAATTAATTCCCCTCCCATTAATTAAAACCCTTTAACCCCTCACATAAGCTGCCGCCCCCTCTCCCCTCTCTCACTTAATTAATCCTTCATTAAGGGAGATTTGAATTTTAAATATTCCCTCCTTTTCCAATTACAAAATCTGAAATTAAATTCAGATTTTTATTGTTCGCTTTTTCCTTCCACCCAAACAAAAAGCTGAAATTCTAGAGGCCTCCTCCCTTAGTCTTGACCGAAACCCCCAAGCCCTTCTCCCCTCCATTACCTTTCTTCTCCCTTGCTTCGCATACATCCCAAGGAAGAAGATACACTACCACTTAGCCTAATTCTCCCATGAATGGTCGATCCTGAACACGATTCTGGATTCGTGCTTGATCTTCAAGGACGAGTAGATATCCTCCGGTCTCCCTTCTTCAACCTCAACTTGGATATCGACGACACTGTCGACGACTACGTTGACCGAATCCTTTTCACCTGTAGACGTCGGCCATCGAAGAACATCAAAACTCCGGCCAGTGGCAAGTTATCGGACATCCACCAACTTCTTCCCCTTCGGCTAACTTTTTGTTGAGCAATACCACAGGTGTTTGCTGTCTTTTGGTGGCATATCTAAGTTTGCTAACATTATTCTTCCGCTAAACCACATTAAGAGTGAACATGAGGAAAACTCAAGGTGAAACTTTCTATTTGTTAAACGGTAGATTTTTTTTGTTTATGCCATTAGCTTTACTATAATTTTGTTGTTATTTTAAATTGTCCTGTTAATCTTTCTTGTAACCGCATGCCAAAGCATAACTACAACTACGAATTCCTAGAATCTAATCTTGGTGAAATATTAAATTTAAAATTAGCAAAGCTTAACAACTTGTTATTAATTTCTAAGCAATTCCTGTTTCCATATATGTTTCACATCAGTAATACACAAATCAAAGCAATATAAGATATCAAAGTAAGGAGTAAGAACTATAGTATACCGTTTGAAAATATGTTTAACCAATAAATTTATTTTTTTCACTCATATTGTTCAACATTCAAATAAGAATATTATAAAGTAACTAATTAGTCCTCAACACTCTTAGCACTCAAGCGGTCTTCATTTGAGTCATCATCATAATCAATAACTTTTAACAATATGTTTAACACAATAAATTTAATTTTCTCACTCATACTATTCAACATTTAAATAAGAATATAACAAAGTAACTAATTATCCCTAAGCACTCTTAGCACTTAAGTGGTCTTCATTAGAGTTATCATAATAAATAAATTACTCCCTTGCCTCATATTCAGTTGTGTCGATGTTCTCTCAATCTCAATTCAAAATTTAACATTTGAAAATATGTTTAACACAATAAATTTATTTTTCTCCCTCATACTGTTCAACATTCAAATAAGAATATAACAAAGTAACTAATTAGTCCTTAGCACTCTTTGCACTCAAGCGGTCTTCATTATAGTCATCATAGTAATGAATAACTTGCTTCCTTGTCTCGATGTTCTCTCAATCTCTCTTTCTTCGATCTTAGTTATCTTCCTCTTCCCTAGTAAAAAGATAATCAATAAGAAATTAAAAATATTATTTAAAGTTTGAAACAACTTCAAATACCTAAATTTTTATAGATATTAGATATTTTCATTTTTTTATTGCTGGTTTGTGTTAGATATATTTGTCTTATTTTGTTCCTATCAAAGAAATCAAGAACATGTTATTGCAAATCGGATGGTATGACATCATTATCATCATCCATAAACTGTCCACGATCTTACAAAGTAAGGAATCCTCATCATCCTTTGAAGCCTTTTTTTTATTTATTTCAATCTCTTGTTGTACATTGTACATATCGAGGAGTTCATCTTAAAGTAGTCAAATGATTTCTCTTTTATGTATGAACTTGATTATCTTTACTCTAGTTTTTCTCACATCTAGATGATGAACATGTAAATCGCAATACTATTATAGCAACTTGCTGTGACTTTGGAGTGCCATCATCAAATTGGATTCACCATTCAATTGAATTTAAAGTAATACAAATGTTTGTTAGAATTGAGTCATCCTTATTTTAATTGATAAATATTAAAAATTACTTGGAGAACATTTTGCAACTATATCTTTGGCTTGTTTTAATCCAAAGAATCATTCTTTGTTTCTAAATGGTGCAAGTTGCTTATTAGTATTCACCCTTTCAAGTTGAGTCAGCTATCAACCTATCCATATAATAGTATAATCCTAATTTAATCCTGAATCTCAGGATTGGTAGACTTATTCTCAGCATTTTGGAAGTGAGGATTAAGATATATTTAATAGCATGCAAATGATGATAGAGTTGAAACTCTTACTTCTCATTAATTATTTCTCAAATCTCCTTATAGCTGAATTGATGTAACCAAAGGTTCAAGGGAACCCTTAGTCACAAAAAGAAAACTACTATAAAAAAAAGATAAACTTTCTAAAACATGTAGGAGCACACACAAAAAACACTTAGAGAACTAAATCATAGATAATAACAATTTAAACCACACATAAAAAAACCTAAAGAAGCTTTTCCATTCATTTGAGAAGAAAGATACAAGCGGCATCGAACTTGCGTAGAGAAGAAAGAGGTTAGAAGCCAAGACGAAGGAGAGGACAAGCTCACAAGCTTTCCTAGAAGAAGGAGAAGACGAAGAGGAACAAGCTCGCAAGCTTTTCCTAAAACCCCGAGGTTTTTCTTTCCAAAAATAAACACATATCTCTCTTTTTTAACACTCTAAAACATCACATATTTATAGGAGAAAATAAGCAGCCAAACAGTCCTAAATGCCTCCAACCAAACCAATCAGAATAGGGTAAATGGAAGGCTAGCAGGCATCCAGAAACAACAACCGAAAAGCCACACAGGAAACCAAGAAACAGCCAGGGGAGGAACCGAAGGGACAGCATAGGAATCGGAACCAGCAACCAGGGACAGGAACATGCCACGGGAAGGAGAACTAGCCACGGGAAAAGAGGAGACAGGGAGGAAACCGAAAGGCCACAGAGAAGGGAAGAACCAGGACTATATCCATAATGAGCTAAAGAAAAGATAAGTAATAATGAGCTGATTACATAGCAGCTCCAAACAGCAAAACACCAAACAACCATACACAATAATGGGCCAAGCCCATTAAGCTACAATCAGCCCACCAATTAATTACCCATGGAACTTGGATAAAAACCAAAATCAGCCCAAGAGCAAGGCACCAAATAAACCCAAAAAGAAATTAGCATTTTGTTTTGAACCCCCCCCCCCCCCCCCCCCCACCTTTGCCTACATCAAATTCTCCCCTACTTGAAAATTCTCATCTCCTGAAGAGATGACTTTAGAACCTTCCTGACGAGTTGAAGGCACTGCATCCAATTTTTTAATTAAAGCTGTGTATTTTCTATGAATTTCTTCACATTCTTGCTCGAACTGAGCTTGAAGTTGATTCTTCTTCTTTTCATATTTTTTATCACACATCATTTTTTCTTGAAGCTTGTAAAGTTCGTTCTGAATTGGATCTGTAGAATTTCCTTGCAACGGAACCCATCAGCTGGTTGGAATTTGGACTTCAAAATTACCTGGCTGATTTTTACCCACAACTGACTCAATGTTTTTGTCTTTTTTCATTTTTTTAAAATACTAAAACAGGACACAAGACACAAACAACCTAGGAATATACTAACCTAGGCTCTGATACCAAATTGATGTAACCAAGAGTTCTCTAAAAGAACTAGGGAACCCTAGGTTACGAAAGAAAAGAAAAATAAAAAGTCTCCTAAACAAGTGGAGAACAAAAACATGACAACAAAACATCACAAAATACTTACAATAAACTTTCATAATAAATACATAACATTTCCTTGATTACTTGAGAAAAAAGATACAAATGGAGTGGTATTTGCGGAGAGAAGAAGGAGGTAAGAAGCCAAGACGAAGAGAGGAGTAGCTCGCAAGCTATTCTAGGAGAAGGGAAGGAGAGGAGGCATAGCTTGCAAGCTATCCTCAAAACCCGTAGGTTTTGTTTCCAAATATTTTCTTCACCCAAAATCTACTCTCTCAAACTCTCTAAAACAGTCCTATAAATAGTTGAAAAGAGGAAGCCAAACAGCCCCTAAACCTACAGCCGAACCAACCACAAAACAGGAGACAGAAGGCCAAAAGCCACTACTGGATAGCACACAAATAGCCACACGGGAAGCAGAACAGCCACGGGAGAAACAGCCAGGGGAGGAATCGAAGGGACATCACAGGAAATCGAAACCAGCAGGAGAACCGGAACAACCAACCCAAAAAAGGAAGGAATCAACCATGGGAATCAGCACCAGGAAGGAAACCGAAGGGCCAAGGGAAGGGGGAAGAACCTGGACACTCATTAATGAGCTGAAACAGATCCAGAAACAGCTCCCAAAACAGCCAAAAAACTGAGCAGCCAAGCCCAATCCAAAAAGTAACCAGCAGCCCAAAGACCATAAAATTTATATTTTATTTTGACCCCCCCCCCCTGCATGCATCAAATTCTCCCCCACTTGAAAATTCTCATCTCTTGATGAGCTTGAATTTGAATCTTCCGGATGAGTTGAAGGTGCCACCTCCAAATCCTGAATCAAGGCTGCATATTTTCTTTTGATTTTTTCTCTTTTATATGACAAATACAAAACTAAACAACTTACAACAAAACTTTCAACTTCCACTTGAAAACACTTACAAACTTTTATTAGACCAAGACACCACGACTCAAGACGTATTGATAACAAAGACTCACATAACAAACCTAGGATATACTAACTTGCTCTGATATTAAATTGATGTAACCAAAGGTTCAAGGGAACCCTTGGTCACAAAAAGAAAACTACTATAAAAAAAAGATAAACTCTCCGAAACATGTAGGAGCACACACAAAAAATACTTAGAGAACTAAATTATAGATAATAACAACTTAAACCACACATAAAAAAACCTAAAGAAGCTTTTTCATTCATTTGAGAAGAAAGATACAAGTGGCGTCAAACTTGCGGAGAGAAGAAAGAGGTTAGAAGCCGAGACGAAGGAGAGGACAAGCTCGCAAGCTTTCCTAGAAGAAGGAGAAGATGAAGAGGAACAAGCTCGCAAGCTTTTCCTAAAACCCTCAGGTTTTTCTTTCCAAAAATAAACACATCTCTCTTTTTTAACACTCTAAAACATAACATATTTATAGGAAAAAATAAGCAGCCAAACAGCCCTAAATGCCTCCAACCAAACCAATCAGAATAGGGTAAATGGAAGGCCAGCATGCATCTAGAAACAGCAACCGAAAAGCCACACAGGAAACCGAGAAAAGCAGCCACGGGACAAACAGGCAGGGGAGGAACCGAAGGGACAACATAGGAATCGGAACCAGCAACTAGGGGACAGGAACAGGCCACGTGAAGGAGAACCAGCCACGGGAAAAGAGGAGCCAGGGAGGAAACCGAAAGGCCACAGAGAAGGGAAGAACCAGGACTATATCCATTATGAGCTAAAGAAAGATAAGTAATAATGAGTTGATTACATAGCAGCTCCAAACAACAAAACACCAAACAAGAATACACAATAATGGGCCAAGCCCATTAAGCTACAATCAGCCCACCAATTAAATACCCATGGAACTTGGATAAAAAACCAAAATCAGCCCAAGAGCAAGGCACCAAATAGACCCAAAAAGAAATTAGCATTTTGTTTTAACCCCCCCCCCCCCCCCCCCCCCCCCCCCCCCCCCCCCTTTTAAGTTATGGACTATCAGCATTAGGTATAAAAAATCTATATATTTGAGATTGCATGCACTTTTTTTCCAATATGCATGCATTCAGGACAGAAAAAGCTGTTATTTCAATAGCATCTTCTAAGCCTGATATGAATTGACCATGCCTTTACCCTAGCTTGATTTTAGTCTTAGTCTTAAAATTCTATTTATGCTTATAAAAGAAGGTGTGGCCAAGTGGGACATGCCACTTAGGAGTTGGCCATTGTTCTGGATTATTTATGATCTGTACACTTAACAGTCTTTTTCCTAAACTTGCTCATTAGCGAGGAAGTTTATTTTATTTGCTCGGTGATGTTCACAAAGAATTTGATGGTCAATGTTCAGTTATACGAAATGCTCCAGTTGATATTTTAAGCTGGAGAAAATTCTAGTTGCTAATATGCTCAAGTTTATGCGACAAAGCTGCAATTCTTCCTATTCTCTTTGCTTTCGATTTGCATGCTTCAGTTACTAGAAATATTTATGATATATCTCACTACGTGTTTCTTTGGATGCTTTTGATCTATATAGTTGCTTTTTCTCTGTTCACAGCATGAATCACAATGTTTTGTTGATTAGTTTTGTTTTCATGCAGGCATTTTTTGACGCAGAAATAAAGAAAATGAATGTAAAAAATGCATACTTTCCTCTATTTGTAACAGAGAATGTTCTTCAGAAGGAGAAGAATCATATTGAGGGTTTTGCTCCAGAGGTAAGAGTTAGCTTATTGTTATAGTTTATATTATATTTATGGATGATATATTGTGTTCATATTCTCTAACTTATATTTAACTTAATTTTTTAGTTTCTAAATTTGATTATGAGGTGTGAGCTGATTTATTGATTTAGTTTATATTATCTTAATGGATGATATATTCCGTTTATATTCTCTATCTCATGTTTCTAACTTTCAGATCAATGTTAGTAGTTAGCTGCCAGGCATGCACTGGAAATCACCTTTCAAGAAATCCATGTATAGGCTATTAGCTTAGCCTTATTATTTGCTACATAACAGCTCATTTTTGACCAATAACATTAGCCTAGAAGTTGGTGCCATTACATTTACAAAAACAATTTGAAAATGGTAAGATGGTTGAGTTGGTTCTTTTTTTTGTTGAAAAGTTTTCAATTGTTCAGGTTGAACTCATTTGTTTGTTTTTTAGGAGTCTGGATGCAAAATTAGTATCAAATGATTATGCAGGATAGAGCTTAGGTAATATGGACAGAATCCTAATTGTTCAAAATGATTTGCAAAGAATATGTAAAACGCCTCAAAACACTTGCTAGGACCTAACGGAGTGGGGATTTATGAAGCTGACCCCAAATAAATGACATAAGGATAATAATGACAGTGATGATGATGATGGTTGCAAAATTATATTAAGGATGCTATTTATGCTTAGTAAATTTTTGGCTTGTTTGAACAGTTACTAAGCAAATATCGAATCTCCATTGACTTGTCTTTGTGATGTCTTTCTAATGCAAGCATATTTTTCATAGGAGCTGCTGAAATGTTTTTGGTACTTTGATAGCTATTGACTGTTAGGAATGAATTCACTTTCATAAGTAATAGTGAAGTATCTCAACGAGATTTATCATTCACCATCAGTTTTTAATCATTGAAATCTGCGATTTCAGTCTGTATTAGGTGCACTTATTTGAAAGTACTGCAGTATTTGTGTATTCAACAGCATCTGCGTAATGGCTAGAGGTTGTATAAAAAGAATACAAATAATTCTCTAAATAAGACAGGATAAAAAAACAACCTTTGAGCTAATTTAGCTTAGAACTGCATCTCTTTATACTTTTGTGATAGGGAGGGATTAACTGGTCCATTTTGTTTCTCAAGATGCAACTTGTTAGTCTGTTTCTACTCAACTTTTGGTTGGGAAACACTGACACTTATTTGTAGCTGAATCGTTGCATATTTTTGTAGTCCATTAGGGTTCGTTTGGAGCAGCTTTGAAACTTCTTTTCAGATCATCACTATATTTTCTTTTGGCTAAATATTTTTTTTATTGCTTATAATTTTTTTGTTGTAGGAAGCTACTTTTTTAAATTAGATTTACTCGAGTATGGTAACTGTAACCAGCTTTTTCAAAGCGTTAAGTGTAATGCGATGCATGAGGGTTCCTTTTTTGCTTCAGTTCGCAAAGTGAACTGAATTTTATGAACTAGTGTGTTCACAACTTGAATATTATATATTATGTACACATAGTAGGCCATTTAATCAAACTAAAATCACATAATGTAATAAATTTCAATGAATATAATTAGATATTAAATAATACTAATATTCAGCTTTGGAAAGCTAAAAAAAGAACAAAGACAAATAATAATTTGACGAAACAATACTTAAAAATTAAGAATAATCATGAGATTGAGCTTTTAGCTTGAGACCAAGAGGTTGAGGTAGTGTGAAATGTGAGAAACAGTTAATACGAGGCATCGTGAAGTATTCTCAGAAGAAGATTGGGAGCAAATGGTAACTAGTTGCCAACAACAAGAACCAGTGAGAATTATATAAGAAACTAGCTGGCAAGAGAGAGTAACAATAATAACGACCAACAAAGGAATAGTTTTAACATGAGGGAATGGAGAATCAATGAGCAATGACTCAATGATTATGAGAAATAATGAGAAGAAGCGAATGCTTGCAGCTAGTTGTTGCAACAATGTTAAATTGAATCATGAAAATTGAATCAGCATTTTATTACGAGCCGAAGTCAAGTGCATTGCGCTACAATGTGAAACATCGTGATGCATGCACTTCACAGGCAAGCTATGCATGGGGCCATACATCGCTTTGCTTTGTTGCTAAAACACTAGTTGCAATGAAGTTGATGTCTGACTTAAAAAAAATATTAATACGGGCAACAAATTTTAGAAGAGGTACTTTCCCCACAAAATCCCATGTTGTAGGATAAAGGCTTGTTGTACTTTTCCCACAAAAGCTTTGTAATTATATTTATAAAAGGTTGTAGCCACCCCAAATGAACCCTTTGTGTTGAATTTCCTGTAATATAACTTCGAGTCACTTGGACCCTACTACAATTCTGGTAAATGGGTGAAAAGTTACTCAGGCTTAGTACATTTCTTTTTGATGAACTTGGAAGTTCAACGCTATAATGCTGGTGATGGAGCCCTGGCAAACATGCAGCAGTCTGAGCTTCCTATAATTTTAATCATTGTTTTGAATATCAGTTACCAGTGCTATAATCAAAAGAAGGATGCCATCATATACATACCCTTTCTGAAATTGAAGGCTGCAGTAATCCAGTGAACATAGTCTGTATATTCATCACAGACCATCTTGGTACTGGAGCACATTTTGTTCTCAATTGATGCCTGTTAATATATGGGGTTGCTAGTAACTGCAGATTCCATGTTAATTCAATGTTAAATGCAAATTGACTTGTTTATTGTTTATGCAACTAGCCCAATACTGGATACGATATGAGTTCAAATTTATCCTACTTCTACCACCACTTTAGTTTATTAATCCTGTTTTTGTTCTTTCAAAACACTTTATATGTTCTTTAATATTCAAATATATGATTGAGGTTGGGGTTGGAAAATGGAGGGCTGTTGATTATCTTTTGCTAATTTTTGAAGTTCTGTAATTCTACCTGTGTTTAGATTTAATTTGGGATAGATATACTACCTTTATTTGTTTTCAGGTTGCCTGGGTTACTAAGTCTGGACAGAGTGATCTGGAAGTACCTATTGCCATTCGTCCAACAAGTGAAACTGTGATGTATCCATATTTTTCCAAGTGGATAAGAGGCCACAGAGACTTGCCATTGAAGCTAAACCAATGGTGTAATGTTGTGCGATGGGAGTTCAGTCACCCCACTCCTTTTATAAGGTAGTTCTTTTTTTCTTTCTTAGCGTCTCTCAAAAGCTATATGCTGTCTATTCACCTTGTGCTTCAAGTAACATTTTTCACGACTATCTTTCGAGTATTCTATATGTTTCTTAACAAGCGGTTTTATTGTGCTGGGAATCATTAATGCACTAGGTTCCTATTAGCAATGATTTGTTAAAACAATAGGCAAGCAAGCATTTGAAATTTGATGGATTTGTTGAAAATTCATTGGTTCTTGCTTTTCAAGAGCTATATCTTATCCATGTACCTTGTGTTTCAGCTAATAGTTATTCTTTATAAGCATCTTTGGGTTTTTATCCTGTCTAGTGATCTGGTTAGAAGTTTATAATTGAAGTTTCTTATAGATATTTTTTCTGAACGATGCACTTTTATTCTGCTTGTAACGATTAATTCAGTAGGTTTTTTATTAGCAATGATTTGCGATAACAACAAGCTACTTGCGTTTAAGATGTGATAGATTTGTAAAGATTCATTGTGTTTTCTGTTGCTTAAGTTGGAACTTTAGTTTAGTTGCTACTGATATTCTAAAACTACGCTATGATTTTTGTAGAATGTATTGCTTTTTTTTCATAATATTATGCGTAGATGTTGCTGGATAACCTATTCAATTAAAAAAGATTTCAAAAGAATTGGTGAAAACTTTTTTTTTTGTTTCTTAAAGTTACTTTATACTTTTATCATTTCTATTTGTCCATTTTTTGGTTGTGTAAATTCATTATATAGTCTGTAATTATTTGCATTATAATGAATCCTTTATTATTGTTCTTTGTTTTATTTTTTAATTATAATTTGTTATTGGTTAATTATCCTTTTCTAGTGGAAATGGTCTTTGGCAGAACTCATTTATAAGGTTTATACATGAAGCTTTAGTATTTTCATAGAACTTCTCTCCTCTTATTCATTGTATAGCTGGCATTGGGCATGGTATGTCTTCAACATGATGAATAAGATTTTGTGCTGACCACTCCATTTAAACATTTGCAGGAGTAGGGAGTTTCTTTGGCAAGAAGGTCATACAGCGTTTGCAACAAAAGAAGAAGCAGACAAGGAGGTAGATAATTTTGTCAACTTTAATGTGCAGAAATTTATCCGTTGTAACGAGCTTATGAATTTAGATGGTTAGGTTAAGGTCAAATAAGTTAGATGGACTAATAAAATGAGAAATCTCATATGGACTAATCATATAAATATCTGCTTCGTTTGTCATTAAGTGTCAGCATTTGTGAAGCCTTTTTTCATACTGTGCAATATTGTTCCCAGGTTCTTGAGATATTGGAATTATATCGGAGAATTTATGAGGAATACCTTGCTATTCCAGTGGTAAAAGGAAAGAAAAGTGAGCTAGAAAAATTTGCTGGTGGCCTTTATACCACAAGCGTTGAGGTGTTGCACTAATCTTTCATTTAAGTTGTAGCACCATTTTGATGTCAAGAATGATTCTAGAAAAGTTCTTAGATTACTTGACTTTTGTAGTTTTGACAATTTTTTGCACTGCCCGCAAGGCTTTTATTCCAAATTCAGGTCGTGGAATACAAGGTGCCACTTCACATTGCCTCGGTCAAAATTTTGCAAAGATGTTTGAGATAGATTTTGAAAATGAGAAGGGGGAGAAAGCGAAGGTCTGGCAGAATTCTTGGGCATACAGCACCCGCACGGTAAATTGCTTAGCTGATTAGGACCTTTCTTCTATTTCCCTTATATTACCATCTCCTTCATGCCTGTTGCATCATGATGTGAATGTTGAAATTCAGACTTCTTGATGTTCCACATTTATATACAGGATTGAGCTTGATACTTTTGTGTAAAGAGAGTAAGAGAGAATGAAAAGAATAGCAAACTGTAATTTTAATTTGTTTGGTTTGTGTGACCTACATTTATTGTAGAGAGAGGAGAGATTATTCTTGTGAGAATGAATTTCAAGTTTCTATGGCATGAAATAAATTTAGTAGAAGATACCCACTCTTTCCCTTCATTCCCTTTTATAACATACTCATTTGTTGTCTTCTTCACAATTGCTCCATTTAGCACCAGAGCACTAGCATTCAACACTGAATGGATGAATTATTGCGCCTTTATGATGAACGTTCATCTCTGATCCATGTGATTCATATATTAGATGTCTCATTGATAACTTTGATATGGAAGAATTATTACTAATGCCATGCTGACAAGCTAATCTCCATAGTTCTTCTGCATTTAAATTTTATCTTTCTGACATGCCTATAATAAGTGGTACTGTAATCATCGGTGCTTAGCATCGGACACATGTTTGGCCCAGATTTGATCTTTGCGAATGAGCATACAAACCACCCATATCAGTTTCCCCTCATTTCAATTCTTTTTATATCAGAAATAGAGTGTCGAATCAAAAAGTTTGCCTTTTTTCATTTTCTTTCTTCAATGACTTTTTCTTTTGAGTTGTGCTTCCTAGTTGGCAACGCATTTGAATTATCTTTAGATGAGGATGAGTTCATGAAGAAGAATCTCCCAACTGAGGCATTGCACCATTTGAAACAAAGGCTGTAATCATCATCTTAGTGGCCCTTTCTCCATATTCGGCGATGCCTCTCATTGAAATCCCGGGGCTTAGTGTCGCACAAAATTAGGGACTTCATCTAAATCTAGGGCTTTAAGAGCCCTCCGACTTAAACTTCTTGCTCTTTAAAATGTTGCTGTCAACTGTTTCCCTCTTGTCATCTTCCTTTACACCAATTGGGGTTTTTGGGCATTTTTGAGGTTTTGAGATGGTGGTAAACATAGTTCAATCAACTGTTGCATCCTCTTCATCTTTGAGGTTCCCATAATTGACTGCTACCATTAAAGGACATTTACTTCCACCACAACATTCACATCTACCCAGGTGGTTGATGGAAATATCATTTCATTTCTTAAATCATGTTTTTGTTTCAGAAATACTTAGATCTTTCTAGTATTTTGAGTTAATTAGTACCCTCATGGATCCTCTATCTTTGATCGTGAGTGTTGTTAAACTCCATGCTAGTGACTTTTGCTCCCCAAGACCCAATTTTGAAAGAATTGTCTATTTCACATCTTAATTAGTCTACAAGAACCTCTAATCTCATCTATTTAATAAAAATCATTAGAAGCAATTATAAATCATATACATTAAAATATTTCTATATTCATTCATCAAAATTCTATTTATAATACTTAGGAGATCAAATTAATATACCAGTCTATCTTTCTCTTTCTCTCCTGACTACAAAAGAATAAAATTAAAATACAGAAGACAAATTAGAAACTTGAGAATCCTGATCAGTTTGACTCCGCTGAATCCTGATCTCTTTCTGAAAACATATAAAAATCACAAAGTGATCTAACAGTTCAATATGTTATCAAAACTTACAACTACAATCAATGTAAGGCAATATAAATAATATACATGTAATTATTCAATTCAAATCAGTATAAATATATAATTATAAGAACATATAACAATCAATATGAACAGTGTCATTTCATATACAATAACAACAACATCAAGCCTTTAACTCACTACGTGGGGTCAGCTACATGAATCCTTTTTCTCCATTATGTTCTGTTAAGTGTCATTTCGTATGAGCAATAAAAATCAATGCAAGATGATCAGTGACCGCATTAAGGATTAGTAGGTGCTGTTATTCCTACTCATATCAAGTATAATGCAACGGGTCTGTTATGAATTTGTACCTGCCTATAAATGATGCCTTTTATCTCAATTTATGTGCCATTTCATGTGTATCAATATACCTGTCATATCAAGCAAGTGTTTTATATATGTCATATGCATATCGTACAATATTAAGATATATATCTTATGCAAGGTCTAAATTGCGCAATTGGGTGTTGAGGTGTTTTTTGTTTGTGATGCGAGGTGTAAGCCTTAAAGTGTTTTGTGGCATAAGCCTAAAATTTAAAAATTATGTAAAGTAAAAATAAATGATAAAAATAATTTTTTATATAATACTCAAATAATATGTTAAAAGATTTCATTTTATCTTTCTATTAAACTATGAAGTAACAAATTGACATACATATGAAACAAAAAATTAGGGAAGACATAAAATGGCAAGTGATAATGGTGCGAAATAGAATTAAACTCCAAATATTACAAGAACAAAACAACATAAAATATATGAATTGTATAAAAATATCATATAACATCAAATTTAACTCCAACTTCTTTCTTATTTCCTTACTCATCCACATTAATTTGTAAAGAAAATTGAAATAGTTGTCAACAATTAAAAAATTATCTTTATTGTTATCACTGAGGGAGTTTTTATTTAAGTTATCATAAAACATTGGTCTCTCTCTTGTCTCATCTTGTGGAGTTCAATGCCTCTAATATGCTTATTCTTCATTTATTTAAGTCATCTTCTTATTTCATAAATGTTTGTCATCAACATAAAGATAAGGGTAATATTCCAAAATTTTTTAGAGAAGGTGGTGGTGGTGGTGCTGTGTGGCATTTAAGTGATCCCCGACAGTGGCCATGACGGTGGTAGATGCAACAATGGCGGCGGACTAGAGGTCGAGGCAGTCGAGAGGAAGTTGTTGTGGCTCGGGGGTGCATGAAGGCGTAATTTGTTCGGGGTTTTAGTTTAGAATTTAGGTATGTTTTAATAAAAAATACAAAAAAGATGAGGCGTATGCCTTGCACCAACAAGGTGAGGCGAGGCGAGGCGAGGCGCCCCTCAAGACAGGCCTCATAAAAAAAGCTCGAGGCATTTTTTTTACTTGAATTGAGTTGTGGCGGGCCTCGTATTGCGCAATTTTAAATAATAATCTATGTATTGTATCATACATGAATGTATCGTATCCAATACAATATGCCATGTGTATCATATAATTCGTATATATCGTATGCCTTCATATCAATCTTGTCATTCCTATCATATACTTGTGTCCGTCATGTTCTGTGTTATGTGCATATCATATTATATAATGTCAATTATGCAATTTATCATATCATTTGAATATGCAAGCAAGATAGTAGATCCGACCTGTAGTGTTTTTTCTATATCCAGTCATGTAGGCTAGCCCTAGAGGAATCAGTCTCAATCATATCAGTCTTGTTGGCACTGAGGATTACACCATAAATCTTATTTAAAGGAAAGCCCGTCGGCCCACCCTTCTGTACGGGATAACATGTCTCCAGCTAACCTGAATCAGTTAATAATTTTTAGCTAACCTTTCTTATTTTTACACATATTTCATATTATATAGGGCATATTAATAACAAACATCATATACCCTTAATGCAACTATTATTATACTCATTAGTTTGCCTATAGTATGCCAAAAATGCATGTTTAACTAAATGAATAGTAAATGAGTGTATATCATGTATTTCATATTCAAAAGTAATATATGGACTCTTGATCATTTATACTCAATATTTCCTCTACTCATTTTAATTAAAATGACATATAAGCTAAATCACCTAGTGAAATTTTATTATTTACCAGCCAAATGTTCAAGGTAACGATATCTACCACATATTAAAAGTTATATAGTGAAAAATCACTAAAATTAGAGATATCACATTTTAATTAATTTTAGGGGGAGAAGTAGGCAAAACATAAAATCACTTAAAAGCAAAATTAGGAGTAGGGTTATCTACCACGATTAGAATATTTTTTCCAACTGGAGCGACGGAAAATGCTTGCCTGAAAGCGACATTCTCTCTCCTCTCACCCGACTAAAGACGAGGGGAAGGAAGATGGCTGTTTGTGGGTTTTTGATGAATTAGAACAAGATATTTTATATATAAAAATAACTTTTCTGATCTAGTGCTGCAGCACTCCTTCAAATTTTAGAAAAATGGAGAGCTTAGGGCCGCAACGCCCTAAGTTTAGCGCTGCAATGCTCTCTCGGCCAAAATTTTAGAAATTTAAGGAAAAAAGTTAAGTTGTGATTACTACAAGCTATACCATGACTTTGATGGCGAGGTTTACGAAGTAAGAGTACCAAACCACCAAGTTAAGAGAATTGATAATGATTAGGAGATTGTTGAAGATTTGCCTCCTTACAAAGATGAAATAGTTGCGTTCCTTCATATTAAATTGATTCTCTATGCTTTGAGGGACACTCTTCTTTTTAGCTAGGTCTTCACCTTCTCAACAGATTAATAATGATTCATGAATTTCAATTAAGAAGGTTAATCCAAATGTCTTTTGATGACATGATTGCTACTTTGCCAACTTTAATATTTGCAAGTGAAATTCTTTGAGATGATATTAATGTGATCTATGATTGACTAAATATATCGAGGGAGATTGATATTGACGAGCAAAAAAAAAAAAAAAACTAGTTTAAGTAGTTTCCTTCCCAATTACCTTAATATGGATTTAATTATGTAGATTTTTAGTCTTAGAGATAGGGGTTTCAACGAGTCGAGTCGAGCTTGGGTAGCAACAAACTTGAGCTCGACTCGTCCCTCAAAAGAACAGCTCGACCTCAAGCTCGAGCTCGTGCTGAGCCCAAAGAACGAGCTCAAGCTCGACTCATCCATTTTCTCTTGGCTCGAGAGCTCGGCTCGTCCATTTTGCTTCGTCGTCGCTGGGGAAGTGCTGACTGTGGAGAAGAGAGATTGAAACAACTGAAGCTTTTGCTTCGTGGTTGCTGGGGAAATGCCGACGGTGGCGCTCAAAAAATGAGGGAGGAAGACTAAGGACACTGCTATTTACCAAAAAAAGGACAGTGCTAGTGCTGGTCTCGAAAAGCTCTACTGCTTTAATTAATTTAGAAAAAGTAACTGTTTCTAGAAAAAATACAAAAGCAGCCACTATTTATAATTTTTTAAAAATTTGTCCAGCTGTTGGATAGTAAATAATTAAATGCTGTATTTTTTTACTAGATACAAATTTTATGTTAACTTAAATTCAGCGAGCCAATGAGTCGAGTTTTAACAATCTCGAACTCAAGCTTATTTAATATTCGAGCTTGAGCTCGTGCTCGTGGCTTGATAAGCTCGACTCGAGAGCTTGTTAATGAGTCGAGTTCGAGCCGCTCGACTTACGAGCCGGCTCAGCTCATTTACACCCCTACTTAGAGATAAGTGATTGATGTTAGTAATTTGCCAAAAAGTGGACTGAATTACACCACAACCTTATATAATCGTTGTATTATTGTTTTCTAGCCATGCTAACTGGATGAGCTGAGTGTATCATTGCCAGACATATTGTTAATCTTGATCATGGCCTAGTTCATCTATTGCTGACATCAAGTCTTCTTGAGATGGTCAGGATCATTATAACTATTAAGCGTCATCCTAAATCAATTCCTCATCAAAATTTTGGAAGATCATGTAAACCTAATGAGTGAACTTCTGGAAAAGCTTGGCTAAGCTCACTAATTTATTAGGTTATTCAGACTTTGCCTACTTGTCCCTCTTCCTTTTTTTTTGTTGTAAATGTTATGTTGCTTTGGTTGAATTTATGAGTGAATGTATGAGTCTAATTTGAACATTAGTGTCGTTCGCAACTTGACTGGGTTGTATGCTTGGCTTGTTCAGTTAAGTTTACTCTAGCCAATTGACTTCTTATTCTTTAGTGTTATTAACTAGACATTCAATTAGGCGACTTTAGCTTATTAATTCCTTAAGTTGACTCAACTATGTGCTTTTAGTTTTTTACTCTTTATCTGATTCATTAAAAGTCAAACAAATCCTTTTGAATAATGTTGTAAACACCTTGTGAGAAGGAGATTAATGAAGCGTGGAGCAGTGAGCATGTTGTTTGAGGAGCTCATGAGGAGAGGGATAGGGGCAAAGCAAGGGCTACGAGTAGTTTTAGGTTACCTTTTTTTTAATAAACAAAGACATGACGAGACAATCGACAGACGAGACTCAAAACAATCTCATGCTTCGTCGTAGACTTAGAGGTGAGATTCCCGTGATATCAGTAGAAATTGGATTTTTGGCATTTTTATTTTGTTTTTTTTAATTGAAGTTAACTAATAATAATATAAATGGTATAGTAAAAATGATATTTTATAATTTTAATGAATATATATATAGCGCGCGTGTGTCTGTGTGTGTATTCAAATTTCATCCTTGTTAAGTAATTTATGCATTTCGAATGTGTTGGTGTAGTCTGTTTTGCGGATGGGTGACTGTTGACCGACTTTGATTGCGGTTGATGCATTTCAAACTCGGTTTGCATGATGTTGCGACCGTATTCTATCATTTTCGCCTTATTTGATCGAATTCAACGTGCGAAGTTCTTTCTTGATAAATTCGATGTTTTGGACGTGTTGGGGCGGTCCTGTGTGACGTCGTATCTATTTTCCATTGTTTTCATCAGAAGATTATTTGGTGATGCGACAGTTCTTTTCTAATCGTTTTCAATGCTCCAAACGTATTGGCGAAGTTTATTTTGTGAAGCGGCAGTCTGTTTAGCAATGTCGGTTATGATCAAAGAGTTTAATTGATTTCTTGCAATTTTATGTCTGACGGTTGTTATGAATGTTGATTTTGATCTGATTTAATTCTTGTTGTTTTGTGACGCACAAGCGGAGGTCAACCAATATCGAGATGTTTCTTTTCAACATGGAATGCATATGAAGAATGGTTGTGCCTTTATGATGAATGATCATCTTTTTGGCGACTTGATTTGTATTTTAAATTCTTGGTGGTTATTTTGAGCCAGAGTAATTGTTCTGCATGCCAAGCTGATGAGTGGATCCAATGCCTCGGGATCTTACTTTTAACCGAGTAGATTCTGAACTTTATTACCGACCAGAGTTCCATTGGCGGTGCATTTGAACTCTATGCTTCAAGCATATCTTCAACCATTACTACCTCGATCTTTGGTGCCCAAAGTGGTACACATGCAGCGTTAAGTTGATCATCGTGAGTGGGCATGTGAACTGCCTACATATGGATTCCCCTACCTTTTCAGACACAGCACTACTATTTAGCATATTTGGCACTTTGTTGGTCTTAAAATTTTTTGATTATTTCTGTTTTTTGACTACTTCATGGGGCCTTTTCACTACTGAGAAATAATGCCCTTTCTTGGTAACCGCTAGGCTGACCATTTATATACTTAATAAAATCACTACATGCTGTACCTTAGAAATATGAAGATTCAGTGAGCTTTGATATGTTCAGCTTTACACCTTTCACATGATTTTTACTAATTCCATAATTAGCAATCGAGAAAACATATGATAAAAATTTCAGGATTCATTTATCCATGACAATCACAATTTATTTTGGCCTCAATAATGATTCTCCAGACATAGACTAAATCAATTTACTAAAATTTGAAGTTAGAATCAATAAGAAATGACAAAATTTCTTTTTAATAAATTGTTTTGCTAAGGGATATACATTCTTTTAGTCTGACTAATTTCTAAAATTTCATTGAATGAAGCATGCATTTTCTTTCAATGGGAAAAATCAGTTTTAGTTCTACCTATCAGCTTCAATTGGTCTTCTTGCAAGTTTGTTCTATTTTCTTTCATTTGTTAAGTGGTAGCCCTTTTATCATTTGCTTTTTTTATTTTTTTGTTTTGCAGATTGGAGTTATGGTGATGGTTCATGGAGATGACAAGGGTCTGGTGCTACCGCCAAAAGTTGCCGCTGTCCAAGTCATTGTCATTCCTGTACCTTACAAAGATGCAGACATGCAAGCTATCTTTGCAGCTTGCTCATCAACAGTTCACATATTGCGAGTTGCAGGGTTCAGCGCTGAACATGATTTGAGGGAAAATTATTCACCTGGTTGGAAGTATTCTAACTGGGAGATGAAAGGTGTTCCCCTGAGAATTGAAATTGGGCCCAAGGATATTGCAAATAAGCAGGTAACTTACTAAGATCATGTTGGCTAAGATGCAGGTGACCAATAGATCCGACACCTTAGATGGTTTACTAAAACTAGCTATTTTTACTTTTATTTTCTTTTCCCTATTGGTATTAGAAGCTCTAAGCTCATCTTTGTCATAATTTAAATTAAATTGACTGTGTCAACTCGCAAAAAATACCAATTCAAATGGAAAGTATAACAATGTGAGGAGACCATAGAATCGAGGTTATAAAATTCAAATGAAATGTAACCACTGAGGTGCCACTAGATCAGCCTGCTGACCTAATTCTAGTCGTCTTATTTTCTAGGCAGTCGTCAGATTCATTAATTTTTGCCATAACTTTTAATTTTTGTCCAAACTGATGATTTTGCCATTATCGAACTGAGGAAGAGATGAAGCTTTGAGCATTTCTATTTCAAAGACCAGGTGTAAAAGTAGAGGGATAGAAATCCAAGTGGAGAGAGGATAATAAGTGTAGGTTTTCCAGTTGAAGTTACCATCACTTTCCCATCCATCATTGATGTTTTCCTCCATTACCAGTGCAGTTATAGTTCGTGTAGACATGGAATACCATTGTGGATATTGCCATTATCACAGTCATGTTATACTTAAGATGATTGGTGCATATGTGAGCTATGAAAATTTGCACTTCAGCCTCTTGGGGGGTGGGGGGTGTGGGAAGTGGGGGATGGAAGAATAAGTAGCTTCCATGAGCCATTATTGGTGGCCGTTGAGGAGACTGATAAATGAGTCTAGTAGGTTTTGATTAGATCCAGGATTGTGTTGATTTTCAATTCATTTTTTTTGTTTTAAGTTGTTGCTTTACAAAATATTTTATTTTATTTTTTCAAAATTTTTAATGAAGCTTTAGATGTTTTTAATTCATATTATACTTAAGATGATTGGTGCATATGTGGGCTATGAAAATTTGCACCTCGACCTCTCGTAGGGAGAATTTAGGTTGTTTCTTGGTCAAATTTTAAAAAGACAGATTAGATTGAAGATAAGATATTACCCATAAATTTCATCCTCATTTTACCATAATTTTATGATTTGATTCCAAGTTTTTTCATAGGTGTAAGCTCCTATGGTCAATTATCCCTCATTAATGAGAGAATTTTTGACTAAAGCTAATCGTTAGATGAACACTAAGTAATAAGCTTGTGGTAGAAACAAATTGATTTAGGATTGGAATTTACGGTACTACAATTGAAACGGATGGTAGGGGGAATGGTGATGAACCCAATCAAGATCCCATAGTTCCATCATCTCAGGTTGTTATGAATTCTTGTTTTCAGAGGAGGTAGTTGATCTAAGATGAATGAAAAATCCTTGTCGGCATCCATACATTGCTTAGAACAAGATTCCTATAGGGGTGAATATTTATCTTATGAGATAAATTTGAATTTTAGATGATTTTTAATTCACATTATATGTAAAATGATTGGTGCATATGTGGGCTATGAAAATTTTTGCCCTGGCCTCTATGGGTGGGCGGTGGATGATGTTAGAATTGATAGACTTTCATGCTGGTTTCACAAGGGAATCTGTTAAAGTGAAATGTTTTTGATAAATTAGGGGTGGGTGAAGCAGAACATTATTGGTGGATACTAAGAAGAGTGATAAATGAGGCAAAAGAGTTTTCGATTTGATTTAGGATTGTGTTGATTTTCAATTCATTTTTTTTAAGTTTTAAATGTTTTTAATTCATATTATTGTTGACCTGTAAACCTACGACTAAATCAGCTCCCACTACCCACGACTACACCTCGTCAGTTCCCACGATCCCACGTTCGCTCCTCACAACACAAAATTCCCTCAGAGGCACAGAACAAGCTCATTCGAATTGATCTCTCTACAACAACAACAACAACAACACCAAGCCTTTATCCCACTACGTGGGATCGAACTGATCTCTCTGTGCCGGAAAAAAAAAGAAGCCGAAGTCCCCCGCTCCTGCATTCTCTTCCTGGATATCTCTTAGTCTCACGCTCGAAGCCAAACGCCGACCTAGCCTTCGATCTCCCTCCTCCATAAGCCGATCTCCCTCTATTCCATCCGCATTGAGCTGCACTCAGGACCCGTCCCAACCTCCGATTCTCCTCTGCTCATGATTCTGACCCAAACAGCTGTATCAGCCTCTCTTCCTTTGGCCTCACGTGGACAAGCTGCCCCCCTTCGTCCCTGAAGCCGATGCCAATCCCGAACTCAGTCGCATGAAACCCCTCCACTCGACCTCATCCTATCGTCACGCCTGAACATCCCACACAAATGGCACCAGGCCATTCAGCCTCTATCCATCCGACTCAGCCTTCGATCGTGCCTTCCGTGCCAGTGCACACGCCCAAGCCTGCTCTTTTATTTGAACTTCGCCAACTTAGCACTACGTTGGTTTCACGAAAATAAGAGAAGTCGTTAGTAGGGATCTACTCATCTTCAGGTGGAGGAGCCATCCAAGTTACCTCCAACAATATTGCCAACCCAACAAAGCTCCTTTGGCAACAATGGAAGAGGTCATCCAATGTACCTGTTGAGCGAATAGCTCATAGAGCATCTTTTCTAGGGTGCAAATGAGTGATATGTTTGATAAGCTACTTGTGGCTTGGCTTGGTTAGAGCTCGTTTATGATCATATAATTAACTATTCGAATAAGCTTTAACATTTTTACACATATTTGATTGACGAATGAACAATTTGAACTACATGATACTTGATTCATTTATGATCATAAACAATGTCATTTAGAGCTCGTGAACATGTTCATTAAGAAGTTAGATTAAAGCTCGATAATCAGCTATTTTAAGAATTGATTATAAAGTTATTTAATCTGTGATTATATGAGTCTTGTTATTCTATATATTAGATTATTTTTATTTATGAAGATAAGTTACTTATTTATACTTGTTAAATTAGTTGGTAGTTTATTCAATTGAAGTCTCATTTTTAAGCTCAACAAACTGGTTATTAATAGGCTTGATAGGATTTGTTCAGGTAACTATCAAGCTGCTCGATAGTGTTGATCGTTAATACATTCAATGAGACTTGTTTGGCTAGCTAACAAGCTGAGCTAAAATCAAGTTCAAATAGCTATTATTTTAAATGAATCAAGCTTAAATACTACGAGTTTCAGCTTGAACAGGATGTGGAAACAAATTCAATCTTGAGTAAGCTCCTTCTTGGTTCGGTTTAGTTCAGTTTATTTGCAATCCTAATTTTTTCTAAGCATATATGGTGTTACTTGACAATGATCAATATATATATATATATATATATATATATATATATATATATATATATATATATATATATATATATATATATTCAAAACTACGGTGTCATTGTCATCAGAATATGGAAGATCTCCCATCATTGAGAGAGTGATGCACTCGAAGCAAAATAAATTTGGAATCTTGAAAAAAAAATTAATATTCCAAGAATCCAGCGACCTCAACCAACTATAGCGTTTTGTTGTTATTTAAGAGATTTGGGTTGTACAAGAGTTCATTAGAAGTTAGAGATGATGTAAATATAGTACGGAGTAGCATGCATGTTAAAAGTCCCTTTATTCTATTCAATATCTAGCATTTACCATTTATTTTATGATATGTTCACTTATATCAAGGTGTAGACTTATTAGATTTGAAATTTAGCTTTTTGCAAACCAGTGCCAATTTCTTTACTGATGAATAGATAGGAACGTTCTAGATTCTTCTATGATGCATCTGTCATTTGATAAGTATGATAAATTTGGAGGTTTCATTTTTCTCTCTTTGGAACCATTCCGTGTAGATTTCTTCTTTTGAGTGGTTCCAAGAAAACCTACTCTAACCTACTTCAATCCTTGTCATTCCCTTTGTTATTCTCATTCATTGCAGGGCATCAATTACCATGTAATCTCACTTTAGTTAGATCTTCAATATACATCTATATAACACGCGTATTCATCTCTCATTTTTTATGTATTATGGTGCTATTTTGTATTTGTATATAATGAATGAAGGTGATCTCTGAAGGTACGTATTGTACGGCGTGATACTGGAACTAAAACAGATATACCCATTGCCAGCTTGGTTGAACATGTCCAAGATATGTTATCCAGTATCCAGGATAACTTATTCAATATAGCAAAAGGAAAAAGAGATGCCTGTATAAAGGTTGCCCATACATGGGAGGAATTTATGACAGCACTCAATGACAAAAAGTTGATCTTGACTCCCTGGTGTGATGAAGAGGTATCCACCCTTTTCTTATTTGCGAGGTTTCTTGATACGCTTTGCGACTCCAACCTCTACTAGCTTATCTGATTTAGACATTTTTTTTACTCGCTTAAATATCAATATTATGCAATTAAGCTGGATATGCACGGGTTTCTGATGAGTGACCATGTGTGTTCACTCGCAATTGCATATTATTTGTGGTAGACACTGTTCATGGCTAATTTGTTTTGTTCACGATGCCTAGTTCCCCACTTACACGAAATGTATCATGTGCTACAGCATTTTCCGTGTAACTTTTTGGCTGCCTTCGCTTACATCCATGTCACCCAAATTCGTTGTGCAAGTTTGATCTGCATGCCTGTGAGCTTGATTTGTGGTTGGGTTGCCAAACAAGCTTAGCTGTATGTTATAGAGACAAGACACAACATGTGGTGTAGCATCTAACGCTATACACCAAGTAAACCATAAAATCAACTTGCCTGCCTACGAATTAAATAATTAGAACTCAGTGAAGTGTTTGTTTCTTAATAAATTTTGTTTTGGATGCGCAGTTCTTTGTAGTCTTCTTTGATATCTATTGAGAGACTAAAGATTTTTGGGGATTATCTTCTTGTTCAAGCAGGAGGCTTGATTTTGTGACTTTTTCTTTTTTTACAATATTTTTCTTAATTTTGGTAATTTGTTTGTCTGCATGACCAAGTTTGTTTGAAAAATTGGATGCAAACCGTATTGCTTGATTTCTAATTGATTGTGGTTTCATGTTTTGTATTTCTACACATCATTTTTAGTAGAAGCTAGTTAATTATCATTTATGTGGATTTCATCTTTTTTTTTTTTTATTTTCTTCTAAAGTATCTAATATTTGTTAAAATTAAGAGTTTATGTCCTTTGTATGTGTTTTTCTATTTTTATGCATCTGATTCTTGATTTGCATTTGAAAATCTTAGAACTTAAGGCATCCTACGTCTGATTTGGTATCAATGTTTAAGGTTGTGTTGTAATGTTAATTAAAAGTTGGACATAGTAATTAAGTCAATTAATAAAATAATAAAATGATGTAATTTAGATAAAATCAATTTAATTATGATTATAAACAATTTCAACATGACAATTTTGAGTTTAATGATTATATTCTTATATTTGATGGTAGTTATCTTAGGGAATTTCAATTTGGATTGATGACTTGATGATATTTCCAAATAGTTGAATTTACTAAAATAGGATATACTCAGCATTTTTTGACCAAGTATTGTAAATAATACAAAGCCTACTTATGTTGATATTAAACATTAATTTAAAAAATAATATTTTCCATTTATTGTTTATAGGAATCAACTATGCAATCAATTTATGAACTTTAGATGATGAGTAGTGTGTGTGCGCGCGCGCATATTTTATTAGTTTTAAATATCTCATTGCAAGATATTATTTGCATACACATTGTTTTGTTATCATTATCTATTTCATTGAAGGTCATAGGCAAGAAGTTAAACATGAATTATGTTATAATTCTCTAGAATAGTATATGAGGCTTTACACAACTTTAAAGATTAAGAAGTATTATAATTATGTTCGTGTTAAGACTATTGTATCTATGATTAATATTTTATGTTCGTGTTAAGACTATTGTATCTATGTTTAATATTTTAAAGAAAAATCATAGTCTCTTCCTAGTGTGTCAAATCCACAACAACACAAATAACCTACGGCCAAATTTAATCCTATTGGAGAAACTGTAGTTTATGAATATTTGTTTAAAAGATGTATTGGATGCAGAAAAGAAAATATAATTTCAACATGATTCTACTTCTTATGTTTTTAGTCTAAATTTGCATAAGAGTTTATACTAAAATCTTTTCATGAACCTAAGTCTACAATTAAGCAAGCTTTAAAAGTAGAATCTAAAATTTAGCGAGAGTTAAAACTTGAATGTAAAATTAAGAATCTAAATTTGGATCTATAACAAACTTGAACATAAACCTCAAATAGAATTTAAAATTGAACTTCAATTAGAATTTGAACTTATTCTTAATCATGAAAGCGAGCAAAGCATTTTTGTTAAAGTTAAAAAAATATGAAATTCTAAAATAGTCTCCCGATTATTTGTGTGGCTTATTTCGCCCTAAATTATCACATTGGTTTCATTTTAGCCCCTTGACTATATAAATTTGATTCAGAATAGTCCCTTATTAAGAAATTATGATACACATTTATTCAAATTTAGTTCATTAACTTTACAAATTTACCCCAATTTAGTTCTTAGGAACCCTTTTGGATCAATTTTGCTTAATCAAGGGACTAAATTTGAGAAATGTGATACTTTTGAACTACATTGACCATACGAATACTCGAGGGACTATTTTGGATTTAACCCAGCTAATAAATCAATTGAATAATCTAATAGTTTAACACACGATGAAGCATCTATTGATATTATTGCTAAGTCATGAATCTCAATTAATTTTTATGATTTTCTCTTGTTTCAAATTTCTACACATTATTTCTCTATTAGAAGGCTTCTAAATTATCCTCTTCATGATTTTGTTTTCATAATTTTTGGTTTTTATCATCCAACGAAACAAAAATTTTACCTAAATTAGATGCATGTGATTTGCATAGTTTTGTGTACGTTTGCTTGATTTTGGGATTAGTTGTTGCAAATTGCTGCCAACTTATATCTCGTCTTTTTTTTTTTGACCTAAAGAATCGTCCTGCCAAACTTTATCCCACATGTATAGAAGTTGCGTGCACCTGTAGTCTTTTTACTTCTAGTATTTTCTATTTTGCTTTATTTACTTTTTTTTACTTGTTTCAGTTTGGAATTGTGTCCTATCATTTTGAGGGGTCAAGGGTTGGACGAGTCATTTTTATTTTTTAGGAATATTTCATATTGACAATGGAATTGTTAAAGATTGACCCCCTTTTTCTACTTTACACAAAGGCCGCTTTAATAAAGAAAGACATTGAGCTTTGTGGATTTGAGCAAGATGTCAGTTACTGGTCTTGATGTAATTTATACTGTAACTGTTAGGCTAATCCTGTTTAAAAAGCAAAAGTTACAATGCATTTGTATTTTTAAAATGACAATTTACTAGAATCAGGTTTCAAGCGAGCTACATTAAACTTCAACTTTGGAATCAAGTTTTACAAGCTACCTGTGCTGGAAACATATTAATTTTTATTTTGTTTTTAATTAAAAAGGCAAGTGATAAAATTTTGATATGTTTTGTATATTGGAATGCGCCAGCTTGTCTCTTTGGATTGCTTGATTTACCCTTTAGTCTTCATTATACTATTTGTTTATAGTTATCTTTATTCCAGTAATGTGCATGTGCTTTTTCAATGGAACCAAACAGGCTCATTGCTGTTTATTTATTTGCTTGTTTTGTACTTGTTTTTCTTGTAGGAAGTTGAGAAAGATGTAAAAACACGAACAAAAGGTGAACTTGGTGCTGCTAAGACATTATGTACTCCTTTTGATCAACCAAATCTTCCTGAAGGTAAATCAATATGTCCATTCGTTAATCTACTTAAAAAATGAATTCTCAGCAGTAATATGCTACCTTTTATTTTGATACAGTGCAATTGAACTTATTTTTCATTAGCAGAAGAGAAGTGAGTGGATGGATGACTTTGGTTATTGGGTTCCGAGTAAAATGGTGTTAACCTGTAACGATTCCAAGCCATTTGATTTCAAAATAATATATATGTGAATTCACTTACAAGCGGTTAAATGTGATTCACCACTTTGCAATTCTAATAGTTCACAGCAGATATTGATCTTGAACTATATATGCAAGTGATGTTGATTTGGAAATTGCGTGTGCTTGAACAGAGCTTAACAATTTATTAACTCACCATGCACTTAAGCAATGACTTCCGCAAGCAAGGGGGCAATCAAGTTTACGAAAACAATCACATGCTAATGGGAGGACCATTAAATAACAAATTAATTAATAACATACTCACGTGGTGTTTCAGAGACAATTTCGAAGTTAACAAATAGATTAGTCACTACAAAGGCCCACTCACACAACACTCTTGGTGTGGGTTAAGCAGATAAAGCTTTCACAATAAAATGATGCCACGATTGAGGAGGGACCAAAAAGATGCAGGGGGGGGGGGAGTTTACCCGCATGGAAGAAGATACTGTGCCACAGTGAAGTTGTTTGGCTGCCTGTGTGGAAAGGACAACAATACGAACCCTCTTGCACGCCCGGAAAGCACTCTAACATCTCCGAAAATTCTAGACAGCAACTATGTGGGCGCCAAATCCTAGAACAACCGGTAGTGGGGATGGAAAACGGGCTGATCTTGTATTTCAGCAGTAGGCAGCTGTCTTTGGGATGATTTGGGAGGGAAACAACAAGCTCCTGGCGTGAAATTGGGGGGCGGCAAGCACTAAATGATTAGGGGGCTGATTTGGGGCCTTAGTGGAGTTGCCAATTATAGCTTACTAGTTAAGGAAAGAGGAAATAATTCAAATTTTCTATCAATATTTAGATTTGCTGATGGGGATATCCTTCCAAACATAGCCCAACAATTTAGGAAAGGAATTCAAAGCTTGTAGGAGAATTCGAATTTGAATTCATATTCTCAAAATTAACTCTAGGCTAATTTAGGAAGGGAAATTAATTTGGATCTCCAATTAATATTCAAATTGATTGATTGAGATATCTTTCCAAACATAACCCAACAATTTGGGAAAGAATTTCAAGGCTTTAGGAGATTTCGAATTTGAATTTTAGATTTACCAAAATTAACACTAGGCTAATTTAGGAAGGGGAATTAATTGAGATCTCCAATTAATATTCAAATTGATTGATTGGGATATCTTTCCAAACATAACTTAATAATTTGGGAAAGGATTTCAAAGCTTTAGGAGATTTCAAATTTGAATTTCAGATTTTTTTGAAATTAATGCTAGGCTAATTTAGGAAAATGTTAGAGTATCAATTTGAAATTTTGGGGGGAAAGGGAAGAGGGGGTTATGATGGTTTCGGCCATGGGAACAAGGAGGTGGTCAGTGGCTATGAAGAGGGGGATTGGGGGGGGGGGGGGGGGCGGGAGAGGCGGTGTATGGTTAAGACTAGACGGAGAAAGGAGGTGGTCGGTTGGGGCTTCAGGAGGAGAGGACGGTTGGGGCAAGCTCAATGGGGTTGGAGGCGGAGATAAACCGTGAGCCCGGACGCTTCCTGTGGCTGACAGGCCTTGCTTTGCCCTCACCTAAGGACTTCATATAAGCTCTCATAAGAACTCTCAAGGCTTTGAAACACACCTAGACACAGTGCAGAAATTTCATTCATAATAATCATCATCCTCCAAAGGAGGAGGTGCGGCCTATAAATAGACAAAATACAATAAAGCATCAAATGACAAAAGTGTTCTCTGGGGTCACATAAACCTACTCCCTCAAGTGAGGGTAAAAACGAAAAATTATACATAATAAATCAAATACAATTAAATGCTCAGAAATATAGTAATTTGATCGTAGCCGTATATCTCTGGCCCTTCCTCTGATAAACATTCCACAGCCGGATGTACTCATCATTCTCCCGGGGTGGAAAAGAGCTCGACTCTATCGAGTATACATCCCGGGTGCTCTCATAAATCTCTAGCGCATTCGGGCCAATCCTCTAGAGCTCCTCACATTCTAACCAAGTATCCTCGGTCTCCGGTTTACCTCTCTACCTCACCAAGTACCTTCTTTGTCAACCCTCTTTCGTGGAAATGATGTCATCATTTAAAATCATGTCAATTTTCTCCACAATAGGTGATTTAGGAATATTTAGAAGTGGAGGAAGGCTTGAGATCTCATATGGTGGGGTCACACATGGCTTAGTATGTAGTGGATTGGGTGGGTTAAACTCTGGGCCCTCATAGGATACTAGATCTTCAATGTTAAAAGAGAGATTCATATTGAAATATGCAGATAGATCCACCACATAGGCATTGTGATGCAGGACATAGATGAAAAGATGATTTGATTAAGGAGTTTGCACGCTTAAGTTGTAGCGAACAATATTAATTAAACTTATAGGGATTTTAATCGATGAAATAAAACAGTAATGTAGCAAAACAAGCTTAGGCCAAATCACACGCATAGGAGTTAAGATCATAAAACAGTCAATTAAGCTAACATTGCATACATGAATGGTTTTCAACAAGAGATCCCTATGTTAACAATAAGATTAGTCACTATGCAAGGATCCCTCACTCAATTCTCCAGATTACTAAACTTTAGCGAAGGATAATCAACATGATCTTCGTGAATCAATTATACCACAATTGAAAAGTAAATTAGGAAAATACGGGATTTGGAAGATTGGCTTACCTTTATCAAGGCTTAGAAGTAATCGTCCACTAGACGGGAGAGATCTGTTCTTCGATGGCGGTAGAAAGCTGGAAAACGATTCTCTCCATGTACTCTTCTACTGTGTGGTCAATCTCCGGATTGACATCGAAGAATGGTGACTTAGAGATATTGACTTGACCTTGATCATTGTAGATGAAATCGTGGTCGACTTCAGGATCCGCCATTCATGTGTAGAGAAGTTTAGTAGAAGGTGGAGGGAACCCCTTGTCCAAAAATCTGAAATTAGATTTCAGATTTTGGCTTGGAAGGAATTAGGGTTTTAAAGTTTGAATTCAAGTAAAGGGAAGGTGAGGGAAAATTATCCTTTGTTTGAGAGCTTTGATTAAGATGTTAAGGGGGAGGGGAATTAATGTGGGGAGAGGGAGATTGGAGAGAGAGGGGCGGCAGATAGAGGAGGGGGGGGGGGGGGGGGGGCTTGCGGCTTCAAAGAAAGGTGGGAATTGTGGAGATGCAATCAAGGGTTACTTGTTTTGGATTTTGGAATTAGGAAAGATTTAATTAAATCCAATCGAATTTAAAATTCAAATAAGATTTAATTTAGAAACTTTCCTAAAATAGAATTTCGTAATTTAGGAAACAATTCAAATTCATAATTGATTTGAATATGAATTAAATGGATTGCCTAAATTAGAAAGACTAAATTGGAAAGGGCTTTGATTGAGGGATTCCAAGGGTGACGGCTAGGGTTTGGGTAAGGGGGCCGGTGGCTAGGGTTGGGAGGATGTTGTTTGGTTGGGTTGTGGTGCTAGGTCGACGGTTATGGGGGTAAGGGAGGGGAAGTTGGGGTGGCCAACGGTCAGGAGGTGGCTTTAGGGTGGCCGGCGGTTATAGGGATGTTGCTTGGGAGGCCGGCGGCTATGGTGGTTGGAGACCTTAGGCCGATGGCTAGGAGGGGAGGGAGAGAAGAAAAGATAGGGAAGAAAAGAGCAATGAACCTGGACGCTTCCAAGGTTGGTGGATGATTCGTTACCCTCTCCTAGGGATTTCTCTCCAAAACACACAAGCTCTCACAAAAACACCAAGTTGCAAAAATTTTCATTATAATTAATTCATTAACTTCAAAATAACAACAAAGGGCTTATAAATAGCCACTACAAAGAGGGAAAAATAAAAGATAACTTTGCCCCTAGGGCTTACATATGACTAGACCCTTAAGTAAGGGTAAAAGCGAAAAATGCATAAATAAATAAAAATAAATACATATGACGAATAAAAAATAGATCGGTGCGATCGTAGCCGTAGATCGTCGGCCACGTCTCTGATATACTTTCCATAATTGGATGTCCCCATCACATTGTCATTAATTTTCTTGATTATTTTAAATGGTCCCGCATTTTTAGCATTCAATTTCTTTACAGTCCCTTTCGGAAACCATTCCGAACGGATCCGAACCATCACCACCCACCTCGAATGCCTTGAATCTTCGTTTAAGATCAGCATGAAGTTTATACTTTGCATTGCTCTGTTCAATGAGACGTGTAATTTCCTTATGTAAGCAAATGCGATGCAAATGAAGATGCAGACTCAGAAATTCTATACCTAGGGCACATGGGTATGAGATCTAAAGGCTACCTAGGCTTGTACCCATAAACAATCTCAACAGGATTCAGACCAGTGGTGCGATTCACAGAATTATTATAAGCAAATTCAGCAATGGGGAGCTTGGTATCCTAGTCTCTAAAGTGCTCACCTACTAGGGTCCTTAATAGATTCCTAGACTCCTATTGACTATTTCAGTTTGACCATCAGTCTGAGGATAAAAGGCTGTGGAAAACTGCAATTTAGTGTCTATTTTCATCTATAGGGTCTTCTAGAAATAACTCGTGAATTTAAAATCCCTATCAGATACAATGGTCTTGGGCAAACCATGTAATCTGATGACCTCATTAAAATATAGCTTAGCTACGAGTGAGGCATCGGATGTTTTGGATCAAGGTAGGAAATGTGCCATCTTAGAGAAACGGTCAACTACGATGCATATGACATTATTCCTACGGGAAGTCTTGGGCAGGCCAATAACGAAGTTCATGCTGACATCTTGCCATGGATAATTGGGAACTGGTAATGGGGTGTAGAGATCTATGTTTTGCTTTCGTTGCTTGGCCAGTTGACATGTGTGGCATCTACTGACCATCTTGCCCACATCTTTCTTTATGCTAGGCCAGAAGAAAAGGTACTCTATAGCCTCAATAGTTTTATCATGACCGAAATGTCCAGCGAGACCTCTAGCATTAAGTTCCCAAACAAGGAATTCCCTAAGGGAAGTGCTTGGAATGCAAAGCTTCTGAGCTTTGAATAAATATCCATTCTCAAGGAGAAAATCATCCACAAGGCGCTTGTTGCCTGTGGACAAAAAGGAATAAATCTCCTTGAAGTCGGGGCATTCCTAGTAATCCTCTCTGACCTGCTCAAACCCAATGACTTCTACTCTCATCTCAGTGGTAATCATCATGCGACGACTGAGGGCATCGACAACCTTATTCTCAACTCCCGCTTTGTGCCTAAGGGTGTAAGTGTACTCCTGTAAGAACTCTACCCAATGGCCATGGTGTGTATTCAACTTCTTTTGGGAGTTGATATAACGAAGAGCCTCGTGATTCGAAAAGATAACGAACTTCTGCGGGAGTAGGTATTGTCTCCAATATCGTAGAGACTGGATTACAACATGTTCTGATATCAAATGATATATAACTATATATGCAAGTGATGTTGATTTGGAAAATACGTATGCTTGAATAGAGCTTAACAATTTATTAACTCACCATTAACTTAAGCAATGACCTCCGAATGCAAGGGGGCAATCAAGTTTACGAAAACAATCACATGCTAATGGGAGGACCATTGAGTAACAGATTAATTAATAACATGCTCACATGGTGTTTCATAGACAATCCCTAAGTTAATAAATAGATTATTTACTACAAAGGCCCGCTCACACAATGCTCTTGGTGTGGGCTAAGTGGATAAGCTTTCACAATAAAACGATGCAACGATTGAGGAGGGACCAAAAAGATACAGGGGGGGGGGGGGGAGGGGGAGAGAGAGAGAGATTACATACATGGAAGAAGATACGAAGCCACGGAGAAGTCGTTTGGCTTCCTATGTGGAAAGGACAACATTATGAACCCTCTTGCACGCCCGAACAACACTCTAACGTCTCTGGAAATTCTGGACAGCAACTATGTTAGCGCCAAATCCTAGAACAACTGGTAGTGGGGCTGGAAAACGGGCTGATCCTGTATTTTAGTAGTAGGCGGGCTGTCTTTGGGATGATTTGGGAGGGAAACAACAAGCTCCTGGCATAAAATTGGGGGGCGGCAAGCACTAAATGATTAGGGGGCTGATTTGGGGCCTTAGTGGAGTTGCCAACTATAACTTACTAGTTAAGAAAAGAGGAATTAATTCAGATTTGCTGATGGGGATATCCTTCCAAACATAGCCCAACAATTTAGGAAAGGAATTCAAGACTTGTAGGAGAATTCGAATTTGAATTCAAATTCCCAAAATTAACGCTAGGCTAATTTAGGAAGGGGAATTAATTGGGATCTCTAATTAATATTCAAATTGGGATATCTTTCCAAACATAACCCAACAATTTGGGAAAGGATTTCAAGGCTTTAGGAGATTTCGAATTTGAATTACAGATTTTTCAAAATTAACATTAGGCTAATCTAGGAAGGGGAATTAATTGGGATCTCCAATTAATATTCAAATTGATTGATTTGGATATATTTTCAAATATAACCCAACAATTTAGGAAAGGATTTCAAGGCATTAGGATATTTTGAATTTGAATTTTAGATTTTTCAAAACTAACACTAGGCTAATTTAGGAAGGGGAATTAATTGGGATCTCCAATCAATATTTAAATTGATTGATTGGGATATCTTTCCAAACATAACTTGATAGTTTGGGAAAGAATTTCAAGGCTTTAGGAGATTTCAAATTTGAATTTTAGATTTTTTTGAAATTAACGCTAGGCTAATTTAGGAAAATGTTAGAGAATCAATTTGAAATTTTTGGGGGAAAGGGAAGAGGGAGTCATGATGGTTTTGGTCATGGGAACAAGGAGGTGGTCGGCGGCTATGAAGAGGAGGGGTGGGGGGTGGTCAAGGCTAGGAGGAGAAAGGAGGTGGTCGGTTGGGGCTTTGGGAGGAGATGATGGTGGCAGCAAGCTCAATGGGGGTGAAGGCGGAGATAAACCGTGAGCCCGGCCGCTTCCTATGGCTGACGGGTATTGTTTTGCTCTCACCTAGGACTTCATATAAGCTCTCACAAGAACTCTCAAGACTTTTAAACACACCTAGACATAGTGCAGAAATTTCATTTATAATAATCATCATACTCCCAAGGAGGAGGTGAGGCTTATAAATAGACAAAATACAATAAAACATTAAATGACAAAAGTGCCCCCCTGGGGTCACATAAACCTACTCCCTCAAGTGAGGGTAAAAATAGAAAATTATACATAATAAATCAAATACAATTAAATGCTCAGAAATAGAGTAACCCGATCGTAGCCGTAGATCTCCGTCCCTTCCTCTGATAAACTTTCCACGGCCCGATATCCTCATCAGATATGTTCTTACATACATGCAAAGGGTAACCAAGTGCACTGGGGTGTTTATTTTCATGTAGCGCTTAAAACTATTACTTTTAATTATTTAACACTTAAACTTCTCTATTTATATCATGTAACACTATTAATAGAGAACCCTCGATGAAGTCATGACATGGATCTGGCTGAACGATGAGAAAGTTATGACATAATCTTCTTGGGAACAACATCGATGGGATTGGTGGCAAGTGCAGGTCGAGGAAGAGGTTGATTTGATTTCTCAGTCTGATGTTTGCGTTGTAGAGGCTTGACAATCTCTTCTATTTCATTGACGTGGAGAAGAAGGATGATTGGATTCTGGTTCCTAATGGTAGTGAGATGGTCTGTGTTAAAAGGCATGGTATCTCACTGGCGAAGGGCGATGGGACCGGCAGTGTGGTTATGAGAGATGTTATTTTTTATGGTATTTAGTTTTGAATGATATGCATATAATTAGTGAAGTTTAGGTCTTAAATTTATAATTGTAATAGTTTAAGTGCTATGTGTGTGAATCCAATCCTTTTAGTTTAAGAATTGGTACCATAGAACTCAAAACTAAATTAAAGATCAGTTAGTAATGTTGAATTTGACCCTCACTGTTGTGTGTTTGTTCTCTCACAACTTTTTATTTGAAAATTCAAATCTATAGGTGCTCAAATCCTTTATTTGAAGAAATTTAAACCCTTGTTGCATGATCATGATATTTCCGAAGGATTGAAATTCAAGAGGAACAATATTAATGTTTCCCCTAAAATATATGTGGTTATGCATGCATATGTTTGACATAAGCATGTCCTTCCATATGCATAACAATGCCAACCACCCCCCCCCCCCCTCTTCGCCAAGACTAGGTTTATAAGTGTTATGAGACATTTCCTTAACAATACAGAAAAAATAGATGCTATCACTTGAATGGGCAATCAAGCAACTTTCCTAGAATTGATTTTCCCATCTTTCACTGTGAAATCGAGCCACTTTGACCTCGGGCCAACTGGACATGCTCTTAAAATGGAGCTTGTGAAATGGAATAGAATAGATCTAAAAATTTCTATCAGGTATTTTTAATCATGAATAATTGTTTTTAGTCCGTGATCGCAGTTAGTGCATTATTTACTCATCCACATGCTTTTGACAAATAAATAAATGCTGGTGTTGCGGTAGATGGTTATATGAAATATACAAGATTAAGCTAGCAATTATACATCTTTTAAGGTTGATGGATTATAACTGGATTGGTTGATGTACAGTGATTTATAGAATGAGCCCCATGTAATTAGCGATAACATTACAATATGACTACTAACAAAATTTTTGCCTTAGTTATGTGGTCATAGAAGTCCTATATTGACAGTAGATAGACTGGTTTTTTTACCGGAACAGCTTGGTAGAAACTTACTACTTTACTGAAATACTAGATCAAGCAATTATCGTTCGTGATTCTAGGGAGTTTAGGATAGGCTTAGGCTTCGTTTGAGACAGTTTTTTTACTATCTTCTAAAACAATTTTTTAGTAAAAAGTTCTTGAATTAAAAATTTTTATATTAGAAAGCTGACTTAACAAGTAGTAAGAAAGCCGTCCCAAATGAAACCTTAGTCTACTTAGAAAAGTTGCTTGCAATTCTTGTATTAACTTTGTGGACGCCAAGCACCTGGCATTCCACCGCAATTTCTTTTTAATTTATATTTATTCAGCACAAATTTAATTTTGGAGCAGTGGGTGCTTTTATGTAAAGGATAGCATAACGTGTATGTTAAATCAACCTACATTGCCTTTTGCTTGTTTGGGCTCATTAATTCTTGGTTATGCATTGTTTCTCTCATCACATACACTGTTTATGTTGTAGGGACTCTCTGCTTTGCATCAGGGAAGCCAGCCAAGAAGTGGACTTATTGGGGTCGAAGCTATTAATTTGAATCATTTGTTGAATTTATAATGCAAATTTTCCTGCTTGTAGATCGTAAATAGTGTCTTCATGAGAGGCATGCTACTATTATTCCCATCTTCAATTTTTTCCAAAAGTTTTGCCTTCAGTTTTTCATGGCTTGAAAAGGTTATGGCTATAAGGCTTCCAATTTTTTTACGTGCATCTGGTTCGTCAGGCACGTGCTGCCAAGATTTTGACCTATTTGTTACTATTTCATGACAATCATTATGTGTCGAGATTGTAGCATTCTGCAGTCCTTTTGATATATTCTGTTATTTTATGATCTTGGTCTCCCAAATCGGAGAAAGTATTCTTTGTGAATACCAAATCGTTCAAAGGCAAATCAGGATGTGCCACGTCACTCGGTACACAACGGTATATAACTGCAGTACATAACAAATGGATGACATGGCGCATTCTGATTCACCTTCGGATGGCGTCAGTATCCGCATAGAATAATTTCACCTGAGATCGAGTACTTAGAAGGGTACTTTTTAAGCCTTTATTTTCTATATTATATATAGAATTGAGGGAATACCTCAAGGTTTTGTTTTGATTGAAAGAAAATCAGGGAAATGAAATGAATGCCAATAATACGGGTGGATTATGAATTCGTAACTGTTGATATAAGCATTTAATTTTCTTTCCCTTTCGATAATTCGTAGCATCCAACAAAGCCTTGATCATACGTTTAGATTTCAATTATTTATTAGTTCCATGGAAGGTGATATTGTTGGTTTTAATGGGTTCAAATTGTTTGATTTGAATGAGTATTATTATTATAAGCCTTTTACAGTTTTCGTATTTGGATTATTTAGTATATAAAAGAGATACTCGGTTCATAGTGAGCAAGCCTGAATAAATAGTGAGCGATCGCTTTGCCAATAAGAAAGATTTTAATGATTTCTGTGAGGTTGATGAGATTCTTGAAGTCTGTTCAAGTGATTGATTTTGCTATATTGGAGGGCTTTTACTAGTAGTAATAGAACCTAAATTTCAAATTTAGGCTTTGTTTTCATGCCACCCTCCTATTTTAGTGCAGCAGTAGATCGCGAGCACATGACGACGATGAATTGATGAGAGTACAATGCATGCCTGGAGCGTGTTGCGAGTTGGCGATGCGATGCTAGCACATGGATTGATGACTATGTGATGAGTGAGTGGCATAGCATGCCTATGATTGTGATATGATATTTGTTAATGGTGTGATAGCATGTTTTCATAACATTTTTTTTTTATCGAGCTGTGCCTCGATGGTTGACGGAATGATTTTCTCCCTGTTGATCCGCGCTAGAACATGATAGTGGTGTGAGACGGGCATAGCGGTGTGAGAGAGTGTATGATAGCAAACCTATGATGATTAGGGTTGTAAATAAGTAGTTGATGACGAGTCATCCCTAGTTTGTGCTTTAGCTTGAGTGATTAATTTAGTTGAACTTGGGCGATGATGATGAAAAAAAAAAAAAAAGAGTTGAACTTAGCTTGAGATCAATTCTATGAGTTTAAGTTGATTTATGAGCTAGCTCATTTATTATGGAAAAAAATAATTTTTGATGCACTTCAGAAAAAAAAATTTTGATCAAATTAGAAATTTTTAGAATTAAATTTAGGATTATATGAATATTGATTTATGCAAATATGTAGTTGAATTGAAAGTCTTCAGGAGACGAATCAAATGACACCAAAGTAATTGAGTCCGATATCGAATAAAGCTTTTGATGTATGCTTGAAAATTTCAAGGCTAATTCGATGTTCAAATTATCCAATTTTCATATAATATACTCAAATTAAGCATCTCAATGAGATGAATTTGAAGAGCCCTAAATTGTAGAATGTTTACATCATTAAGGCACCTAAATATTGAAAGAAAGATTTATAATCAAAGGAATTAATATGGGCTATTCAATATAGTGTTTTTAGATTTTTTTTAATATTTATGAGATATGTCATTAACAATTTTATAAATATGAAGGGGGGCTTGAACCTTGACTTGATTCAAGAGAACTTAGATGTTTGTAGAGTTAAAGAGCTCCACTGTCGAAAAAAACAATTGTAGCATTTCAAAAAGTGCACTTGTAATACTACAATTATCAGAGCTTCCCTAATGATATGTCATGAATCATACAATATGAATATTTCAGTAGATAATTATAACTTTAAATATGAATATGATAATATGTAAACTATCAACATTATCAAAATCATGTAACATTGCATGTGTAAATACCTACACACTTGAAATTTTTCTTTCTAATAATAACTTCAAAGGAACATTCATAATAACATTTTAAGATTTTTAGAGAATTATCATTAATACCCAAAATGCCTCATTTGTTTGATATGCACAAAAATCAATATAGAGAAAACTAATTGGGTAAATGTTTAACTTCTTGTAGTCAAAGTGTTAAAAAATAAAGCATTCTACAACATACAAAAAGCTACATAATGAGAAACATCATAAAACCAGAGAAAAAAAAAAATATAATTTTGCTTATATCTTATTATATGCTTATTGTAATTGAAATAAGAGACATGTGATTAGAAGCTTACCTTGTACTCAACAAAACCCTTAATTGGCATGATGGACGAATTCAATTTCATGATCTCTAAATCTCTCTCCTCTTTTTCTCTCTCCTCTTCTCTCTCTCTCTCTCTCTCTCTCTCTCCTTCCCTTCTCTAATAGGTGATGAAAGTAAGGGGGAGGAGAGGTGAAAATAAGAAATAGAATATGATATTTTATTTTAAAAATATCATTTTTGATCTAGCATCGCAGCGCTCACATTCATAGCATCGTAGATATAACATCCAAATATTTTAATAATAAAATAAAAAATGAAAAAATTGAATTTTTGTTTGAACTGGGGAGCTGTGGTGCTGAGCTTATTAATGTTGTGGCAGTGGGCTTGTGAGCATAGATCACAAAAAAGTTGCGAAAGACTATGTTCTATAGTAATTATGTATTCAGCATGAAGTGCTGCGTCTTTGGTTGGTGGTGCTGCGATGCTTGGTATTGGCATTGCGGTGTTAGGCACTAAATTACATTTTTATATATATTAAAACCATTTCTCTCCCTTACCCTCACCAACGTCGGGTTGCTGTAGAAGGAAGAAGAAAAGGGGAGAGAAAGAGAAAATCCAGATTTTGGCTGCTGATACGCTTCGTTGCTTTTTATGAAAATTGGTAGCTGACTTTTATCCTATTCATATTTTCAAAGATTTTGATTCCAATCATTGGATTCTTCCAAATTGATTTTATTGCATTTTCCCAGATTAAGTAGCTTCTATCGCATTATTTTTTATATGTTATAATATTGATTATTTTAGATATTTTGACTGATTAATTTAATAATTTCATCTAGTAAAATAAATGTTACTGTGTTTTATATGATTTATATAGAATAAAATTTTTGGTATTTTAATACAAGCATATTATCAATATAAGCATTATGAATGAAGATGAGAATGTTATTGAGTAATAGCTGATTGCTATTACTGTTATAATATTATGATAGTAGTATATACAAGGACAAGTAAAGGTTAGTTTTACTGACATTGGGTGGAGATTGACTAACCTATACAAGATGGTGGGCTGATCGGCATTCCTTTAAATATTATAGTTTGGTGTTATCCTCTACTAATTTACATGATTCATTTATTAGGAGTTATAAGGAGTTAATTACTGTATCGACAGGACTCGATTTACTGAGCCAATGGTTACTGACTTACTAACTACTAGAAAAATACCACACAAGTTGAAAGTCCTTATTTAATGTGATTACTAAAATGTATGTTACTACATTGCTGCCATAGTATGGTTTTACTGTTTTACTGATTACTGTATTATTTTACTATTACTGCCACCAATTTTATGGATACTGATGCTGTTACTGATACTACTACTGATTTACTATTGATGTTACTATTATTGATTCACTATTTCCTACTTCAGTGTCACTGAGCACATGATTCCTATGCTAAGCATATGGTATAAGATATTAACTTGATATTGATATAGAATAGCTGAATATTGTGTGTATACTCTTATTAAATAACACTTGATAGTACTACATTACTTTGGATTTTAATAGTTTTTATAGTTATTTTAGTTTCATTGATTTATATAATTTTCTTATTAATTTGATAGTACTACTATGATGACTATTTTATTAGATTGACATCTATACTTGTTTGTTAGTTTAATGGTTTATCGATTTCATTGTTTCCATACTATGCTATTTTATTCGCTCCTGTATTTCATTGTTTCCATACTATGCTATTTTATTCGCTCCTGTATTATACTATTCCATTTCTTTATAGATATTAAAAGTTTGATGTAGGTTGTTAAGCCTAAGTGAACTGTCCCTAGGCACACCAGGGGGGTGAATAGTAGTTTAAAAACTAACTGCTAACTTTAAAACACACAAATTATATTTTTGGAATTTGTACTAATTAAAAAAGCAAACAATACTTTCACCTGATGCAAAAGCTAAGAAATTAATTAAAGGTTACAATAATGGTGATGAGTATAATCAACACAACAAAATATAAATAACATATTTTCAACAAACAATTATCACAGAAATAAAATGGAGAAAAATTAGATCGCAAAAAAAAATGAAAATTAGAATCAGTACGCCATAATTTTATAGTTGTTCGGTTAAATAATGACCTAAGTCCACTCCACAAAGTCTTCTCCGAGTATTACACTAAACCTTTAGTGTATCTCTTTTAGCCCTCACAGCTAGGCAGAGAAGCTCTTACAATCTTTTCACCAATCCAGAACTTTAACCTCTTTTTTACCTTCTTGGTGAAGGCAGAGAACCTCGACCTCTTTTTCATCCTCTTGATGAAGGCAGAGAACCTCAACGATCTTCAGACTGATGATCTTCTTATTAGAGCCACCCAAGAAACCCAACAAGACACTTGTAGGAAATAAGGCTAAAGCTTGCTTGGAGCAACCGTGTGAAACCCATCACATTCTTTCTCCCTCACGCATTACTTCCCCTTTCTCCTTCCTAAATCTCTCTAAGATCTCTTATCTAAGCTCTCTCTCTTGAAAGCTCAAACAACCAAAGACTTGAAATAAGTCTAATGTGAGAGCTTAAATATAAGGCTTCACAAAACCCTTAAACTTCAATTTTATTAACACGGATCGTATAATACGGTACTATATACGTGCAATATAATTAGTTTAAATAACCCTGTTAGTACTGTATGAAGAATAAGACGCTGTACGATTAGTTCAAGAAATTGAACTGATCATCTAGTATAATTTGAGCATCATCTACTTCGATTAGTTCAAACGATATGGATTGTCATCCCGTATGATTTGCGATGAATAAATATCATCCATGTAAAGATTAATTTATACAGTATGATTGATCCCAATTGACATGTATGATATGACTAAATCAATTAATCCAAAATTATTCCCTAATTATAGGAATAATTTAGGTAAGATTTGATTATATCATACAATACGACACCTATCATACGATATGATTAGTATAAAATTTAAGTTTTAAATATTGCCTAAATTATGATTGGCGGTTGAGATCTTGATTTTAACTAATCATCATGTATGATTGAGACCGTCCAATACGATTAGTTCAGATAGCTTTAATATATAATTAGCCATTTTAATGATGATTTGAATTGCTGATTGTCCAGTATGATATTCATCGTATAGTATGATTAGTTCAGAAAAATATACTTCTTATTTTCTCACTATCTCACTCTCTTGAGTGTGTGTATGCACGGTCACCATGTAACATCCACCAAATACATGACTTGACTCAAGAAATATAGAAATAAATAAAAAAGAAAATACAGACTCTTCAAGATACTTAACCCTATTCTACCTAGTCTTGAGTTGATCAATTTGCAAAGCATATGATGGACCTATAATGTTAGTGCACAATAAACAACTATGTAATAATAATAGTAACAGAAGATAGCATAGTAGAGAATCCAATAATATTTGTTATCATCAAAATCATAAGACCTGGGTCTAGATTTATAATAATCTCCCCCTTTTTGATGATGAAAAATATTACTGGTAATAGTTTCAAATTTATTTTTGCTATGTCCTAAGCTCCCCCTTACTAGTTGAGTTTTTGAAAATAGAGAGAGCTTTTATTTTTTTAATTTTAATTTTTAAAAGAAATAATGAAAAGAACACAAAAATCGTGAATAGGAAATAAAAACAAAATTATGATCTAAATATAACAAAGCATATTACAACCTACCAACAATAATCTACTCCCCCTTTTGACATCACAAAAAAGGAGGAATGACTAAGTATAACAATAAAAATAAACACACACATAATAATGAAAAACAACAAAGATAACCACTAAAAAAAAACTAAAAATAAGAAGGTCCTTGATCAAGTGGTGGTGGTGGTTAAAAATATCGATGAATGGAGGTGAACTGCTCTCCAAACCACGCTATATCAGACTTGTTGTTAGTGCTGCTTCGCAATGAAAGTGTCAAAATGAGTCTCACACTGATCAAATCTCTGAAGCAGTGCCTCATACTGAGAAGGATATTGTACAGGTGCTGGTGCTAGACCTTCCTGTACCTCCTCGAGCTCGGGGTTAACATAGTGAACATTTTGACGATGAGCACTATGAAGGACTTGGAGGGAGTTATTTGAATAAAAAATTGAAAGATGGTCTGGTGGTGTAGGGAATTAAAAATTGTATTTGGATTCAAGAATAAAGGTGATGATGTGACCTAAGGTAAGATTTGGTTTTCTTATATTTCTAGGATCTCAAATGCGATGATGTGATCAACTACATTGAAATCAATTTCCTCCATTATAAATTAGGTAGTAAGGGATAGAAGGGGTGTAATATTGATCCGATCCCCAGCTATTGGAATTACTGAATTGCGAAGGATATGCTGAATAATTTAGGCATATTAAACTAAAGTGTTGACATGAGGAATGTGGTAATTTATGGATGACTCCCTAAGGGTGGTGTTGATGGGGATCCAATTATAGTTAAGGAGAAAGGCTATGGCATGGAATTTTTCACCCGTGGTAGAATAGTGTAGGATTTGGTCAAAGTCTTAATAGGTCATTTCTACAGACCTTCTATTGACATAGGATTGAAGGGCAGTGCTCTCGCTAATGACTTGAAGGGTAGCAAAAATTAAAAGGAGATTAGAATTGAAAAGGAATGCAAGAGTGAGAATGAATTACAGGGTGATGTGAGTGAATAGATTATGTACCTGGAAGTTCAAGACTTCCTAATTTACAATTTTTGAAGGGGTAATCCCAGAATCCTTATAACAATAATAAGCCGCTTCATTAGCTGCTTCTGGGAAGCGGGGATCAATAGGGCATTAGGAAGAACTTCCTACGAGAGCTCTTGAGCACTTTTCATCAGTCATTACAAGGATTATGAGCTTGTGGAGGAAGGGCGAAGGATTGAAAGGATATGAGTGAAAAAAAATCTTATGTTTCCTCTCTTTAAATAGAAATCAACCATATCATACATTACGATATGGTATTATACAATAGGATTCAATGAATAAAATTTGTTTAGTCTGATCCATCAAAAAGTTGGTCTTATCATGCACTACGATCAAAATAGTACTAGATGATCAGTGCAAAGATGTTCGTCTTGAGGCATCAGCCTGGATGATCATTGACTAGTCATATCATATAATATGAATAGGTATTCGTACTATATGATATGATATTTAATATCGTATCGACCAAATTCAATTTGTCCAATGATAAGTGCCACGTGTATCATATAGTACAAATTGGGTGTTCATATAGTACGATCACCAATAATTGATTGATCAAAATGAAAGTTCGTTAGGGTTGTTAAGCCCTTATGAACTAGTCCCGAGGCTAACCAAGGGGGGGGGGGGTGAATTGGTTATTTTAAAAATTCTTAAATAAAAAGAGAAAAAACTTTTTTAAATCTTTTTGAATATTTTAAAAACTAAAAAACTTATTCAGAAGTAGATAATAAAATCAGAGATTTTCAACACAGAACAAATCAAAGGAACATGCGAAAATTAAAGTACAGAAAAGTAAATGAAAAGAGCACACCATATTTATAGTGGTTCGGTCAACTTGATCTACGTCCACTCCCCGAAGCCTCCCCTCCAGGTATTGCACTAAAACTATAGTGTCTCTCCTTTTACTCCCATAGCAAGGCAGAGAAGCCCTTACAAAATCTTTTCATCGACACCGGTGAGGCAGAGAACCTAGACCCCTTTTGCTTCCTCCTGAAGTAGGCAGAGAACCCCCAACTCCTTTTGCTTCCTCTTGAAGTAGGCAAAGAATCTCAACTCCTTTTACTTTCTCCTGAAGTAGGTAGAGAACCTCAACTCCTTTTACTTCCTCCTGAAGCAGGCAGAGAACCTCGATCTAGTGCTCATGAAGACCTCCCTAGAGCCACCAAGGAATTAAAGATGAAGAAGGAAGAAGTGGATCGAATCCTCTCTTGGAGCAACCTTTGTGAATCACCTGACAAATTTCCCCTCACAAGATCCTCTCTCTCTCCCCCAAACTATCCCTCTCCTCTAAGCTCTCTTTGGTTTGAAAAATAGCAAAAGATTTTTGATCATCGACTATATAAGAGCTTAAATAGGAGGCCTAAAAAAATGTCCTAAATTTCAACTTGCCGTCAAAGATCGTATGATCAGTAGAAAAATAGCCTTTAAGCTAGGACGATTGCTATTGTTCTGGATGATTAAAAGAAATAATTTCTACATATCATCCAGGATGATTACACGATCGTCTGGGATGATCAGTTCAATTTGAGTGGCAATCGACAAATCATCATGCAAATGTCTTAGGATGTCCAAGATGATATCCTGGACGATCAGAAGAAAATCATAATTTTCATCTTGGACGATTGGAGATCATCCCACAAAATATAAAGGATCATCCTGGACGATCAGAAATATTATCCTGTATGATGTGATTGATTAATTTAATCATAATTAGTCTCCTAATTAATGGATTATTTTAGACATGGTTGTAATGAATTGTCCAGGATGATCAGGATCGTCTTGTATGATTAGTGCAATTTTTGAGTTATAAAATCTTGGCTAAATGAGTTTGGTGGCTGAGTATTTTTGATTTAAGCATACTATCCAGGGCGATGGGAGGATCGTCCAGGAAGATTTGCTCAATCAGGTTTACTTGACCTAGATGCCCTAATTAGGGTTTCTATTTTTAACTGATCGTCAAGGACGATTTTGGATCGTCCTGTATGATATGATCAAAAAATAAAAAACTATCTGACTTACCAAATTTCTCTCCCTGAGGGTGTGTGTGCAAGGTTACTTAGCATCAGGATCCACCTTATTATATTTGACTCAAGAAAAGATAAAAACTATTAAATTAAAATTACAGATTGACTAAGTCCTAATCTAACCAATCTTGAGCTGGCTTGAATTTTAATTGATCTTGTGGACCTGAAATGTTAGTAGGTAGGGCAACTAAAATAGATGTGTAATAGTAACAGTAGCAGGGAAATATGAATATTTATTATCATCAAAATTATAATGCTTGAATTCAGATTTATAATAATCTCCCCCTTTTTGATGATAGTAAATATTTGTTAGACAATTTCAAATCAAGAAGATATTAAAAATATTATTTGTTGTTTTTTTCTTCTTTTTTTATTTAAAAAAATGAAACACAAAATAAAGCAAAATAATATAAGCAAAGCAAAGAAAATTTTACTAAAATAAGCAAATAATACAACACTAATACTACTCCCCCTTTTAACATCACAAAAAGGAGGAAACAAAAAAAATAACCACTAAATAGAATATAGTATAGAAACAAGTACACACTAAGAAACAAATACAAAAAAAATAGAAAGAGGAACTCTAATCAGGTGAAGGTGGTAGTGGCTGAAAGAATCTATGAATGAAAGCAAACTACTCCCTAAAATGATGTGGATCGTCTAGGATGATGTGAACAAAATTTGAAAAAAAATTGAATGATGGAGAGGAACGATCAGAGGATTCCAAAATAAAAATATTCAAATCAAAATACCAGGAAAAACAACAAAACAAAGAAAAAGAAATGAAAAAGAAAATAAAGACAGTTTTTTTTGAATCGATCAACTTTAGTAAATGAGAAATTTTCCTTAATTTTAAATTCAAAAGCCAATAAGAAGAAATTGACAATGCTGAAATCTAAAAAAGTTGGAAAATTAATTTTTGTAAACCCTACCTCGAACACATTATAGGATCACATTCCTTTTTAAACAAAAATCTAATTCAGAAGAAAAAAGATTAGATAAGAAAATTAATCCTTTCAAATTTCATTCCAAAAAAATATCAGATAAAATTATATAGTAAAGTAAAGAATCAGAAATCATGATTTTCAATCTCAAGTGTTTGAATATATTAAGCGGCTCATGGATTCTTATAAGATTTTTAAAGATTGGAAAGAGGAGGAAGCTTATTTCTTTGTGGGCTCATTTTGTGCCTCTTTTTTCAGTTAATTGGAGCACTTTACGCATATTTTGATTTTTGATACACTTTATGTATCTTTTTAATTTATTGTCAAACATTACACATCTTTTCAGTGTTGGGATCAAAATAAAAAAATTCAAATCAAACTATCAGTAAAAACAACAAAAAAAAGAAAAAGAAACAAAAAAGAAAATAAAGACAATTTTTTTTGAATCGATCAACTTTAGTAAATGAGAATTTTTCCTTAATTTTAAATTCAAAAGCCAACAAGAAGAAATTGACGATGCTAAAATCTATAAAAGATGGAAAATTAATTTTTGTAAACCCTACCTCAAACCATTTACAGGTTCACATTCCTTTTTAAACAAAAATCTAATTCAGAAGAAAAAAGATTAAAAAAAAAATTGATCCTTTAAAACTTCGTTCCAAAAAAATATCTGATAAAATTATATAGTAAAGTAAAGAATCAGAAATCATGATTTTCAATCTCAAGTGTTTAAATATATTAAGTGGCACATGGATTCTTATAAGAATTTTAAAGATTTGAAAGAGGAGGAAGCTTATTTCTTTGTGGGCTCATTTTGTGCCTCTTTTTCCAATTAATTGGCACACTTTACGCATATTTTGATTTTTGATACACTTTATGTATCTTTTTAATTTATTGGTGAATGTTGCGCATCTTTTCAGTGTTGGGCTCATTTTGTGCCTCTTTTTTAGTTAATTTGCTTACTTTGTGCATCTTTTACGAGCTTCCTTTCTTTCAAAACCTCTAAAAGACTCTCAGTTGTGAGATTAACTTCCAGATATAAGAAAAAAAAACTCACTCACTTAGATAAGGAAAAGTAAATCACAAAATAGAATCATTCTCATATGATAAATATAATCACCTGATTAAGAAAATATGAAAGTGATTCAATGATTTAGAACACTACTCATATGAGACAGATTACTTTAAGAAGATAAAATAGATCTCTATTTTAAAGTTCAACTTTTTAATTTTGAAAAAAAAAATAATTCAAAAAGAAAAATACACCATTAAAGGAGTTAGAGGAAGAGAAACAATCATTAATGTTTCTTCCTTTAACTATTTTAGAGGAGTGAATCACTACTTACAAGCTTCTAAATAAAAATAAAGCAAAAATCTCATTTAGAAAGCAAGTTCATCAGCAGAAGTGAGCACTGATTGGATTCTTAAAATATTGAAGTAAAAAATAACTGGAAATCAAGAACATAAAGCAAGAATACAAAAAATAAAAATAAACAGACAAATCAACAAAAACACTAAGAATAGAAACATAACTAGATGGTATCATTTTCAAGCATGAATATCTATCACACATTATCTAGTTCTTAAGGTGCTAAAGATTTTAAAGGCCAATAATTTTATGAAGATATCTGCAAGTTAGTTTTCAGTGGCTACATGATGTAGCTCTATGTCTCCTTTGGTAACATGGTCTCTAATGAAGTGGTGCCTGATGTCTATGTGTTTAGTCATGGAGTGTTGGATCGAGTTATTAGAAATGTAGATGGCACTAGTGTTATCACATAGGATTGGAATTGTGCCTACAGGAAGTCCTAAATCAAAATTTGTTGCTTTAGCCAAAGGACCTGGGCCACACAACTTTCTAAGGCTATATACTCAACTTCAGCAGTGAACAGTGCAACTGAGTTCTATTTTCTATTAGATCAAGAGACTAAGGATTTTCCTATGAATTAACATATTCCAGAGGTATTCTTTCTATCCATCATATATCCTATAAAGTCTGAATCAGAATATCCTATAATCTCAAAGGAAGTGTTATGCCTAGGATACCAGATTTCTATGTTTTGGGTTCCTAAGAGATATCTAAGGATTCTCTTAACTGCAGTCAGGTGGGATTCTTTAGGATCAGCTTAAAATCTTGCACAGAGATAAACACTAAATATTATATTAGGTCGACTAAGAGTTAAGTAAAGCAGTGTTCCAATTATTCCTCTGTATTTTTTTGATCAACTGATTTTCCATTTGAGTCTTTATCTAATTGAACACTGGAGCTCATGGGAGTGTTTATTGGCTTAGATTTATCCATTTCATATTTCTTCAGGATGTCCTTAATATATTTTGATTGATTAAAAAAAGTTCTATTATCCATTTTTATTATCCATTTGCCTTATGCTAAATCCTAAAAAGTAGGATAATTCTTCCATCATACTCATCTCAAATTTCTTATTCATTATTTTAGAAAAATTATCACATAAATTTTTATCAGAAGATCCAAAAGGTATATCATCAATATAGATCTAGACAATGAGTAATTCATCTCTTACTCTTCTCAGAAAAAGGGTGGTGTCTATACTCCCCTTAACAAACTCTCTTTCTAGTAGAAATGTACTAAGCCTCTCATATCATACCCTGGGTGTATGTTTTAATCCATACAAAACCTTTTTTAATTTGTAAATATGATTTAAAAATTGGGAATTCTCAAAGCCTGGGGGTTGCTCTACAAACACATCTTCTTTTATTATCCCATTTAAAAAAGGCACTATTGACATCCATTTGGAAAAGTTTAAATCCCTTATAACAAGCAAAGGTTAGTAACACTCTAATGGCTTTTAATCGGGCTATAGGGGAAAAAGTTTCCTCAAAATCAATTCCTTATATTTGATTATATCCCTTAGCTACTAATCTTATCTTATTCCTAACCACCACACCAGAATCATTCATTTTATTCTTAAAGACCCATTTGGTTTCTACTACACTCTGGTCCTTAGGTCTTTTTACTAGCTCCCAGACATCATTATTAATAAAGTAGTTCAATTCCTCTTGAGAATTCATCATAAAGGGCTTGATTGATATTAGTAGGTTCAGTCATTGAAATGAAGGCATAGTAGTTTACTTCTTTTCTAAGTCCATGCCTAGTTTTAACACCTTCAGAAGGGTCTCCTAAGATCAGTTCTTTAGGATGACTCAAAGAATATCTCTATTCTCTAGGCAGTTTAACTTCTGGTTCTACCCTTTCCTCCAGATTAGCAGATTCTACTTCTTGGGTGACTTATACAACCTCCTCTTCTTTTACCCTAGACCCTCCAGAATTATCAGATTCATCAAATACAATATAAGTGGTCTCCTTAATAATCAGGGTTCTTTTATTGAAGACTCTATAGGATTTTCTAACACTTGAGTAACCTAGGAACACTCCTTCATCAGATATTTGGTCAAACTTTCCTAGTTGAGACTTCCCATTATTCAGAATGAATACTTTACATCTAAAGACATGAAGGTGAGAGAGATTGGGTGTCATACCCTTAAGAATTTCATAGGATATATTTTTAGCTTATATCTAAGATTTACCCTATTCTGAATATAACATACTGTATTCACCGCTTCTATCCAAAAGTATTTAGGAAGTGAGTATTCAGCTAACATAGCACTAGTGGTTTCTACCAGGGTCCTATTCTTGCTCTCAGCTACCCCATTCTGCTAAGGGATCCTAGGAGCTGAAAAATTATGATCTATCCCTTGCTCCTTACAGTAGGTTTCAAATTTCTCATTTTCAAACTCTCCACCATAATCACTATGAATAGTCAGAATTTCATAACCTAATTTTCTCTAAATCCAAGTGGAGAAAGATCTAAATTTCTCGAATGATTCACTTTTATGAGATAGGAATCTAATCCAAGTGAATCTCGAATAATCATTAACAATCACATACCCAAAGACTTTCTCTCCTAAGCTTGAAGTGCTGACAGGTCCAAAGAGATCCATGTAAAGGACTTCTAAGGGTTTACTAGTGTTAATGTCTTTGATTGAGTGCAAGGAGGATTTGACTTGCTTCCCTAACTAACAGGCATCACATAGGTGGTCCTTAATGAATTCTAGTTTGGGGACACCTCTCACTAAGTCTTTTTGGGTGATCTTTCTAAGGCTTTTCATTCTTGCATGACACAATCTTGAGGTTGTGAGTAAGCCTAAATAAATAGTGAGTGATCGCTTTGCCCATAAGAAAGATTTTAATGATTTCTATGAGGTTGATGGGATTCTTGAAGTCTGTTCAAGTGATTGATTTTGCTATATTGAAGGACTTTTGCTAATAGTAATAAAACATGAATTGCAAATTTAGGCTTTGTTTTCTTGCCACCCTCCTATTTGTGAGTAGCAGTAGATCGCGAGCACATGACGATGATGAATTAATGAGAGTACAATGCATGCCTGTAGCATGTTGCAAGTTTGCGATGCGATGCTAGCACATGGATTGATGACTATGTGATGAGTGAGTGGCATAGCATGCCTATGATTGTGATATGATATTTGTTAATGGTGTGATAGCATGTTTTCATAACAATTTTTTTATCGAGCTGTGCCTCGGTGGTTGACAGAATGATTTTCTCCCTGTTGATCCGCGCTAAAACATGATAGTGGTGTGAGACAGGCGTGGTGGTGTGAGAGAGTGTAACATAGCAAACCTATGATGATTAAGGTTGTAAATAAGTACTTGATGATGAGTCATCCCTAGTTTGTGTTTTAGCTTGAGTGATTAATTTAATTGAACTTAGGCGATGATGAAGAAATAAAAAAGAGTTGAACTTAGCTTGAGATCAATTCTATGAGTTTATGTTGGTTAATGAGCTAGCTCATGTATTATGGAAAAAAATAATTTTTATTGCACTCCAAAAAGTAAAAAAAAGTTTGATCAGACATGAATCTTAATATATGAATTGGAAATTTTTAGAATTAAATTTAGGATTATATGAATATTGATTTAAGCTAATATGAAGTTGAATTGAAAGTCTTGAGGAGATGAATCAAATGACACCAATGTAATTCAATAAGAGTCCGAGATCGAGTAAAGCTTTTGATGCATGCTTGAAAAATTCAAGGCTAATTCGATGTTCAAACTATCCAATTCTTATATAATACAGTCAAATCGAGCATCTCAATGAGATGAATTTGAGGAGCCCAAAATTGTCTAATGTTTACATCATTTCAGCACATAAATATTGAAAGAAACATTTATAATCAAAGGAATTAATATGGGTTGTTCAATATAATATTTTTAGATTTTGTTTATATTTATGAGGTATGTCACTAAAATTTTTTTAAATAGGTGCTCACAATTTACATGAAGGGGGGTTTGAATCTTGACTTGCGATTCAAGAGAACTTAGATGTTTGAAGAGTCATAGAGCTCCACTATTGAAAAATCACTTGATTTTCTTTGTTAGATTATCGTCCAACCTCCATTATTGGAATACCATTATTTGATCGCAACCATTAGACTATTGCTTGATTGTCATTGTTAGACCATCTTATGATCGCCATCTGACTATTACCTGGCAGCAGTTGTCATCATAGATTGCTATTGTTGGACCACCTACCAACCAACAATATCGACCATCATCGTGTGAATGCATTCCTCAAACCATCATTGTTTGATTATGATCCTCCGACTATGGACACTTGATTACACAATCCTCTGACCATGATGACTTGACAATGGTTCTCTGATGACCATTGCTCAAAAATGATTATCCAACTACCGTTGCCTAACTATCGTCATATGGTCACTATCGTTTGACAACATTCCTTTGGCCACCATCACTCAACCATGATCCATCGACAACCATCACTCGACCATGCTACTTTGACCACCATCATTCGACCATGATCCCCTAGCCATTATCACTTGTCTATGATCCACCAACCACCATAACATGACCATAATACTCTAGTCATTCTCATTTGACTTTAGTCAGATGACCACTGTTAGTAACTTTAGTCCTTGGACCATCATCACCCCCCTAACTTAGTGTGATACCTCGGGATCTAATGGAAGAATTAAAATCTCAAATCTACTTTTCTCAATCATAATATAGAATAAATCAGAGCCTATTAAATATTCCAAAATAATATTAACAGTTAAAAATATTTTTCCTCAATTTATCTCCAAAAAAATTAGATATAATAATTCATTTCTTACAAAGGCTATGCATAAAAATAATTGATTGGATTAGGAAATACCTCAAAATCCTGGTTCTAACGATCCTGCCCTTATCAACTCTATTCTGTTGAATTCTTTCCTTTTAAAATATCAAAGAAATTTCATAGAGGGAGGACCACAAGCTTACTAGATGTCTTCCACATTCCTGTCAAATATCAATATTCATTTTACTATAAATAGTAAATTATTTACATAATAAGTTAAAACATCAAAGTATAAATTAAGTGCTAACAAAAAGTAACTGACATAAAATTTAATGTTTCGTGTTTTAGAAATTACTACTTAATTTTACACATAACATTTATATTTTACATTTAATAGGAATACCTTCATAGAGCTATCCAAATACACGGATTATTAGAGTGATCACTTATACTTTTACAGATAGTCATCATAGAGGTATCATAATGTTAGAATACACTCGCTATCAAAATATTTCTTATACTTGAACTTATTTGAAGTATTATAATATGTAATGTATGGATATACTATGCATATGTCTCGATGCCTACTTATAGCTCCACTTTCACTTATAATAACTTTCTTTAAATCTCCGACAACCGTATTAGGCAAATAATGTCAAAATAGAACAAAAAACTTTTGACACCTACATGAAGTGGGGTCAGAAATCCTCCCATATCTACCTAAGGAAGATGGAACTAAAATAGAGCTTATAGGGCCCTTGTAGCATTTCAGAAAGTGCACTTGTATTACTTCAAATATCAAAGCTTCCCTAATGATATGTGATGAATCATGCAATATGAATATTTCAGTAGATAATTATTAATTTAAATATGAAATTGATAATATATAAACTATCAAAATTATCAAAATCATGTAACATTGCATAAGTAAGAACCTACACACTTGACTTTTTTCTTTATAATAATAACTTCAAAAAAACATTTAGAACAACATTTTAAGATTTTTAGAGAATTATCATTAATACCTAAAAATGCCTCGTTTGTTCGATATGCACAAAAATCAATATAGAAAAAACTAATAAGTAAATGTTTAACTTCTTGTAGTCGAAGTGTTCAAAATAAAGCATTCTACAACATACAGAAAGCTACATAATGAGAAATGTCATAAAACTCAAGAAAAATATAATTTTGTCTATATCTTATTATATACATTTTTCCTAAAGTTAGTGAACTTCTATCACGTTACTTTTTGTATATTATAATATTGATTATTTTGGATATTTTGATTGGTTAATTTAATAATTTCATTTGGGCAAAATAAAAGCTATTTTGTTTTATATGATCTCTATATAATAAAAAGTTTAGTTTTTTAATACAAGAATATTATCAATACAAGTATTATAAATGAAGATGAGCACATGATTGGGTAATAGTTGGTTGTTATTACTGTTATAATACTATGATAAAAGTATGCATGAGAACAAGTAAATGTTAGTTTTATTGATGTTGGTTGGAGATTGACTGATGTATACAAGATGGTAGGCTGACGAACATTCCTTTAAATATTATAGTTTGATGTTATGTGTTATTTTAGTTATGTTTGTGCAGAAAAATACATAAAATATGCACAATTTTAAAGTATGGTAAAATACCGCAGCGTCGGACATAATTCTACATTGGCGCCATCATTGACACCATCGTAGTGCCCAAATATGGATATAACGGTGCCCAGTCTCTCTTTGAAAGTGATGCTGTGTCGAAGGAGTTAGCGCCCCAACGCCCATCCAACTATCCTAGCACCACAGCATCAGAGGAGTCAGCACCGCAATGCCCAGTCTCTATGTGTACATCGCCAAATTCCAGCATCACTATGTCAAGGGAGTGCTATGTGGATATTGCAGCGCTCAATCGTCAGTAGTGTCGCAGCACTACAGTTCTAACTATTCAGGCCACGATCTGCCAGCAAAGTGACTTATCGATTCATTAAACAGCGGGTCTATATCAGCAAGCACCGCAACGGAGGAAACCCTTCAGCACAACAGCGCTAGTTCATTTTATGGGCGCCACGACGCTAGAACCCATTTTCAATATTTTTTATAAATAATCTATCTGTAATGTTAGTAAATGATTTAGGTTACTTATTTAGTTTCAGTCTTTATAGTACTTTTTTAATTTTTTTCTTAGGAGTGAAAATTTTAAAAATTTATAGAAATATTAAATACATTTATTTAAAGTGTTTGGATTATATTTGTGGAAGCAATTCTATAAGTTTCAGCAGGAGTGTAGAGGAGATTATTGAATCCATCTGCTGATATCTATTCTTCTATACTTTCTTTCTTTTATGCAATTAATTAAAATTTAATATGCTTCACTTATTTTTCATGTTTGACTAAATTCTTTAGTTTTGGATTGGTGGTGTAAATAAAATATGGAGTACTAATAAGTTCTCTTCATCAATAATTTTATGATATTTTCAATATACTAGGTCTTTATTTAATGGACATAGTGGCCATATGTGTTATTAATATTAGGTGTAATATGGAGCCTAAGAATATAAAAGTAGACACAATATGGTATGTTGGACTGGAATGATGCAAGCATATGCATAATGTTTGTTATATATCAAATTTATAGAGATGGATTATCATGAGGTGGTTTTAACAGTATACACTTTACTTACTCTTTTAAGATTTTCTTAGGGTGACAGACTATGAGAGTTTAGAGTGGTATTGAGGTGGGAAGAGTTTAATCTATCCTTTGTCTGTTCATTCTTGACTAAGCGATTTGTGATGCATATCCCTCTGAATAGCATCAATATAAAAGGGAATCATTAGGAAACATATTATATTTACATTCCATCAATTGAAAATAATTTATTCAAATAGTATTTCATTTAATTATTTTTTATTTTACATTAAGTGATTGAATCTCATCCAAAACTTATTTTTATGAGTAAGATAATTATTGTAATTGAAGTAGACAATATTAGTAATTGCAGTAAACATTCTTCCTCATGGGAATAATACTCTACTATATCACTATATTTCTTGATTCGGCATATATACTTGCGTATATTAAGTGGAGTTTTTATAAATTTTATATAAAAAATCCTAAGTATATTTAGGGATTGATAGAGCCCTAAATTATTTTCACAATTCTCTAGATTACTCCACCTCCCCCATCAATTACTCATTAGATATACAAGTATATGTGTCTATCAAGTAATAAAATGATTGAGAGAGTATTAATCCCATAAAAAAGTGATATTTTAGATTACAATTAAACTACTACTATTTACTACAGATGCAAGATTTATCCTAATGAATACAAATTAAGGGTTTTGGATTCTACCACTTACATGAGATATCAAATATTAAAATTTTGGACTAATATATGTAAAATAAAAAAGTTTTCTTAATCAAACTCTTAAATATTCATATGGATCAAAAATATGCATCTCTAGATCTCTATCGAGCTTGTATGGCTTAAAAGGAGGTTTATAGCATTCTTACAATTCTAATATATCCATAAAACCTAAAATATATAACATCTTATATCTTAGCTTACAACATTCCATTCTAATACTTCTATTTGTTATAATATTTCTCCATCGAGGTAATATATTATAATAGATATTAACTACACACATGATCATTGTATGCATTAAATTAAGAATGAGAGATATTAAAAATATTCATAATTTTTTTTAATACACAAAAGTTTATATTAATACTTGTAATGTGTTTACAATATTAGCTCAAAACTAAGATATTAGCTAAACTTGATAATGATAGAAAATAAATACATCCTCATTTCTAGCATAAAAGAGAAGATATAGAAGAAAAATAAGTTAAAATATCTCATGAATAGTACAAATGTACTCTCCTCTCTCCTTTCTCTTTCAAATAAATGATTGCTCATAAGAAGATAGGCTAAGATCTTCAAAAAATATATCTTGCTCTGCCCTAGCCTGCCTTAGGCTTGAACCTGAGTGAGCTCTATAGAAAAGTATAACTCTACACTATTTATGGCAAAACTCCTAAAAACTTTAAACAAAAAACATTTTATACCAAGTACAAAATTGGGCTCAGGCACCGTGACACTTGAAATTGTGGTGATATGTCATTATAAAATAAACTAGCACATCAATACTATTGGCTTGCGATGACTTAGTGCATCTATTAGCTGAACAAGTGTGTTGTTTGGGTTATTTAGTGTGGCTGTATCTTTCATCAACTGCTATACCATGAAACTATACAAGTTGAGCACTGTGGTGCTTAAATGTGCAATTAGGCACTATAGTGTTGTAATGCTTAGCATTCTAATGCTAAAATTCTTGATTTCTGATGCTGCTGTGATATGAAGTGCTGTAATGCTAACCTTGGCTCCACCAGGGCACTGTATTATTTTTCATTTTTATTGAGGCTCTGACGCTATAATTTCTTAATGTGGTATAGAGGCATTATAGATGTTACGATGCCGGTAGTTGAAGCGTTGTGGTGCTGGTTCAACACTTGTGAATTTTTTCTCCTTTTTCTTGAATATTTTCTACACAACATCAACTTAAACATCACATTTTCACTAATTTTTAAGATAATAAAATAGTATAAAAGTTATTCTTAATAGTTCAACATTCCCTATTGTATACAGTCTACTCTTAATATTACCATGCTATATGACTATATTACTATAGCATGACTATATTACTAATACACACAGTCATGCCTTATTGACTAAGGGATATTTTTCCACAATAAAATGTTATCTTAAACCATTATCATGTTGATATCATTAGTGTCCATGGGGGCTGTACAAGATATTACAATGCATTATGGAGCATTTTTATTGGCCATAATTGTAATAGGACATTTGAAATAATATTCAAAATTACCTAGTTTTCCAAAATATAAAAAATATGAATCCCTATCACAAATATGCCTACTCATATTATTACATTTTCAACACCTACATGAAAATGATTGGCAAGGGATTTCATCATTGTCCTTCCACCATTGAACAATAAGTCCATTATTATGGTGGTCATTAATCTCCTTAAAAGTAGGCTATTTCACCGCTATGACCCAACAAATTTTAGTATTTTATGTTACAAATGCAATCGGTGCTTAAATTTTTAAGCACCATACAATTCTTAAGTTCATTGTTTCCAACCATGATAGCCTCTTTATTTGTACATTTTAGTAAGCCTTAGTTAAAGATTTAAGATTTAAGCTAAAGTTTTATAAAAAAAATACTTTGATTTCAATGAACAAACCTTGGTGACTAATTGAGGACTAATATATTACTTGTGATACTAGGTCATGGACAATCCAAAGTTGTAAACAAAGTTTTTACCTTGGGTGAAACTTTCATACAGTGCCTCATTGTATTATTTATCGACATGTTTCTATTCCAAGCATTATATGGCTAACTACCCCCATCAACTAAATAATAAAATGCATTTGTAATTGAAACCATAGAGAACTAATCACAATATCTTGATAAGGCAATACACAAAATCAAGAACATGCAATATATAATGTATTAAATGAAACAAATAGTTGGTAAGTAAAATGAACTATGATTCAACATTATGACAAATTTCTTGTTAAACTACAATTATATTACTAATCTTCAATTTAAAATGCTCATAACCCCAAATTATCTTATCACTACTACAACCCATTACTTATTTTGTAATCCATTGCCCTTATTCCATATAAGTTGGATTTCCACTCAATAATTCATCTATCCAATCTTCTATATTTCTTTGTTAAATCCCTACCAAGAATACCAATCTTTATTTAATGTCACTATATGCTCCGAAAATTTGGCCCAGGCCTCCCTGTTATTTTTTGGGGGAGTTTTAACGGATTAAGTTTTGGGATAAATTTTGGGAAGGCAGACGAGGTTGTAGATAAGACACTACCCAGAGATTTCACCATCATTTTGCAAGGACTTTAGATCTGAGTTCTGGTTTCCTATAGGCGCAAGCCCTATACTTAATTACCCCTCTCGATACCGGGAGAGAATTTTCAATTAAGGATATTCATCAATAGATACGTAGAAATACATGTTATCTAGCATATAGTAGCAGCATGAGTTTGGGCTAATGTTAGAAATTTGAATATTTTATATTTAAAATCAGATATTTCACCATCTTGTACTTAAAGTGGATAGAGGGGGAATGGATGATGGATCCGATCAAGATCCCATGGTTTCATCATCTCGGGCCATCAGGGGCCCTGGTTTACTTGGTCAGAGGAGGTTGTCGACCTAACCTAATAGGAGGATCATTTCGGTAGCCATGGGTTGCTTCGTCCAAGGGTACCTTGTATACTTGGGATAAATATTTTTCTAAGGGGACAAATTTGAATCCACCTTAGCTAACAAAGGGCTTTATACCCTATCAGTTATATCCAATTGATTCATATCTTAAGAATTTAATGCCATTGGGGAGCATATGAGCTCTAGCCATAACCATAATTTAGTGGTGCTATTTAGCAGCAAACCACCTGGTTCATAGGGCCCCCGGTCATAACTGTTTATCCTGCGGTGCCATTTGGTAGCAAAATCATCAGTTATAGGACACGTGCCATGTCTCTGCTTGTAGGAGATTATTTGAGAATGAATCCTAGTGATATTCTCTACCAGACATTAGCTCTTTGTGAGGTGAAGTTATTTTTAGATTTATCCACCTTGGTAAACTGTTGTGGAAGGTGGATGGAATTTGCTTTTAAGTATTTAACAGTTTGTTTCAATTTTAAATATTTTAAATTTTGGATTTTTTTAGAATTTTGGCTTTTATGGGTATTTGGGTAGCAATTTGAATGTATAATCCCCTCTGGTTGAGATAAGCATTTAATGCGGCCATCATTGGGATGTTTATGGGGAATTCCATTCATGGATTGAACCTTGTCGACTCTGTTAAGTTATCGACAGAGGATCAGGTTTCATAGGCTTTATATATTTGGTGATGAACCATTCATTTACTAGGCTTTGAAGGCCTAATATGAACTATAAAATAAATATTTTGATCATCATCTTGACTAAATATTTGCTCAATAGTTTGAGTCGTGTCGACTCCTATTTACTTGTACCGGAGGATCGGGATCAAACCCAAGTTTATTTGTTGACCAGCACATCATCCCTAGACATCATATGTATACCTATAACATGCTCACTAGGGTCCATGCGGGTATATGATTACATATGCACTTCTTGGTGTTGGTGTGTATACATATTATAGTGCATGTACGGGGGCAATTTTGGATGTTTGACACTGGCTAGTTTCACGGGCAACTATTATTTGAATGCATCATTCTTTTTGGATGCTCATACACACCTTCTATCTGCTGTATGCATGTTACGGATCCAATGACATTATGTAGCGCTACATTCGTTTGCCTATTTCATACAGGTAGACTGTCATGTACTACTCGTTGATTGTAGTAGACTAACAAATCTCCTGCTATATATTTGTAGATGCTTGCATTTATTATAGATTCTTGACCTTTACTCATAGTTGTCATGTAACATGAATACCAAGTGTACTACATTCACAACTGGATCTTCTTTGCATGTTTGCCGGCAAGTTGTTGCATTCGCCATTATTACCACAAGTGTTTACATCTACCATATCACTCCTAGCATTTCTTACACATGATATGTCGAATGTATAATGGGTCTCCTCAGTAGCTCGTAGGCATTTACATTCACTGTAGCCATTTGACATTTCATTTGTAGATGACATTTTATGTATATAGCGGGTCTTTTTCAATGGCCTGTAGGCATTTGCATTTTCTATACATCATCTGCTTATGCCTGTAGAGGACTAATATATTTGACTTATGTTGAATTATTATTGATGATGTTGATGTTAAGAGATTCATCATATGCTCTTCATATTCTACTTGTGAACATCTTATGTTGCATATTGATTGCTATTGCTTGTAGAGGTTCAATGCATTTGTCTGATAATAACTTATCATTAACTACAAGGATGCCTCAACGTCTACTGCAAATTATTCATCGTTACTCATAGGTGGATGACTTTATGCATGACAAGCCTCTTATAGTGGCTTATAAGAGCCTGCATTTGCTGCATTTCTTCTGTATCTTATTTGTAGATAGAATATCAGGTGTATAACGAGCTTTCTATAGTAGCTCATAGGTACTCGCATTTGTTGTATTTCACCTGCATTTGCTTACTAAGGACCAGTGTATTCACTATCTGCATACTACTATTGGCCCCTGATAGAGTTACATCTGCCACCATTTCATTCTTTTATTTTAACTGGTGAGTTGATTTGTTCACAACTTATATGTTTTAGTTTCTTACAAATGGATTAGTACATTCATCGCATATGGCATTTTCTTCTAGTAAATTTCAACTTTCACTCTCTATCAACTTTAGTGTTTTTTGAGGCTCTACCATGCTTGCAATATATCTACCATTATTATTTATTGGTATTTGTAAAGAGTATTATTGTTACAGGGAATCAATATATTCGCTTGGCACCCGATTAGGCTGAAGAAGCACGTGACAGGATGAAAGATACCATCACAGCTAGCGAACTCCTATCCTTGCTTTTGATGTTATAACTTGCAAACTGATAGAAAGGGAATGTCGTCGAATGAGTAAAGTTATTTAATAATGAAGAAGGAAGAAAGTTACTTCACAGCAAGTGAACTCACATCATTGATTTTGATCAAATGTTGCAACTTCTGACTCGACTGGAAGGGAACTCTATTAAAGGGGGAAAGTCGATCAGCGATGAAGGAGCTGAAGTCAAATAGCAACAAAGGTGGCGAAGAAGGCTAGGGCTTGAGTATAGGAGGTAGAGGCGGTTGAGTTTGGTCGGGAGCTTGCTTGGGGTCATGATTGATTTTTGCATTGAGGGTTGATGTTATGGCTTTGATAAGTAGAGAGGAAGCAATGCGAGTCTCAGTTGAGGAAGATCATGGGAGTTCCAATTGGTGGAGTCGGAGTCGGAGGTCTGCGAGTGGAAAAAAGGAAGCTTGCGGGAAGATAAGAGAAGAGGAGAAAGCTTCATTTCAATTTGCTTTTAACAATGTGAGCGGGAAGAGCATGTATGAGTGGTCTATAATGGTGTTGAATAGCACATGTATGGGCACTATAATAGACTGCGGTTGATTCAGCAGGATTCAATAGAGGCATGATAGAGATTTGAGGTAAGGTATTTTATATTATTTTATTTGATTTGAAGATTTTTCTTTGGACTCTAGTAGAGGTCAGCAAATACCCCCCAATAAATGTGGTATGCGTCTAGAGCAAATCACATATGTTGTATGTTGATTGACCATATGGATCTCCATATATTTGCTATATATGTCACACAGAGGTTTATTTAGTAGATCTCCAAAAGCTTTTTTGGATTCCACACTGACAATTTCATTTTATGGATCTTCAAGAATCTATCTCGGTGTCTTCATAGCTCTTTTGATGCGCTCATAGTCATCAATATAGTTGACATGTTGATTTTAGTAAAGTGGGGATCTATAAAAGTGATATAACACTTCATATTTAGATCCCTAGAGCATTGCTCTTGTAGATTGATCCTATCAGTTAGCATTACCGCTCCTTTATTCCTTTTGACATCATCATCATGTTATTTTGTAGCCTCTTCACATATGCTCAATATTCTACTTTGTCGCGCTCATATGGGGATGTGATATTTCTTCTGTACAATCGCTTGTTTCGTTCAAAATTTATCTGAACTTTATAGATTCATTAGCTGATGGAGCTTTGCTTCCTCCAATATTGACTGTATATTGCTCAAATTATACTTTTTACTGATGGTACATTCATTTTACGGAGGATCTTCTATTTTTCCCTCCTTAAGCTATATTTTAGCAAGAAATTTTAAATATTTATTTGAGGATTTTGGCTCGTAGTGCGATGTTGACCCAAATATATATTTAAAGTGCCTACAGGCTTTAGGGATACTTGTAGATATCATCCAAGGTGCTTCTTTTGGTAGCTTTAGCTTGGGTCCTGAGATTTTGGCTCCTTCTGCTCTATGCTTAGTGTAGTAGACATTGGTGAATGATTACCTAATTTTTCATTACCGACTTATCAGGGGATTTGTGTATCTTCTATCCTTTATTTCTTTCTTTAGCAGGCTTATTGAAGGAGTAGATGCTGGTGACCTAAACCCTTTAGGTTTATATCAAGTTTGTGGTGAGAAGTCATTAGTCCAAAACTTTGTGCACAATGGACTTGTTGATGACTAAAAAATTCTCTTAGTTTAGCCTTAGGCTTTATGTGAACTTTAGGATACTTTCTTTTATCCTTTGCTTTGTGCTTTTACGGACTTGTTGAAGAAAAATTTCTTCGATCCTTGTTGGATGCTTTATGAATTTATTAAAGGATTTATAGGTTTCAGATTTAGTTGAAAGTACCAAATATAGGTACTATCTTGATCCTTAACTAATTGAGGAGACTTCAATCCGAGTCACTTGAGTTCATCAAATTAGGTGAGCTAGGATTTGATAGCTCTTCATCCTCTGGTTGCTAAAATGAGGGTTCCTCTACTACAGCCTTTTTTGGCGTGTTGAGTAGATAGAATTGCCAGCGATTCGGCCATATTTGAACATGTTGGATCTGACCTTTTTACACCCATTCAGGATTCAAACTTGAGCTATGGGAAATGTGCTTCCGAATACTAAGTTTACTAAAGTTACTAGAATTAGAGTCCTCCTTTGTGGTTGAAGATTCAGAGCCTACACATATTCAGTAGTTACTTGCCACTCCTCCTTTCTACTTGAACTTTAATTGAGTCTAATTAGCATTCATGCTTCTTACAGTCCCTAATAACAAATTAATGAAGTGGGGGTTCCACTACTACGACCTTTCTTATGGCATGTTGAGTAGATGGAGCTGCCAGCGATCTGACCATATTTGGACTTATTGGATCCGACCTCTTACACCCATTCGAACCTTAAGCTGCAGGCTATTGAAAGACTTTAAGCTATTATGGCTCGATTTGTTGTAGTGTGTAGTCACAAGTCTCTTTCCTGACTTTTGATATCTTGGTACATTGGATAAGGTGGTATCCCAAACTCTTGGAAGATTACCTGCATATACTTTGAAAAAGAATTCATTATATCCTTCTGTCTTAAAGGAATATTCATGTTGATTATTTAAATATTTATTCAGAGATCTCGGTATACAACGTGATATCTATCCGAATAAATATTTAAAATGCCCTCTATCTCAGAGGAACATTTTAGAATGAATTTGGAATTTTGAGATTTTAAATATTTATTTAGGGATCTCGGTGCATAGCACGATGTCAACCTGAATAAATATTTAAAATGCCCATGTCCTACAGGAACATTTTGGATAAGCTTTGTATTTTTGAGGTTTTAAATATTTATTCGGGATTTTGGCATGCAACACGATATTGACCCAGATAAATATTTAATATACCCCCAGTCTTATGGGAGATTTTAAAATGCATTTTGCTACACAAGAGAATTTTAAAATATAAATATAAGCATGTATTGATAAATATGCACATAACACTTTGATCAATGTATATTACATTGAACATGAAATTTTTATGCATGATATTTCTTTAAATATTGGCTGTTGATCATTATCATAGGCCTCTAACTGTCCAGATTGATTAACTTATAAGCTCCTCCTTGATACACCTTCTCGATGACAAAGGGGCCATCCCAGTTGGATACAAATTTACCACCAATATTTTAGTGTAGGATGATTGGCCTTCTCATCACAAGAACCAATTCCCCTTATTGAAATGCCTGATGATGCACCACCCGATCAAAGGATTTCATCATTCTAGCTCGATAGATTTGTAGGTTTTGTTAAGGTTGTAATCTAATCTCATCGAGTGCATCGAGTTCTTCCATTCTCAGGCGAACATTTTGTTCATGAGTGAGATCATACTACATAGCAACCCAAAGAGATGGTAGTTTAATTTCCAGTGGCAATACTGCTTCAACCCCAAACACTAGTGAATAAGGAGTGGCTTTGGTTATTGTTTTGTAAGTTTTATAGTACGCCCATAGTGCCTCTGCCCTCTTCATATGCCCTTCTCTTTTGTTCTTGGTGAGGATCTTCTTTAATAGCTTTACCAAAGTCTTGTTGAAGGCCTCCACCAAGCCATTTTCCCTTGGGTTGTATATTAATGAGTATCGCCAATCAATCTTATATCACTCACCAAACTTATAGATTTTAGCACTCTTGAATGTTGTGCCATTTTCTGAGATGATGCGGCGTAGTACACCAAATTTGTAGACAATATTATGGGTTAAGAAATTGATCACGTGCTCAGACATGACTTCTTTAAAAGGAGCCACTTCTACCCACTTAGAGAAGTAGTCTGTTACTGCTAGTATGAAGTGGTGTCCAGCTAATGACGATGGATCTATCGGTACAATAATATCAGTGCCCCAGCATTCAAAATGGCTAGGATGCTACTATTGGGTACAACATATTTGGCGGCTGATGTATAACATCACCATGGATCTGACACTCGTGGCACCTCTTAGCGTGATTAATACAATCTGTCACCATTGTTGGCCAATAATAATCCATCCTCTTAATTTTGGAAGCTATCTTGGGACCTAACTGATGTACTATACATAGCCATTCCTAAACTTCTGCTACCATTCTATCAGCTTCCTTAGTCCATAAGAACCTTAGCCACATCTGGTCAAAAGCCAGTCGATCCAAGGTGTCATTGACAAACACATATCGTAATGCTATTTTTGGATTTGTGCAGCTATAGATTTTTTCATTGTGAGTTTATTTTCTTTGAAGTAGTCGATGAATGACTGCCTCCAATCATTCTCTACTTCAATATTTAAGTAATACCGCCATGATTCTGAAGCTTGACTAGCTTTACATCTCTTTGCTACATAATATCCTTCCGGATAATTTTTCAAAATGATTTGATGGAGAGGTTGAGGGATAATCAGAATGGTATCTCATTGGATTTAATCTGGTGCTTCTTCTACTTTTAAGAATTATAATAGAGTAGGCTCCAAGGCTCGACGGGTGTAAACTCCAATGAATATAGTCCTCTCCTCATTGGTATTCGCCATTTCCTTTCCCAATTTGGCTAAGCAATCTACTTTGGTGTTCTATCCTTAGAGAACTCAAGCTATTCTAATATTTGGCACCTGCTTCAAGAGCTCACGGGTTCGCTAAGGGTAATGGGCCAACTCAAGTTTATCAATCTTATAGAGGCCCAAGACTTAACTTATCACAAGTTGAGAGTCACCGAAGATTCAGAGATTTTGGATTCTGACATCAATTGCAATCTCCAATCCTATTATTAGAGCTTTATACTCGACTTCATTATTGGTATGAGGTTCAGTCAAACTGAATGAAAATCTCATTATGCCTCCTTCAGGTGCTATAAAAATGAGGTCGATGCCGACTCGGGCTCTTGCAAGATTTAGAGGTTAAGCAGGTTTAATCAATGATGCCCCATCAAAATATATCTCCCAAAATGATAGTTTTTTTATTCTCCTCAACCTACATGATTTTTTCATCAGGCAAATCATCATTAAGCGAGGAGTCGGTAGGGATAGGATGTGCGGCAAGAAAATCTGCTAAGGCTTATCCGTTCATTACCTTTTGCGGCATGTACGTGATATCAAACTATTGTAATATTACGGCTTACCTAGCTAGGCGACCTGCCAACACTGGTCTTTTCATCAAGAACTTCAATGGATCCATCTTTGATATCAATGTAATCTTATGAGATATCATGTAATGGTAGAGTTTTTGGACTGCAAAAATCAACACTGGATAATGTTTCTCAATTAGAGAATATTATATTTTTGCTCCAATCAGCCTCTAACTGATATAGTAAAGTGCATTCTATTTGCCCTCTTCATTGTGCTTGGCCAATAATGCTCCGAGGGACTCTTCTAGTGCCGCTATGTACAGTATAAGAGGCTTCACCAAAATTGGCACAACAAGAGTGGGTAGGTTTAACAGATATCTTTTAATATTGTCGAACACTTCCTAACATTATGCATCCCATTTGAAGTAGACATCTTTTCTCATTCACTTTGAGAATGGCTGATATCTACCTGATAGATTCGATATGAATCATCGAATGAAGGCCAGTTGTCCTTGAAGCTATTGCAAATTAAGGCCTAAGCACTGTGATTTTAATGATAACAAATAGTATTACTTTACTTACCTTGCTAATTCCTATTATTTGAGTTTATTACATACCTTTTTTTCTTTGCTATAGGCTAACATTTCAGGATCACAAGCTCACTTGCAAGCTAGCTCAAGATTGGGTAGATTAGGACTTAGTCAGTCTATAATTTTAATTTCAATATATATTTTTAATCTTTTCTGGAGTCAAATGTAATGTGGTGGATTCTGAAGCTAAGTAACCTCACATACACACACTCAAGGGAGTGAGTAAGTTAGTTAGGGAAATTTTCATTTTTTGAACAAATCGTACAAGATGATTATTTATCATCCTGGATGATCTGTTCAGCTTAAAACCCTAATTAGGGCTTATGTGTTAAATAAGCTTGATTAAATAAATCATCCTGGATGATATTATCATTGTACAGGATGATATGCATCAATAAAAAAATCTAGCCGCCAGATATAATATAGGCAAGATTTGATAATTAAAATTTTGTTCTAATCGTACAGGACGATTCTGATCATCATGGATGATGTGTAGCAATCATGCCTAAAATAGTCCTATGATTAGGGATCTAAGTATGGTTAGATTGAATGATTATATCATCCATGATGATCGTCTATAATCGTTTGAGATGATCAGTACATTTTTCTTCTAATCTTCTTGGACGTCCCGAACGATAAACTATGTTTTAAACTAATCATCTAGGATGATTGTAAGATCGTTCGGGATGATCAATACATTTTTCTTCTAATCATCCTGGACGTCCCAAATAATTTGTCGGACAATAAACCATGTTTTGAACTAATCATCCAGGATGATCAGTACAAATTTGTTGCTCTGATCGTATAGGCAACTCTGATCATCTTGACTAGATGGGCTAATTTACACTGATCGTGCAGGATGATCAATAGATCTTCCTAGATGATCTTTGATGACAAGTTAAAAATTAGGCACTTTTCGAGGCCTCCTATTTAAGCTCTCTTAATTGCTGATGATTAAGACTTTTGCAGCTGTTCTAACCTAAGCGAGCTTTTAGAAGGAGAGTTTGGGAGAGAGAGAGAGAGGATCTTATGACGGGGAGTTTGTGAGAGGATTCACAAAGGTTTCTCCAAGAAAGGATTCGATCGTCTTCTTCCTTCTTCATCCTTGGTTCCTTGGTGGCTCTGGGGAGACGATCATCAGCATCAGATCCAGATTCTCTGCCTACTCAGGGAGGGAGTAAAAGGATTGTCAGGTTCTCTGCCTACTCCAGGAGGTAGTAAAAGGATTCTGTGGTTCTCTGCCAACTCCAAGTGGGAGTAAAAGGATTCCAGGTTCTCTGCCTTCACCAGGAGGGTGAAAAAGGATTTAAGATTTTATGTCTCACCAGGTCGATGGAAAGATTTTGTATGGGCTTTTCTGCCTTATTGAGGGAGTAAAAAGAGAGACACTAATTGATTAGTGCAATACTTGGAACGGGAGGTTTTAGGGAGTGGATTTTGGTCAGATTTGACCACACCACTATAAAATTTGGCGTGCTCTCTCTTATTACTTTTTTGTATTTTATTTTCATATTTTTCTTTGATTTGTTCTATGGTAGAAATCTCTGATTGTAGTATCTGCTTATGCTTAAGATTGTTTAATTTTTAAAATATTTAAAAAGATAAAGATTTTTTTCATTTTTGTTTAAGAATTTTTAAAAACACCAATTCACCCCCCACTTTTGGTTAGCCTCGGGCTAGTTCTACAAGGTTTAACTACCCTCATGAACTTTCAAGTGGTATCAGAGTAGAATTCATAAAATTATGTTTTAAAAAACTTTTAAATTTTGATCAATGGCTAACTTTGGTAATCACAACACCGTGGAAGGATATTCAATTACTCGACCACCTTTATTTGATAATATTCCTTTTAATTTTTGGAAAACTCGCATTTCAATATTTTTACAATCAATTGATTATCGCATGTGGATGCTAGTTAAGGATGGTTATTCTGCACCTTTTAGATTAATCGATGGCATTAAAATTGAATTACCTTTTGCTGAATGGACTTTAGATGATAGTGATTTAACACAATTGAATACCAAATGTCTAAGCTGTTTCTTTTGTGCATTAAAATTTAAAGATTATATGCGTATCTTTACTTGTACTACTGGAAAAAAAAATTGTGACAGATTATGCATAACTTATGAAGGAACAACTGAAGTTAAACAATCTAGAATTAACATTTTGCTTCATGACAACGAACTCTTTCGGATGAAATCTAGTGAAATAATTTCTGAAATATATACTAGGTTTACACAAATTATTACATCCCTGCATGCCTTAGGAAGAGAACTCATACATTATAAAAAGTAAATAAGATTTTGTGATATTTATCTTCTTCCTTTGATGTAAAAATTACTGCTATTACTGAATCTAAGGACTTAAATATTTATTCAATTGTTAACTTACTTGGATTACTAATTACTTACGAGCAAGGAGTGAACAAAAGACAGCTTGATGTAGGTGACAAGAAAAAGGAGAAAATTGTAGCCTTGGAGACTAATGATTCTGAAACTGATCCTTCTAGTTCTAATGATGATGACATTACTTTAATCACAAGACAATTTAAAAGTTTTTTAAGGAAAAAATAAAAACATCATCAGAAGTGGAATAAAGGTAAGAATAATAAACATTCTAAAGTTTTTTCTGATGTTATTTGTTTTGAATATAGAAAGCCAGGGCATCTGATGTCTGATTGCCCACTTTGAATGCTCACCCAAGTAAGAAAAAGGGTAAGGAAAAACCTAAGTTAAAGAAGGACAAGAAAAGGATCCAAAAGGCTTTCTAGGTAGGCTCAGCATCAGACTCCTCTAAAATTGAAGCAGAAGAGGAGGCAACAAACTTATGCTTAATGGCTGATGAACATCTTGATCACTCTGATCAAGAAGAGGTATGTGAGCTTACTTATGATCAATTACTTGATGTTTCAGAAAGAATTCACTCTTCATATAGAAAGCTCAAGAAAGCAAATGCTAGCCTTAAAATTGAATTTTTAAATTTACAGAAAGAGCATGAATGCCTCAGGAAAGATCATTCCACTTTGGATCAATCATATGTCTTTATTAGATGAATTTGATGAATTAATTAAAAAATATTTTGATTTAACTACTGAGCATGTTTCATTAAAAATATCGCATGTTGATTTAGAAAAAACTTTCAAAGAACTAGACACTATTGCATGTGATTTAGATAGTAGTGAGCATACATTGAAATAGAAAGTGGCAAGCTTTAAAAAGGCAAATGAGTTTCTAAGAGAAAAGATCATTGCATTAAGGAAAAATAAAACACTACCTTTACTCATAGGGTTTCAAAACATCAACAAAACATGCATCATTCAAACCTAGGAAGAGACACTATAACCCAAATAGATTAGTAAACCCTTTTACTGGTGTTAGATATTTTTCTTGTGGCATGCTAGGACATATCTCCCATACTTACACCATTCACCATATAACACATTTGGTGTAGAGACCAAAATTATAACATTCACAGTATAACATGCATGCATCTAACTCCTCTTTCCATAAGATGGGACCCAAACTTATTTGGGTTCCCAATTCTTAAATTTGATGATTTTGTAGGGGTGATCTCACAAAAGGCCTTATGAGAGCATGTGGTACCTGGACAGCAGATGTTCAAGATATATGACTGGAGATACAAATCAATTCATTTTGCTGGAGGCTAGGGCAAGAGGTAAGGTAACACTTGGAGATAACACCACCAAGAGAGTAGTGGGCTCATGTATAATTGGTGATTCAAAAAATTTTGTCATTAAAAGTATTTTTCTTGTAGATGGACTGAAATACAATTTACTCAGCATCAGCTAGCTCTGTGATAAAGGCTTCAACATAAAATTTCTACCAACTTACAAGAAAAAATGATCCATAATATTTACATACTGGATCTAAATTGCTTTAAAACCAATATTGCTCTTTACTTAAAAATAATTGCTAATGAATCATGGCTGTGGCATAGAAGGTTCTGTCATGCAAGCATGAAAAGCCTTAGGAAGATCACCCAAAAAGACTTAGTGAGAGGTATCCCCAAACTAGAGTTCACTAAGGACCACCTATATGATGCCTGTTAGTTAGGGAAGCAAGTCAAATCCTCCTTCCACTCAATCAAAGATACTAACACTAGCAAACCCTTAGAAGTCCTTCACATAGACCTCTTTTGACCTGTTAACACTTCAAGCCTAGGAGGGAAAGCCTTTGGGTTTGTGATAGTTGATGATTATTTGAGATTTACTTGGGTTAAATTTCTATCACATAAAAGTGAATTATTTGATGAGTTTAGATTTTTTTCTACTTGAATTAAGAGGAAACTAGGGTGTGAAATCTTAACCATTCATAGTGACCATGGTGGAGAATTTGAGAATGAAAAATTTAAATCTTTCTATATGGAGCAAGGGATAGATCACAATTTTTTAGCTCCTAGAACCTCTCAGCAGAACAGGGTAGCTGAAAAGAAGAACAGGACCCTGGTAGAAGCCACTAGATCCATATTAAATAAATACTCCCTTCCTAAATACTTCTGGCTAAAAGTGGGGAATACAGCATGTTATGTTCTAAATAGGGTAAATCTTAGATCTAAGCTGAACACGACATTTTATAAAATTCTTAAGCGTAGGACACCCAACCTCTCTCACCTTCATGGCTTTAAATGTAAAGTGTTCATTCTGAATAATGAGAAGTCTCAACTAGGAAAGTTTGACCCAAATCCGGATGAAGGACTGTTTCTAGGTTACTTAAGTGTTGGGAAATCTTATAGAGTCTTCAATAAAAGAACACTGGTAGTTGAGGAGATCACTCATATTATATTTGATGAATCTGATAATTTTGGAGGGTCTAGGGTAGAAGAAGAAGAGGTTATAGAAGTCATCCAATGATTAGAAATTGTAAATCTGGAGGAAAGGGTAGAACTTGAAGTTTCTTTGCCCAGGGAATGGAGATATTCTTTAAGTCATCCTAAAGAACTGATCTTAGGAGACCCATCTGAAGGTGTTAGAATTAGACTTAGAAAAGAAGTAAACCACTCAGCCTTCATCTCATTGACTAAACCCACCAACCTAAATCAAGCCTTGTAGGAAGAATTGAATCAATTTGTAAGAAATGATGTTTGGGAGCTAGTTGAAAGACCTAAGGACCATATTGTGGTTGGAACTAAATGGGTTTTCAAAAATAAAATGAATGACTGTGGTGTAGTGGTGAGGAATAAGGTAAGACTGGTGGCTAAAGGGTATAATCAGATAGAAGGGATTGACTTTGAGGAGACTTTTGCCCCTGCAGCTAGATTAGAAGTCATTAAGGTGCTACTAGCCTTTGCCTATTTTAAGGGATTCAAATTATTTCAAATGGATATTAAGAATGCCTTTCTAAATGAGGTGATAAAAGAAGACGTGTATGTTGAACAACCCTCAGACTTTAAAAATTCACATTTTCTTAATCATGTGTTCAAATTAAAAAAGACTTTATATGGACTAAAACAAGCACCCAGGACATGGTATGAAAGACTTAGCATATTCCTACTAGAAAGAACCTTTGTTCTGGGGAGCATAGACACCACCTTATTTTGAAAAAGGTAGGAGATGAATTACTGATTGTCAAAATATATTTTGATGATATTCTATTTGGATCTTCTGATGAAAAACTGTGTGATGAATTTTTAAAAATGATGAGTAAAGAATTTAAGATGAGTATGATGGGAGAACTAACTTACTTTTTGGGGTTTAGTATTTGGCAGAAAGATGATGGAACTTTCCTTAATCAGTCAAAATATATTAAGGACATCCTTAAGAAATATGAGATGCTTAAAGCCAACCCAATCAACACTCCCATGAGTTCCAGTGTTCAGTTAGATAAGGATTCAAATGAAAAATCTATTAATTAAAAGAAATATAGAGTAATAATTGGATCACTTCTTTACTTGACTACTAGCAAACCTGATATTATATTTAGTGTTTGTCTCTATGCTAGATTTCAGGCTGATCCGAAGAAGTCCCACCTGACTTCTGTTAAGAGAATCCTTAGATATCTCATAGGGACCCAAGACTTAAGAATTTCGTATCCTAGGAATAGGACCTCTTTTGAAATCATAGGATATTCTGATTCAAATTTTGTAGGATGCTGAGTTGATATGAAAAGAACTTTTGGGATATGTCAATTCATAAGATAATCCTTAGTCTCCTGGTCCAGTAGAAAGCAAAATATAGTTGTCCTATCAACTGCTGAAGCTGAATACATTGCCTTAAGAAGTTGTGTGGCTCAAGTACTTTGGTTAAAGAAATATATTCTGGATTTAGGATTACCTGTAGGGATAATTTCATTCCTATGTGATAACACTAGTGCTATCTGTATTTCAAAGAATTCAATCCAACACTCTAGGACTAAACAAATTGACATAAGGCATCATTTCAGTAGGGATCATGTTACTAAGGGAGACATAGAGATCTATTTTATCTAACTCCTTAATGGTATATCTTTTCTTTTTGAATCAAAATCTATTTCAAAATTAAAAAATTGGACTTTAAAATAGAGATCTATTTTATTTTACTACAGTAATCTATCTCATATGAGTAGTGTTCGAAATCATTGAATCACTTTCATATTTTTTTAATCAAGTGGTTGCATTTATCATATGAGAATAATTCTGTTTTGTGGTTTACTTTTTCTTATCTAAGAGAGTGAGTTTTTTTCTCTTATATAGGAAAGATAATATCATAACTGAGAGTCTTTTAGAGGTTTTGAAAGAAAGGAAGCTCCCAAAAGATGAGCAAAGTGCGCCAATCAACTGAAAAAAAGGCACAAAATGTGCCTAACACTGAAAAGATGCGCAATAGTTGCCAATAAATTGCAAGATACATAAAGTGTATCAAAAATCAAAAGATGCGTAAATTACACCAAATAACTGGAAAAAGAGGTACAAAATGAGCCCACAATGAAATTAGCTTCCTTCACTTTTAAACCTTTAAAAATCTTAGAAGAATCCATGTGCCACTTAATATTTTCATACACTTGATATTGAAAATCATGATTCTTGATTCTTTACTTTGCAATACTATTTTATCAAATATTTTTCTTGAACGAAATTTGAAAGGATCAATTTTGTTATCTAATTTCTTCATTTTTGAATTAGATTTTTGTTTAAAATGAACTTTAACCTATAAGGTGTCTGAGGTAGGGTTTACGAAATCAAGTTTATAACCTTTTTGGATTTTAGCATTGTCGATTCATTTCTTTCAAGTTTTTAAATTTAAAATTGAGGTAAGAATTGTCATTCACTGGAGCTGATCATAAAAAAGAAATAGAAAAATTAAAAATAATGTTTGTTTTGTTTTAATAATTGATTTTTATCATATCTTTTGTTTAATTGTAGATTTATGATATTTTGAGTTAATTTTTTTTATTATTTTGGATTCTATATGATCATCCCTCTCCATCACTCAAGGCTTCCAAATTTTATTCACATCATCCTGGATGATATACCATCGTCCTGGATGATATGGTCACTCACTGTTCAACCCCCATCCAACGGCTGATTTGACTCTATTATTGGTAATCATCTTGGACGATCCACCTAGCAAGAGGCCAGATGATTTGAATAACGGTTGGTATAATCCTTAATGACTCATAATCCTGGATGATCCATGTGTTCATCCTGGACGATTGAGCCAGTCAATGATTGTATAGATTGACTCCTCAGGATGATCGCCTATGTCTAATTATCATGGATGATACCTGATCATCCTGGATGATATAACCACCTTTTTGACCAATCAATCTAGATGAATTATTGCTCCTAATAGTCCTGGATGATATATCAATCGTCCTGGATGAAGTGGCCGCCCCTATATAAATAGACAATTTCAATTATTTTTTTCACTCTAAAATCCTTCAATTCCTCCTCTCTTTCACTTAAACTCTCAGATCTTCAATATGCTGGTGGAAAACATTCTAAAATGCAGACCGGAAGTTCCTCCATGGGAACTGTTGACCCCTGCTTTTCAAAAGCAGTGGATCAAGTTGCTTATGCTTATTACAAGTCTGTAGGGATTACTCCTTCCAAAGTAGTCAATCCAAATATTTTAACATATAGGTACTTGACCTCTTCACCCATACAAGTCTTGCTTTAATTCTGACCCTCGCTTTCCCCTTCAATTCTGAACTTCTATTTGAGTTTTTTGCAAGTCTTAGAATTAACTCCTCCTATACTTCACTTCAATCCTATGTGAACAAATGACCCTTTGAAATCACATATTAGGACCTACATGAACTTCTTCACCTTTCCACCACTGGAGACAAGATTCACATCGTGCTAGCCAATCCTGACTTTAATTGGAGTCATGTTAATACCCTTCTTAGGAACACCAATGCCCCTTTTCATGACTTTGCAGCCATTTCTTTAGTAAATGATGCCCGGACCATCCAGCATATTCTTAGAACTTCTAATATTCTTAAAGCTAGGGATCACATTCACATCACTCCCATCCTTTTCCTCACCACTTACTATATAATGGCTCATAAAGATTTTAATACCGTTGATCTCCTAATCAGATATATTGAACACCTCACTAGTATTAGGGATTCCGGCCACATGAGAAAACCAAATCTGGCTTTAGAAAACATTATTGCTTATGTCCTAGAAACAAAGTATAACATTTAATATCCTAACCCACCTGACTACCAACCTACTTTTTACTCCAATAATTCCTCATCGTCCTTCACAATACTCGCCTTCATCCAGATCATGGGGAGGCTATGGAAGAAGAGGAAGAACCTATTCCTGCTCCTGTTCCAATTCGCCAGCTGGCCTAGATAGATTGGCTGGAATAGAGATTTGACCAATAGGAAGCACATTTTGATGAATATGCAGCTATGCAGTAGCAACGACACGAGCAAAATATGACCTGGTTTGGAGAGCCGTCTGCCTCCATTACTCTCCTCTTTCAGCCACTGCCACCACCACCACCTCCTTCTGATCAAGATCCCTTTAATTTTTAGTTTGTTTTCTTTCTGATCATGTATTTCAGTGTTTAGTTCCTTCTTGTTCTATTTTTGTTTTTTCATTTTCCTCCTTTTTGTGATGTCAAAAGGGGGAGTAGGGTGTTGTTTATAAAAGCTTATCTTCTATTCAGTAACTTGTTTATGAATGTGTTTAGTTTGTTTCCTACTAAGTGTTTATTACTATTTTTCTGTTTAGTATTTTCTATTATTCTATTTTTTTGGTTCTCAGTTTCAGCTCCCTCAATTTTGAAAAAAGAATTAACCTAGTAAGGGAGAGAATAGGGAATAGCAATACATTCCTGAAAACTTTTAACAACAATGTTTGTCATCATTAAAAAGAGGAAGATTATTACAAATTAGGGCCTAAGCACTATGATTTTGATGATAAAAAGTAGTACTGCTTTGCTTACCTTGATAATTCCTATTATTTGAGTTTATTGCTACTTATTTTTCTTTGCTACAGGCTAACATTTCAGGATTACAAGCTCTCTTGTAAGCCAACTCAAGATTGGGTAGATTAGGACTGAGTTAGTTTATAATTTTAATTCTAATACATTTTTTATACCTTTTCTTGAGTCAAATATAATGTGGTAGATCTTGAAGCTAAGTAACATCCTACACACACACACACTCAAGGGAGTGAGTAAGTCAGTTAGGAAAAATTTTATTTTTTGAACAAATTATACATGATGATTATTTATCATCCTAGATGATCTGTTCAGCTCAAAACCCTAATTAGGGCTTATGTGTTAAATAAGCTTAATTAAACAAATCATCCTGGCTAATACTATCATCATACAGGACGATATACATTAATAAAAAATCCAGCCGCTGATATGATTTAGGAAAGATTTGATAATTGAAATTTTATTCTAATCGTACATGATGATTCTGATCATCCTAGATGACGTCTAGCAATCATGCCTAAAATAGTCCTGTGATTAGGGATCTAAGTATGGTTAGATTGAATGATCATATCATCCAGGATGATCGTCTATGATCATACGGGATGATCAATACATTTTTCTTCTAATCATCGTGGACATCCTGAACGATCTGCTAGATGATAAACCATATTTTGAACTAATCATCCAGGATGATTACAAGATCATCTGGGATGATTAGTATATTTTTCTTCTGATCATCATGGATATCCTGAATGATCTGTCGGACAATAAACCATATTTTGAACTAATCATCTAGGATGATCGCAAGATCGTCTGGGATAATCAGTATAAATTTGTTGCTATGATCGTACAGGCAACTCAGATCATCCTGATTGGATGGGCTGATTTATACTGATCATATAGGATGATCATCAATAGTAAGTTAAAAATTAGGGCACTTTTTATGGCCTCCTTCATCAGCATCAGATCCAGGTTCTCTGCCTACTTTAGGAGGGAGTAAAAAGATTATCAGATTCTCAGCCTACTCCAGGAGGGAGTAAAAGGATTATCAGGTTCTTTGCCTACTCCAGGAGGGAGTAAAAGGATTCCGTAGTTCTCTGCCAACTCTAGGTGGGAGTAAAAGGATTTTAGGTTCTCTGCATTCACCAGGACGATGAAAAAGGATTCAAGGTTCTCTGCCTCACCGGTTCGATGGAAAGATTTTGTAAGGGCTTCTCTACCTTGCTGTGGGAGCAAAATGAGAGACACTAACTGATTAGTGCAATATATGGAATGGGAGGTTCTCGAGAGTGGACGTAGGTCAGATTTGACCGAACCACTATAAAATTTGGTGTGCTCTCTCTTATTATTTTTTTGCATTTTATTTTCCCATTTTTCTTTGATTTGTTCTGTGGTTGAAATCTTTGATTGTGGTATCTGCTTCCACTTAAGATTGTTTAGTTTTTAGAATATTTAAAAATACAAAAATATTTTTTTATTTTTGTTTAAGAATTTTTAAAAATACTAATTCATCCCCCCTCTTAGTTACCCTCAAGCTAGTTCTGCAGGGTTTAACCACCCTCACAAACTTTCAATAGTAAATGAAGTTGTCAAAGATTTCTAGGAGGCAGCATCTCCATGATCGCCTTAACTTTATTGAGGTTGATTTCAATTCCTCGGTGACAAACAACATACCCTAAAAATTTATCAGAGGAGACCCCAAACACACATTTGAGAGGGTTCATCTTCAAATTGAACTTTCTAATCCTCTCAAATATGATCCTTAGGTCATTTAAATGGTCTTTTTGGTCTATGCTCTTGACTACGAAGTCATTTATATAACACTCAACCTTCTGATGTATCAACTCATCAAAAATAAGCATCATTGCTTGGTGGTAGGTGGCACCAGCATCTTTAGGCCGAAAGGCATGACCGTGTAGCAAAAAAATACCGATGGGCATTCTAAATGATATGTGCTTTTCATCTTCAGGTGCCATCTTAGTTTGATTGTAGCCTGACGATCCATCCATAAATGAGAATATATCATAATTAGAAGTGTTATCCAATAATAGTTCTGAGACTAGGAATAGAAAAATATCTTTTGGGCATGCCTTATTGAGGTCTTGAAAGTTGATACAGATATAAATTTGGCCGTTCTTCTTCTTCACAGGGATAATATTATTGATCCAGTCGGCGTATTTTTCTTCACAAATGAAACCCGCATCTATGAGCTTCTTAGTTTTGGCAATCACCTGTTCCTTAATTTCTAGTCTCATTCTCCTTGGAGCTTATTTAATGAGTGTTACATCTGGTTTTTTTGCCAGCCTGTGAACTGCTACATCAGAGGATAAGCCATACATCTTAGCGTATGTCCATGGAAAGCAATCCCTAAATTTACAGAGAATTTCTTTTATTTCTTCTATTTGCTCCTCTGGTAGAAGGGAGCTAATAAAGGCTGGGCGAGAGTCCTCTTCAGTCCCTAAGTTCACTTCTTTTAGCTCATCCATAGTGGCAGCCTGCCCACCATCTTCAAGCTCTTCAGGTGCAGGTTTGGCCTCTATGGGCTGATCAACGTAGGTGTCGACTTCATACATTTCCTCATCATCGTTATCAGATTTGATTTCACTACATGTGATTGCTCGATAATATTCTTTTTTAGGGTATTTTTATACAAAAAATTCAACACCTTTTTCATAAGAATATCATTCCTTCATAATGAATGAGGTTTTTTTCGATACCATAGGCTCAGGCAGAAATGAACTTGTTGTTTAGAGGAATGAGTTTTTCCTCATTTTTGTAACACTTTAGATATTTATGGTATTATACCTAAGAAACCTTATAGATACTAATTCCCCGAAATCGATAAGCCTACAAAACCAGTTGCAATTTCCTTCCTCTTTGAGCTTTCCAATTGAGTAAAATAGACTCACTGGCCTACCCCTTATTCTTGGGGGAGGTACGTAGAATATTACAATCTCTTCAACATTATACACCTCTCACTGAATAATTTCATTGAAGTGTTGTAAGGAAATACGCATGACTATGAGCATGCTATCTGAGATTGTCAGGCTACCTATTCTTCTGGAGAATATTTCCTACATTATTTTCATATAGATAGAGTCGTATTCATAATCAACAATTAAATATTAAACCTCCCTTCTCCATTTAGTCATTGACTGGAATACCTTCTGAGATTTGGTAGGGATGTCATTATATTCATCTGTGTCACTCCTTAAATGAGGTACATGTTTTCTCTCTCTAGGAGTCAGTAGTTTAGGAAGAGTCGGCATTGCCTTTCTTCTCCATACCTACTTTTTTTCCTTCTGGTTTAGGCCACTTTACAATCTCTGGATTTGATGTCTGGGCCTCAAGAGAGCTCGACGGCTTCAGCTTCTTTAGAATGAAGTATTTGGCATCTTCATAGTTTGTTATTTCATATATTGCAAAGGGCTGGATGTCACCAAAGATCTTGAATTCTTCTCTATCCCTGAGGTACTTCATGCATTGATGTAATATTAACGAGATAATGCCATACTCATGTAACCATGGGCGACCCAAAAGTGTCTTGAATGAGGTGTCCGCATCAATCATATGGAATTTAGCATATATATGAAGTTCTCCAAATGTGAGTGAAAGCATAAAAAGATCATAGGATCTTCTGCCCCTTGTCGTTAAATCCATGCAGCATCAGCTTATCTGGCTTGAGGTGTTTCACATTGAGGCACATCAATCTTAGTGCTTTCAGGCTCATGAGATTTTTGGAGGACCTTGGATCGATTAGGATTCGATAACTGATTATCATTCTATCACTCTTTGCAGTAACATATAAAGGGCAATTATGATCTACCATTTCGAGTATCATGTCCTCTTTAGTGAAGGCGATGAATGGATCTTTATGGGTTTGTAGGACCTCCATCATATTATGCCCAACAAAATAGGCCTCATACCTTTTGGTGTCTTTGAGAGCCTAAATCAAAGTCTCCCAAAGGTCCTTAGATATTACTAGAGCATCATATATGCTATGTTATGCTGGTATCTTCCTCAGATGGGATAAGATACTGCAATCTATCTCCTTGACGAGAGTATCTTTTTTTTTGTCCTTGGGGATGATATCTTCATTAATAACTATCTCCTTCCCCTTATCATTATCAGAGATCTCTTTTTTTGGTGGAGATGATAATATTTTGTCGCTTCTCAACTGCACTTGAGCGATCTCCTCGGGCTCAGACTCATTTTATGACATATTTTCTTCAGAGTCGGCCATTATTGCATCTGGAGATTCATCCATTGATTCAGAGTCACTACCAAGATTTACATGTCCCATCTACGACATTATGTTTGGGTCTGACTCATTTTCCTTTAAAAATATAGATCCTCCTTTGAACTATAATCCATCGGCGACACTATTATAAAGGATTCAGGGGCTGCCTCCTCAGTACATTCTTCTTTTATCGATGTATGTGTCACCACCGAGATGACCCTACATCCTTTTATCGAAAAAGAGTCTTCATCATCTTATTCAACTTCATCTATTTTAAGCCCAAAAATAAAGTTAGCGAGCTTAATAGGTCGCATTACTGTCTGGTAATATTTGTCCAAATTGTCGATGACCCTTTGTTTTGTTATCTTTCTATCTCTGGGTTTCTTCATTTTGATCTTCTTCTTGAAAGATTTTATTTTATCAGATTTTGAATATTTATCCTTGCCAAGATGCTGCTTAGAAGTAGATGCATGTACCTTAAGCAATTCTTTTAGATTTAGCACCGGCTCGGTAGGAGATTTTCACTTCACCTCTAGAACTCCTTTGAGCTGTTTCAGCATTTTTATAGTCTTCTTGGAGACTGCAGTCTCCCACTGCTCTTCTTGAGCTTGTTTCTTTTCATTTCTTCTTTCTTTAACTAGGGGTACAGAAGAAAATGTGACCACCCGAGTAGATTCTTTCCTAGGATAAGCCAACATATTATCCGATAATGTAAGTTCCCCCTTTTAGAATTTTCTTTCCAATCAATCCTTGAAGATGTAGCAATCTTCAATAGAATGGTCGAGTACTTGATGGTACATATAGTAATTTGGGTCGCCAGTGTGTTTTGACTCCTCCGGCCTCTTGCACTCTAGTAGTTCCAAGTCCACTTTCACTGCCTATTAAAACAACTTGGAGACACTTTCCCTCTTAAATGAGTATTCTTTATTCATTTTATCTTTAAGGGATGGAAACATTCTATTACTAGTTCTCGTTGTCGGCCTTGGGCGTTCTCCTCCACCTTGGAAGGTTCATGGCCTATCATTCCCCCCAAGTATCATCTTTGTCTGTATTATAAACCACCTATTTTTTCTTTGTCAGCTCTAGAGAAAAATATAGAGTCGGGCTCACCTCTTCTAGCACCTGAGGCATTAGCCTTCTTGGGCTTATCAGAATAGCTCTTTGATCTTGATAAATTCTGTTTCTCAAACTTGGCCACTCTGGCCTGAAGGTCCTGAAAGGAATGGTTGCATCTTATCATCGATATTTCCCATTAACAACTACATAGCATGCCCTTATTCTAATTGCTGCTTACATTTCATGCTCAAATTTTGCCAACGAGTAATATACTTGGTTATCGACTCATCCCTTTTCCGCTTGTCTAAAATAAGGTCGGCGATCTTGATTTTCTCGGTCACAATGAAGAATCTCTTCACAAACATAGCTTCTAACTCTGTTAACATCTTCACAAAGTCGTTTGGCAATTCAACATACCATTCGAAAGCAACTGCTATCAAATTACTAACAAATTATTGGAAGAGCAAGGCATCATTGCCCCCTGTATTCCTACAGGTGGCCTTGAATTATGCCAAGTGCTGCCTGAGATTGTTATAGCCGTTAAAGGTGTTGAACTTTAGGATTGAATATCCTTTCATGTATGACACTTAATCATATTATATGGGATATGGATGGCCTTTGCCCACCAACTTCTCTACTTAATCAACGGCTATGATAGCCTTGATCTTCTCTATGATTATTCCTTCAAGTTGTGCAGCAGTCACAGGCTCAGAGGTACTTACAATATTCTATGGAGTGGGCTGATGGGTAATGTTTTGAACCTCAAGACCATCTTCAGGAGCTCCTCGTATTGCTAACACTTAAGGCCTTTGGAAGTTTAGAGGGTTGGTAGGGGAATTAGGCAAGGGATCGACGGCAACAGTTATCTACATCATTTGCATCATCATCATCATTTGAGTCATCATCTTAGTCATCTTCTTGTTCAACTGAGAGATTTCTCTATCCTTTGCCCTGATTTGACACCTCATTTGCCGCCGCATGTCTGCAAGCATTACATTCTCAGTAGTAAAGGAATTTTCTTCAACTTCTTCTTCCTTTTGTTCTTCTGAAGAGTGGTCACTTCTACTGGAAACAGGCATAGCCTGATAACGGCGTCATTGTATTCATTTAAGTGGTGGATCATCTTCATCTCCACCCTCATCTTCATGTTCATGTCTTAACATGTAGACAACTTTCATGTTCATGGCATCCTCTTCTATTTCTTCTTCTTCTTCTTCCATATCTTCTTCGTCTTTCTCTTTTAGTACTCGAATCTCTAAGCGGCGGTGCCACTGGATCTCCCATTCTTGATTCGAAAAGAATATTTCTTTGATTCATGGGCTACAGTCAAAGTTAGTTTCTTTCTTCAATGGGGTCAGCGAATGAAGAAATCCCCTGATTCTTCAAGGTGTTGACCGTCGGGATGCTCGTCACCATGGGTCTTCTTTGGAGCCCATTTTGACATTATTTGTTGGTGGGAGTGGATCTCCGGGATGTTATAATGAATGTCACACCTGAATTAGTTCTTCTTTCTCTTCTATGTTCTTCTTCTTTACGAGGCTTTAACCTCTAGATTTCTTTTCTTTTTTGCCAGGACCTTTCGGTGATGGATCCCTAAACTTAAGGTTCAGGTGTCATGCCCCGATGCTCACCATGTGGGACATGTTTTCTTTTCTTTTTCTCTATCGCAATAGATAAATGTTATCTCAGTAGAGTCCTTCTGGTCTCAAGCATCAATGGCCACTGATACTTTCTCTTCTTCAATCCTCTCTCTTTCATAGTCTTCAAGATCCTGTAGACTCGGGCTGAGAGAGTTTCAGGCTCCTTCTTCTTCTGGGGAGCTGGGACTTCAAGTTGTTGGTCCCAAAATGACTTCTTCAGCTCACCAGTCGAGCTGTTTCTTTTGACCCATTTTAGGCCCGCAAACCTATTTCAGGAGGGAATGGTAGCTTCAGGCTCTTGGGATGGTAGATTGGATGGGTAGAGTGGTAATTGTTATTACAGAGCTCAGATTTTAATGTTCAGCTTCCTCCTCTGGCATCTTGTCAGCTTTCATCCAGATGAGAAAGCTTCAGCAATGTTCTTCTCGGGTACAGATAACTCAGTTGGTAGAGTGGTGGTGTTTGCAGTCACCACAAAAATCCTCCCACCAGTCACAATTCTCTTGGTGGCTGGGGCCTCAGATTGAGAAAGTCATTCAAATAAAGAGATTCTCCTTCGAGGCTCTTCAACACCAGGTCGTTGTGCTAGCAGATGTGCATGACGCGTAGCAGTTCCGACAATGGGTCACTACACTGGTAGATGCACACGATGTGTAATAACTTCATTAGAATGGGGCCTCCTAGTAGACCCTTCAAAGTTAAAGTCATTCACAGGAATGACGACAACCATTACAATAGTTGCAGGAAACTCGAGCCCATCGAACTGGGTGGTGGCTCCAACATTTCCAATCTCAATGACAGCATTTTCCAGTTAGATCCTATCCCCTCATCCCAACTGGATGGTCATTGGGGTATTCTGCAGATCCATCTGTATAAATAAAAGGCAAGGGTTAGTAATCAGCATCTAATACATCACTCCACACTTTTAAAATATAGTGATTTGCACAGAACAGAAAAATAAAAAGAAGGTAAAATAGTTATTATAAGAAAAAAATTAAAATAAAATTAAAACCCTGTTGAATGCCATATTAATAGATTTATTGAGTGATTACTTTAAAATATCCTAAAACTTTAATTCACTAAATGATCATTTTGGGGAAATTTCAAAATTTTGCCCATGTTGGTATATCTACTACTATAACACTGAGATGACTTGCCAAAGAAGGAAAGAAAAACCAATCCCTTGTGGAGTCACTAGAAATCAGTGGGCTCCAAAAATTAGGCCTCGACTCCCCGTTGCTTTTTTGGGGGAGTTTTAACGGATTAAGTTTTAGGATGAATTTTGGGAAGGTAGATGAGGTTGTAGATAAGACACTTCCTAGAGATTTCACCCTCATTTTGCTAGGACTTTAGATCTGAGTTCTGGTTTCTTATAGGCACAAACCCCTATAGTTAATTACCCCTCCCAATAATGATAGAGAACTTTCTATTAAGGCTAGTCGTCAATCATATATATAGAAATACATGTTATCTAGCATATAGTAGTAGCATGAGTTTGGGCTGATAATGGAAATTTGAATATTTAATATTTAAAATTGAATTTTTCACCATCTTATACTTAAAGCGGATGGTGGGGGAATGGATGATGGACCCGATCAAGATCCCATGGTTCCATCATCCCGCTCCATCATGGTCCGTAGTCTACTTAGTCCGAGGAGGTAGTCGACCCAACCTGACAGAAGGATCCTTATCGGCAGCTATGGGTTGCTTTGTCCAAGGGTACCTTGTAGACCTTGGGTGAATATTTATTTAAGGGGATAAATTTAAATCCACCTTAACTAATAGAGGGCTTTGTGCCCTATCGATTATATCCCATTGATACATATCTCAAGGATTTGATGCCATTTGGGAGCATATGAGCTCTGGTCATAACCATAATTTAATGGTGCCATTTGGCGGTAATTCACCCGGTTCAGAGGGCCCTGGTCATAACTGTTTATCTTGCGGTGCCATTTGGTGGCAAAACCATCGGTTAGAGGACACGTGCCACATCCCCACTTGGAGGAGACTGCTTGAGAATGAATCCTAGTGATATTCTCAATCATACATTAGCTCTTTGTAAGATAAAGTTATTTTCAGATTTATCCACCATGATAAACTATTATGAAAGGTGGATAGATTTTGCTCTAAGTATTTAATGGTTTATTTTAATTTTAAATATTTTAAATTTTGGAATTTTTTGGAATTTTAGGTTTTCTAGGTATTTTGGTAGCATTATGAATGTACAATCCCCTTCGGTTGAGATAAGCATTCAACACGACCATTATCGGGGTGTTTATAGGGAAGTACATTCATGAATTAAACCTTATCGACTCTGTCGAGTTGTCGACAGAGGATCAGGTTTCATAGGCTTTATATATTTGGTTGCAAACCATTCATTTACTAGGCTTTGAAGGCCTAATATAAACTATAAAATAAATTTTTTGGTCGTCATCATGACTGAATATTTACTCAATAGTTTGAGCCGTGTCGACTCTTATCTACTCATAAAGGAGGATCGGGCTTGAACCCAAGTTTATTTTTTGACACGCATAGCATCCCTTGATGTCACATGTATACCCATAACTCGCTCGCTAGGGCCCATGCTGGTATACGATTGCATATGCACTTCTTAGTGTTGGTGTGTATACATATTGTAGTGCATGTGTGGGGGCATTTTTAGATGTTTAACATTGATTAGTTGCATGAGAAACTATTATTTGAATGCATCATTCTATTTGGATGCTCATACCCACCTTCTGTCCCATTGTATGCATGTTGCGGATCCGGTGGTATTGCATAGCACTACAGTCATTTGCCCATTTCATATAGGTAGACCATTGTGTATTACTCATTGATTGTAGTACACTAATAAATCTCCTATTATATATTTATAGATGCTTGTATTTATTATAGATTCTTGACCTTTTCTCTTAGTTGTCATGTAACATGCATACCAAGTGTACTACATTCACCACTGGATCTTCTATGCATGTTTATCGGCAAGTTGCTGAATTTGCCATTATTACGAACAAGTGTGTACATATACCACAGCTCTCCTTGCATTTTCTTACACATGATATGTCGAATGTATAATGGGTCTCCATCAACAACTTGTAGACATTTACATTCGCTGTAGCCTTGACATTTCATTTGTAGATGACATTTTTTATATATAACGGGTCTTCTGCAAGGGCCCATAGTTTTATACATCATCTGCTTTTGCCTGTAAAGGACTGATGTATTTGACTTATGTTAAATTATTATCGATGATGTAGATGTTAAGAGATTCATCATATGCTCTTCATATTCTACTTGTGAACATCTCATGTTGCATATTGATTACTATGGCTTACAGAGGTTTAGTGCATTTGTCTGATAATCACTTATCATTAACTATAAGGATGCCTCAACATCTACTGCAAATTATTCATTATCACTCATAAGTAGATGACTTTATGCATGACGAGCCTCTTATAGTGGATTATAGGAGCTTGCATTTGCTGCATTTCTTCTACATCTTATTTGTAGACAAAATATCGGGTGTATAATGAGCTTTCTACAGTAGCTCGTAGGGACTCACATTTTATTGTATTCCACCGGCATTTGCTTGCTGAGGACCAGTGTATTTATTGTCTGCATAATACTATTATATTGGCCCCTAGTAGAGTTACATCCACCATCATTTCATTCCTGCATGTTGACTGGTGTGTTCATTTGTTAACAACTTATATGTTGTTGTTTCTTATAAATGGATTAGTGCATTCATCGCATATGGCATTGTCTTCTAGCAAATTGCAACTTTCACTCTCTATCAACTTTAGTGTTTTTTGAGGCTCTACCATGCTTATAATACATCTACCATCATTATTCATTGATATTTGTAAAGAGTATTATTATTCATAGGGAATCAATATATTCTCTTGGCGCCCGACTGGGCCGAAGAAGCACACGACAGGAAAAAAGTTACCCTCATAGCTAGCGAACTCCTATCCTTGCTTTTGATGTCGTAACTTCTGAATCGATACAAGGGGAATGTCGTCGAAGTCGACCAGCAACGAAGAAGGAAGAAAGTTACTTCACAGCAAGCAAGCTCGTGTCGTTGATTCCGATCAAATGTCGCAACTTTTGACTCGACTGGAAGGGAATGCCATCAAAGGGGCAAAGTAGATTAGCGATGAAGGAGTTGAAGTCGAACAATAACGAAGGAGACAAAGAAGGCTATGGCTCGAGTATAGGAGGTAGAGGTGGGTCATGGTTGATTTCGGCAGTGAGGGTTGATGTTATGGCTTCGATAAGCAGAGAGGAAGTAATGGGAGTCTCGGTTGGGAAAGATTGTGGGACTTCCGATCTTTGGAGTCAGAGTCGATGGTCTACGAGTGAAAATAGGGAAGCTTATGGGAAGATAAGAGAAGATGAGAAAGCTTCATTTCAGTTTGCTTTTAACAACGTGAGGGCAAGAGCACTCATAAATGGTATGCATCAACGCGGAATAGCAGAGGTATGGGCACTGTAGCAGACTGCGACTGATTCAGCAGGATTCGACAAAGGCATGGTAGAGATTTGAGGTAAGGTATTTTATATATTTTTATTTGATTTGTTGATTTTGCTTTGGAGTCTAGTAGAGGTCAAGAGTCACAACATCTTGAAGTAGGTGATAATAACTCAATTATCCATCTTTAACACATCCTACACTCTTGCTAAATTTACAGTGCTCATTAGATTCGATTGCAACATCTCATTCAATGGACTGACATAACATTGGATGAAGCTACTTGGATATACAAAGATGATCTTTGTGCAATGAGCATAAACAATGAACTTTTAGAACAAAACCATTCAATCTAGAGCAAGGGGAATTACTATGAACACTCTATTAGAGCATCCCATGCTGGCACCAATTGGAACACAGGATTGATGGATATGCTAGGCATTTGAATGGCTTAAAGATTATCATCAAGCGGAAAGACAATAATGGTGTATGCTAAGTTGAACAAAAATAGGATTACGAAAACAATTATTTTGGTTCATGGTTCATAATTGGGTGTCTTATCAATATTGGGCAAGTTGTTTTGAGGTTGTTATGATCTATGGGACATTTAATCCCATATGATATACTTGATCTAATATCATGAAAAATCAAGAATATATTAGGTTGAATCTACTTCTTCCAAGGAAAAAACAAATATGAAAATTTATTCTTCATCATCATCTATTTTCTATGCTTCCTCCTCTATCAAAATTTAATTATTCATAGGAAGAGTAATCTTTCATAGGGTTGATAGTACTCCAATTATATGTGTAAATATGCCACATGAATCATTTATGCAGATTTATGCACATCTAATCCTAGTTAGGAAATTGAGGGTAAGGTTAGTCTCTTAAGGATGGACGAGACATAATATTTCGGATGCAAACAAACAACCCAGGTGAAACCTCATCATTATTGCACTCGTCAATATTGTTAGTGATGACATTGAAATAAGATTATGTGTAATGAGTTACTAATATGTTATTCTTATTTTGTACCCATTACTTCTTATATTTAAGAACATTCTTATAAAGATTGAAAGGAATTGTTGTATATTATGTACATCTTTCATTTTCCCATTTCTTTTCTTTTTTTCTATCCTTATGGATTGCAGCAGAGCTATAATAGGGGCCATGGGGGAAAGGCCCCCACTAACCCAACAAAATAAACTAACCGACATAAAATAATCCATTCTTCTTTTGCTTTAATAGGTTAAATTTGCTTTTAACTTATATAAAATATATCAAAACATAACATTTTCTTCCACCTTTCTCCTGAATTTGAAGGTTTTCATTTGATCTCGTGACCACCTAATATTCATGTTATCTCTCTTTCTACCCACTCAAGCATAGAAATAATTTGGTCAATCTCTCTCTCTCTCTCTCTCTCTCTCTCTCTCTCTCTATATATATATATATATATATATATATATATATATATATATATGTATATATCCCTCCCTCTCTCTCATTTTCAATCATTCGTTCTCTTTCCCTCTCTATCTCTCTCTCTTTTGGCAAAGAAATTAGTGAAAGATCTCATTTTTTTAGTATGTAAAACTTAAGCCAAAACTTAGCAAACAAAATATTGATTTTTCCTCAGTAATACTTGTTAGAACTAGGAGGAAGATTCTTGAGCTCATCTTGAGCTGTTCTTGCAAGAGAGAGGGAGAGAGAGGAGATGGAGAGATACATCATTTGGAGGGAATACAACTAAAGCTTTATTAAGATTTTTCCCCCAATTATTACATCACATACAATCTCTATTTATAGAGATTTACATAGACGTGGTAACCTGCAGGAACAACATAACCTAAAACTAAATCAATACATAATAATTTCCACCTTGATTTAGTTTTACAAAAAATAAAGAACCACTCGTCACAAGAACTCGAACTTGTTGCAATCCGACCGATCTCCCTGGACACCCGTGCGCGATCCTACCTGCGACTTCACACGATCCACCTATCTGATTCCAAGTTCGCGACTATCTTGCCATCTTGTGGTTCTTGATGCTTGTTGTTTTCTCCACCTTGATCGAATCCAAGATTAAGAGTCTCTCTCTCCACAGACAACATGCCTTCCTGTTTTCTCTCTTGATTTCGGCTTCCGAGACCTCCCACTCCATTTGCAAGATTAGCCAGCTCATGTGGGTCGCGCGAGCCAACCCTGTGCCTCCGCACTGTTGCGCCTTCAGAGCTTCTGAGCGAACAGAAATGGGCCAAAAAACCTACCACCTGCTTCTCCATCTGTGGGCACGCCTCCGCCAAGGCCTCCTGCGCCTTTCGAATATGACCCGCACACCGGTGCATAAGAACTGACCTAGCCTTAGTCTCAAACATTCTGCAAGAAGAGCTTTGGAAGCTTTGTTTCTGCTCGCTCAACCAGCAATCTGGCTCCGCCTATAGCACATCCCAGTCCACGCCAAACTCCTCCACGCGGAACTCATTTACACCAGACCTGTCGCCCGCATCCAGCGATCGAGCTCAACTCCGGCCTGCACTTCTGCGCGGTTCCAGCGACCACGTCCAGCCGACCCTATTCGGCCTTCTCCCCCGTGCGAACAACTCCACGTGAGCAAGCACATCGGCGGCATTGGAAGACACCACCTCCTCTCTTCTTGGATAGAACACCTTCCTCCTTCCTCGATCGCCGCCACCGTGGCTCTAATACCATTTGTTAGAACTAGGAGGAAGATTCTTGAGCTGTTCTTGCAAGAGAGAGAGAGAGGGAGAGAGAGGATATGGAGAGAGACATCATTTGGAGGGAATACAACTAAAGCTTTATTATGATTTTTCCCCCAATTATTACATCGCATACAATCTTTATTTATAAATATTTATATAAATGTGGTAACCTGCAAGAACAACATAACCTAAAACTAAATCAATACATAACAATACTCAATAGAATCCAAAGCTAAGTCTTTAAAGGATGCTGAAGTGTACAATGATAAGGCAAGTTCTTCACTGAAAATGGTGGAGGATTTGTTAAAAATTGAAATCGTTCTCATTAGAAGTTCAAGAAAGTAACACCAATAAACTGTACTCACGTACATTCTCCAGAGGATTGCAATCTTCGATTCAAGTTAAAAATATTTATAGTAGGATGGTAATTTTATTATTTTTAAATATATTTTATTATAAGTAAACTTTATGTTTTCTATAAGATGAAATCAAATAGTTTATTATAAATTTGTTAACTAGATTTTCATCCAAATTAGACATGAAAAGATGCTTTTAAAAGAAAAAGTAAAGCTATTGAACGTGACGTTGTATATGGTAATAAAAAAATATATACAATTCAAATAAGTTTGTTCAAAGATCAATTTTTATGATATCTATGCATATCTTGGGTTATGGAAGAAAATTTTTTATTTTCATCCAACTAAGAGGAATAATTTGCAAAGATTTTACTTGCAAAAAGGATTATGTTAGCCTATATGCCAAAAAATTAGAAATAAATTACATAAATATAATCTTGCATGATTTGATTATTACAAGGGCTAATTAGAGTATATTATCACAAATGATACAACTTATTGTTTATTTTGTTATCTTTATAACGTGAATGAAGAACAAAAAGCAAGTGGTGATAGCATTGATACCAAGGGATTTAAAAGTTAGAACAAAAGGGATAGATTTCATATTCAATTGGTCAAGTTATTAGTGCTCATAATATTGCTCAGTGAAAATGTGAAGATTTAATAAATCATGAAAAAGACATTAGATATATATGTTTGAATCCAAGTGATTTATTTTTAGCTTTTGATAATAAACAATTGATATGCCTAGCTAAATTTTAACCATAAAAAATTTCAAATATTTATATAATTATATTAAGTAAATAACATGAAAATTTTAGCATTGATATGAGATTTAGCGACTCATTCATTAATTTGAAAGGAATTAGAGAACTTGATAAAAAAATCATGAAGACTAAGAAGAATTTTATTTATTCTTTGGTGCTCATACTTATAAAGCTTACACTGATATTATCTATTGCTATAACAATGGTCGAAAGAGCATTCTCTGCTATAAAGATTGTAAAGAATTATTTATGCAATCATATGAGTTTTTTGGATGAATAATCATTTGATTACTTATATTAAAAAATATTTATTTAATTGTATTGATACTTTTGAAATGATTGTACAATAATTTTAAAATATGAAGACTCCGAAGGGAAAACTGTAGCTAACATGTGAGGAGAATATGAAGAATAAACATTCTCGATTATAAATTTTTCTTTATTATATAATTTATCTTTTATTAAAACATTTGTAAAAAAATTGCTAATATTGGTCCTCCGTCCAAATGAAAAAGTTGTGAGTATTTTTAGATATTATAATTTGTGTCGTCACAAGAAAAAATTCCAGCTCCGCTCCTTCCAATGGGCCAAGCCAAGAATTGATAGTAGCTCCAGTTCAGTCGGTGCCATCTGCTTATCTTCCATTGCTTTCTGCCCCATCCTTTTGTATCTATGGCAAATAGATGTACATATAACCGATGGATAGCATTAAGGGGTTGATTTTAAATGCACTACTTTTTTTTTATTTTTTTATTTTTTAGGGGAAACCCTCTGTCGGGCCTACATGTAAATTAAAAAAAGAGGTTACAAGGTCCTTAAAGGGAACCTTCAGCTCGCTAATGCTCGAAGGAGCTACAAAAAAATTTAAAAGAAAGCATAAGAGCCGATGATTCCCCAAAACTGCAGATACAAAAAATTATAATAACATTCTAGGTCTGCCAGAGGACAGAACCCAAAAAAAGGGGAGAAAAAAAGACAAAACTTTCAGCCCCAACTTCCTACCAAAAAAGTCCAGCTTATCCCCCGAATTGTCGTCCAGGAAAACCTGCAAAAAGCTAAGACTGCCAAAACAAAAGATAAATGGAAGAATATATGCAAAAATGGCACAAAGCCACTTTAAAAACCAAAAGGATACAGTAATAAATGCATTCCATTTGTGATCCGCCTTCCATAAGCACAAAAGAGAGTTAATCATAAGAGAAATATGACAGATGCTAACTAAACAAATAAGCACAAGAATGATAAACCTAATCCAAAATGATAAATCATTAAAACTAGTAGCAATAGAGTTACTAAAAGCAAAATTAGTAATCAGAGGAAGGAAACAACAATCCATATCCAGACTATCAAAGAAGTAAATAGTAATCCAACCATCATAGCAGGTGTCCAGAATGTCCTCCATAGGATAGAGGAAAATAGCAGGAGTAAAATAACCAAAATGGACCGCATAAAAAAGAGAAAAATCCCCCAAATACCAACACCTAAAACAGCAACAGAAACAAAACAAAGGATGCAAGTGATCGCACAAGGTGGAGAGTAAACAGGAACAGCTAAGGGAGCAGATCACACAACAACCCCCCATGCACCAGGTAGCCCAATAAAATCTCACGGAGGCTAAAGAAGCACCCAGAATAGGAAAACAGGACATAACCCGAGCCTCAATACAAGTAATAACCTTGATCAGCAAAGACTTACCCAACACCTGGGAAGGAAGCCAGAACCTCAGAAACAAAAAATAGACATAACTATCAGTAAGAGAACAGCACAAATCGAGGACCCAAACATCCAAAATGAAAGGCAAGATCAACATCAACCCAGACGAATATAAGGTAACCCAAGTTTATCCAAATTAACAAAACCTCTTAAGATAAACGGAATATTGGCATTAGTAAATTCCTGCATATCCTTAAGATGGCAGCCTAGCTTGGCCAACCAATCAGTGCAGGCATTACCTTCCCGATACACATGAGTAATAGTATAATTGAGAATGGACAGAGAATGTTTAATACTTCTAATGATGTAAAAATTTTGAGGATGACCCGCAGTATCCTTATGAATGATCTGAAATAACAGCAAAGCATCCACCTCAATAGAAACATGAGTGATCCCCATTTTATGACAAATCTCAAGACCACAAGCCAAACCCAACAACTCAGCAGTAATAACATTACACAAATTAACAGGGCCAGCATAGGCAACAATAACCCCACCAAATTGATTACGAATAATGCCACCCACACCCATTGAGGAGGGCCCAACCGAACCATCAGAATTGAGTTTAACAAAAGGAATCGTAGGTTTGAGCCACCTCACAACACAGTCAAATTTAAGCGTCGGTTCACTATTAGTGGATATGCCAAACTTCAAAGCTAAGCCAACACAATTCTTAAAGTTCTTAACTGTAATAAGATTAGCAGAATGAAGTTGTAAAATTTTATTTCTGACATTAGCAATAATATGATTGGCATTCATTTTGATATTATTATGCTTAGCATCATTTCTAGCCCTCCAAAAAAACCACATGATAATCATTGGCAAGAAGTTGTAGATGTGGCCTTTAGTATTAGTCACCCAACAGTTTAGTATAGATAAAATATCATTATAAATGTGGAAGTACTCTTTGTTAGCCAGGTCAAAAAAATATCTCCAAACATTCTGAGCAATGAACCCATTAATAAACACATGATTAATATTTTCAATCTTAAAATAACATTGGCATTTAGAAAGGAAACTAAAACCTTTTTTCCAAAGTAAAGTATCAACAGGAAGAAAGCCTTTAATACATCTCCATGTAAGAATAGAATAAGATAAAAGAATGATGTTATGCTAGATAGCCGAGAAAATATTGGTTTTATCATAATTAACTCTAATAGTATCCCAAACCTTAATGAGGCTAAAATTGCCAGAAGAGAAAATATTAAATAAAATTTTATCAATGCTCTGTAACTATAAAGGAATGTTTAAAATACTCTGAACCAAACCTAAAGGGAGGACCTCCAAAAGTTTATCAACATTCCAACTACCATTGTCAATAAAATTATGAACCTTAACATTCTCCAAAGTATGCGTATAAAGAAGGCTATCAATAGACCCATTACCTAACCAATTATCTTGCCAGAAAAAGACATCACCATTGCCCAAACCCCATTGAATAAAAAGCTCAGCTTCCCATTTGATTTTACAAAGCCTTTTCAAAACCAAGGAGTCAGAAGTTTTATAGATACAAATCGTGGGGTAAAGATCGTTGCAATACTTCACATTCATAAACTGAGCCCACAAACTGGATTTCAATCTGAAAGAGAACCATAATTTATGAGAAAAAGCCTGAACAGTATCAAAAATGCTCTTACAGCCTAAACCCCCTTCATCAACCACCCCACAAATATTATTCCAAGAAGCCCAATGAATGGAGGAACTATTATTATTAGAACCCCAAAAGAACTTATTAGTCATTCACTCTAATCTAATACAAATAGAGGCAGTAGGCTGCAAAGTATGAAAAATAAAGATGGGAATAGAGTTTAAGACACTTTTAATAAGAACAAGCCTACCTCCAAAAGAGAGAAGATTAGAAGGCCAATCAGAGATTTTTCTTTGAAATGCAGTGAAGATATCTTCAAAGAGATAATGTCTTTTCCTACCTTTAAAAATAGTAGTGCCCAAGTACTTAATAGACAATAGAGTGGAATTAAAACCACAACAACTTTTGATGGCATTAATTCTACCATGATTAACAGAATTAGCCAGAATAAAACTATTTTTCTCCTTGTTAATAGCTAAACCACTCATATTTTGGAAAAGAGACAGAAAATTAACTAAAATCTTAATGTTATTAATAGAACCGTTGGAGAAAATAATAAAATCATCAGCAAAACTAAGATGAGTAATAGGGATGCCACCCATAGTACGAAAAAGAAGTTTCGGATGCCTCTTATATAAAACCTCCAAGCCCCTGGAAAGATAATCCACATCAATAATAAAGAGAGCAGGAGATAAATGATCACCTTGCCTCAAACCTTGAGAGGATTTAAAGAAACCATGATTCCTCCCATTAATGATAACATAAAAGTAACAATTCTCAATACTATTTTTGATAAGCATGATAAAGGTATCACTAAAACCAAATAAAGTCAAAGCATTGTATAAAAAATTCCAATTCAAATTATCATAAGCTTTAGTGATATTAAGTTTAAAAATAATATTGCCCCCTTTCACTCTAGCATTAATATCATGAGTGATCTCTTGAGCAAGGAGAACATTGTCAAAAATGCTCCTACCTTTCACAAAATCAGTTTGAATATGAGAAATTATTTTAGGCAAAATACTAACCAATATAGTAAAAATAATTTTAGAATTAAGCTTATTTAAGAAAGTACACAAACTAATAGGACTAAAATCATTTCAATTATTAGCCACCTCTTTCTTAGGAATTAAAACAATGTTAGCTGAAGAAAAAAATTTAGGATACGGATTACCAGCGAAGAAATCATTAACAGCCTCCAACACATCCAACTTAATAATGTTCCAAGCTTTCAAAAAGAACTTAGTAGTGAAACCATTAGGCCCCGCTATAGAGTCACCATTCATATCGTTAATAGCATTCCGAACTTCATTTTCAGAAGGAGGCTTAATGAGCATATCATTGTCATTATCATTAATAATTTGAGGGACAACACAAGGATTATTAATAGGAATAATGTTAACATTATTGTTAAAAATATTTTTAAAGTGGTCAATCTTGGAAGTGAAGATTAATTCCTCATTATCAATAATTCTCCCATCATTACTAACAATTTTGAAAATATGATTCCTTATTCTTTTCTTGTTAGCCATAGAATGAAAATATTTGGTATTTCTATCCCCCTCCATAATGATTTTAATGGTAGCTTTCTGCCTCCAGTAAATTTCCTCATGATTCTGCAATAGAAAAAGATTAATTTTAGCTTTATCAAGAGAAGTAAGATTATCAGTACTAGGATTATCCAAATACACCTTATCCATCTTAATCACCTCATTTTCAGCTTCCTTAATATTAGTAAAAATATTTTTGAAAATATTTTTATTCCACCATCTTAAGACCTGCCTCAACCTACTCATCTTAGCCCATAATTTAGCCATACCAACAATGTTATTATTAGGAAACATAGGGGCAAGCTAGTTATTGTAAGTCATATTCATAAAATCATGATGATATAATCACATATTTTGAAATTTAAAAGCAGAAGGAACATTAACTCTATTAGCATTGATAATTAACAATAAGGGAGCATGATCAGAGGTAGTTCTACTTAAATGTTCCACATGGGTCATATGAAAATTAGCCATCCAATCATTATTGAATAAAATTCTGTCAAGTCTTTGCCATAAAGTCCCTCTACTCCAAGTAAAAGCCCCTCCAAAAAAATCAATATCATGTAAGTTGTAATTGTTAATCATGGAGTTGAAATACTCCATAGCAATAATGTTAGGTGGATTTCCTCCCACTCTCTCATTAGCAGTGGATATAATATTAAAATCACCACCCACACACCAGGAATCAGTCGAATGTAAAGAAAAATCGTTTAATTGCTCCCAAAGAGGAATTCGGCCCAACCTAGAGCTCGCGGCATACACAAAAGAAGCCTTGCATTTAAAGTTAAATAGAGAAATTTGCACATGAACAACTTGAGTAAAATCATTAAGGATATTCACATTAATAGCACTATTCCACATAATCCAAATTTTATTAGAACAGTTAACATACTTCATAGAAAAACCCTAACGAGAAGCAGTGGAATTAAGCTTAATAGAAGAAATAAAAGGTTCAAGTAAAACCAACAACTGGATGTTATGCACTCTACACAAATTTCTAACTCTAATCTAGAATCACTCCCACCAATACCCCTCACATTCCAAATAAGAGCCTTAACCATTATAATCTTTAGAAGTAGTTTGAGCTCGAGTGGAATGAGGAGTAGAAGGTATGAAACTTTTAAATTTTTCCCTTTCTTTTTACCAACCTTAGCGAAGCCATCCTCCTCAACCATTATAGAAGCATTATTAGCAAGATTGGGAGATATAGAAACCCCTTTTTCAATAATATCTACATGATCCTCCCTCATAGATTCCTTACTAACTTTAGGAATGAATTCCCCTTCTTCACAATCCTCATTAGGAACAATTAGAGGTTCCAATATTTCCTTGGTATTTGGCACTTCACTATTAGGGAGGGTTGGAGATTGAGGGAGAGGAGCATCATCAGTATTTTGAAACATAGATTCAATAGAGACATAAATGTTGGGGGCATTAACGCCCTCATTGCAAACATCAACATTAGAAGAATCCTTCCCAGGCTTATTAATATCACTATTTTTCGAAAGCATCAGATTGAAATTGACAGCATTAGTACTCTTAGGAGAAGAAATCTCAACATTGTCCAAATCAATAGGATTATCATCCATTTTTTTGAGTAAATCAATCTTCCCCATAGAGGGGTTAGAAGTTTTTTTTTCAATTCTGGATGTAATTTAAAGCATTCAAATAAAGCATGCCCATGTATTTTGCAATGAGTACAAAAATCAGAAACTTTTTCAAATTCCACCTTTTGTAAATACCCATACGCTTTAGAACCAACCCAAACTTCCTTAGCATGTTTTTTAGAAATATCAACTTCTACTAGAACCCTAGCCACAGACGGACGGGTTCGAGTAGCAGTAGCTTGATCAGTTTGTAAAGGCTGGCCAAAAGTGGATCCAAGCGCATATAAAACTTTCGGATTGAAGAAATGTAAAAGCAAATTAGGAAAAGAAACCCAAATTGGCACGATAGGAGACTCCTCCTTTACATCAAAAAAAGGAGTCCATTTGAGAACACGCATCTGACAATTGTTGATAAAATATAATCTTCTAGCAAAAACCCTACTATAATCTAAATCATTAGATAGCTGAATTGCAACATGTCGTGAATCTAACAAACCAACGGAATAAAAATCAGACAATTTGAGATTACGAAAGAACAAGCGAATAGTATCTAGGTTCGGCCGATGAAGGCCAAATTTACCCACCAACGTAAATTGAAATGGTGAAGCCAGTTTAAGAACATCCTCATCCGACAAAAGCACCGCCGGAACACCATTGAAAACAGATTGAGTTAAGTTTGGAAGAGTATCACCTGCCGAAGAGTTACCAGAAAGCACGTCTTTGAAAGAACGAGAAGGAGCTTTTGTAGATCCGTCGCAGTCAAGACTAAAAAGCCCATGTTATTATCATGGGTCGGGCTGGCCAACTTTCTCCACGGATTTGAGGACGAAGCAGCCGCCATCACCGCAGCCCAAGAAGGGCACCAGCGCAAAGGGGACCCAAAATCACAAACAACAGCAGATCTGAGAAGATCAGCGAGAGAAATGGAAGAATCGACAGGCAAGGAGCCGAAAAAAGAGGGGAAACCCTAAATCGCCAGAGACGGCGCTCTTGAGAAACCTAACCCATGGATGTTGTTGAAATGCACTACTTATTGTCTAACGAATTTATTGACTTTTATAAAGGATGAAACTTAGGCTTCATTTGATGATAGTATTGATACACATAATTTATTTCACGCTATCCATTTAAAATAATCATTTTTTCTAAAATTCAAGGTAAAATAATTCAACTAAGTTTTTTTTGAATAAAATTAAACTTTTATATATATATACATTTATTACTTTAAATGATTTATCTTTATTTTTTCACACTGAACCAAAGATCGAACTAAATATTTCAATTAAGGCATCATTTGGGACAACTTTCTTACTGCTTTCTAAAACTTCGTTTGGAACAGATTTCTTGCTGCTTTCTGAAGTAGCTTTCTAGCATAAAAATCTTTAAATTTGTAATTCATGCATTTTTTTCTTTGATAGTTCTTTATTTATATCTATCTATAAAATACAGAACTGATTGCTATTTGAAATGAGAAGAAATAAAAAGCTCGTTGAAGTTGTTATTAATTTAAACCATAGAAGTCATAACAATTTTCTTTTGATAATGATAAAATAATTAAGGGTTCATCGTGGGATATAGATGTCCAAGTGTTTACATCTTAGCTGCTTTGCGGCTCTTGAGAGGTTTCTAGCCGGTTTGGTGCTATAGTAAAATTTAATCCCTTCATAATTTTTTTTCGAAAATCATAAAAGAGAAATCAAGCGAGATATGTGGGATGATCTGAGAAAGAAATTTATCAAGCAAAATGACTTAATATATAATATATAAAATATAATACGCGCACAAGCTTCCTTTATTTAACTAGCATATTCTCCACGTACAGATTGACAAACGACTTGCTAAACCTAATTAATAATACTAGGGCTAGAAGCAGCAGGCGGTGGTGGCGATGCTGCTGGAAGTGCTTCTTTGGCGGCGTCACAGTATCCGCGAAGGACATCTCCCTCCTGCACGGTGAAACCCAATGCGGTGAGCATAGCGTCGGCGGCCCAGCATCGCTTCTCTATCACACGAATAGCCCTGCAGCAACTTGGGCCCAAATACGTCTCTCCGTTTAGAAAGAAGAGTATGACTTCTCCGGTGCACGACCGTAGCTCCATCAGTGCATCCCAGCATTCTCCTGCCTCGTCTGCCTGTAGACGGGCCATTAGGCTCGGATGAACTGGCTCAACTCTGCCAGCGTTTGCGCAGCTAGCGGCTAGGAGAAACAGCACTATCATGGAGAGGAAATCCATCGATCGATTTCTCTCTGGTCTTCAGTAAAGAGCTGGTGGTTATGGTGATGTTGATGGGAGATATGTTGAGCTGGGTGTTTGGAGAGTATATATAGGAAGTGGAAGAGAGAGAGAGAGAGAGAGAGAGAGAGAGAGAGAGAGAGAGCCGTGAGTTTCAAAGTTTAATGCTGAGAAGATGAAGAGCTAATTTACACGTTAGCTTAGCATTATTCATGAAACGTTAGAAGAGCAGGGGTTGAGGCGGCGATTAACAGGTAAAATGTTGATTGCGAATGATTTACATTACTACCTGTCATGATTAAATAGCAGATGTCAGTTTTACAAATTAAAAGCTAGAATGGTACTGTAAGTATATATCATCAAGAAATAACACCTCACGATCCTCAATATACCTAGTAACGCCCTGGGCAAATGAATAGACGTAAAAAATTACAAGTACTAATTTGAATATAATATGTTTATTTAAAAAAAAATTGACTTGGAAAATAATTAAATTGTAAATCTAACATAAAACGTAATTTTATCACGAAATAAAAATAAAATTTAAATACTCGTAAAGTATGTGATCTAAATTATTTTCAAATGATACAAAATTTTAAATATACATTAAAATATAAAATATATACCTTTTAGTTTGGATAAAATATGATTATTTGAAAGAATTTGTTCTTGTGATTTTTTGCATTTAAAAAATTTAAAATCTAACACTAACTTAAAATTGCATTTTTTTTTACTTTAGTTAAAATTTAATTATATTCATAATATAAATTTATTTTTCAAATATTGAAAATTTAAAAACATTAAAATATTAATTTTATTCTTTATTTGTTAAATATAATATACCTATTTGAAAGAATTTTTTTTAGTGATATTTCATATTAGAGAAAATTTAAAGCGTAATTTAGCCTACTCACAGTATTTGTAATCTAAATTTATATTTAAATAATAGTGAATTTAAAGTATTAATTATAAAAATTATTGAAAAAGACAAAAGTTAAAGTTATTGAAATTAAATAATGCTCAGAAAAGTAAAATACATTCTTTTATTTTAAACCTTAAAATATTATTAATTTACAACCTGCCAATGAAATATAAATAACGTATAAAAAGCTAAACAAATATTGGTGTGATTAATTATCATTGAAGAAAAAGTTGAGATGTTTAGTGAACATAGTCTTCATTTATTAAAGGTTGGGTATATAATTAAGATTTTATCCGATCTAAAAGGACTGAATAGATTAGCTTTCTTTGTTTCTTCTATTTATATAGTTACTCATAAGATTTAATTTTATAGTTTAAAATTACATTGTCTCTTGAGGAATTTTAATCTACAAAAACGCAAATTGAATATATTAACGGAAAAAAGGCTCAAGTATATGTTTGTTCAACTATAAAATTTTTCTGATAGAGAACAAAATGAGGGTTAAGATTTTGATTTATTAAAGCTAATTAGACAAGAAATTTAAAAGAAAGAGATTGAAGGAAACTATCATTAATTGAAACAATAAAAATTTTATGATAGAGAACAAAATGAGGGTTAAGATTTTGATTTATTAAAGCTAATTAGACAAGAAATTTAAATAATGGAGATTGAAGGAAACTAAAATTTTTTAAGTGTAAATAATGTATTAAAAAATCCAAAAAAAAAAAGAAACAAAATTGTAAATTCACATAGATCAAGTGCTTGTTTGCATGGGGAGAGGAAGAACTATAAATAACCATTCTAATTAAAAATTGACGACGGGTGCCAATAATATATACATCAACTTGAATGCCATGTCAAACCCTGTTAATCAAATGAGCAATGTTGCGTCCTAAAACATTCACAATGGTAGAGAGATAAAGAGCTTAGCGTGCAACCTTTGAACAAAGATCCAGCATGCAGATAGATGAGAGAGGGGTGCAAGGGTCATAAGAGACATCAAGATTTTTATGTGAAAAATTCTAAAAGAGAAAAAATCATAGGGCCTAACCTAGTTAATATTAATCCACTAGTGTTTGTTGTTAATTATAAATATACAATTCCTCAGAGGAAGGCATTGGCTCAATGCAGCAAATGTACATTATATAGAGCACTTTACAAGGTTGGTGCTAGATGAACCCGATGTCGTCGGGTTGGCGGGTTGACCCGACCCGACCCGGAACGACAGCAGCGGGCGAGCTAGCGAGCACAGGAGCCGGCGAGAGCATGGGCGCGGGGGCAGCGAGCGCGGGCGCGCGAGCAGCGAGCGCAGGCACTGGCGCGCGGGCAGTGAGCGCGGGCGCGCGGGCAGCGAGCACGGGGGCGGGAGCAGTAAGCGCAGGTGCGCGGGCGCGCGAGCAGACTTCGCGGGCAGGGGGCGGGCAGCTCCATTTAAACAGGTTTTCAGGTTGACCCGGCAACCCGACGGGTCAACCCGAACCCGACCCATTTTGAACTCGGGTCGGGTTCGAGTCGGGTTTTTTAGGTCGGGTTCGAGTCGGGTTTTCGTGTAGTGTCAAATATTGACACCCCTAGGTATGACTATGCAATTCAACATAAGTCGGTTCTCTACTCAACATCTCTTTCTGTAATAGATATATATTAGTATTCTTATTAAAGTAAATTATTAAAAGATTTTAAAATTCTTTATCAAATATCTTCTACGCTCAATATGTGGAACAGAACCTCTAATATAAAGGGAACTACCTAAGCCCCCAACATCAGAAGCTCTGTTCTATCTATTTTGATCCCTCCTCCTGCTATAGTCTGAGCTAACCCAAGCACTATTCAACTTTGCCCATACACTCTCACCAATTCAGAGTGGTCGCTCACCTGACTTTCTAATATCTGTAAATATGTCTCGCATGCGAGTCGAGCCACGCTTCTCAATATTCTTTCTGATTTTATCATTATATTTGGCAGACAATAAAAATCTTTTTACATTTAAAAATATACAATAAAAAATATATATTTTTATTAGCTTATATAAATAAGATATAATACATAACAGATTTATATAATAACTAATCTCAAACTCTCTAAACTATATATCCCGTACTTCTTTCAGGACTTTCTTCCAAGAAATATAAGGAGCATCGTATCTGCTCCGTATTATATCCCGTATTTTATGCGTTGGCTGCTTTGACGGATGAAACCTGAAAGAAATATGTTAGTTGTCAAAAAAATTTATTCAATTTCATTTGCATGTCTGAAATAAAATTAGTACATACGTGTCACCGTCAGGTTCAATCAATATGCGACCCTCTATTGTCTACTCTACTGTAGCTGGGGTGGAAGGTCCACCTGTAGAGGATTGAGGTGGTGCTGTAGCGGGCTGAGGTGGTTGTGGGATATATGGTGGATATGTAGGAAGGCCACCATGAGAAGGTGGGGGTGCGTAGTAGGGGTAGAAAGGAGTACTCTGCGTGACATCCAATGAAGGAAAGCATGGGTTTGGTGAGTAGAACTGTAGGCTACTAGATGTAGGAGTAGGTAAAGGCGGGCTAGGCTGACTCTGGGTAGCAGGCTGAGACGAAGAGGTGCCCTCAATACAGACAAACCTGCTAGATGAGCCAACAGTAACCTTCTTAATGTACCTAACAATATATATTTTTTATCAATCCTCTGTGACAGTCATCACCTGAAGCCATCTGCATAAAAATTTAAGAAATATTAGCAATATAAATTACAGCAAAAATTGAATATAAAATAGTGCATCAATTAAATAAATACAAGTACAACAAAAATTTAAATATAAAAAATATTATTACTATAAATTATTGATTTATAATTGATTGTCAAAAATTATTTACCTTATGTTGATTCACTTTCATATGATAAAACTTCTGCACCACTATTAAATTCATCATGACTGTTCTCTATGTTATAAATCTACTTCCTCTAACTGCAACTCACTCTCAGTAGTTGTAATTTGATCGTCCACATCGTTAGCAATATCATTTATGTTTGACATAAACTCTTCTTGATGTGCTGGTGGTATTGATGTAGTCTACTCAATAACTCCCCTAGGTTTGGTCTTTATAACTATGAGGCAATCTTGTTTGTCTCATACTCTACTTGAGTAGTTAGCAAAATAGACTTGGCTTGCCTGACTAGCAATGATGAATGGGTCAAACTTTGAATATCTCCTACCCCGCTTAACTTCTGTTATACTGTAAAGTGGATGTATTTTTGTACCTCTATTTTGTACTGGATCAAACCATTCATAATTGAATAGATACATATTGTTTCCATGACCAAGATATTCCAACTATAATATTTTGTATAATATCTCATAGTACTCAGAATCATCACCTGTATGGGTATTCCCTCTTACACATACACCAGAATTCTTTATTTTTCTATCTTCACACTAAAATTTTGTTTGGAATTTATAACTATTAACTAAAAAAATTGGATAATACTTTATAGCTCTATTTGGTCCCCATGGTATTGCAAATTACTACCTTGAGTGTGCACCTAATTAGTAGGTATAGTATGTCATTAGTATGCTTATTAACTAATTAAAGATATATTAGTTGAAATGAATAGTCAAAATACGTATCGGGTTTTGTGAGATCTTAACCATTGATCTTCGGATCAACGGCTAAGATCTCGTCGTTTCTTCTTTCAATCCGATTGCACAGAATGTTTGATCACCTATATTCTTCATTCGGCTGAGTCTCAACTGTTGATTCGAAATAGCGGGTGATCCGACAGTGGAGACACATACTGACATGGTTAAGTGGCTGTGATTTTCAAACGCGTCGCCGTTAATCATTTGGTAATGATTGCACGATAGCGCAACCATTACCAATGATTGCCCGTCACCATGTGGTTCTGGATCGGTCAATCGTGGGCTACCACATAGATATCAGCACCGACAGGGATATTTAATTATTTTTAAATTATTTTTAAATGATTTTAATTAGCAGAAACTTAATAAATTATTAAAAATTAAATACTTTTCATCAAAATACTTATAATATATCAAATTACTCATAAACTATAATTTAAAATTAATATTAACTTAAAATATATTATATATTTTAAGTTATTTAAAAAACCAAATACCTAATATTTTTAATTAATATTAGATTAAAAGTAACTAAAATATTTTCAAAATATTATTAATATATTTTAAATGTCTTCTGATTTTTTTGGAAAATGTTTAAAACTTATATTAATTTAATTTCTAAAATTATATTTAACATTAATTATATTTTATTATATTAAATATATAGTTAATGATAAAAATATTAAAAAAAATAATAGTAATAATTAAAAAATATAAATTTAATAAAAAATTATTATTATTTTATATTAAAATTTTCTAAAATTAAAATACCTTAATCTAAAATTAAATAATTATTTTAAAATATTAAAATTTTTTAAGTAATTATTAAATATTAAATATTTAATATTTAATTAATATTTCATTAAATTTAAAATTAAATATTTTAAACTTTAAATCTTAAATCATTTCAAATGTCAGAAAAGTCTTTCAAAATATTTTAATATTATATTATTTTGAAATTATTTTAAATATTAAGTACTTTTAAATATTTTAAATTTATTATTTATTATAAATTTCAAATTATTTAAAAAAACTTAAGTTAAATAAAGAAATTTTAATTAATAGTTCATATGAAATTATTTAAAATTCAAAATATGCAATTGAAAAATTAAAATTAATTTAAAATATTTTAAATATTTTGAATGAATTTAAATATTTTAATATTTTAATATTTAATTAATGTTTAATTAAAATTAAATTTAAAAAATTTAATATATTTAAGTAATTTAAATTATATAATTACTTAAGTAATTAACTAATATTTAATTAATTAAATATTTTATAAAATTCATAAGTTTATATTAAATACTTAAAGAATTATTTTTAAATAATTTAATTTGAAATTAAAATTAATTTCAGATATATTCTATATTTTAAATAATTTTAAATTGATTAAATATTTAAATATTTAATTAAATTTAAATTTAAATAATTTTAAAATTTTAAAGAAAATTATTTTAAATTATTTTAAATTTCAAAAAACTTCGTAAATTTAATTTAATTTAATTTAAAATTTATTTTTAATATTAATTAACTTTAAATAATTATAAATACTTTTAATTATCATAATATTAAAAAATTCAATAGAAATTTAATTTAAATAAAAAAATACATTTATTACCTTAAAATTTTCAAAATTTTAAGTATTTTAATTTTAAATTAATTTCAACATTAAACACTAAATATATTTTTAAATAGATTTAATTATTTAACTATTTTGATACTTAATTAGTATTTAATTAAATATTGGTTTAAAAATTTTCAAAATATTAAAAATTTAATATTATTTTAATAAAATCAGATAATATAATTCAATTATTTTGGAATTAAAAAATTATTTTAAAATATTTTAAATATCTTAAATAATTAAATTACTTAAATGTTTAAAAATTTAACTAATATTTAATTAAAATTCAACTCAAATATTTGTCAAAATTCTAAGAATTGTATTTTAAATTATTTTCAAATTACCAAGGTATCTTAACAAATTATTTTGAATTTATTTTAATTTTTTTGAAATTATTTTGAAATTATCTTAATTTTTCTAAAAAATCTAAAATTGAGCTATTTTTTATATAAAAATTAATTTTGAAATTATATATGTTAAATTTTTAGAGCCTTAAGGGGAATCTTGAAATTTTAAACAAAGCTTGAGCCAATATGAATAAAATTCATGGGGAAGGATTAGTGAATAGTTGTGATCCAACTATTCACTAATCAAAGTATTATCTATATTAATTACCTTTATTTCTTGCATGTGAAGGATGCACACATACACCAAGTTTTAGGCTCTCCTAGATCTATAATTTGATTAATGTGATTGCATTTTATTCATGTTTGTCTAAGAGTTAGAGAGACATTAATTTAAATCTACCTTTATTTCTTGCATGTAGAGGGGCATTTAAGGATAAAAATTAAGGACAAGTCTTAGACAAATTTAGTTTAATTTTAGAAATTAAAATATAAGTCCTATAGGAATGAAACTTAAATCATTCAAATATAGTGACATCCTCTATCTTAGAAAAAAATTTCACTGATTTTAAAAGTTGTTAAGCACATTAATTAATTAACTTAAGTTTAATGCATTAATTAAGTATTAAAATTTCCAAAAATTTAAATAAATCAAATTTAAATCCAAAAATTACATATAATATCTCTAACTAAGCATAATTCAACCCTTAATCAAAGAAAAATAAAAGACCCTTGATTGGACTTTAATTTCAACCTTAGTTTAATTTTAATTAAAAATTAATAATTAATTAATTTTATTAATTAAAAATAATTAAAAATTCCAAAAAAATTCTCAAACACTTGAGGACACCTCCTTAGATCATTTCTGATCTTTGGAGATGATTTCAAGAAATTTGGAGTTCATTTGGATTCAAATCATAAAAAGCTCTATAATTAAATCAATTAAATAATTCAAATAAATACCCAAACTTTGAAAAATCATAACTAATTCTAGAAAATTCAAATCAAGCAAACTCAAAGGCATTGGACTCTATTTGGGGTTTAGTATTTATTAAAAATATTAAACCACGAGAATTAATTCAAATTTAAAAAGTCAATATTTTGGTCAACCTTAAGTCAAAATTTCAACTCAAACTTTAAAAATTTATAATTAAATATAGAAAAATCTAAATCTAGCAAATTTAGTGTTTAATTACTCATCTTAACATCTAATATTTATAAAAAAATATTAACTTTCTAGAAATTAATCTTAATCTAAAAGTCAAATTTTGACCCCTTTAATTAATACATTTAAATTATTCAAATAATTCTAAAAATTTAATAATTGATCTAAAAATCCAAAAACCCTTAGTCTAACATTGAAAACTAGTAACCAATAAATCCTAATTAAAATTTATCAACCTTTAAACCTTAATTAATTCAATTCACTTAATTATACCCATTACCACTAGGTAACCCGGGTACGAGGCCATTAACTTAGAGCTAAGAAAGGTGAAATAAATTTCATGACCCCGGTGAGCAATAAAGGTGGTAGCTATTTAACCTTTAAAATATACTTTAAAATTAATTTTAAATCATTAATACTTAAACTTTAACTAAACTTTTCGTTAAGTCTTTCAAACAACTAGAACATCAAACAACTTTAACTAATTACCCTATACAGGACATATCCAAACCACACAACCTACTTCACACACTTTAGAAGGTTTTGTTAGGAAAACTAACTCTAGTCTTAGGCTAGGCCAGTGTTTACTTTTCTAATGTGTGCCGGGCTTTTCATGTTTTCACTACATATTGGTTGCTAGTATAAATTGATGTGATTATTTACTTAATTTCTACAATCTTTGTATTGATGTGATGGACATTAGATTATCCTTAAGTTAGGAATGATTTAAATGCTAATACGATCTTATGTAGGTGATCATGTGTTGACCTGTGCAGCTGAATAAAAAAAAGAAGAAAAAAATCACCAAAATAATTACCTGTATATGAAGCCCATCCCGAATCCCTGGCAGAAATCCTCCTACAGCACCCCATTACATGCAAGCGGCATCGAACTGTTTAATCTCGCAGCTTCTCGCAGAAATCATGCTCAAATTGCGTAGCCTTAATGTCGTATGAGGTTCCTATTTACGCTATAAGAGGAATAGCAGAGGGAGTATTCTGCTCGGTGATGCCAAACTCCCATTTCCCTTCTTCCTTCCACGCTCAACTCTTGCTCTCGCTCATTTTCTCTTACACGATACCTTCCTCCAAGCCGCAAGCAGCCTTTGACCTCTGATCTAAACTAGACGTCGAAGCCAACACCCAACCTCGACTCCATTCCCTCTCCACAGAAAACTTCCTTCCTCCTCTTCTAACCTGTAAACTGAGACCTCCTATCCTTCGATCTAGTCCGCAAGAAAACATCCTTGTCCGAATCTCCATCACAAGCCCTTCCGATCTATCCGCCTCTTACCTTGCCAAGCCAAAGACCTGCTCCAGCCTCGACGCCAATCGACCTCTTCCTCTACCTGTAGCCCCGATCCCAGTCCCATGGCCAAACCAAATCACACATCCCAACTTCATCTCCTGCCCTAGACGGAACACAGCCGACGTCTAGAGCTTGACGCCAATCTCCCATCCGAGCTCTCATCCGCGACCGGCTTCCCTTGTCCATCGCAAAACTCAAGCGACCCGACCACTGGCCTAGCCGGACTTCCCTTCTTCCTCATTGTCTATCCTACCTCCTTGCAGGCTGAATCCATTTGAGCTGACACCTCCTGTAACCGAGATCCCCAGCAAGCTGTCCACCCTTATACCGAGCTCCCTCCAGTTCTCTTGCCCGATCTCTCCCATCGCCTCCTCTAGCCGATCTCTACATTCCTCAAGCCACAAACGAAAGCTCCATTAGGTATATTTTAGTACTATTATTATTATTGTTTAGTTATTATATAATATTAATTATTAATATCATAGTTATTATGCCTATTATTATTTTTATTAGTATATTTAGTTATTTATTATTATTATATTTAGTATCATAATATATATATATATATATATATATATATATATATATATATATATATATATAAAGAGAAGATAAAGAGTTAAAAAAAGAGAAAAAAATAATATTAAAAAAAAGAAGAAAAAGAAAAGAAAAATAGAAAAAAAAAGAGAACGAAAGAAAAAGAAAAGTTCTTGTATACTTTAATCATCGCCATCGTCGACTCCAACCACCGCGCATGTATAACTCTCTAAACTTAAAGTCCCGTCCTTGACGTTCGTGTCGAGACAGAAAACTGCTCATACACGCTTTTCTCTAGCAAGGTGGGAAGGGAACTCGGTGTGACACTTTCGACGAGGTGGGTAGGCCATATACACGCTCTTTGTAGAGTGGTGGAGACAATCTTAAGTACCCGTACGTGGCTCTATACTTGCGAGGAAACAACTGCTTTTCTTTTGAAATAGGTACCGAAGAACCATACACGCCTTTCTCTGGCGTGGTGGGGTTGAAGATTTCATGGCCGTGGTGTCCGAGGACACCCACCGTACACGCTTTTCTCTAGCATGGCGGGAGGCCCAGTTTCCCGTGATTTTCCTAAAACGGGGGAGATGCCGGGAGGGTGCCAAAATTTCGGGTGAACATAAGGCCACACTTGGACCTGATTTGGACTTAAATGAGCAGTGGACTTGTGAACTTGAATATAAATTTGGACAATCAAAGGACTCGATTTGAAAAATGAACTAAACGTAAAATTGAGCCTAAAATGAACTCAAATGAATTAAATCCAAACTTGAACAAAATGCATTAAGAACTTGGAATTCAATGTGATAATAAGGACTTAAGAACTTGGACATGCGATTGAACTCAAGAAAGAAATTGAAATAAATTAAGTACAGTGGACATGAACTCAAACTGGACTTGGTTTGGACAGCAGGGGACTTAGACTTACATTTAATTTGAATATTAAATGAGATGAACAAGAGCTTGAATTCAAGCTGAACTGCATGGAACAAAACCCTAAATATTAAAATGCACAGTAATAATCAAAATATAAAGATAAGTGATGAATTTGATTATTCAAACAAACATCAAAATAATAGTAGGAGACTCGTGGTGGAGAACTTTCAGATATTACTGACTTACAAGCGACATCATCAAATTATAAAATGTATAAGTACTTCCTACACGTACTTGCGCAAGCAACAATCCTCCTGTGAATGGAAATGACGACGCTGTCAATTGACAAAAAGACCTCGGTCCATACAAGCAATGAATAATTGTCAATTCACAACATCTGAACATTCACAAGCAAACATCAATCATCGAAGCATGTGAATGGTGAAGGTGGACATGATGTAAATGCAATAAACTTCTACAACAGTTCCCATATTGTTAAGTACACTGTGCTTACAAGTGATAGCAGCCGACTGTAAAATACACGGGCATCTCCTACTCGCATCAATGAAAGATTCAATGCAAAGTATAATCAACTTGCAAGTTGAAATGATGACTTTACAAACGATAGTAGAAGACCCCTTAGGAATATAATGACTCATATAAAGACAACAAGTACTGAATGTAATGATGTCTTGTAGATGACATCAACAAGCTTATTGCAGGATGCACTGGATATAGTTATCAGGGAAGCTATGAAATGATAATTGATATGCAAGCTAGTATCAATAAGCTGTCGTAAAGATAAACATCTGCGAGCAACTGTAGAAAGTCCATCAAGCTATAGTGGCCTATCTATGAACAACAACGAGCGACATGCAACATGTTTTAGATCCTCCTTGCAGTCAACAATCATTCAATAATTAAGTGCCTACGTTGATTCTTTGATAATCAAATATCACACACAAATGAACGTATCGATTTGCCTACTAACAGCAAAGTCCCCTATAAACATACAAATACAACATACAGGAAATGCCAGGATGTTCATATAGTGAGTACATTGACGTCCTACAAGTAGCATTAGAAGATCTGCAGTACAAACAATCTCATTACAAATACAGATATATGTACAACACCCACCTATAGATAGATGCAAAAAGACTTCAATAAATGCAGTATCCTGTAGTCAACTTTAGTTTGCGAATGAATACATCTACCTGCAACAGTGGCGGGTATACTCTGTGGGCCAAAGACCATAGCAAAATGCATAAAGAATGCAGCAAAAGGCGATGAATATTGCAAGGCCCTTGTAGTCAACCATCACCCAACATCAAGCAAATATAACGAGCTTCTACAGATAGGAGCAGGTGATACTTGATGAATACAAATTCCTACGGATAAATATAAATGCCTATGAGCCACTAAAAGAGACCCGTATACATGCTACATGTTATCTACAAGCAAACGTTGGATGATATGCACCAAGTGCAAGTATTTATGATCCCTTGTAGAAAACCTGACATACACACTAAATATTATCCATAAACAGAATGCAAGAAAATACAATAGAAGCAAGCATCTATAACCGAAAGCAGGAGATTCGTTAGTGTACTATAATCCATTTACAGAAAGCAATCAGTAGTGCACGACAATCTACCTATATGAAAAGGATAAATGACCACAGCATGACGCCACGCCACCGGATCTGTAACACTCATACAAGCAGACAGAAGGCATCCACAAGCTACAACACTATGCCATCGGATCTGTAATACTCATATAAGCAGATAGAAGGCATCCATAAGCCACAATACTACGCCACCAGATCCACAGCATCTATGCAAGCGGACAGAAGGCGTTTACAAATATTATAAAAAATGCCCCCGTACGTGTACCTTAATTTATATATACATAGGAACACAAAATGGGTAAATACAACCAAACACCATCATGGGCCCTTGGCGAACATGTTATTGGTACACGCGTGGCGTCTAGGAATACTGCACGGGTTAGTAAATTTAAACCCGATCCTCCTAAGCAGATAAATAGGAGTCTACAAGGTTCAACAAATAATTATAAAATGCCCCCAAATATCGACATGGGCCCCGGTGAGCGTGTTATTGATACACACGTGACGTTGAGGGATGCTGCGCGGGTTAATAAGTGAATTCAAGTTCGAGTCAGATCCTTCTATGCGGGTAGATAGGATTGGATATGAATCAAACCATAAAATAAATATTCAGTCACGACGATGACGAAATAGTTGTTTTATAGTTCATATTAGGCCTTCAAAGCCTTCAATAAAGAAAATTCATCAACAAAAACCTGAAGCCTGTGAAACCTGATCCTCTATCGATAGCTCGACATAGTCGACAAGGTTCAAATCATGAATGGAAATGACCTCTTTTTACCTGATGATGGCCTTGTTGAATGCTAATCTCAACCAGAGGGGTCCACACAAATCTCAAAGAAATGCCTCCCAAATTTCATAAAATCCAAGTCTCAAAAAATCTCAAAAATATTTAAAACTGAAATCCAACCATCAAATACTTAAAGCACAAAAATTCATCCACCCTTTGCAATAGTTTGCCGAGGTGGACAAATTAAAATTTACTTCAGCTCACATAGAGCTAATACCTAGTCGAAAATATCACTAGGATCTATTGTCAAACAATCTCCTGCCAATAAGGACGTGGTATGTGTCCTCTAACCGACAGTTTCGTCGCCAAATGGCACTGTAGGATAAACGATTATGACCCGGGGCCCTCTGAACCGAGTGGTTTTGCTGCCAAATGGTACCACGTGATACCGGTTATGGCCAGAGCCAATACGTTCGTTAGTGGCATCAAATCCTTGAGATATGAATCAATAAGATATGATCGATAGGGTACAAAGCCCTTTGTTAGCTAAGGTGGATTCAAATTTGTCCTCTTAGGTAAATACCCACCCCAGGTTTACAAGGTACCCTTGGACGAACCAACCCATGGCTGTCGATAAGGATCTTTTTGTCAGGTTGGATCAACTACCTCCTCTGACTAAGTAGACCAAGGACCACGATGGCCCGGGACGACAGAACCATGGGATCTTGATCGGGTCCATCATCCATTCCCCCACCATCCGCTTTAAGTACAAGATGGTGAACTTTCAAATTTTAAATACCAAACTCTTCCAATCTCCATGCTGCTACTATATGCAAGATAACGCGTATCTCTACGTATCTGATTAACGACTAGCCTTAATCGAAAGTTCTCTCTTGTTATTGGGAGGGGTAATTAACTATAGGGGCTTGCACCTATAGGAAACCAGAACTCAGATTATAAAGTCCTCGTAAAATGAGGGCGAAATCTTTGGGTAGTGTCTTATCTACAAATCCCATCTGCCTTCCAAAATTTACCCTGAAATTTAATTCCGTTAAAACTCCCCCGAAGAAAGAAAAATGGGTGGAGGCTGGGGCCGAAATTTTGGGGGCCCACATCATGCTCATACAAGGCATAAAATTAAAGGGCACAAGCAAAATAAATTGAGCTTTAAATTAACAATATTTTCTACAGGTGCTGCACAAAATGTTATGTCCCCTTTTAAAATTAAAAGAGCATGGCCAAATGTGGCTATGATTGAGCTTTAAGTATTTTAATAAATATTAACTACTTGGGGCTATTTAAATGTTGATTATTTAGGATAACCCTGTAGGTTGTTTGAGTCTAGATTTTAATTTTCATTTAATGTAATTTAATTATATTTGAGTTATAAAAGTGCTGTAAAAGTATTTTGAGATGGGATAGTAGTGGTCCAACCTGGAATCCAAAGAGAAGGGTAACATCCCTCAGGAGAGAGTTCCTCTTCATTTGGAGATTCAGGTTTGGATACTATCAAATATCTAAGGAGAAAAAAACATCCCTTCGGAGAGGAGTTTCTTTTCACTTGGATATCCAGACCCGACGGTTCCAAGGAGCCTATAGAAGGAAAAAGAAGTAAAGATATTAGCCAGCAGCTCACTCTAGACTGATATAAGTCCAAATTGTATACACATCTCTCTAATTTTTTTTTTCGCTTGAAGGGTTATCCAAATCTTAAATAAATTCTAAATATCAATCTAAATCTAAATAAATTGTTAGGATTTTCAAACTCAAATCCTATATTAAATCTTCTTTAGTTTGAAAAATCTAGTCCCCACTTTAATTATGAGTATTCTCAAGACTTATCTTGGGATATAATTAACTATAGAGGGTTGCCTCTATCGGGAGTTTAGAACCCAGTAAAAAAAGAATCCTATTGTAGTTCCTTTTTGAAGGTAGGGGAAGAATCCTATAGATGCAGACTATAGCTCTATACATTGGTTTAGTTTCATATTCAAAATGATAGGTAAATGTTTCTTTTATTTTTCAAGATGAATTGAATAATCCTTATATCATGTTTGGATATGAAAGTAAAAATCATTTCTCTTTTCAAATCGACGGTGAAATATAAGTCTGTCTTTTGAGATGGTATAATATTTAGCTATGTGGATATAACTAAAAAAATATTAAAGAGAATCATGTGACACATTTACACATTTAATTGTTTCACAACTATGTAGGTGAATATCTTATGATCACATCCAATAATCTCAGTCAACTCTTTTTTTTTTTTCATAAGACTAATCTTTCTCTAACAAAGTCTTTGTGTTTAAGGAACTAGAAGCCACCAATAAACACCCCATTGCCAAGTCCAACAATTGATCTGTTGAACCCTCTATCAACAAAAAAACTCCCACTAATGCAACTCCCCACAATGCTTTCATATCATTTTGAGTGCATAAAATTAGAAGAAATCCAAAGTTCACATCATACCCTACTGATCCACAATTATGATTTTCTAACCCAACAATAGGTTGCCTCTTAATTGAAGGTTCTAAATTAGTTAAAGTAGAAACATATCCCAAACTTTATCAAGAATTACTTCAATGCCAATTTTATAAATTGATACTAATCTTTTTTTGATACTACAGACAACTTATAAGAGAAACAATGGGAGATGAAACTATATATTAAACAAAATGATTAAGAAAAAATGGGAAGCACTTATGAGGTAGTTGCACTTGTATTGAAAGCTACCAAGGATGCGTAAGCCCCATCCTTTATAGTGATCAATTTATCATGCGTTCCTTTCTCTATGATTACTCCATTTTTAACAACTGCAATTAGATCAGCATTCTTAATAGTAGTAAGGCGATGAGCAACCACCACGGTGGTTCGGTTGACCATCACTTGGTCCAAAGCATCCTGAACAATTCTTTCAGATTCAGCATCAAGTGCACTAGTAGCCTCATCAAAGAGCAAAATTTTTGGATCTTTCAATATCGCACGAGCTATTGCTACTCTTTGTTTTTGACCACCAGATAGTTGCATTCCTCGCTCTCCCACAATAGTGTCATAGCCCTATAAGATGGTTACCAAATTAGCAAATATTATTCTATATGCATGTACGTTAATGTATGCATTATAGTATTTATATATAAACAGAAAAAATGAGTCAGAATATGTTTATATATTTTGTTTATGAATTTTTGGATTTTTTTCAATTATCTGTGCATAATGCATTGTAGAAGTCTAACAGAATCATTACAACTCGTTTAAGTTAAAAATCAGAATGTGCTTTTGATAGGCTATTCATTATAAGGGAAATTTTCCACTAAGAGATCAGATTTTAAAATTATATTGATAACTGATATGCTTCAGAAGAAGTAGGGCTACATGATCGTAGCATGTGAATGAATAACTAACCTGCTGCAAACTACAAACGAACTTATGAGCGTTTGCTGTCTTAGCAGCAACCAGAATCTCAACTTCAGTGGCTTCTCCTTCCTTACCATATGCTATGTTTGATCTAATTGTATCATTAAACAAAGTTGGTTCTTGACTCACCAAACCTATTTGCTGTCTCAACCATCTCAGATTAAACTTCTCCAGCTCTATTCCATCTAGAAGTACATGGCCCGAATCAGGGTCATAAAATCTTTGTAACAGCGCTATTGCGGTTGATTTTCCACTTCCGCTCTCTCCCACCAATGCAACAGTCTATAAGGAAAAAAACAAGCCATTATAACTGCTGAATTTCTTCAATGGAACTTCTTTTTGTTCTGGGGGGGAATGTATCGAGCAAATTACCTTTCCGGGTTTAATAGACAAGCATAAATCCTGCAAAATCTGAACATCAGGTCTTGATGGATAACTGAAATTGACATGATCGAATAGAATATGACCATTAAGTTTTTCTAAAGTCTTCCCAGAATCATCGCTTGGGTCAATTTTGGATTTGAGATCCAAAACTGCAAAAACAGATGTGGCAGCAGACTTGGCTTTGCCAGAATCTGTTGCTAGGGTGCTTGACTTTGAAATGCCTATGGCTGCCATTGTCAGGGCGAAGAAAACCTGCAGTACATATAAAAGCAAGCAATTAGCACAGGCAAACTAATAGCAAAAAATGGTGAGCGATCACATAGTAGCATCTTCAACATTTTTCTTGGAGTGAAAAATTGCCAGTAAGTCAGCTAGTATTGGGCAATATATTTCATTCTCTATTTTCTGATGTGAATTCTTATCTTTATCATACACGCTTCAAAAATTTACAATTCAAATACATCATCCATGCATAGTATTGTATTCTTCCTCAAATATATTCGATTATACTAAGGAGGTATTTAAAATGCAAAGTAAATGCAATGAAAAATGAGGTGCTGCTTTAATTTCTTTGATTGGAGATCATACATACCCGAAAGACTTGGTCAAATGTTATCTTCCCTTCATCAACAAGGATAGAACCAGCATAAAAACAAGTTGCATAAACACAATAGAGCAAGAAGAAGGAAACCCCAAAACCAATTCCACTAATTACTCCTTTTTTTATCCCTGTTCTCACAGGGCCTTCACACTTCTTCATATAAAGTTCAATGATCTTCTCTTCAGCTGAGTATGAAACAATTGTCCTTATGCTCCCCACAGCATCATTGGCAACCTGGCTTGCTCCCTCATACATCATCTACACGGATTTTAAATCTAATCTCAGATGCTAATACATAATGTACGAACGTTACGTTTGTATAGATATAAACTATCCTATCCACAACATTACAGTATGACTATCTGGCATGAAGAAAAATTAATAATTTATGCAAATGTACGAAGACAAACCTTTGCATCAGCGCTAAATCCCTTCAAGAACTTCATTTGGATGAATCCATTGAGACCTATGAGAGGTATCATTGCCAAAATGATAAGAGATAGTTGCCAATTGGCATTAAAAGCAATTACCAAGCCAGCAACAATGGCGGTAATATTCTCAACAATCAGTGCAAGGGCATCCCCAACAAGACTTCTAATTGTAGCTGCATCTGATGATAATTTTCCACCAACCGCTCCAACGGAGTTTTCAGGATCATCAAACCATGCCATTTCCATATTGACAATCTTCTCAAATGTCATCAATCTAATCCTTCTTATCAATCTGGAACCAGCCAATGCAAAAAAGTATGATCTTGCTGCAAGTGCCACTAGAGAAATGATTCCAAATAATAAGAATATAAGCGACCAAAATTTTGTATCTTTCTCGAGCTTATTAGGAGGCTGATAGAAAGTGTTAATAACGCAGGATAGCAATAGCCCAAAAATAGGAAAGGCAAGTCCATTAATGATTGCAGACACCGAACCAAGTAACAACATTGGGATTTCTGGTTTGTTAAGGCGGGCAAGGCGACTGACAGGTACTTCCTTCGGATTCTTGGGATTCCTCTCAGTATTTTCCTGTTCTGATGCACTTCCTACAGAGAAACCAAGTTCTGGGGTGAACGAGTAGTATAAGCTGCTATGCCCTGGAGATGATTGTAAGCTAATGGAGTGCTGACTAAAACGCCTGGATCTATTAACTGAGTTATAACTGACTTTGTCATTAGCACGTGGAGTCAAAGGATCAGAATTTTGTCTCCTTTCCTGCAGTCGAATTAGTTGGCTATATGCCCCATTTGGATCATTTTCAAGCTCCGCATGTGAACCTAATCAAAATGCAAAACATATTTCTTATAATTATAAAACATGCTGTACACTTCCTCTAAAGTAATCAAACCGAATAAGATTGGACAAACAATTAGTTAGTGACCGCGTCCACCCAGCAGAATTTTTACCTTTTTCAACAATAGAACCTCGATATATAACAGCAATAACATCAGCATTTCTCACTGTACTCAAACGATGAGCAACTACAACAGTAGTACGATTCATCATGACTTTATCCAGTGCTTCCTGCACCATTCGTTCAGATTCTGCATCAAGAGAACTAGTCGCTTCATCTAGTAGTAATATTCTTGGATTCTTGAGAATAGCTCGAGCTACCGCAATTCTTTGCTTCTGACCCCCTGATAACTGAATCCCGTGCTCGCCAACCATGGTGTCCAGTCCCTGAAAATGATCACCAGTTCCAGAAACAACCTAATTTAGACACACTGCATGTATTGGGGCACTGGAAAGTTAAAAAAGTGTATTCGGAGCTAAATATAAACCTCAGGCAACATGCCAATGAATTTTGAAGCATTAGCTAGCTCAGCAGCAAATCTGATCTCCTCATTTGTGGCGTCATCCTTGCCATAGGAGATGTTATCTTTTATGCTAGAGGCAAAAAGAATAGGCTCCTGGCTTACAAGCCCAATCTTTCCCCTGAGCCACAAAAGCTGGAGCTCTTTGATATCTATACCATCAATGAGAACCTCACCGGCTTGTGGGTCGTAAAACCTTTCAATCAAACTAATCACTGTAGACTTACCACTTCCGCTTTCTCCAACTAATGCTACAGTTGTCCCGCTATTAATTAAAAGTGAGAACCCTTTAAATATCTGTTCATCTGGTCGGGCTGGATAGCTGAAGTACACATCTCTGAGTTCAATTACTCCTTGAATGTCATTCAACTTTTTACCTCTTGCATCATAAGCATCAATCTCTGGCTTTCTGTTGATTATCTCAAACATCTTGTATGCTGCCGTTTGCCCTGCTGCAAATGCTGCCATGCATGGAGATGCCTGACCTAGAGAGCTGGATCAGAATGATTGCAATATTAACATCAACCTATAATAATTTATTCCTTGAAATATATATATTCATCAGTAACAATGCCCGCCTTTCCTTATGATAAGGCAATTAACTTGAAACATATATATAATTGAATTGTTAGTTTGATTAAAAATCTGTTATCTAATAATTTTTATAATAAATCAATTAACCATATTATTTTTGTGAGTATTTTATATAAATGAGAAGCTATGAAGACGCCATTAACTTACAGGGAACCAGTCAGGATTGCAAATATAATATTGAGGACTTTCGCACCAGTGTAACTTTTATTTTTGTCTAATATTAACTTTCCTCCAAGCCACACACCCCAAGAGTATCCGCAAAATATGAGGAGCATAATCGAGCCACTACCTAGTCCAGCAACCAGTCCTTCATGAACACAAGAAGTATAAGCTTTTCTTAGTGCATTCTTGTATTTTTTCATTGAAAGCTTTTCCCCAGAGAACGATGCCACCTAACACACAGCAAAATTATGTTGGTGCATAATACTAATATTCTATCACATGCATATAATGAGCATTGTACATGCATGTAAAAAGTGTATTACTTACGGTCCTAATTGAGCCAATTGTTTGCTCTACAACCACTGCTGCATCACTGTAGGCTGTCTGACCTGTTGATGCCATTCTTGACAAAACTGTAGACATTATTGCACCAGCCATCACAAGTGGTGGAATTATACATATCATCATGAGGGACAGAAGCCACCCTTGCACAAATGCAACAATAAAACTTCCAAAAAATGTTGACATTAGCTGAATGCACTGACCAACCTGCCATATTCAAAAACAAACAAACATCAAATTTAAGTAGCTTGAAACTTTTCTATTTATAAATGCGTTGGCTATGATACTTTGTACGTACCTTCTCACCCAAGGCATCTTGTATCAATACAGTGTCACCTGATATTCTTTCAACAACTTCCCCGGTTTTAATTTCCTTGTCAAAGAAGGCTATTTCTTGCCTTAGAATTGTTTTGAGGTACAAATTCCTCATTCTAGCGGCTTGTCTTTCTCCAGTAGCCATCCAGCAAGCCACCTCTAGTAAAGAAAAGCACAAATGCTTAGCTATATACGGATAGAATTAACATTACCCTTATGTTAATAAATTATAGATTTACTTACGGATAAAAGATGCCACTCCTGAGCCAATTGCTAAATAAACATACTCAAGAGTCACCTGCAGCATAACAAAAATGTTAAACTTCTATTGCAAGGTGTGCAAATTGTTTGTCATAATCGATTTAGCCAACCTGAAGTGATACATTATAAAGAAAAAAAAATGGTTAATATATTCTATAAAAAATTTATTGCAAATAGTTGATCAAAAGGGAAGGAATATCTAATTAAACAAAAAAAAGGCCTTCCTATAATAATAATTACAAGATAAATATTTTGTACTTAATATATCATCAAAAAATTATCTTGGTCAGGCACGAATCTCGAAGCAAATCAAGTTGGAAACGTCAAAAATTAATTCGGTGACCATTTGAACTCCAATTTCTACAAACTTACAGTCGAACTGAGCGTCTCGGAAATACGAACTCGACGACACCAAAATCAACCCAATCCGAGCCTAAATGGGCCCAAATCAAAGACTCGAAGCACTTTTGGAAGGATCAAACCACAATTTGGGTTACCAAACAATCTCCAATCATAACATGCTTATAGTCGAATCGAGAGGCTTGACCAGACGAATCCAACGAGCCCAAGATTGTCGAATTCTGATATCATTAAGACCTTCAGATACTTGATAAACGGTCCGTAATCAAGGGATTCATCATCGGTCGTCCATCCAAACCACTCCACATTTGTCCTTGGTCCTCCTCCTATTTACGAGTCGTGCCATCCTCCAAAAACTATAAATAGCCCCTCATTTCTCTTAAGAGGGGAGGGAAGCCAAGGGAGAAGAAGGAAGAGAAGGAAGAAAGCTTCAGCCGCCTGGCTCCTCTTCAACCACCGCCGGGGTTTTGCCGCACCACCGCCGGACCACCAGAGGCCCGTACTCCTGCCGGACCACCACCAGAGGCCCACACTCTTATTGGACCATCACCCGAGGCCCGTACTCTTGCTAGACCACCACCTGAGGCCCGCACTCCTGCCGGACCACCACCTAAGGCTTGGACTTCTGCCAGACCACCATCTGAGGCTCAAACTTCTGTCAGACCACCACCTTACATCTATGGTCCTCCCGACCTTTGTCGCCTGCTGACTACGGGCCTTCCGACCTCCAACACCGGCCAACTATGGTTTTTCTGACCTCATCGCCTGTCGACTACGATCCTCCTGACCTCGTCGCCTACCGACTATAGTCCTTCCGACCGTCGTGGCTTGCCAACTATGGTCGGCCGACCCAACCAACATGTATATATTGACTCCCACCATGTAATTCACTCAATATGATGTATATTGGCTATATCAAGCCAAGTCCTTCCCTTAAACGGAGGGCCTTATTTGTAATCAACTACAAATACTAGTGGATTCATTCAAACTAGGCCAGTCCCCGTGGGTTTTTCCCCTTTTTAGGGGTTTCCACGTAAAAACTCTGGTGTCTCATATGAATGCAACACACACTCTCTCTTATCTGATTGCGTGCCGGATCTTCGTACAATGCTAAGACGTTTAACTTTATATTTCTTTACCGCCGCGAATACTCCAGGACGCAACAATACTATAACATCACACTTATAATCTATATAGGATCTGAATTTATTCGTAGATGACACCCAATATTACGAGCAAGTAATCTTTTAGATAAAATTTAGAAAAATGAGATATTTGAGGATGGAGAGAGGGAGAAAGATGAAAGCTTAAAGAATGCTAAAAGATCAGAAGGTGTCCAAAAGATCCAAAACATTGCTTCTTCACATTTTATTTTTATAATTTAGAGGGCTACAAAGAATGCAATATAAAAAATAGTGCAATATTTATTATTACTCATTATAGACTGCATCTGACACATGGCTTGACTAGTAGGTGTCCACATGATTTTTTACCTCTGATGTGGCCCGTTGTTATAGGGTGAGTCTTCATGGGCAAGTGTTCTAAGCAAGTCCTTAAGATATGTGGCATGTGGAATGAGTCTATTTGGGTGATTCATTTTGATGCGATGGAAAGTCCCCGAGGGCAATGTGTGGGCATCTAAGTGCGAGGGGTGAGTCATTTTGAATGATGATGGTCACAAGCGAAGGATTGACGAATCTTTAGGGTTGTAGTCTTAAAACCTAGAGGTATGTGTAATATTTGTTGTCCAGAAGTTCAGGTAATTGACAATATTTAAACTAAATATATTTTTTTAATTTTTATTTAATTCATAATTTTAAGAACCAAAGTGTCTAGTGTACCCTTAGATAAGACATGAAGTTGACTAGGGAAGTAAATATCAATTCATTATATTTTCTATAGAAGCGTCGTGTCATCTCAATGGGCAACGTCATGGCATTGAGCTCTTAGATGGAGGGGAGAATTCGAATGTGCATTGTGATATTGGTTGATGCCGCCGCGGCACTAAGCCCTCATATGGTGAGATTTTCAGTGAATATGGAATATTCTCTAGGAGCGCAACAACGCAGCACTGGTCCAAAATCATGCTTAACCTATTTAAAATCGCTTGAACTCAAAAGTACTAATCGTGTGAAATTTGCTAAACAATGATCGAATTGTACTAAAATTAATTGGTCCTTACTGACAATTAGTTATATAATCTTATTATATTAAAGAAAATATAATTCAATCTTATCAAATAAATTAACTTAAGCTAATTGTTAAACTGTCAATCTTCTTCCTTAATTTTGTAAATTATTATCCACACTGATTGATTCGGTGTTTCTTAAGGAAAATAAAATATATTCATAAAAAAAAAAATTATATAGGAAATGAATATGTTGTGTGTGTATATATTTATAATTGCAAGTTAAAAAAAAAGAAGAAAATTATTCATCTAGATTTTTATTGGAAGTTTAAAAATAAAGGGATAAAGAAAATGAAAATTATTTTGAAATATGTAGCCCGAATAGAAAAAAAAGACTTGAATTGAGAGAGAATCAAAATTTATTCTATTATTAAAATAAGAATAACCTCTATATTATTCAGAAGTTCAACTCCATGAATTTCTTCTCTTCTTCCTTTCATGTTTGCGGAAGAGAAAGTATTTTATATGAAAATTTCCAGTACTTTTCTTATTTTACTTTTAGTTCCTTCAAATTCTCGCAAAATTATACCTCATTCATAACATAAAGAGCAGCTCGAGCGACTCTATTTCAATCTATGAAGGATCCATGCCTCCGGAGAAAAAAAAAAACTTCCAAGTTCAGAGGTTCGAGTCAAAAGCATTGCAATTAATTGCTTATCATTCCTAAAAAAAAGTCAATTCTCACTAAAAATGAACTGGTGGAAGGCAAATTGAATGAAAAAAAGAAAGCAAATGAGATATTAGAATATGATCAATAAATAAATTGACTGAATAAGACGTACAGGAGGCCATAAACATTAACATACCTTTGAAACCGCTGGATTTACATCATTAGCCTTTTCAGCTCCTGCAAACGACTGTATTATCTTTCCATATAGAATTGTCATGATAGGAAGAGCAGCACCATTTGCGAGTGCTCCAACGGACCCCATAGTCATTAGCAAGATGTCTGTAGTATCAGCAAATGAGAACAACTTGTAAAGCGGAACACTGTTCTTCTTCTTTCGACACTTCTTCTCAGCATCTTCCTCATCGGTTATATTATAACCTTTAATGCTTTTTTCTTCTAACACTGATTTACTACAGGATGTTGCTTGAATAGTATCAAGATCACCATTCCATCTACTCTCCTCTGGCTTCCCCATAACTGCACAGAAGGCTGAATAAATCTATTCTACTAATCTTAATTCCGACATTAAGTTTCTAGGAAGTATATCAATTATCAACCATGCTGTCTTTCTTTGGTTTATATATACAGCAATCAGAAACTTATAAATAAGAATTTTGATATAGAAAATGAGGTTGGCAATTTTTTAAATGTATTCTTTAATTACCAAGTCTGTGAACTAATGCTTAATAATTGGAAACATTTTATTTGACACAACTCACATCGGTCTGTTGGTTGAGAGCTTAGGCTTCCAACTAAGAGGTCTTGGGTTCGAGTCTTTGTGTATGCGTTGTGTGTGTGAGTTTGCCTTAATTGGCCTAAATGTCCCCCCAAAAAAGAAACATTTTATTTGTGTTCAGCTTATTTGAGTCCAACATAAATAACGATGTCGATTACCATTAAACGTGTCAATAGTTTTTTTTTGTTGGATTCTAGTTGTATGAAAAAAGATTGTGGTTATTAATAGTTCAATATTATTTAGAAATTAAAAAATTATATATATATATATATATATATATATATATATATATAAAATTTATTTTATATTCAGCTTTTTATTTGGATTTATATATGAAAAGTTTATGCCAATCTTTAATGGGAAAGATGCCAGAAAAAATTCCATAGAATACAGCTAAAAGTTTCAACAAAAAAGAAATATGCTTCAGCTACCTAAAAACCATATCAGCTGATTCCACAATCATCATAAAATGACGAATGGCGAAAAGATGTTTGAATTAGTAACATTTGAACAAAAGAAAACGGCAGAACTTGCAAACTTGAGTATTGCTGTACTCAAATGAACCCAAAAAAAAAAAAAAACAAAAAACATCAAATTCAAGTTCATTTTTTTAATTTCCTAATTAAAATAAAATAGAATATAATATATTTTTATTTGAGAATTATAAGATAACATTATTTAAACAAAGTGGAGATTTATTATCTCTTTATATATATTTCTTAGAAAACCATAGAAATGGAAAGAAAAGTTAAAAAAATATTCATTAATGAGCGTTTCAAATTTCACAAAAAAAAATCCCAAATGCTTACTGAGTTAATCAACTCAGGTAGTAAAAATATATAGCTGGTGAAACTGAAACGGATTAATAATACCCAATAAAGAAGTTGCAGGCCTAATTTACTTTATTTATTTAGCATGGCCATACCGATGTACAATTAGGTGCTTGACCCATCGAGGCTTAGGGTGGTTGGTGGTAGAGCACGATTAGGAACCCCCCATCCCGGGTTCGAATCCACCTCACTACGCCCTCGCCTCTTAGGTGGGGACCAATAAAGTGTTGGCCCGGGGGTTTTTGGTGTGGGTGCCACCGCTAGGTCGATCGAGGAGATTAGTGGACATCGCCAAGCGCCTCACAAGCTAAGGTGGCAGCGGGCCGATACTCCCCGTTCCAAAAAAAAAAAAAAACAATTAGGTGCTTGAATTTATTAGTAGGAAGCTCTCCCAGCAATTAATTTTGTACCTAGATCCTCGTTGTCATTTTTGGCATTTTGCTCGTCAGGAAGCTCTTTCTCGCTCCGTTGAGCCATATGTGCATGAGTGAAAAAGGCCAATAAAATGGTGTTATATTCAACAGAAAAAATTCTTTATTGTTAAATGCTTGAACATTCATTGTGTTATACCCAGCATTTTTTGCCTTAGTGCTATACATAAATCTTGCAGATGTGCAGGTAGATTATAAGAACAACTCATAGGAGCTGAGAGTTTTTACAAGACAAACTACAAAATTGAAAAATAACATGAACTGACTCTATTGAAATAATTCTATTAGTATAATTCATATTGTGAAGAATACTCTTGCTCGTAATTGGATAATATAGTAATGCAATATGATAGGTATATAAATAATAAAAGGTGGCTTCAATGGAGAAAGTAGGAGTTTTGAGATATTGTAGTTATCATTAAGAGACAATTGATGACCCGCTTGGTCATTCTCCTTTTAGGATAAGAGATTGGGGATCCATGAAGAAAAGCTATATAATTTGTGGTAAAGGCTGGCTTTGGGTGTTAATTTTGGCATTGGTGTTGACGTGTGTGCCAAACTTGCTAGTGATGTTGGATGTCGTTGATGTTGTTGATGATGGTGGGGTCTTATGATCCCTATTGAAAATTTTGCAAGTTGTTAGAACTTTTTTAAATCAGGAAATTTTCTTAAATTCAAAATAATTCCACTATAACTTCAAAATCACTTTATTTGCCAACTGGGATTTCTTGTCTTTATATCTGAGTTTTGAAGGTTTCACTAACCCAAAGTTGATATGGTGAAAAACAATTAGGCTTAATCTTTGTAGGATTAAGCCTTTTTAGGCCCCTTCCTATTGCAACTCGTGTAAGTGAATGTAAGTAAAGATTAAGCCTCCTATGCCCCTTTCCTAGTATAACTTAATAGGATTTAATCTATCCCTACTTTGACCACTATAGATTCAAATGTCCCTGTAGTTAGTTAACACTACTATGCAACTATTGACATAATAGGACTAAGCCTTGACATAGAAATATAGAATATGATTAAGTCTTTAAGGTTCCTTTCTTAGTATTGTCTTTAAAAACACTTGGGACTTGGTTTAACATTAGTTAGACACCTATAGTTCCAAAATTATGTTTGTTTTATTGACTCTCCTATACCATAATAGATTTAGTAGATCAACACTTAGACTAGCAAACTTAGGTTGACTAAAGTTACTGAAGCTCTTCCTAGATTTGTTATTTAACACCCAAACATTAAGTTTAGCCCATCCTAGAAATCCATAGCCTAACACATTCTCTTAAAGAAACAAAGCCGTCTGGCACTTTCCTGTAGACTAGAGGAGAAAATAAAGGTTCAAATTAAGCCTCCTATGCTCACTTTTGAGTGTAGTCACCCTTGGATCTAAACTAAACTAGTTTAGACAATTATAAATCTAGTTTCATTTTGATTTATTAAATCAATTACTTCAAATTTGATTTAATATGTCAACCCCTTGGCAATTAAAGTTATATTAAGATCAATTTTCTTAACCCATGTCATATTTTAGTGCTTAAAATTTGCTAAGGATGGTAAACCATTATGATCTAGCAGAACCTAGCTCAGGCATTTATAAAACAAAGAAACCCTTGAGATTTATTATTTTTTACCATGTCATTATTGATTTAATAGAATGTATTAATCTCTTGATTTTAGAGTGAATTTCAATTGCTTGTTGGTTTCATTGTACCATACCTGATTCAACGATTCAAAATTGGACTACTAAACCTAAGATAGGATTTAAACTCCTTAGATACCTCTTAGCTTAGCCTTTCTTAAACTTAGATTATCCTATCAGCAGGAAACCATATGTATATCCTCTTGACTTTAGCTTAGGTAGGTTTATACCTTTATAGGTTTTGCTAAGCATTTATTAATTTTAAAATCATATCGAACTCTGCATCTTTGCAATAATCTAAGCCAAAGTCTTTCCCTCACTTTTCAACTATTTTCACCTAAATTTGTGTTCAATTCTTTTGAATTTTATTGATTGCTTTGATGAATGCTAATATGTGTAGTGTACTTTTATGAGTCCAACTAACCTATTGTGGATCCATTTGTTCTCCCAATTTTTTTTCAATGAGTTTGGCAATGTTTTTCAATGAGCTTAAATCTAATCCTTATTAGATTTGTTTCTCTGCTAAAGGCCTTCTCCATAATACCACAGTACTATTTTCTAATAACTTTGCTTTGGTTAGCCTTAAAAACCCTAAAATACTTAATTTTACCTTTTTTATGTTCTAAAAAAATTTAAACATTATTAGATGTTGGCCTTAGGTTACCTAACACTAAAATGATGTCCTTTAAACCAAAATTAGAAAACCATTGATTTAATTTTTACCTTATAGGAACCTTTAACCTATCCTAGTGGTAGACTTAACCTATAGGACCTATTTTGACTTAATCTAAACTAATTGTCTTATAGCATATATAATAGGACTACAAGTATATTTGTTGGTTTTTTTAAGTAATTTTGGGATGATCACTTTGAAAAATAAATTATGGTTTAATTAGGCCTAAAGTTTACATGGGAAACCATTTAAGTGTGTGAACCAAATATTGTATAACAGATAATTAGTGTAATTAACTTCCTTTGTTTGGGCCAAAATTCATATGAGTAGTTCTCTAGTGTGGTTCACACACTTAAATGGTTTCCCATGTAAACTTTAGGCCTAATAAAACCATAATTTATTGTTCAAAGTGATCATCCCAAAATTACTTAAAAAAACCAACAAATATACTTGTAGTCCTATTATATATGCTATAAGACAATTAGTTTAGATTAAGTCAAAATAGGTCCTATAGGTTTAGTCTACCACTAGGATAGGTTAAAGGTTCGTAAACCCATGTAAAAGATACATCCTAAACCCTTCAGAAATATTTTAATAGTTCTATTTATTTTTCTAAATACATAACAAGTTTTTTACCTAATTTGTTTAGAAATTAATTAATTATTGTTTCTTAAGGTTTTGAACATTAAATTGATTTTTATTAAATCCAATATTTCAATTTAATTAACTTAGACCTGACATATATGCACTTTCTCTATGGTTGATGACCATTAAATAGATTTCTAAATGATAGGTTCCCTTGTCCATATATAATTAAAAATAGACATCCCATCTTAAATTGTATATCCCTTTTTTAATCCCATTATAATATGGGGTGGTTGCAAAAAATATGATCTATTTATATCAATATCATCCATTATATTCAAATAGAATGGATGTTGTCAATTTAACCTCCCTCTTTATGCTTAAGATTGAAAGCCATTGATCCAAATAATGATTATTGGAAAGGGTCAACAGTGATCCTAAATCCAATGATTAAAAGAATTAGGAGTAAGAGAAGCTATCCAATGGCTGGATATGCCTGGATTCATAATGTATGAAAAACATTATTATTTTAAAATGGATTTAGGCATACCTTGATTTAAAAAGTTTAAGACTCAATTAACTATTGAAGTAGCTTAGACTAAAATCAATGAATAACTCCCATGGTATGATTTCAAAATGAGAGAAAATTAATTACAAAATAAAATGAAAGGATCTCTATAGTATTGATGATCTTAGGCTTAGAGGCCAAATTAGATCTATGAATTTTTAGGAGATAATCAATAAAGTTTTGAGGAATAATGGGGATTAAGATTGCACAAAGATATTTTAGTGGGTGATTAGCTATTTGTAGAACAAACTCAAGAAGTTTCTCACTTAATTAGATGTATTCAAGTATAGTTAGGGCCATGGGTTGTTCGAATAAACCATTAGAGCGTGAACATGTAAAGTTGCAGAATCTAAACTAGAAGAATTACATCTTTTTTATCATCTAATTAATCTATCAAAGCCACTAATTTTATTTTATATCAATTAAAATAATAAAAATATCTGCATATCATATCATCTATCAATATACATCACTAATGAAAATTTATATACAATAACCAAAAGTTTAATCTAAAATATCAAGCTATCACTAAAGACTTCTGGTTATAAAAGAATTAAAGAAGACTGAAAAGTTAAATAAACCTCCAACTCTAATTTGATCAATCTCACTCTACTTTTCCCCTTCATGGACCTCAAATTAGAAAAAAAAAATCGACAATGATCTTACAAATCTTAGTAGAAACCCAAAACTACCAATTCTTTCACAAGGTCTCAATAATTAATATACATGCTCATCTCAATCATTATAAAATTTATAGTAATAGCCATCAGTATAAAAAATAATTAGTCATTAATAATATGAATCAATATGATCAATAATGGAAATATATCTCTTACGTGGAAAGATACATTAATTGTCTTAATTCCCAAGGTAAGCTACCTTATGGTGCCCTCTAATTTCCGTCCAATTAGTCTTTGCTTGTCCATTTATAAATTGGTAGCCAAGATATTGGTTAATAGATTGAAGGGAGTTATCCACAAAGTTATCTCGGTTGAACATGCAGCTTTTGTGATGGGGAGATCAATTTCAGATCATGTTCTTTTGGCTCAAAAAGTGTTCAATAAGTTTCAGTTTTCAAAAGCTAAGAAGGGTCAAGTGGCTTTAAAGATTGATATGGAACAAGCTTACGATAGTATGGGGTGGTCGACTTTGAGGCAAGTGCTTAATTATCTTAATTTTTCGGTGAAGTTCTCTGAGCTGGTTTTAGATTGTGTTATGGAACCAAGGTTTTCCATTTTAATAAATGGGAATAACTAGGAGTGGATAGAGGCAAGGAGTGGGTTTAGACAAGGGTGTCCATTGTCACCTTTTCTTTTCATCTTATGCTCACAATTGTTATTTAATGCTTTCTTTCAAAGGGGTGGTAATGTGGGGATTAGAGTTGCCCCTAATGTTCCCAAATTTACTCATTTGCTTTATGCAGATGATATTATCTTTTTCTCAGAAGCTTCATCCAAGAGTTCGAAGAAAGTAAAGAATATTTTAAATAAATATTGTAGGTGGTCAGGACAAAAGGTGAATGTGGATAAGTCAGCTATTTTGTTTGGGAGATCGGTCAAGTTAAAGGAAAGAAAAGCAATTGGACATTTGTTCAACTTTAGAATTGTGAAGGTATTGTGCTATTTAGGGGTGAAGATGGATTTAAGGAGACTTGTGGCCTCTGATTTTCAGAATTTGTTGGAAGTTGCATTGAACAAGTTGAATGCGTGGGGTAAGAAATTCATTTCTTTAGAAGGGTGAATAGTTCTTGTGAAAGCTGCTTATCTTTCTCTTCCGATTTTTTGGTCCACTCACTCGTTGGTGCCGATGGGAGTTTTGAAGAAACTTGATAAGTTGTGTAGAGGGTTTATTTGGAAGAAGCAGGATGGGAAACTGTTTTGATTGAAAAATATATTTTTTGAAAAGGGTTTAATTTTTTTTTTTTTTGGAAAGTTAAATTTCTGGAATTTGAATTTATAACCGAACACTTATTATGAACAATATATCACCCCTAAAGGTGAATATATCGTTCTCTAATTGGTTCAAATTACAAATCTTGATTTACCCTGATTATCGTAGTCAAACTCAAGGAGAAACAACATATGATTCCTAAGAATCAAAATGATGTTAAATCCAATGTTTAACTATAATAATCTAGTAAAAAGATCATTAATTTCATAATCAAGATCACGATAATAGTACGATATATCTTTCCAAGGAAAGAGGATATCGTTTATTATCGATCATTTGAAAATGACGATAATGATCGTTATCTTTTGAATTTCCCAAAGATAATTAATTAAGGATTTTAAAAATCTTAATTTTGAAATCAGGTCTGGGTTTCTAAATCTCCTACGAGCGCAAGCCCTCGTAGTTAATTACATCGTAGGAAACTAGAAAATTTCCTACGAATACTCTCGATTAAAATAGCGATACGAATTTCATTTAAGAATTCAAAGATTGATATCAAAGAAGGTAGGGACTGGAGTTTTCAACCGGGAATGGTTCAATGTTGAACAGTTCTTTCTGGGGTCAAAGGAAGAAGAGTAAGAGGTGTCTTGAGATTCTGAATTACTTCAGAAACACCTCAACCTGTCCTAAGTGTTGGGCTTGAATTTGATTGAAAGATATCTTAATTTGAATGATCAATTTTATTAGAAAGTGAGAGTCAGATTCCCAGAAGATTGAGGTCTTAAGTTTGAAGACATGCCTCAGAACCTAAGTCTAAAATTGGGTACTGAAAATCAGTGACCCGAATCCTAGCTAATGCAATACAATCTGGACTTACCCCGGCCTGGATTGGGGAGCCAGCTAAACCACCTAAACGCTTTTAAAACCATGAGTCAAAGTCTTTAAATGTAGAGTGGTTAAGGACATTGATTAAGATTGGTTTAAAGAATTGGGGTCGACATCTAGAGCAGATCCTAATTGACCCCTTAACATATGTTGGGTTGAATGTCTAAATAAAATGCAATTAAGATTTAGACTCGATTTTTAATTTGTATCTAATGCAATGCATGCTAGTTGACTCGATGAAATGCTTAAATCAATATGAAGCAGTTTTAAAATAGGCTTAAAAATAGATTTTATCCTAGAGATTGCACAACATCCCCTTGGACAGAACTGCACCCTAATAGGTCAGGTGGTCTGCCAGAACCCGCAGGCGGGGAGGTGCCTAACAAGGATGAGAAAAGTCAAGATGTATGCATGAAAAACTCCCGGCGAGTCCGGGCTTACTTCTTAAGAGCGTTAGAGTTTCTATCTGAGCTTAAAAAATTTTTAAGTTTTGTTTAAGTAGAAGAAGTTAATGACCGTACCCTCACGAGCCTCCGATCGGGTTCCAGGCTAAATCAAATACGACATGCAATAGCGCCAAATAAACTACTAAAAACATGTGGGTCCTTAATCGCAATCAACATCAATTAATCAAATCAACATTTAATTAAATTAATTAAACAAATGCTCAAACTGAAAGTCCATAGGCAAGTGCCCTTAATAATACAACCCAGGGTCTGCAGTAAAGTAAAGTGGCCGGGTACCACTGACTACAACCCGGATTCTACTCCTAAGACTCAAGTGACTTTGAGATTTGAGATTCTTCTCGTTCTTCACTTCTTCGTCTCCTTAGAACTCCTTGGATCGTCGGGTCTGGATATCCAAATGAAAAGAAACTCCCCCTGAATAGGGGTGTTATCTTTTCTCTTTGGATACTTGAACTTCATCCTAATTTGGATCTCCAAATGGATAGGAACTCTCCCCTAAGGGATGTTCCTTCCTCTTTGGATTCCAAATTGGATTTTAAATGTCTCAATCTCAAAGTACTTTAAATATTACAACTCAATTTAAATCAAATTACATCAAATTGAAATTAAAAATCTAGACTCAACAACCTGCAAGGTTATCCTAATAATCAGCAGTTTATATTTGACATCCCAAGCAGTTAATATATTTGAAATTTGAAAATGCTCAATCACAGCCACGCTTGGCCATGCTCTTTTAATTTTAAAGGGGGTCTTAGCAGTTTTCTGGAGCACCTGTGCAATTTGCTAACTATAATTTTGCCCCCTTTAGTTTATGCCCTGTATGAGCATGGCCACCTGCATAAGATTGAATTAGTATAAATCGTTCCTAACCTAAGGGTAGATCTAACGTACAATCAATCACATCACAGAATGCATTAAATAAATAAACAATCACATCAATTCTACTACTAGCAAACAGCATGCAGTAAAAGCTCGAAAACCCCGGCACACAGCAGAAAAATAAACACCGGCCTAGCCTAAGACTAAAGTTGGTTGTCCTAGCAAACCATCTAAAGTGTGTGAGGTAGGCTGTGTGGCTTTGATGTGTCCTAAATAGGATGATTTGATTGAAGTTGTTTAAAGTTCTAGTTGGTTGAAGGCTTAAGGGAAGATTTAATTTGAATTTAAATATTAATGACTTGAAATTGATTTTAAATTTGATTTTAATTGTTTGTTGGATATCACCTTTGTTTCACACCGAGGCCGTGAAGTTTATTTCACCTTCCTTGGGGCTAATTTAATAGCCTCGTAGGCCTGGGTTACCCAGTGGTACCCGATATAATTAAATGATTTGAGTTTGATTAAGGTTTAAAGGTTGATTAAATTTTAATTAGAATTAGTTGGTTGCTGGTTTTAATGTTGATTTGATGTTTTCTGGAATTTTTAATGATTTATTGAATTTTGATATTTTTTGGATTATTTTAATCATTTAATTAAAGGGTCAAAAGTTGACTTTTTGATTTAAGATGTTTTCTGGAAAATTAATATTTTATTAAAATACTAGACTTTAATACGATCAGTTAGACAGTAAGTACACTGAAATTGGATTTTTCTACATTTTATTATGAAGGTTTGAAGTTTTGACTTGATTTTGAACTAAGTTTGACCAAAAGTTGACTTTTTCAAATTTGTTTGATTTCTGGAAACTTAACATTTTTAATAAATATTAGACCTTAATATGAGTTGTATGCCTTTGAGTTTGCTCAATTTGGAGTTCATTTGAATTAGTTATGAATTTTTGAAATTTTGAGTATTTAATGAATTATTTAAATTGTTTAAGTAAAACCATTTTTATGATTTGAATCCAAATGATCTCCAAACTCCTTGAAATCAACTCCAAAGGTCAGGAATGACTTAAGGAATGATTTCCAAGTGTTTGGAAATTTTCTGGAATTTTTAATTATTTTTAATTAATTAAATTAATTAAATATTGAATTTCAATTAAAATTAAATTAAACTTAATTTTGAAGTCCAGTCAAGGGGCTTTTATTTTTCATTAATTAAGGGTTCAATTATGGTCAGTTTGAGGCATTATTTGTAATTTTTGGATTTAAACTTAATTTATTAGAATTTTTGGAAGTTTAAATGGCTTAATTAAGGTTTAAACTTGATTAGGTTAATTAAGGGGCTTAATGAATTCAAAATTCAGTGAAAAATTTTCTATAGGCTGAGAATGTCACTAAGTTCAAATGGTTTGAATTTCAAGTCAAGAGGGTGTAAATCCTAATTATTGGAATTTTCTAAGTTTTCTGATTAAGATCCTTAATTATTGTCCTTAATGATGTCACTGAATTTAAATGGGTTTGAATCAAGGTTTCTACTAACCCTTAAACAAATATACATAAAGATACACACATTCATCATAATCACATCCTAGTACTAGGAGAGCCTTAAATGTGTATGTGTGCACCTAAACATGCAAGGATTAAAATAAATTCAATTAATTGGAAGATTAATTAATGAGTAATTAAGAAAATAATTACCCATTAATTAATCAACACTCTCCACCAATTCTACTCAATAAAGCTTGATCCATGCTTAAGATTTCAAGGGATCTCTCAAACTTCAAAATTTAACATAAATATAATTTTAAAATATAATTTCAAAATTACATATATACATACATATACATATGCATAAATATAAGTATTTATATTAAAAATATAATTAAAATAATGTCATATTATTTTGAGAGATCCATTGACTATTAAGGTACTAAAAAATAGATTTATTAAATTTGAAGTTATTTCAAGTTAATTATTGATTGAATGTTTATTAAATCTTAAAATAATTAAATAATTAGAAATATTTAAAATAAATGAAGTTTTTTTTTTTTTTTTTTTTTTTTAATTATAAAACTGATTAAAATATTTAATATTCCAAGAATTTGGATATAAGGTATTAAATTTTCTAATTAAAATTGAATTTGGATATAAGTTTTTTTTTTTGAAGGAAATTTAATATTTGGAATAATTAATATTCAAAATCAATTTAAAATAATATTAAAATAATCTTTAAATGCTCTCTGAAAATCAAGGAATGTTTAGGATTGAATTTCCTGAAATTTTTAAAAAAATTTGAATTTATTTGGATTAAATATTAATTAAAAGGTTAAATATTAAAATATTTGATATTAGTTAAAATATATTAAACACTTTAACCTAATTTTAATTTTAAATTAAAGAACTTAAAAAAAAAATAAACAATTTGATATAAAATACACGAATTTTGGATTTATATTTAATTTATAATATTTTTTTTTGAAGTTTTCTCGTTTTAAAATAATTTAAAATTAAATTTTCATTAATATATATGAGAGCTGGCGGCGGGATGTCCACGTGGCGGGCCAAGATTGGCTGGATCAAACCGCGGTGGCGGCGGCCAATCATTGGCAATGATTGGCGCCGCCACCAATCATTGCCGCGTGATGACTCGGCTGCGGGACCCACGCGCTTTCTCACTTAAACACGTAGGCGCGCTGTAGGAGCCGTCCGATCTTCCGTCTTTTGATACAGACGGCTCTGATCAAGCTGAACGAAGAAATAAACGAAGGAGCGAACCGCGGGCGCTAATCCAGCGATCAAATGACTCGATCTGGATCGTTAATCAATAGATCAACGGTTCAAATTGAGTCCAGTTCATGCAGGTTAACCTAAACCCTAGAAATCAAATAAAATGCTCGTTCTCTCTACTCCGGCAATCAAATCACATGAAATTTTAAACATGAGTTGTACTCATGAACAGAATTATTGTGGAGTTAAAATTATTACTTAAAAAGAGCTCAGTAAAATGCTAATTAAACCTAGGTGTCCTAAGCTAAGTTTAGGATTTTACCCCAATTTACTGGACGGTTTAACCCGTTTAGAACTTCTCTGAGCTTGTTGATTGTCCACGAAAATTTTCCTTGTTGAACTCGTGGTCTGAAACGTGCTCGATCGAGAGGATAATGCCTTGGACGGAATAGGGCTTGAGTTCGCCGGAATCCGATCGCCGGCAAGCCTTGATCGGCTGGATTGAGCTGGAAATGAGTGGAGGGAGATCTGAGGAGCTCAATCGAAAAGAAAACTCTCCTGGAGAGCTTTTGTGTAGAGAGAGACGGCTAGGTTATGAATGAATCTCCAAAATAGGGTATTGCCCTATTCAAATATCTCCAGGTCATATGGACGACTGGGATCGACTGAGAGGGTGTCTAGGATATAGCCACATGTCCAGGGGGCAGTTGGGGTCAGGAGAATCAAAGGACAAGAGGACAATCCCATGTGGAAAGTGATTGTCCTTGGCTAACCGACTTGGGACCACTTGGGCTGCTTAAGCTCTAATCTAAGGTTTAATCTTAGCTTAAGAACCTTCCAGAAAGTCTTAAAGATTGCTGAAATGGTTTAGGTTAGCATTGATTAGCTTAAGGAGTTAATTTGACCAATCTCAAGAGGCTTGTTGACTAGTTTGACTGGTCAACAGTCAACTTGATTGCCTAGGTGGCATGGAGGAGTCTTCAATGTTGATTGGATAAATTGGAAAAGGTTTAATGTTGAATATTTGAAGTTTGAATGGATTAGATGAGTGTAGGTAGGGATTTGACCATATTTAAAGGTTTGACTAGGTTGAAATTCATAGCATTTGACTTATGATGTATTTAAATGAGTTTAGATCATGTATGAAATTGAGGTTAGGAGTTTGATAGAGTTTGAATGAATTGATTCATTAAGAGTCATTAATTTGATCCAAATGAGTCAATTTTGATTAGACTTGGACTCAGTTGACTAAGTCAACTGTTGACTGGGTCAATAGGTCCAGTCAAGTCCAAATCATTGGGGAATGTGATCAAAGAAGTTTGAATGAGTTTGAAATCGATCTGGAGCTTGATTGGGTTTAAATGAGTTTAAGGGTTGAGAGTGGTCAACCTGAGTTGACTTGGTCAACCAGGTTGACCCAGGGCCAGGATTTGGGCTGAATCAATTTCAAATAAAATTTGAGGTCTGGCAGAAGTGGTTTGAGGGTTTGAATAGGTCATTTGGGTCAAATCACCTATTTGAACCCTTAATGGGCTTAATAGGTCAACTGGGTTGACTTAGTCAACCAAGTTGACCCAGGGTTAGGGTTTGAACTGAAATGGTTTGAGATGATAAATGGGGTTTAGTGGAAGTGGTTTCAAGGTTTAAATGGGTCATTTAGGTCAAATGACCTGTTTAGGCCCTTAATGGGCCTAATGGGTCAACCAGGTTGACCTGGTCAACCAGGTTGACTCAGGGTCAAAGATTGGGTCCAACCAGTTCAGAATGACATTCTGAGCTTGCTGGTGGTGATCTCAAGGTCTGAGGAGGTCATTTGGTCAAAATGACCTATTTGGGCCCTTAATGAGCCTTTTAGGTCAACCCTGGTTGACTTGGTCAACCAGGTGGGTCCAGGGTCTGGAAATAGGTTCAACAGATTTGAAATGACATTTGGAGACCAATGGAGGTGGTCCCAAGGTCAGAGGAGGTCATTTGGTCAAAATGACCTGTTTTGACCCTAAAGGGGCCTTCTAGGTCAACTAGGTTGACTTGGTCAACCAGGTTGACCCAGGGGCTGGTTCTGGGTTCAATGGGTTTGGTTTGATATTTGAAATTTGCTGGAAGTGACTGCATTTGATTTGGAGGTCATTTGGTTCAAGTGACCAGTTACACCTCATAGGGGTATTTTGGTCATTTTGGCCCCTGGTCAACTGGGGGTCAAATTGAATCCAACAAAATGCAGTTTATTGCTTAATGGGTCATAATCAAGGGTCTGGAGGTGATTGGAGGCTTTAGAGAAAACTCCAAGATCAAAATCCACTGGGTGGTAGGTCCAGTGGCATGGACTGTAAATATTTGAAGGTTTTACAGCCTTTGGATTTCAATTCAATTTCTGAGATTAGAGATCTCAGAATGAGCTCAAATTTAGAGGGTTGCCTCTAGAAACATGTCACATCAGTGTGGAACTGACAGATCCTGAATCAGAGGTCATTTGATAGGGTTTTGAAATGTTCAAAGATTCACTGGAAAAGGCTTTCAGGACTTAAACCTTTGGCCTGGGATTTGAGTTTAGAAATCTGGATTTAAGCTGGATTTTGATCAAGGTTTGAATTAAGGATATGGATTAAATTATGGATTGATTGATGCTTGAATGGATTAATTTAAAGTCTAAGTTAGTTTGGAGTTTGAAAAGATTTGAGGTCTGGATAGATCTAAGGTCTAGGAGAATCCTAAGACCTAAATCAATCTAGGGAAATCCTAGGGTTCAAAGTAGGTCCTAGGGACTGAAGTCTAGGAAGGTCCTAGAGTCTAGGAAACCCTAAAGTCTGGGATCTAGAAGGTTCTTAGGATCTAGAATAGATCCTAAAGTCTAGATACTAGGAGGATCCTAAGATCTTGAATGATCCTAAGATCTGAAATCTAGGAAAGATCCTATGATCTAGAATAGTCTGGAAATTTGATTGATCTGAGATCAGGGCAGATTTGAATCTGGATTGATCTAGGATTAGATTGATCCTAGGGTTAAGATTAATTTGAAGAGATCCTAGGGTCTAGAACAAATCTTAGGGATGGAAATTTAGGAAAATCCAAAAGTCTAGATTGATCTTAAATTATATTGATCTAGGGTCAGGATTGATTTAGAGTCTGGATGGATCCTACTGAACTCATACAAAAATGAGGTCAACAGAAACAGGGGATGCATTTTACTGCTTGGAATTTGCTTTGTAAACCAAAAGAAATGGGAGGCCATGGTCTATTCTCTACTGCTTTGAAAGTGGGACCTCTCCGTGTGAAGTTTGCATGGAATTTCATTATACATCCTAATTCATTATTGAATTGTATTTTAATTGCGAAGTATGGTTCAGAGATCTGGAATGCGTCTTTCAAGAGGGGAAATTCTATTACCTGGAAGATTTTGCTAAGTGGTATGGACTATCTCCACCCTATTATTAGATGGAAAGTTTCAGATGGCTGCTCTATTAATAATCTTCATGATGTATGGATTATGGATAGGAGCATTGCCAAGTGGTTGACATTTGTAGCTGATGTGGAAGATGTGGGTTATAGTCTCAATAACCTTATATCTAATGGAGTTTGGAAGGTGCAGTTACTTCAAACCTTTTTTGGGAAGGAATTGGTTGATATGATTTTACAAGTTCCAATTTATCTTGACGGCTGTAAGGATCAACTGGAGCTGTTGATGAAGGATACGGGAAAGACGATTACTGTGTTGGCTCTGGAGGCAGCATTGGAGAGTTAAAAAAACTATGATTACTGGAGCTGGATGAAGAAGCTTCGCCTGAATCCTCGTGTAGAGCTGTTCTGGTGGCGTCTGCTAAATAACAGTATTCCTTCATATTCGTTCTTGATGCATAGAAGGATTATTGATTATTCTGGTTGTCCGAGATGGTGTAAGGCGGTGGAGTGTGAAAAACTAAGCTAGATTTTCAAAGTTCTGAATGGGTGGGGGTATCAAGTCCCGGTGTTTGCCTCTTTCAAATGCTGTACAGAGTGGTTGAGTAAGCTTTTTGGTTCAAATTCTTTCATTATAAATATTTATTGTACATCTGTATTTCTTTCTTGGAAGAGTAGGAATAAGTTGGTGCATGGTGAGAAAGAGGATAATGTTGTGGTGATTGCTAAAAATACAGTATCCTTGGCATCAGTTTCTGCATATATTAATGTATATTCAGATAACTGGGGTGTTAACTAGCGTAAGCTGCTTTTATCTTGGCACCCTCATCCACCCGAATGGATTAAAGTGAATATTGATGCCTCCTTGTTAATAAATAATATGGCTGGTATTGGTGGCGTGTTCAGAGATCATAAAGGTAGATTTTTTCTTGCTTTTGGATTCAAATGCCTCCATTGGAATGTATCACAATTGGAGTTTATGGCAGATCGTGCTTTGAAGAATGTTGTTCAGGAATTGATGTTCAAGGCTCAGGGAGTTATTATAGTGGGAGATAATGTTAATATTATCAAATTAGTTCAAAAGTCTTGGAAGGATTTGAAGAACAATAAAGTGGTGGAGGAAGACCTTTCTTTTCTTATAGAGTTTAATCAGATCTCTTTTAATTTTTCTAGTAGGGAATGTAATAAATCAGCCGATTTTTGTGCTAGTTTTGGTTTACAGGATGACTTTGTTTAGGATAGCATTAGTTGTGTGGAAATTCCTCCTTCCTTCATGTTATTATTAAAGGAGGAATGTGATGCTTTAGATTTGCTTTAATTAGTTTATAATAACTTGGTTTTTTTTTGTTTCCTTAATGATATGTGCATTCCTTCAGAAAAAATAAAATAAGATGAGAAGAGCTTAGAAATCATTACACTGAAATCAATAAATTAATATTATATACTAGAAAAAAATATATCTGGATAATCAATATAATGTATAATATAGTGCTATCAAAGCTTTTCATGTAGATGGTTCTATCATATACTCTATATTAATATATGCTTTCTAACAAATGTTATGCCAAGTATCTGTCTATCAGTATGCCTTACTAATATACTATATCATCAACATGCTAATCAATATGTCTATTCATATCTATCAATTCCCCTATTATATGTTATGTCAAGTTATATTAATCTCAATACTAGTTTTATCAATTCTATCTCTTAATCAATTCTATCAATTCATATACCGTCATGTAAATGCAAATATGGATGTAATTATAAATAGTACGGCAGAACATTCAGCTTTTAAACTGTTGCTTTAAACATCTTTAACCACAATTGTTAATAAATTGTTCATCAGTATTTATCTTGTCATCATCATTCATAAATCTTAAATTAATTTATTGGTGGCTTTTAGTAAATTATTAAGAGTTGTCTCTCTCTACTCATTGGCATAATATGTCAATCGATAACATGCTAATATTCAAGATTGCACTATATTTCTTTTTTTATTTTAAGGAAAGCTTATCAGCCCACCCTCTTACATATGATATTATATTTTAATAGCCAACCCAAATCAAATATAATATTTTCAACCAAGCTTCCTTGCTCACATACAAATGTCATATTTATCTTAAATTAGTTATATCATTTTCTATATGTAATTCAATAACATGTATGAAATGTAAGAAAATTATACTATTTATTTACTTCAAAAAATCATAATTATAAATTTATTTGGTGATAAATTGAAATATTACACTCAAAATGCTCATAAGAATCATATTTATCATATACCAAAAGTTATATAGAGAAAGTTTGATAAATCAGGAAAAAATATCTTTTTATCAATTTTGAAAAGATTAAAATCTTAAAATACAAAATAACTAAAAATAAAGAAAGGATTTGGGTTACCTACCATGATCAGAAGAAATTTCATAACAGATCTGATGGAAGAAAATGGCTCGAACCACTTTGTTTGTCTTCTCTCTCTCATCCCTCTCTATAGTCAATAACTCTAACTCCTCTATCACGATGCTACAACTATGGTGCAACCACAGTGCTATAGTGTTGCACAAAATATGGTATTGCAATACTCTAGAAGGTGATTTAGCACTAGAGCACTGTAGATGTCAAAGTCGGGGCAATGAATTATTTGCAAAATGATAGAACATAGTGGTGCCAGGGCACCTGAACATGTGGCACTGGGAGGTGATGGCACTATGTTGCTTGAAGAAGTGATACTATGGCGCTGAATATGAATTTCTCAAACCAAGTGGTGACACGACGCTCCACTGTGGTGCCGTGGCTTTTATGCACTGCTGCATAGAAGATTAGGGAGCCATAGTGCTAGTGCCATCTTTATAATTTTATGCTTTTTAATGATATTTTCTATACAACACCAACTAAAATACAAATTCTCACTGGAAGTTATACCCAAAATCACAAGCATAATTTCTACTTAACATTTCTCCAAGTGTGGCTAAACTCTTTTTTCTGAATCTGTGATCATTTAAGAACCAAGTATTTCATAGAGTAGGTATGCTATTTTAATAATTAGACATTATTATTAATTCCTCTAAGTTTAATTTAATTTATGTATAGATTGTGTGTAAACTTAAAACTTTGTGTGATCTAGAGCCTAGATAGTGTAGTAGAAGAACAATTGGAGGTTCCAAAATATAATCTTATCTTCAATAGATATATGGTTGTTAGGGTTATGGAATCTTAAGGAGATAGAAAAATTGTAGTTGGGAGGATTCCTGGCTAATAATCCAAAGAGCTTGTTAAATACGAGGAGTATGTATACTCTTATTCATAGCAACATTAGGAAGAAACCACTTTTATGCAAGCATGTATTTTTAGAGATTTTAAAATTAGTGAGCTTTTCGTTTACAACTACAGCTTTTTACTTTGAATTGCATAACCTTTTGTGAAACAACCGACTAGATAAAAAGAGTAGTTTTATTAAGTGGTACTAAAGTGAAATTTAGGAAAAATTCAGTCCTTATGGGAATGATATTCTTCTCATCACTTTATTACTTAACACGACACATATCTTCTATGGAATAGGATTTACACAATAAAATTGAGCAAATCATAGTTAAAAGATAAAGCACTATAGGTAAAGTTTCTATCATTAGCCCCTGTGTTGATTAAAGCATTGGGTTCAGATGGATTTCATTTGTATATTGATACTTTCTTAAAGGCCTTGGGATGTGTATTATAATAGAATGGAAAGGTAATGGCTTATACTTCTATGAAGCTAAAACTGCATGAGAAGAACTACCTGAATAATGATTTGGAACTAGTGGTTATTATATTTGCATTGAAGATCTAGAAGCATTATTTTTATGGTGTCAAATGTGAGATTTATACTGTCCACCATAGCTTAAAGTATATTTTCACCTGGAAGGAGCTAAATCATGGCATTGAAGATGATTGGAGCTAATAAAGGATTATGATTTGGATACTATTTATCAACCAAGAAGAGTGGATGTGGTTGTTGATGCTTTAAGCATTAAATCTATTGGAGTAGAAGCCATTTTGATCAATTCTGAGTAAGCATTGATTAAGGAAATGGAGAAGCTTGAATTAGAGGTTGTAAATTCATTAGAAGTGCCTGTTGAATTCATTTCATTGATGATAGTTCATCCCTCTTTGCAAGATAAAATTAAAGGAACTCAGAAGGTAGATGAGAAATATGTGAAATTGATAGATCAGATTTAGTTTGGGATAAAATCTAAATTACAAGTAGATGAACAAGGTATAATCTTTTGTGGTAGTAAGTTGTGGGTTATAGGTAGTGGTGATCTAAGAAAAGTGATTCTACATAAAGTGCATTATTCTTTGTACACCATTCATCCACACAACAATAAGATTTATCAAGATCTAAGGTTGATATTTGGTGTCCTAGGTTGATGCAAGAAGTAATAGAGTTTATTTCTAACTATAAATGAAAACTGGGCATAAAAAACCCAATGGATTATAGCTTTTGTTTCCTATTCTTGAGTTGATGATGGAGGAGATCGCTATAAATATTTCCAAGGGATTTTCCTGGTTTAGACAAGGCCATGATGTAGTGTGGGTGATTGTGGATAGATTGATGAAGTCTATCCATTTTCTACCAATGAGGCAACTGGATTCTATTGATAAAATAGCTCCGTTGTACATGAAGAAAATCGTTAGATTGCATACAATTCCTAAAGCCATGTCTTTAATCGTGATGGTTGATTTATCTTGAAGTTGTGCAAAATTATTCAAGAAGGTATGATGTTGAATTTTACTATAGCTTTCCACCCCCATATAGATGGGCAGTCAAAAAAAAAAAAATCCAAGTTTTAAAAGACCTACTAAGGCTATATTTTTTGGATTTTAATGGAAGTGAGAAGGTTCAAATACCTCTGAATGAGTTAGCCTGAAATAATAACTTCTAAGAAAGTATTGGTTTGGCTCCCTTTGTGGCTTTGTATGGAAGAAGGTATTGAACTCTATTATTTTGGATTGAAGTATGAGAAAGAAACTTGTTAGGTTTTGAGCTAGTGGATAGTGCAAAGGAGAAAATCATACTAATTAGAAAAAGCTTGGAAGCAACCCCGAACAAGTAAAAAATATATTTTGATCCTAAGCATAAGTATGTGGAATTTTGTGTTAGTTATTTTGTATATCTGATGATCATCCTAATAAAGGGAGTGACTAGAATAGGAAAGGTTATCAAATTAAGTCCTAGATATAAAAGACCATTTGAAGTGATTGAAAGGATCAGGAAATTTTCTTATATATTGTTTCTAAAAGATCACATCTTAGATAATCATAAAGTTTTTCATATATTAGTGTTGAGGAAGTGGGTATTAGAAATAGATCAAAATGTTCCTAAAGTTAAAGTGGAAGTGCAACCAAATCTAACCTGCAAGGAATAACTTGAATGTATTCTAACCTTTGATAAAAACAACTAAGGAATAAGCATATTCTAATGGTCAAGATGCATTGGAAGCACAAGTCAGAATAGGAAGCAACTTGGACAAAAATGAGATAAGAAAATTACATCTTCATTTGTTATGAGGATATTATAAAAATAGAGGAAATTAATTACACTAATTAACTATTATACAATATACATTTATTAAATCATAGCATGTAAAAGATACATCATAAACCCTTTAAAATTATTTTAATAGTTCTATTTATTTTTCTAAATACATCACAAGTTTTTTACCTAATTTGTTTAGAAATTAATTATTTATTATATCTTAAGGTTTTGAACATTAGATTGATTTTTATTAAATCAAATATTTCGATTCAATTAACTTAGACCTCACATATATGCACATTCCCTACGGTTGATGACCATTAAATAAATTTCTAAATCATAGGTTCCCTTGTCCATATATGATTAAAAATAGCCATCCCATTTTAAATTGTACATCCCTTTTTTAATCCCATTATAATATGGGGTGGTTGCAAAAAATATGATCTATTTATATCAATATCATCCATTATATTCAAATAGAATGGATGTTGTCATTTTAACCTCCCTATTCATGCTTAAGATTGAAGACCATTGATCCAAATAATGTTTATTGGAGAGGGTCAACAGTGATCCTAAATCCAATGATTAAAAGGATTAGGAGTAAGAGAAGCTATCCAATGGCTGGAAATGCCTAGATTGTTAGTTGGTTTCATAATGTATGAAAAACATTACTATTTTAAAATGGATTTAGGCATACCTTGATTTAAAAAGTTTAAGACTTAATTAATTATTGAAGTAACTTAGACTAAAATTAATGAAGAACTCCTATGGTATGATTTCAAAACGAGAGAAAATTAATTACATAATAAAATGAAAGGATCTCTATAGTATTGGTGATCTTAGGCTTAGAGGCCAAATCAGATCTATGAATTTTTAGGAGATAATCTATAAAGCTTTGAGGAATAATGGGGATTAAGATTGCACAAAGATATTTTAGTGGGTGATTAGCTATTTATAGAACAAACTCAAGAACTTTCTCACTTAATTAGATGTATTCAAGTATAGTTAGGGCCATGGGTTGTTCGAACAAACCATTAGAGCGTGAACATGTAAAGCTGCTGAATCTAAACTAGAAGAATTACATCTTTTTTATCTTCTAATTAATCTATCAAAGCCACTAATTTTATTTTATATCGATTAAAATAATAAAAATATATGTATATCATATCATCTATCAATATACATCACTAATGAAAATTTATATACAATAACCAAAAGTTTAATATAAAACATCAAGATATCACTAAACACTTCTGGTTATAAAAGAATAAAAGAAGACTGAAAAGTTAACTAAACCTGCAACTCTAATTTGATCAATCTCACTCTACTTGTCCCCTTCATGGACCTAAATTTAGAAAAAAAAATCCACAATGATCTTACAAATCTCAGTAGAACCCCAAAACTACTAATGCTTTCAATACAAGGTCTCAAAAATTAATGTACATGCTCATCTCAATCATTATAAAATTTATTGTAGTAGCCGTCAGTATAAAAAATAATTAGTCATTAATAATATGAATCAATATGATCAATAAAATGAGAAGAGCTCAGAAATCATTACACTGAAATCAATAAATTAATATTATATACTACAAAAATATATAACTTGATAATTAATATAATGTCTAATATAGTGCTATCATAGCTTTTCATGTAGATGGTTCTATCATATACTTTATATCAATATATGCTTTCTAACAAATGTTATGGCAAGTATCTGTCTATCAGTATGCCCTATTAATATACTATATCATCAATATGCTTATCAATATGTCTATCAATATCTATCAATTTCCCTATCATATGTTATTTCAGGTTATATTAATCTCAATACTAGTTTTATCAATTCTATCAATTAATATGCCATCATCTAAATGCAAATATGGATGTAATTATAAATAGTAAGGCATAACATTCAGCTTTTAAAATGGTGCTTTAAACATCTTTAACCACAATTGTTAATAAATTCTTCATTAGTCTTTATCTTGTCATCATCATTCATATTAACTCGTTGGTGGCTTTTAGTAAATTATTAAGAGTTGTCTCTCTCTACTCATCAGCATAATATGTCAATCGATAACATGCTAATATTCAAGATTGCACTATATTTCTTTTTTATTTTAAGGAAAGCTTATCAGCCCACCCTCTTACATATGATATTATATTTTAATAGCCAACCCAAATCAAATATAATATTTTCAACCAAGCTTCCTTGCTCACATACAAATGTCATATTTATCTTAAATTAGTTATATCATTTTCTATATGTAATTCAATAACATGTATGAAATGTAAAAAAAATTATACTATTCATTTACTTCAAAAAATCATAATTATAAATTTATTCGGTGATAAATTGAAATATTACACTTAAAATGCTCATAAGAATCATATCTATCATATACCAAAAGTTATATAGTGAAAGTTTGATAAATCAGGAAAAAATATCTTTTTATCAATTTTGAAAAGATTAAAATCTTAAAATACAAAATAACTAAAAATAAAGAAAGGATTTGGGTTACCTACCATGATCAGAAGAAATTTCATAACAGGTCTGATGGAAGAAAATGGCTCGAACCACTTTGTTTGTCTTCTCTCTCTCATCCCTCTCTATAGTCAATAACTCTAACTCCTCTATCACAATGCTACAACTATGGTGCAACCACAGTGCTATAGTGTTGCACAAAAGATGGTGTTGCAATACTCTAGAAGGTGATTTAGCACTAGAGCACTGTAGATGTCAAAGTCGGGGCAATGAATTATTTGCAAAATGATAGAACATAGTGGTGCTAGGGTACCTGAACATGAGGCACTGGGGGGTGATGGCACTATGGTGCTTGAAGAAGTGATACTATGGCGCTGAATATGAATTTCTCAAACCAAGTGGTGACACGACGCTCCAGTGTGGTGCCGTGGCTTTTATGCACTGCTGCATAGAAGATTCGGGAGCCATAGTGTTAGTGCCATCTTTATAATTTTATGCATTTTCATGATATTTTCTATACAACACCAAATAAAATACAAATTCTCACTGGAAGTTATACCCAAAAGCACAAGCATAATTTCTACTTAACATTTCTCCAAGTGCGGCTAAACGCTTTTTTTTGAATCTATGATCATTTAAGAACCAAGTATTTCATAGAGTAGGTATGCTATTTTAATAATTAGACATTATTATTAATTCCTCAAAGTTTCATTTAATTTAAATATAGATTGTGTATAAACTTAAAACTTTGTGTGATCTTGAGCCTAGATAGTGGAGTAGAAGAACAATTGGAGGTTTCAAAATATAATCTTATCTTCAATAGATATATGGTTGTTAGGGTTATGGAATCTTAAGGAGATAGTAAAATTGTAGTTGGGAGGATTCCTGGCTAATACTCCAATGAGCTTGTCAAATATGAGGAGTATGTATACTCTTATTCATAGCAACATTAGGAAGAAACCACTTTTATGCAAGCATGTATTTTTAGAGATTTTAAAATTAGTGAACTTTTATTTTACAACTATTGATTTTTACTTTGAATTACATAACCTTTTGTGAAGCAACTGACTAGATAAAAAGAGTAGTTTTATTAAGTGGTACTAAAGTGAATTTTAGGAAAAATTCATTCCTTATGGGAATGATATTCTTCTCATCATTTTATTACTTGACACGATACATATCTTCTATGGAATGTGATTTACACAATAAAATTGAGCAAATCATAGTTAAAAGATAAAGCACTATATGTAAAGTTCATATCATTAGCCCCTGTGTTGATTAAAGCATTGGGTTCAGATGGATTTCTTGTGTATAGTGATACTTTCTTAAAGGCCTTGGGATGTGTATTATAATAGAATGGAAAGGTAATGGCTTAAAACCGCAGGAGAAGAACTACCTGAATAATGATTTGGAACTAGTGGTTATTATATTTGCATCGAAGATCTAGAAGCATTTTTTTTTACAGTGTCAAATGTGAGATTTATACTATCCACCATAGCTTAAAGTATATTTTCATTTGGAAGGAGCTAAATCATGGCATTGAAGATGATTGGAGCTAATAAAGGATAATGATTTGGATACCATTTATCAACCAAGAAGAGTGGATGCGGTTGTTGATGCTTTAAGCAGTAAATCTATGTGAGTAGAAGCTATTTTGATCAATTTTGAGTAAGCATTGATTAAGGAAATGGAGAAGCTAGAATTAGAGGTGGTAAATTCATTAGAAGTGCCTGTTGAATTCATTTCGTTGATGATTAGTCCATCCCTCATTGCATGATAAAATCAACGGAACTCAGAAGGTAGATGAGAAATATGTGAAATTGATAGATCAGATTTAGTTGGGGATAAAATCTAAATTACAAGTAGATGAACAAGGTATGATCTTTCGTGGTAGTAGGTTGTGGGTTATAGATAGTGGTGATCTAAGAAAAGAGATTCTACATAAAGTGCATTATTCTTTATACACCATTCATTCACACAACAATAAGATTTATCAAGATCTAAGGTTGATAGTTGGTGTCCTAGGTTGAAGCAAGAAGTAATAGAGTTTAGTTCTAACTATAAATGAAAACTGGGCATAAAAAACCCAATGGATTATTGAATTTGTTTCCTATTCTTAAGTTGATGTTGGAGGAGATCACTATAAATATTTCCATGGGATTTTCCTAGTTTAGGCAAGGCCATGTTGTAGTGTGGGTGATTGTGGATAGATTGATGAAGTCTATTCATTTTCTACCAATGAGGCAAATGGATTCTATTGATAAAATAGCTCAGTTGTACATGAAGGAAATCGTTAGATTGCATACAATTCCTAAAGACATGTCTTTGATCGTGATGGTCAATTTATCTTGAAGTTGTAAAAAATTATTCAAGAAGGTATAATGTAGAATTTTAGTATAGCTTTCCACCCCCAAATAGATGGGCAGTCAAAAAAAATAATCCAAGTTTTAAAAGACCTATTAAGGTTATACGTTTTGGATTTTAGTGGAAGTGAAGAGGTTCAAATACCTCTGAATGAGTTAGCATGAAATAGTAACTTCTAAGAAAGTATTGGTTCGGCTCCCTTTGTGGCTTTGTATGGAAGAAGGTATTGAACTCTATTATTTTGGATTGAAGTATGACAAAGAAACTTGGTAGGTTTTGAGCTAGTGGATAGTGCAAAGGAAAAAATCATACTAATTAGAAAAAGGTTGGAAGCAGCCCCGAACAAGTAAAAAATATATTTTGATCCTAAGCACAAGTATGTGGAATTTTGTGTTCGCTATTTTGTATATCTGACGATCAGCCTAATAAAGGGAGTGACTAGAATTGGAAAGGTTATCAAATTAAGTCCTTGATACGAAAGGCCATTTGAAGTGATTGAAAGGATCAGGAAATTTTCTTATATATTGTTTCTAAAAGATCACATCTTAGATATTCATAAAGTTTTTCATATATTAGTGTTGAGGAAGTGAGTATTAGAAATAGATCAAAATGTTCCTAAAGCTAAAGTTGAAGTGCAACCAAATCTAACCTGCAACGAAGAACTTGAAAGTATTCTAACCTTTGATAAAAACAACTAAGGAATAAGCATATTCTAATGGTCAAGACCCATTGGAAGCACAGGTCAGAATAGGAAGCAACTTGGAAAAAATGAGATAAGGAAATTATCTTCATTTGTTATGAGGATACTATGTATTGGTAAGGTCAAGGATGTCATTTTCAATAAGGAGTGGAGGATGTAATATTTGTTGTCCAGAAGTTCAACTAATTGACATTATTTAAAATAAATGTTTTTTAAATTAAAATTACCCCAGAGTGTCTTATGAACCCTTAGGTAAGTCAAAAAGTTTACTAGAAAAGTAAATTTCAATTCATTAAATTTTATCTAATAGCATAGTGGTAGTTAGATGGGTAGTGTTGTGACATTGACCTCTCAAATGAAAGGGACAATTTTAATGAGCATTACAACACTGGGTGATGCCAATACGACACTAAGCCCTCAAATGATGAGATTTTGAAAAAATCTTGGAAGTTTTTTGGGAGCACAGCAGCATTGGGAAGGTGAGTGCCATGGTGCTGGTCAAAAATAATGACACACACACACACACAGATATATATATATATATATATATATATATATATATATATATATATATATATATATATATATATATATATATATATATATATATATATACACCCCCAACATTTTGCTGGAGAAGGAAGGATGAAAAGGGAGAGAAGAAGATGAGAGAGATAGGAAGAGAGTGGTTTTGGTGACTAAAAATTTGTTCGTTGGGCCTGTTTAAGACACTTTATAGTTCGAGGTAGACATCTAAACCCTATCTTTGATTAATTCTAGTGGTTTTATAAAAACTAATGTATAAAATTTGTTTTCCTTAGATTTTACAATGTTTTCATTGCATAAATTTTTATATATTATAGTATTCTTTATCCCATACATTATGACTACAAAAATTTAGATTTTCACTGGTTGGTCTTCCTATGCAAATTAATGAGTATATAAATTGATTGAAGCTTTTCTAGAAATTACATTAGTTATATAAATGTTTTAAAATATTTATATGAATATCCCTCGAAAGGTTGAATTTAACTACAAAAAGTTCCATGAGTATGATGTTATACAAGTAATCTGGCTTTCTATTTGAAGTTCATGCAATATCTAAGTATTGCATTGAATTTATAATTTACTTACTATTGCATTTGCATTTTCACTTTTCATAGCATGGCATTGGAGCTGTTATGATATGTGTACTCTCTAGTATGTTACAAATTCCCTATATATTATATTGTTGTCTCATATTCCTAGTGTGAATATGGGAGAGATTCTTGCCTCGTTTGTTTAAAGTAGGTATGGGAGGTTGTGTGGCTTTGTTATATTCCAATTTTGTTTCCATTTGCTTGATGTAGGTGTGGGAGTTAAAGGGAAGGCATAAGTGGAAGTGGAGTTGTAAGAAAGCATTGTGACAAGTGCATTATAATCATCTCATTTTGCATATTAATATTTCAATAAAATAAGTATAAGAAATATTCTGAATTGAATGCTAATAATTCCTGAAATTTTGGATAAACCATGATGAAATGTAAAAGTTAAGTGTAAGTGAACCTCTAATAGCAAGTGTTCTATGATGCATCCGAGCTCTCTGTGAAAGATGCTTCAAAGGTATAAGCAAGAAATTTGAAATCAAGTAAATAGTGAAACCCTAAAAAATATGCTTTGTTAAAGCCTAATTTATTATTTACAAGTCATTGTATTTATTTTAATTAATTAAGTACTATGTATTATTTTAAGTTTGATATTGACATCTGTGATGGGTTCTGGAGAAAGGCCTACTGAGCTAGTTATACTTATTCTATGATATTTTTTGATATTTCAGGGAAAGTTAAAGGCCTGGTAGAGTTGAAATGTATAGAGGCAAGATCTTCAAAATCTAAATGAGGTAGGTATTCTTTGGCAATCTAGTTTTAAATTCTTTTAATATATAGATGATTAAATGTTAACTGGATTACTGTATATGTATGTATTTTGATGAAATTAAAAATATTGAGCTATTTTTATTATTTGAATTTTAGTAACTCTTGTTGTTAAGTTAATGATTGAGTTAAATTGTAGGATTAGGTTTCAATCCTTTCATTTGATCCTAGGGCATCCTAGTGTTTGATTCCTTTAGTTGGATCAGGGGGATTTCAATGCTAGTTAAATGACATGAATGACAAGTGTCCTAAATTGACCAATTTCCATCGAACTAACTCCTGTTGGATCCGATGAATTTGTACGAGAAATATGGTGTACCAACCTGGAATGACTCCTCGATTCAATATGTTGAGATGAATCACATTCCTTGCTAGCAAGTACCTTTGATGGGTGATATGACTACTTTGGCCGACTTGTGTAACTATAACCTGGTAGATACATGTGGAACAGCTAGCTGAATATGTATGAGTACACAATAAATATACTCCATTTTTGCTCTACTTAATTCGTGATTATTTTCTGAAGGCTTGTGTAACCTTCAAGTTACTTGAGCTAGCTGAAGGCTGGACAACATAAATATTGTAGGAAAAAAAAAAAATGAATAGGTGGAATGCTCCTATTGAAATTTGTTTAGAAAGAATTTAAACATAATTAAATTTATTTTGAGAAAGTGCAATATAAACTTTGATTAATTAACGTTTTTTATATTTATAGCCATTTTAAGCAAAACATTCTCCAAGAAAAGCTTAAGTGAGGATAAGCTTAATAAGCCCTGGTAGGTTGATTAAGTTTAAAGGTCCAAATCGCTTGAACCCAACCCACAAGTACTAATCATGTGAAATTTCCTAAACAATGAATTATACAGATTAATTGATCCCTACTGACAATTAGTTATATAAACTTATTATATTAAAGAGAATATATTTCAATCTTTTCGAATAAATTAAATTAATCTAATTGTTAAAATTCCAGTGTTCTATCTTAACTTTTGTGAATTATTATCCGCACTGACTGATTTGGAGTTTATTGAAGAAAACAAAAAATTTAGGAAAAAAAAAATTATAAAAGGAAATGAATAGGTTTTGTGTGTGTGTAAATATAGTTGCCAGTTTCAAAAGAAAAGGTTAAAAAACTATTCATCTCAATTTTTATTGGGAGTTGAAAAAAAAAGGAAAAAAGAATATTAAAATTAATTTGAAATATGTACGCCGATTAGGAAAAAAATAGGAGAATTGAATTGTGAGAGAATTAACGTTTTTATTATTTCTAAAATAAGCATTATTTGAAGTTTTATTATATGAGTTTCTTTATGTTCTTTCATGTTGGCCAAAATTTTGAAAGTAGCGTGTTTGACGTCGAATTTAGTAGAAGAAGCGTGAATGGGACAAATTATTAAAAACAGTGAATTCGTCGAACTGTAACGCGCATTCAGTATGTGTGAGCCTGATTGGCGCATTCAAAGAATGCGCCGAACCTAATTGCGCATTCTTTGAATGCACCGAACGGTACGGCGCATTCAAATAATGCGCCTAACAATTCGGCATATTCTTTGAATGCGCCTAACCGAGTAGCGCATTTCGCATGTTAGCCCGGGATTCCCGCAATCATTTCGGAACTTGTGCCGCGGACGTTGTGCCGAGAGCAGACCAGATCTGCAAATGCCAGGGAAAAAAGCAAACCGTGAATGAATGAGGGGCTGGTTGAATGAATTGGATTCCTCTCTTTGCAGATTATATAAACCCCCCTCCCGGTGCTACTTCCTTCGCAAACTTAAGCTTACAGAATTTAGTGGAGCAATTCAGGAAGCAAGGTTAGTGTATGTTTATTATTATTATTATTTTCAGTTAGAAATTTGAAATATATATATGATAATTGTTAAGTTCTGCCGAAATATTAATTTGTTGGTTAAGTTGTTTATAAATTTTGTTATTTTTATTATGAGACGCATTAATTTTTTTTAAAAGTTCTTTAGATTATATGTTGAGATTTGATTTTTAAAAGTGTCTAATTTTTTCTTTTCAGTTATAGATTAAAAATTTGTAGATGATAATTGTTATGATCTGGCTAAATATTCGTTAGTTAACTTGTTTATATATTTTGTTATTCTTATTATGAGAAGCATTATTTGTTTTTAAATTTTTTTTTTAAAGTTATATGCTGAGATTTTGATTTTTTTATGTTCATATTCTTATCAAATTTATTAGCTTGATTTACGGTTAAGGAATGTATTTTTTGTGAATAATATGCTTGCGAAATTTATTAGCTTGAGTTAAGGTTAACTCTCATTCTTACAAAATTCATGCAATTTTCAACAAATGTAGTCCGCTTGAAAAAAAGTCGAATTCTGCCGGCAGAGATCGCCGGCGAAATATATTTGCGGGCGGCGAGTGATTTGGCTTTGGAAGCCAAACGGTATTTTACTTTGTTTGTTTATGATTAATGGGTTTGGAGAATATTTTATTGGAGGATTTGATGTTAGTAAGAAATTTTCGGTGGGAGAAATGGTAAGAACTTTATAATTACTGTTTTGTTTAAAAGAACAGGAATTCTAAAAAAAAATTAATCAGAATGATTTCAAAAAACTTCAAATAATTTTGAGATTAATATAACATTTTTTATGTCTCAAAATAGATTCAACAGCTTTAAAATTAATTCTTCTGAAATTTAAATTATAATATTTAAATTAAATTCTTTTGATAGCGCATGATTATAATTTAAGATGGATTTAATCATTAATTATTTATACATAACACTCATATATTTATTAAAAAATATATTTATTAAATATATTTAGTATAAATAAATATAGAAGCTTTAGAAAAGAAGAATAAAATCGCTAAACATATAAATTTAGAAATAGTTTTTCTTAAGTAAACAAAGGCTTGCCGAAGACAGCAAGCAAATCTCTGACTTAGGAGCTAAGCTTAAAGCCAAATTTCATTAGAGATGATTATAGAATTATTATGGTATTTTTAAATTCTATAACATAACCAAAGTATTTATATAATTTCTCTTATCTTGATAGTATGTCACGATTGATGCTATATTTTGATGGAGAGTTACGTATCTTCGGCGAGTTCACACAAACATATATTGGCGGAAGAAATAGACCGCTCCTAATCGATGGCAATATTTCGCTTGAAATGTTAAAACTTAGAATTATGCGTGCGGTAAGGATAAATTCAACATCAAACACTATTAACCTCACGTGTCGTCTTCGTGACAATGGTGGATTTTGTGCGACCAATGTCATCGATGATGAAGTATGTGAGTACATGTTGATGGAGGCTAGAACACATGCTGTCGTCGTATATGTGGAGGTTGAGCAAATTACTCAAACCGATATTGCAGGCCCATCAACTCAAGCTTACATGTGAGCTTTGACCCTTTAGTTTATTCATTCTTTCAATGAACCTGACCATCAGTCTCATTTAATTCTTATGTCATAGGCCCACTACAACATCTGATGCCTTTATGGCTAGTGCAAGGGTCTGTCGGAGAAATGTTGAAAATCAATTTCATGGCCGTCTTAGTTTATGTGAGCGACCCAGTTACTTACAGCAACAGTTTCCATCACGGCCTAGTGTTAGTGAATGTCCAACTTGGGAGAGCGAATTATACTCAGTTACAAGATATCTATCCCTATGGGCCATATTCACAATATAATTCGCAAAATGAGTATTACATAGAGGAAAATTCTCATGGTGTAAGAGATGAAGTTGAAGGCTACAAAACGATGAATGACGATAGTACTAATTCATCACATGATGGTAGCCCAGGATTGGACACCCAGATTCCTATAGGAGCATTTAACAGCACGGAGGGGCATTTATCGTTGTAAAAAAATATCAAAAAAATTTACCCCAAAACTTTAGAAATAGCTTAAAACTAATTATAGAAGCTCTTTTGAGCTCTAAAATTGTCAAAATTGAGTTCGATATGTCAAAAAATGTTTCCAAGGAACTCAAAAAAAATCCAAATCAAATCATTCGAGCCAAAAATAAAATTTCTTCTTTTTTCATTTTATTATTATTATTTTATTTTATCCACGCCTCTCATGGAGGGGCTGCTATAGTGCCGCCTCACTTGAGGCGGCAGAACAAAGGAAAAAACAAAAATTAAGGGAAAGGCCATAACCCACCGGTGTAGTTGGGGGAGGGAAGGGGAGGTAACAGTGGGAGAGACTGCTAGGGTTTTTGGGAGCTTATTGCAGGTCCTTGTCTAGCTTCGAGATTCATTTTTAGCTTTCGGTCTATTTGTGTTTAGATGCTTTTGAGTCCAACATAAATAATGGTGTCCATTACCATTGAATTTGCTAATATTTTTTTGCTTGTTGGATCCTAATTGCATGAAAAAAAAGTGTGGTTCTTAAATAGTTTAATATCATTTAAAAATAAAAAAATTTAATAAATATCTATAATATTTTTATATATTTAGCTTTTTGTTTGGAGTCATATATAAAAAATAAGCTTAGTTTTAAGGGGAAAGTTTCCAAAAAAAGTTCCATATAAAAATAGCTCAAAGTTTCAACAAAAATGAAAGATACTCCAGCTACCTAAAGACCATATCAGCTGATTCCACAATCATCATAAAATGACGAATGGCAAAAAGGTGAATGATGCTGTAGCATTTGAACTAATTAAAATGACAAAACTTACAAATTGATATATAATTAAATAGAATAGAATATAATATATTTTTGTTTTAGAATTGTAAGATATGATTATTTAAACAAAGTTTACATCAATTTAACTTTCTATATACATTTCTTTGAAAACCATAGAAAAGAAAAGAAAAGGTAGAAATTATTAATTAATGAGTGTTTCAAATTTCACAAAAACATTTCAAACGCTTACTGAATTAATCAAACTAACGTTAAGTAGTTAAAATATATAGCTGGCGAAACTGAAATGAAATATATAATACCCACTAAAGAAGTTGCAGGTCTGATTTACTTTTATTTAGCATGGCCATAACGATGCACAATTAGGTGCTTGAATTTATTAGCAGGAAGCTCTCCCGACGATTCATTTTGTATGCAGGCTTCTAGTATCCTTGTCATTTTTGGCATTTGAGATAGTGTAGTTATCATTAATAGACAATCGATGACCTGCTTGGTCATTCTCCTTATAGGATAAGAGACTGAGGATCCATGAAGAAAAGCTCTATCCTTGGTCACAATAGCTGGCATTAATTGTTAGCTATTGGCATTGGTGTTGACGTGTGCGCCATACTTGCTAGTGATGATGGACGATGTAGTTGTTGATGATGATGGATGTTAGCCTTATTGATGATGACAGAGATGTTGGCGTCAACAACAATTATAATTCTTATTGGAGGTAAATGGTATATCAACATTATTATTGATCGTGTGAGTCAATAGTATTTGAGACAATAAGTATTGGCATTGGTGTTGAAGATGGTTGTCAATCTTGTCAATCTTGTTAGCATTTGACAAATGCATGCACATGTTAGTGTCAATTATATGCATCAAGATTTTTTTTTGTAAAGGTTGGCATCGCTAGTGTCAATGGTAGGCATCAACCATATTACCAATAACCAACATCAACATTGTTTGTGATGATAGGCTTAGGCATTGTTATTGATTATGCATGCTAGCCTTATCAACATTTGTGGGCATATTATCCTTAGCTTGCATCAATGTTGGTGTACGTTCAAGGTGAATAAAAGTGTTAATGTTTTTGGAGGACACCAGTGTTAGTGTCGATAGTGGCTTGAGTACTTTGTTGGTGATAGTTTACATTATCATCTACTATAATAGAAGTGATGCGTATTAAAGTTAGTGTCAAAAGAGGTTGTATGATCCCTATTAGGAATTTTGCAAGCTGTTTTAAAGTTTTTTAAAATGAGAATTTTTCCTGAAACCAAAATATATCCACTAAAATTTCAAAATCATATTATTTTCCAACTGGAATTTCTTTTGTCTGTATGTCTTGAACTTGGTTTCACTATCCCACAGTTTATATTGTGAACAAAATTTAGTCTTAATCTAGGTAGGATTAAGTCTTTTTAGGCACCATCCTAATGCAACACGTGTAAATAAATGTAAGTCATGATTATGCCTCATATGCCCCTTTCCTAGTAAAACTTAATAGGATTTAATCTAGCCCTACTTTGACCACTATAGATGTAAAATCCTCTTTAGTTAGGTAACACTACTCTATAATAATTGACTCAATAGGACTTATAAATATAGAACAATATTAAGTCTTTTAGGAAGGTCCCTTTCTTAGTATAGTCATTAAAAATACTTAGGAATTAGTTTAGCTTTACTTGACACCTATAGTTCAAAAATTATGTTTGTTTTATTTACTCACTTATACCATAATTGATTCAGTAGATCAACACACGGACAAGTAAATGCATATTGGTTGAAGTTCCCGAAACCCTTCCTAGATTAGTTATTTAAAACCCATACGTCAAGTTTAGCCCATCTCAAAAATCCATAGCCTAACTTATTCTCTTAAAGAAAACCAGGCCTTCTGGCACTTTCCTGTAGACTTAAGTACAACAAAGATTCAAATTAAGCCTCCTAGGCCCACTTTCTAGTGTCATCACCCTTTGATCTAGCCTAAATAGTTTTGAAAATTATAAGTCTAGTTTCCTTCGAATTTATTAATTCAATAATTTCATAGTTGATTCAATATGTCAAGTTCTAGCTAGTAAACTTATATTAAGATAAAGTCCTATAATCCCCCCTTTTAGTTTAGTAGTTAAAATTTGTTAAGGATGGTAAACCCTTATGATCTAATAGAACCTTTCTTACACATTTAGAAATAAAAGAAATCCTTAAGATTTATATATTTTTTACAATGCCGCTATTGATTTAATATAATCTATTTACCTCTAGCTTTAGAGTGAAATTCAATCGCTTGTTGGTTTCATTGGACCATAGAGTATTCAGCGGGCCAACATTGGACTAATAAACCTAAGATAGGATTTAAATCCTTCATATGCCTTAGCCTTAGCCTTTCTTAAACCAAGATTAGCCTATCATTAGGTAACTATATGTATATCCTCTTTACTTTAGATTTTGCAGGCTTATAAATTCGTAAGTTCTGTTGAGCTTTTATTAATTTTAAAATCAAATCAAACATTAAATTCTTACAATAATCTAAGACAAAATATTTTTCCCACTTTTCAAGTGTTCTCAATTAAACTTTTGTTCAATTCTTTTGAATGTTGTTGATTGGTTTGATGAAGGCCAATATGTGCAGTGTACTTTATGAGTTCATCACACCTATTATCAGTCCATTGGTGTAATAATCCTGGAGATCCTTATGTTTTGATTATTATAAATATTATTGGATGATTATTTAATTTTTTTATATATATTACATATTTCTTATGTGTCACTAACCATTTTAGGTATAACATACATCAAGCAGAATTGAAGAATCAAGACTAAAGATAGTAAAGTGTCAGTGTCTAAATCTAATTATATTTGATAGAGTCTATACTTTTTATTTTATTGAGTCATTTTATTTATTAGGTGTATATTGGCCAAGCAACCTATAGCACACCCTCATAAGGGGCGAAAAAAGTTTAATAGTGGAATTTTTTCTATTAATTGAATTGTACGATCTTTATCTAACTATATAATATGTTCAAATAGACATTAATTTAAATATTTAATTAAATCAAATTAATTAACATTAATATATAAAAAATCATACTATATGACCACAGAATTGCATAGGACGATCAACTATTTTGCTAAAACCCCACTGTTGATTCATTATTTGCAAAATTAGGCAAATTTGAAATTTGAACTAATCATAATATACAAACATTAATTAAAATTTCCTAAATTAATCATAAGGATTAATGAATTTAATCAGAATCAGAATTTCATTAATGATCAAATTGTATAATTACCATCGTATAACAAAATCAACAAAGAGCTCGCTGGATGATGTATGATCAGATATAATTAATTGTATAGGATGATCAGAGATGGGAATTGAAATAATTTTAAAGTATGATCTTAGTATTGTATTGTATGATTTGAGCTATTAATTTAAAATTTTAGATTTTAATTTAAATAGACAACTTTAATTTTTCATACATGATTAGAGGGTCAACAGTTGAACAATCAAAGATGTTTTTTTCTAAGAGAGAGCTTTAGAGAATGTCCATATCATGAGGGAGAGAGAGAGAAGTTGAGGTTGAGGGAGAGTTTCCTTAATGGAGTTAAGGGGTGTGAGGGAATTCACAAAGTTATTTTGGTTAGCGTGCACCTTGGGTCTACTTGTTGCATTGGTGCAACTCTTAGAAAATAGTTATTGGAAGAAAAGTATTTAGGTAAAAGACTTACTAGTTAAGAAGGCTAGGGAGTAGCATTTTTATCAAGCCGAGTAGCAGAAGGAGGGACGACATCTTTGCCATAGCAAAGGGCTAAAGGAGGGAGTGACATCTCCACCACAGAGAGGAGCTAAAGAAGGGATAAAAATTTGTATTGGAGTAAGGAGCTAAAGGAGGGATGATATTTCCAGAGGCTTAGAGGTAGATGGAGAAAGGTTTTTGGAGTGTGTAAAGGTCATTCTCGACCTGGTATGAGAGAAGGGCTTCTCCTCCTAGCTATGTGCTAAAGCAACATCACTAAGTGCAAAACCAAAATAGGAGGACTTTTACGGAGTGGGCATGGGTTGATTTCGACCAAAGCACTATAAATCTAGTTTGTGTATTATTTACTTTCATGTTTTTTTTTTGTATTTCTGTTTACTTTGGCTTATCTTTGGGAATATTTTTTGGTGATAAATCACTGGTTAAAGTTTTCTTTTAAATTAAAAAATATATATTTATTTTCTAAGAGTAAAAAAATTAATAAATCTGATTTTCTTTTAGTATTGGCTAGAGTATTTTATTCTCTTAAATGTTTTCACATATCTCATTTTGATCTTAAGCAAAAGTGTTTTTTATCAAACAGTTTCACCCCCTCCTCCCTTCTTGGTCTGCCGAAAGAACTTTCAAGCGGGGTCTTCACTTTTCTTGGTTTACACATCTTGAGTAGAACTACATGGAGCACTTTGGATATTAAAACACCTCAGAAGGGTAATCTTTTACCCAACCACCACTTTTAGATAATATCCCTTTTAGTTTTAGGAAGGTTCGTATGTCCACCTTTTTACAATCTATTGATTTTTGTATGTGGATATGATACAAATTGATTATTATATATCTTTTAGAACTGCTAATGGTGTTAAGTAGAAATACCTTTCTTTAATGAAGCATAGATGATTGTGATCTTGCATAATTTAATGCAAAACATCTAAACTACTTTTCTATGCTTTGAAATTTGAAGATTATAAATGGGTTTCTCCTTGTACTCATGGGAAGGAAATTAGAGATAGACTTTACATAACTTATGAAGGCACTAGTGAATTAAAATAATCTTACATGAATCTACTTTTACATGAATATGGATTATTTCACAAGCAACTAGTTAGTCTTTTTCTCCATGTATACTAGATTTACAAAAATTATTACATCATTACATGCTTTGCGTAGTGATACTCCTAACTCTGAAAAGTTAACAAAATATTACATTATGTATTTGAATCTTGAGATGCCAAGGTTACTGTAATTTTTAAATTTGAGGATTTTAATTTTTTTGTATTAATAATTTGCTTAAATTTTTGATTGCCTAAGAGAAAAAGTTTTATAAAAAAAATGCAGAAATAGCTAAACAGAAATAAGAGAAGACAACATCTCTCAAAGCTAACAATATGGATAGTAGTAAATTAAGTTCAAATGGAAATGAAGATACATCACTGATGACTAGATAATTCAAAAGATACCTGAAACGCTAGCATAAGCACCATAATGACAAACAAGGAGGTATGAATATTGAGTCAAATAAATTTTCTACTAACATCTCTAACCCTTCGGAGCGCTTGGGGGGTTCCTCTCCTATTATTCATTCGATGGAGGATTTCAATAACATGATTATGGAATGCAACCTTATTGACATTTGGTTTTCAGGTAATAAATTTACTTGGAATCGTGGTCAATTATGGCAAAGGCTTGATCGTATTTTATTTAATGATAATTGGCTTAACACTTTTAGTTCCATTTCCGTTGAACAACTTAGTCGTACCCTTTCTGACCATTCTCCTTTACTTTTAACTCTTAATATTAAACATGATGTTTCTTCTTCCCAATTTCATTTTCAAAATATGTGGTTACAGCATGATTCGTTTATGAGTTTTGTTCAGGGTAACTAGGAAGCCCAATTACATCTGGATAATTCTATCATTGGTATGAGAAGATTTTGGCTCAAATTGAAAAGGCTTAAGCAGCTTTTAAATTGGTGGAATCATAATATTTTCAAAATATATTTGCTAATATTCTTAGGGCTGAAAAAGAGGTTAACGATGCTAAATTAAATTGTCAAACCTCTCCTTCTAATGCTAATTTTGTTTCTCTTAGAGAGGATAAAGAGTGCCTTTTTAGATTACATGCTCAAGAAGAAACTTTTTGGAAACAAAAAGCTGCTGCTAAACATTTGGTGGAAGGTGATCACAATACAAAATATTTTCATGCTTTGGTTAAAAGGAAAAGGGCTAATAATTTTATTTATAAAATTAAACGTGAGGATGGCTCCTTTACTGAGAATTGTGATGAAATTGCTTTGTGGGCTGTTAGTCACTTTCAAGATCATCTTAACAAGGATTTTTCCCCTGGTAATATTGCTTATCCTAATATCATTCCGAACCTCATTTCTCAAGAGGATAATCTTATGCTCACAATACCTCCTTCTTTAGATTATCTCAAGGACATTATTTTTAACATGAATGGTGACTCGGTTACCGGTCCTGATGGTTTCACTTCCAAGTTTTTTCAAAAAACTTGGGGTATTATTAAGGATGTTCTTCATGGGGCTATTTTAGATTTCTTTGCGGGTAATACTTTGCCTAAATTTTTTTTTGCTACTTCTATTGTTCTTATCCCTAAGACTATTGAATCTAACTCTTGGAATGACTATAGACCCATAAGTCTTTGCACTTTTTTTAGTAAACTTATTTCTAAAATTTTCATGAGTCGTTTATCCACTCTTCTCCCTAAGATTATTTCTCCTTTTCAAATGGGCTTTGTCAAAGGTCGTAATATCTTTGATAATATTCTGTTGGCTCAGGAGTTTTCCTATGATTTGGATCACAAGGTCAGGGGTGGTAATATTATTTTCAAGCTTGACATCTCTAAAGCTTATGATAACATTAGTTGGCAATTTATTTATAACATCTTGTAGCTTTTTGGTTTTAACTTGTTTTTCATTAACCTTATTAAAAGTTGTATTGAAGGATCCTTTTTTCTGTTATTATTAATGGTAAGTCCTATGGTTTCTTTAAGTCTTCTCATGGGTTACGGCAGGGAGACCCTATGTCTCTGGCTCTTTTTATTATTGCGGTGGATTACCTATCTAGAAGCCTTGCCAAGCTTTTTGAGAATCACCCTTCTTTCTACTTCAGGTCTAAGGGGGGGTTTTCCTATTTCCCATTTATGTTTTGCAGATGATTTTATAATATTCACGAATGCTTCTTATAATAACATTAATAAGCTTTTGGAGTTCTTTCACAATTTTCATATGATTAGTGGCCTTTTTTTGAATAATCAGAAAAGTTGATTCATTGTCTCTAACAAGTTTCCTAATGCTCGTATGACTACTATTAAAAATCTGACTGGTTTTGTGCATGGCCACTTACCTCTCAAATACCTTGGTATTCCTCTTTTTAAAGGTAGAAAAAAGCTTTTTAGTCTGATGACTTGATTACTGCTGTGCAGAGTAAGCTTTTATCTTGGGATTCCAATTTCTTAAGTTTTGGAGGGAGGCTTACCCTTATTAAAAGTGTGCTTTGCTCTCTTCCGGTTTACTCCTTTCAAACTCTCCTTCCCACTAAGTTGGTGTGTAATAGAATTGATAAGATTCTTAATAATTTTTTTTGAAAAGGCGCTAATGGTAACTCTAAAATTGTTTGGGCTTCCTGGGATAAATGTTGTGGGGCGCTGAAGGAGGGGGGTCTGGGTTGTAAATGTATGTCAGATTTGGCTTTGGCTTTTTCCTACAAATTATGGTTCACTTTTCGGGCTAAGCAGTCTTTACAGGCCAATTTATGGTTTCCAAGTACTGTGGGGTCAAGCATCCTTCCACTTGTTCCTTTAAGGTGGGGGATTCTTTAGTTTGGAAGAGATTGTGCAAGGTCAAGTGGGAGGTGGAGCCCCATATTTCTTGGGGTCTTGGTGATGGCAATATTTCCTTTTGGCAGGATCAATGGTTAGGTAATCACTCCATTGATGCCCTTCTCAACTCTGCTTCTATTTCTATAGTTAAGGTTAATTTCTTCTTTTTTGAGACTGGTTGGGATTATGATAAGCTTGCTAATGAGGTTCCTGACTTTATTTTTGAAAATATTATCAATATTCCTTTAAAGTTAGGTTCTAAGGATATTTTATTATGTACCTTGGCTAAAGATGGGAGTTTCAGATTAAAAGATGCTTGGAATGCTTTTAGATCTAAAAATGCTATTACTATTGTTTATTCTATGATATGGCATAAAAGCATCCCTCTTACTGTTGCCACTTTTATTTGGAGACTATTGCATAAATTTATTCCTACGGAGAATAATTTGATCAAAAGAGGTTTTGTGCTTCCTTTTAAATGTCAGTGTTGTTACCACATGGAGAGTATGCATCATGTTTTTGTTTCGAGTCCTATTGCTATTAAAACTTGGTGCCATTTTGACGATATTTTTAAACTCAATGTTTTTAATGTTCATTTATCTATTAATGCTCTTCTTAATGGGTGGTTTGTTAAGTCTAAAGGCCATATTAGAAATGTTACCCCTTCTCTTATTTTGTGGTTCCTTTGGATTGAGAGGAATAATTCTCTCTTTAATGGCATTAAAATGGATGCCCAAAGGATTATTAAGAATGTTAAAGATAAGTTGCTTGGTTTGTTTTCTGTTAATTTGCTTTCCTCTAAAAACTTCAATAACTACCAGAATGTGGCTATGGATCTGGATATCATATTTCAATCTCCTTTGGTTACTTCTAACCTTCATTTTGTCTCCTGGTCTAAACCGGCTTTGGGTAGTTTTAAGCTTAATGTTGGGGTGGCTTTTGTGTTGAATACTATGGGTTGTGGGGGCCTCATCAGGGATGACCTTGGCAATTTTCATCTTACTTTTGCGGGTCCTCAGGTTGTTGGTAATCAACATGGGGCTTTTCTTAAAGCTCTGCTCTATGGTTTGCAAACTTGCCGTACTCTTGGTATTTCCAATACTGTTATTGAGGCTGTGTCTTTTCATAACATGCAGGACCTTCTGTATGGTGGTGTTTCTGTGTGTAATCCTAACATTTTTTATCTGGTTAGGGGTATTAATCAGCTGTTGGTCGGTATCCAGGTTACATTTTCCATTGTTCTTAAGGAAGGAAATGCCTGTGCCAATTGGTTGGCCCATTTTGGTTCTAGGATTGATTGTTTCACTAATTTTTTGGAAACTAATGCGCCTAATTCGTTAAAAGGTCTTTGAAGAATGGATAATTTTTTACCATATGTTAGGATTTAACTGGTTTTGTTTGTTTGGCTTTCTTGAGGTCTGGGAGGTTTTGGCGCTTTCCTTGTCTATTATGGTTTTTTGTTTTCAGACCTGTTGTATTTACTGTGTGCTCTTTATTATCATTGTTGGGTGGTCTGGGTGGTCTTACTATTCTGGTCTTGGCATTCCTTTTGAGGATGTTTTTGGCTTACTGGTGATTGTGTTATTTCTGCTAGATTCCTGGGTGTTGGCTTGCTGGTTGCTTGTTGTTCTGCTGGCAACCTGGGGGTTGGCCAGCAGGTTATCTGGGACATCTGGGTTTTTTTCTATGAAGGCCTTGGCATTTTGCTCCTTTCCTATTTGTTTAGTTGATTGGGAGTCTTGTCGGGTTGCTCTGGTTTTTGCGGACTGTTTCTTTCTTCTTAATGGTAGTTGGGTCATTAGACTGGTGGTGGTTGTTTTGATTACTTTGCTGCGTGGCGGGGTTGTTTTTACTCAGTGTACTATTTTTGTTGTTCCTTGGTTTATTTTTGTTCAGGGTGTTGGGGCGACCTGGCTGGCTTGTGGTTTGGGTAGCTGGGTGTTATCTTGTTGGTTTTTTGGGACGTCCGGGTTATCTGTGAAGGGCTGGGCTATTAGTTTTGAGGTTGTTGGTTTGGTTACTATGCTAGCCGCCTGGGTCTTACTGGTCTTGGGGATTATTTCTGTTGATTTTGGCTGATATTATCTCAGGGGTTTTGTATCTTCTCCTATGCCTTTTTTTTCTATTATACATATTATGGTATTTATCTCCTTTTGCAGATCATTTATTTTATAGGTATTGAGCTCGGGCCTTCGGTTGTTTTGGCACTGGTTGCTATTTTTTGGAGCTCTATTTATTTTTGGGTGCTCGTTCTTGTGCACCGTATATTGTACCTAGGTTATCTTGTACTTCTATTTAGTAGAGGCCTCGAGCTCTTAGGTTTTTGCTTTTAATTTTTTGTTGTAGCTCTTTAGAGCATTAGCGAGCTTGGGGCGTCTTTTAAGGACCTTGCAGTTTCCCCTTTAATTAACACGTAGGCCCCCACCGAGGGGTTTCCCTAAAAAAAAAATTCTACTAACATTATTTGCTATGAATGTAAAAAAGCTAAAACATGTTTTATCTGACTGCGAAACATCTAGAGCCACCTAACTAAAGAACATGGTGATGAGAATAAAACTAAAAAGAAGGGATTTTTTTTTAAAAGGCCTTTTGGGCTAATTCTGATTCATACTCATTAGAGATAAAAGCTGAATAGAGGGAACCAATTTATGTCTTATGGCAAAAAATAGCTCCGGTGACTCCAACAATAATGATGTATGTGATCTATCTTATGATGAATTACTTTATTGTCATAAAAATTGCATGATACTTAAATAAAATAAAATAAAAAAACAACATTCATACCTCAAAAGAGAGCATTTGACATTGCAAGAAGAGCATACCATTCTGATTAATAATTATATATACTAAAAATGTGATTTCGTTACATTAGAAAAAAAGCATGAATCCTTAAATAAAAAGTATACTATTTTAGAAGAGAAAAATGAATTCTTAAAGAACGAGCATCTTAAATTAGAGGAAACATTTAAATAATTAAAATATTTTGCTTTAAAAATAGATAGTAGTGAGTATGAGGCATTAGTAAAATTAGGCATTCATAATAGTGTAAATTAACTCCTATGAAAAAAAATCACAATACTTAGAGAAAATGCCACAAGGCCTACACACATTGTCAAGCCCCACATTAGAACACAATATGCACCAATATCCAACAAAAAGAGACATCTTTCTTCATACATATTAGTGCATCCATTTTAAGGGATTAAGTGTAATTCTTTTGGTATATTGGGGCATATTACAAGCATTTATACTCACAAAATCCACCATAGATCACATAGCATACCTTCATTGCAATATAAGTAGGGACCCAAACCCACTTGGGTAATAAAAATTGAATTGTGAATAATTTGGTTGGTGTGCTCTCAGAAGAGGTCAAGTATGAGCATGCGGTACCTGGACAATAGATACTCAAGACACATGATGCGAGATATCAAATAATTCATCATGTTGGAAGCCAGAAGTTAAGTTAATGTAACACTTGAAGACAACACTACCAGAAACATAGTGGGTGTAGGTACTATATGTGAAACTGACAAATTTCTAATTACAAAAACTTTTCTCATAGATAGTTTAGAACATTATCTTTTAAGAATCATTTAGCTTTGTAATAAAGCATTCAATATAAAATTTATTTATATGAAATACATTTTATTACTAAATGAAAAAATTATTTTAGAAGGACTAAGAATTAACAATATTAACATGATTGATTTAAACTATGTTGATAAGTTAAGTGATGTTGTTGCTTAAAGTCAAGTTTTGATGAATCATGATTGTAGCATGAAAGACTATGCCATGCAAGCATGAGGACTCTTAGAAAAATCTCCTAGTTAGAGTTTTGCCAGCAACATTCCTAAGCTAAAATTTTTAAAGGAGCACCTTTGTGATGTATATTAATTAGGGAAGTAAACCATATCCTCATTCCCTTCAATTAAGGATATAGTAACCACTAGACCTTTAGAATTACTTCATATGAGTTTATTTGGACCTATTAGTACAGTGAGTCTTGGAGGGAAGACATTTAGATTTTAAATTGTCAATGATTACTCTAGAAAAACTTGGGTTAAATTCTTTGCACCTAACAACAATTCATTTGATGAATTTAGAATATTCTCAATTTGGATTTAGAGAAAACATGTTTAATGTTTTACAATCCTTAACGATCATAGAGGGGAGTTTGAGATTGAGAAATTTGAATTATTCTATCAAGAATCTTGGATAAAAAATAACTTTTCATCCCCTAGAATCTCATAATAGAATGATATAGATGAAAGGAAAAATTGGACATTAGTAGAGGCTGCTAGGGCAATGCTTAGTAAGTATAGTCTACCAAAGTACTTCTGAAAAGACGTAGTGAATAATGCTTATTGTATTAAAAAAAGGGTAAACATAAGATCAAAGTTGAATAAGACACCTTCTAAATTGCTAAAGGGTAGAACATCTAATTTATCTCATCTATATATGTTTAGATTTAAGTGCTTTATTTTAAATAATGGAAAATCTCATTTAGGGAAATTTGATGTAAAGGCATATGAAGTATTATTTTTAGGATATTCCTTTATAAGAAAGGCTTATAGGATATTTAATAAAACAACTTTAGTTATTAAGAAATCCATCCATGTCACTTTTGATGAATTTGATATGGTTTCTGAAGATAGGGGGATTGATGATGAAAAATAAGATATAACCTATAGAGATAAAAATATCAAATTTAATGGTAGATCAGAAGTTCATGATCCATTGCCTAGAGATTGGAGATACACATCTAGTCACCCTAGAGAACTTATCTTGGATGCACATCTATAGGTGTTAGGACTAGGCATGGTCTTAGAAAGGAAGTTAGCCATATAACTTTCATCTCTATTATAGAGCATACTACTATAAAATAAGTATTAGAAGATGAATTTTAGATTATTGCGATGAAAGAAGAGTTAAATCAATTTATTAGAAATGATTTGTAAAAATTAGTAACTAGAACAACTAATCAAATTGTTATTGAATGAAATATATTAAAAAAAAAAATTTAAAGGACACTAGATCAATTGTTAAGAATAAAATAAGATTGGATCCTAAGGGGTATAACCAAATAGTAGGATAGAGTTTGAGGAGACTTTTTCCCTAGCAGCACCATTAGAAGCTATTAGTTTACTGTTTACATTTTTATGCTTTAAGGTATTAAAATAACATAAGATGTACATAAAAAGTTTTTCTTTTATAATGGTGTTATTAAAGATGATGTCTATGTATTTTATTTTCAAATTATCCTCTATAAACTTAAGAATATGTCTGTAAACTTATCTTGGAGCCCTAAGGTTTTGAGCATTCTGCATTTCCAAATTATGTCTATAAACTTAAGAAAGGATTATATAAGTTTAAGTAAGCACTAGGGCATGGTATGATAGACTTAGCAATCTCCTATTAGAAAAATCCTTTATCAAGTAGACCAAGGAAATTACCCTATTTATTAAGAAAATTGGAGGTGTTATATTGATTATTTAGATATATTTGGATGGTATTCTTTTTGGATCTACTAATGATAATTTATGCAAAGAATTTTCTACAAGTGTGAGTAGTGCATTCAAAATGAGTATGATAGACAATTTTTAGTTTCCTTGTTGAGCAGAAAGCAAAATTTTGTAGCTCGTCCATAATAGAAGTTGAATATATAGGTGTAGGAATTTGTATTAACTAAGTACTTTAGTTGAAGTAACAACTTCTTGATTTTGGGCTACCTGTAGAAATCATCGCTATCTTATGTGATAGTATGAGTGCAATCTGTATCATTAAAAATATTATTTAGCACTCTTTCACAAAGTATATTGATATTTGATATCACTTCAATAGAGATTACTTGGCCAAGGGAGATGTAGAATTAAAACAACTGGACATTGAAAACCATTTAGCATACATCTTTGTCAGACCCCTAAATTATGATATGTTTAACACACTTTAGGCTAGATTGGTGTTATTGATATAAGTGCTTAATAATTTGAGGTCATTGGATGCTATGATTGCTCATAATGTTTTATATTTTTATGTGTTTATATTTATGTCATTTTTTGTTTTCATTTTTTATTTATTCCATTTGTCATTTTCATTATGTTTTTATAATTTGTACAAAATTTTGTGTGTACCTATACTTATGATATTGTCCCTGAAAATCATACACAATACTAAAACTCTCAGCACATTATACTATACAATCACCATCATGTTGTATCATACATGTTGATCAGTACACATCAACCATTTATCAAAAGCCAATGGCCCAGATTAACTTAATAACTAATGTTTGTACTATACAAACACCTCTTTGTACTGTACAAATAACAAGGAAAAAACTACTGTGATGAACTTAAATTTGGTCGATACAATCCTTAATTATATATCGTACTGTATGAACCTTTGTTCATACTGGATGATCCATTCTATAAATGATTATACAATTGATCACTTAAGATGAATGAAAAGACAAAAATCATATTGTATGATCCTTAATCATACTGAATGATTTGACCAAGTCTTTATATTAATTGGATAGGATGATTATTTTTCTTATAAGTGTATTGTATGATCTTGATCGTACTATAAATAGAAGGAAACAACTCAATACTAAGCACACAAAATCATATTTTACACTTCTCCTCAAATTCTCTTATCCCTAGCAATCATGAAGGTCAACAAGCGAACTAAACTTTCCAAAGGGAATTCCTCTCAATTCTATATAGACTATTGATTCCAATCTGAGGAAAATGTTACAACATATCAATGCTAAAGGGTTGTAATAATCACAGAGTCTAAGGTCATTAATCATGATAATTTGAATTATCATGTATTAGACCTATTCGTAGAAACTATTCTTTAATTTCTCCCTACACTTGCATAGCTTCTTTTTATGTTTTTGGCAAGCCAATGGATTATCATCGAATGCACTTCATTACTGTTTTACATTTGTAAGCACCCAATAGAGATCATCTACGGGACTTTTAATGAACTTTTGAACATATCTGCTACTAGCACTAAACCCCATGATATACCCTCCATTAATGACTATAATTGGACTAAGTTAAACCTTATACTTAGGAATGCTTGCCTTCAGTTAGCAAATTAGTCCTAAATGGATGTATCCTTCAACACATACTTGAAATATTATTATACCTAAATCTAGCACTAGGATCAATATTACCCCACTATTATCCCTTGTCACCTACATTATCATGACCAAAACTAAATTTAACACAGTCAACATGATTTTTTGGACATAGAAAACATAACTATAATTAGGAACCCTATAGTACATCATAGGAAAAACCTAACAGTAGGACACATTATAGCCTATATATTAGATGTAAAATATAATCTTATGTATCTTGCCATAATAAATCTCTTCCCTATCTACTTCACCAATTGTTCTTTCCATTCCTCTATAATAATAGATGCCAAGGACCACATGTTATAGGGGAATACAATTCAAATGAGGAAGGGGGAGCACCAACACTCGAGGTACCATCTTATATAGCACCAACTCCCGCCTTCCAACCACCACCTCCTGACTCATGGATTGTGCTGTTTGATCACCTAAAACTGAGATTGGAGACATATGGCTTTTTTGGTTATGTTGTGTTTAATTTTAAGTTTGAATGGATATAATCCATAATAAAAAATGCAACTATACATGTTGATCAACTAATAAAATTTTTGAGAGTGCCTATCGCATGAGAAAATTCTATGCTATATATAAATATCTTTAGTACTTTCTAATCAAGATAAAATATTTATCCAATAAAATGAAATTAGGGGTAATCTCTATCTCTAATAAGAAGTGTACAAAATAGTGATGATACTAGTAACTTGAGTGTTTTGGACTAATGATAGTGAATATCCTAAGTTTTCCCAAGCAGACTCCTCTACATTAGTTGTGTATCAGAGCATGTGCATCCTTATATCTATTCGAGCTTATAAGGATGTAATGAAAGGTTTATGGCATTTCTACAAGTATAAAATCTATGAAGACCCTTGATTACTAAACATCATATATCTAGTCATGTAAGAATTTTATCTCAATTATCCTAATTATTTCAACATTTATTTATCGAGAAAATGTATCACACTAGATGTTAATTTTATACATGGCCACTACTTAAATTAAATGAAGAGTGCAAGATATAGATAATAACCATTCATACTTTAAAACACATGAGTCAACATCAGGAATTATAAAGGTTTTCACATAATTAGTCCATAATTATTAGATTAGTCACCCTAAAATAAAAATTTAACAACATAAATTTTATTACTTACTCAATAAAGAAAATATAAGTAGAGAAGTAAAATAAAATATCACTCAGAATGAGGAGTCCCAAATAGATCTTACTGATGGACCCTTTCCAACCATATAACTTCACTCTCCACACACATTTCCTGTCCAATTGATTGTTTGCTCACTATAATGTTGGCCATCCACTCTAATTGATGAATCTCACTCCTCCCTTGTCCTCTCAGACTCTTCTATAGACTTCTCTAAAAATTTTTCATAGAAAAAGATAAAAAAACAATTTATACATATTACAAAAATGGTCAAAAGCACCATGTGCTCGTTAAGGTAACTCCATGGTGTTATAATATGAAAAAGCACCTCGATGCTACTAAATATGCTCCGTCATCGTGTTGAGCTAACCAAGCGTGGCTATTGACTAAACTGGTGCAATGGATGGGTCAGTGTGAAACTCCCTTTTTGTAAATGTTCAACCATGGTACTGCAAAAGATGAGCATTATGGTGCTCACTTAAATCCCTTGGCATTGTAGCTCTTCCAATGTTGTCACTTCTTTGTTGAATTATTTATAGTTTTTTTCCAAGACACTAACATGCAATGTTGATTTTTGATGTTGCAACACTGCATGTCATTTGCATTTCTCTTTATTATACATTATTTTTTAGTTAGTTCTTTTCCTTACATTGTAGTTCTATTTTTAGTTCCTCTTTTTGGTGATTTCAAAAGAGGGAGTAGGAGTTGTGTTTGTTGTACTATTTGGTTTTTACAAGTGCAATTTATTTCTTTTTAAGTATCTTTATTATTGCATTTTGATTATAAATTAATAATAAAAAATGTGTGTTTTAAAAATTAAAAAAATATGTTTTTAAAATTAAGAAAAATAAAAAATTTTAAAATTGAAAATCAAATGTTTTCCTCTTATTTTTTAAATAAGATATTTAGTAAGGCGGAGAACTTAGAACCAAACTGAATATAGAATTCACACATTTAAATTCAATCCAATGATATTTTTCATCATTAAAAAGGGGAGATTATTGCAATTCTGAATTATGACTTTATGTTTTTATGATTACAAATAGTATTGGATTATTATTTTCTTATTCCTTCTCCATACATTGTATATTTCTTATGTGTCACTAACCTTTTAAGGTATAACATACACCAAGTAGAACTGAAGAATCACGACTCATGATATTGTAGTATTAATATCTAAATCTGTCTGTATATTTGATAGAGTTATTTTTATTATTAGGTTAAACAACCTAACACACAGTCATAAGGGGGAATGAAAATTTTAATAGTTCAATTTTTTCTATTAATCATACTGTACAATTTGTTCAAATAAAAATTGATTCATATATTTAATTAAAAAATTAATTAAGTTAATATATATTTAACCATACTATATGACAACCAAATTACATAGGAAAATTAATTATTTTTCTAAAACCCCTCCATTGAATCCTTGTTACAAAAATTAAACAAATTTGAAATTTAAAATTTAAGCTAATTATACAGTAAGAAGTAGTTCATAGTATATGAAAATTAATAAAAAATGCCTAATTTAATACTGAGGATTAATGAATCGAATCAAGATCAATTCGCCATAAATGATAATACTGCATAATTATCATCGTATAAGATGGTCAATAGAAAGTTCACTAAAAAACCTTGGTTCATCCTAGATGATTTGTGATTCGATATAGCTAATCGTATTGAATGTTTGTACATTATATATGATGCTTAAATATGAGAATTGAACTAATCGTACAACATGATCCTAGTATCATCCTATATTCTCATTGTAATTAATTTGAAAATTAAAGATTTAATTTAAATAGCCTACTTTATATTTTCATAAGTGACTAAAGGTTCAAAGGTTGAGTAGTTAGGCATGCTTTTTTTTAGAGATAGCTGTGGAGAGTCTACCTAAAAAAAGGGAGAGATATGAGGTGAGGTTATGGGAGAATTTGCCTAGAGGGAGTTAAGAGGTGATAGGGGATTCACGCAGTTCCTCTGGTTAGCCTACACCATAAGTCCTCATATTATGTTAGTGGAGCTCTTGGAGAAGTGGTCTAAGAAGAAAAGTGTTTGGAAAAAATACTTGTTGATTAAGGAGGTTAGGTAGCAGCATTACCACTAGGCCAGGTGGCAGAAGGAGGGATGACATCTCTGTTATAATGAGGCGATAAAGGAGGGAGCATCATCTCCACTATAGCAAGGAGCTAAAGAAGGGATTAGCATCTCCGCATGAGCAAGGAGCTAAAGGAGGGATGACATCTCCTATGGACCAGGAGCCGGTAGGAGGGAGATTCTTCAGAGTCTATAAAGGTCATTCTCCACCTAGTAAGGGAGACAGTTTTCTCTACCAAGTTATGTGGTAATGGAGTATCACTTAGTGCAATACCAAATGAGGACCATTGGTAAGTGGACATAAGTTGATTTTGACCAAAATACTTTAAATCTTATTTGCATATTCTTTACTTTTTCGCAATTTATTTTTCTACACTTTGGTTTACTATTGGTTATCTTTGAGAAAGATTTTTTGGGTGATAAATCTCTGGTTATAGTTTTTTTTAAAATTAAAAAACATATTTATTTTAGAAAAGTTAAAAAAATAAGAAAATCTTTTTTGCTTTTAGTTTGGTTAGAATAGTTTATTCTCTTAAATGCTTCTACATATCTCATTTTGAACATAAGCAAAAAGGTTTTTAAAGGTGTGCCATAAGTACTTTCAGTTTATTCACCCAAATTTTTATTAAGGTAACAAAGTCTTTCAATGAGCTTAAACCTAGTCCTTATGATATCATTTCTCAGCAAGGCCTTCTCCCCGAGTTTTCTAATAAGTTTTCTTTGGTCCTTAAAAAATGTAGAACCCTTAATATCACCTTTTTCACATTCTAATAAATTTTAAACTTCATTAGATGTCTGGCTTAGGTTACCTAACATTATAAGGATGTCCTTTAAAGAAAAATTAGTAAACATTTGGTGTTAAATTTTAAACATCATTAGATGTGAATAGGAAGGTATTAAATTATTATATCTTGAAGGAGTTTACAATTCATTTTAAGAATATCATATTTAAATATATTCAATATATTCTTATGGGCTTAACTTCAATAGGCCTAGGACATCCTTATATTATTTATGAGTTATGTGAAGCTACTAGAGAAGTAGAAAGCCAAGGGAAATAGTAGATCATTATTGCTACTTCCCTTGTTAGATCTTAGATTCAATCCTTCAAAATCTCCTTCAATGACCCAAGAGAGGGATCCATCCAACTAACCCAACACAACCAACTATAGTGTAGAGATCCTAGGATGCTAGGATATCAGGTGGATGAACTCCAGGATAGAGTGAATCAGGTTTGAGTTTTCTATTAATTTCTTCATGAAGCAGATCATAGGACTTGAGCTGTGAATTTATTCTAGGTATGAACATATGATGCTCCAGCACCAATGCCAATACTAGTACGAAGCTAATAATATAGTTATGGTTAATTTATTCTAGAGCTAGAAGATGGACTCTCATGGTTAAAGGAATATATTCTCGGACCAGCCCCCTTTGAATTTTTCCCAGGATTGTTGTCAGCACCAGCAATAATAGTAGCCAGAGAGTAGGAGGAGGAGGAGAAGGATGAGAAAGTTGATTAGTAGGGAGAGTCCCTACTGATATTTATTTTAGCTCTTTTTTTAGTTTTTAATTTATTTATCTTGTAGTAATTTTATTTTTTCAAACTTTTTTTATTTTTCTATAATTTGTTGTAATTTGGATGAATTAAAAAATGTAGTCAAGTTTCCCTATTTTGAAATTCTTATCTTTTTTGCCCTTTGTTTGAGTTATACATAATTATTTTACTTAAATTATGAAATTTAGTTATTTACAAAATTAGTATAATTAAGTATTTAATAGTATAAAATTTTGAAATGTTTTACAAATAAAATAATTAAAAATAATAACTATTTAATTCATTTAAACTTCATAATTCTTAATAGATTATATTCTTAAACACATAAGCACTTGACTACTTGTAAAAGACTAATGGATTTAGGGTTAATGCAAATAGACTATTTAGATTAATTATAAATCATCTAATATGTAAGTATCTAGGGAATTAAGAGGCCTTTAATGGACCTTAGACAGTATAAATAGTGGAGGTAATAAATAAGTATTCAAAAATTATATAAATTATTTAGCTAATTATAAGAAAACATTGAGTAAAAATAAAAAAGGTTGAAAATGGTGTTTTTTTCTTTGGAAAGATGCAAAGCAATTGAAATTGTAATCTCTTTGGAAAAAATTGAAATTGTATAGACACTTAGATTTGTTTTAGTTTTATAAATGAACTCTTCATTATGAACGATATATCATCTTGGAAGGTGATAATATCATTCCCTAATAGGTTTAGATTATGAACCTATAAGTCTCATCCCAACTATCCTAATCAAATTTAGAGATGAATTACATATGATTCTGAGGAATCAACATGACATCCAATTATTCATTTGATTATGGTAGTTAAGATGCTCTTTCAATTGTTATCATAGTCAGATCATCGTAGTGAAAACTACATATGACCCTATAGGGTCAAAAATGACATTCACATATATATATATATATAAATGTATATATATATAACTATAATAATCCCAAAATGTGTACCATTAATTTCATACTCAAGCATATTGATAGTAAGTAATATATTCCTCCAAAAAGAGGAGGATATCACATACCATCAATTGCTTGAATAAGTCGATAATGATCATCATTGACTTTCTTGATTTTCCCAAAGAGAATTATTGAATTTTTAAATTGATCTGGGGTCTTTAAATCTCCTATGACGGCAAGCCTTCATAGTTAATTACATCATAGAAATTTAAGCTTCCTATGAATACTCTTGATTAAAATAATGGTAGATATTTTATTTAGAATTTTCTATAAGTGACATCAAAGGATTGATATTGGAATTCTAAATATGAATGGATCAAATTTTGAAAACTTATTTTTGGAGGCCAGTGGAGGAATGAAAGGAGGTGCCTTGGAATTCTAAAATAATTCAGAAATAACCCTATCTGTCCTATGTATTTGGCTTTATATTTTGATTCAAAGAAAATTTTAATTTGAGTTGGTGATTTATTAGAATATTGGAACTCAATAGAAACTAATTGAATTAATGGAAGTAGGTGTCTTGGGATTCTCAAAATTGGGGACATATGATTTTGGGCCCACGCTGGATCCTAAATCTAAGTTGGGCACTAAATGATAGTGACTCGAACATAACAATGATAATGTAAATCTAGACTTACCACCTCCTGGATTGGAGAGCTAGCTAACCACCTAATGCTTCAAAATCATAAGTCTGATCTTTATGAAAGATGGGTCTGGTTGTTATTTAAGTTTTAAGAAATTGGGGCCAACATTTAGAGAATGTCCTAAGTGGCCCCTTTACTTATGTAGGGTGATTATGCTTGAATGCAATTAAAATTTTATTAATTCAATTAGATTCTATTATAATACATGCTTATTAATCTTATATGCATATATAATATGAAGCAGCTTAAAAATTTTTCTTTGAAAATAGATCTTTTCCTAGAGATTGCATAAGATCTCCTAACAGAGCTTCACCCTAATAGGCTAGGTGGTCTGCCACAACCCATAGGCGGGGAGGTGCTTAATAAGGAAGAGAGGGAAAATAAGGATGCTTGAGATCATCGATGTACCCGAGCTTACTTCATATAATCTTTTATCTTTCTAAGGTGGCCTAAAATTTTTTATTTAGTTATGAGTAGAGAAAATTTAACCTTAAAGAGCCTAACCGTATACAGGCTAAAATAAAATCGGCATGCAAGAAAGAAATCTAAGAGGATTTACGAATCTCCTAATGCGTAAAGTAAATACAATAATCAAATCACATGATAAAAATGTATCAAGTAAGTGTAAAAGTCCAAGCGGCAAATGCGACTTAATTATACCCTAGGGTCTGCAGAAATTAAAAGTAGCTAGGTATTATTGACAATAATCAGTATTCTAATCCTATAGAATGATGCAAATAACTTTAAAATGGGATATTTTTAGTCTTCATTTCTTTGCCTTCCTCCCTTTTGTGAGCTCCTTGGATTCGTCAGATCCAAGTATCGAAATGGAAAGAATTCCTCCTTGAAGGGGTGTTTCTTTCCTCTTTGAATTTCAAATCATCTGATTTGAATCTCCAAATGAAAGAAACTCTCCCTTAAGGGTTGTTTCCTTCCTCTTTGGACTTCAAATTAGATAGATAATATCCCATTTAAAATTAACTTTCATAACTGATGAAAATCAAATTACATATAAAAAATTTTAGAAGACTCAAGATAACCTACATGTTATCCTAAGCAGTTATAATAAAAATCATTAAAATTACCTCATGAAGTTATATAATTTTGTTTGCTCACATTTGAGCCAATCATAATTACTTTGCCATGCTCTTTTATTTTTAGGGGGCTTAGCAATTTTTAGCACCTGCTAAAATTTTTTTAGTTAAATTTTAATTTAGCCCTCTTTCTACAACCCTGCATGAGTATGGCCACATGCATAAGAATTTGTTAGCATCAAGATCATCCTAACCTAGGAAAAAATTATCACTCAATAATTAAAATCATATATATCATGATAGAAATCAACACATCAATAGGCAACATATTAATCAATTCAATACAACCAACATGTAGTCAATCCACAAAAAACATCAGCACACAAGTAGCAAAAAAAGAAAGAACACCGACCTAGCCTAAAACTTGAAGTGGTTGTCCTAACAAACCATCCAAAGTATGTGCATCATACTATGTGGCTCGGATGTGTCCTATGTTGGATAATTATTGAAGTTTTCTAGTGATTCCTTTAGCTTGTTATTGGCTGAAGGGGTTTTTAGTTTGAGTTTATGTATTGTTTTTTTAATATTCATTTTATGGTGAATTTTATTTGTTGATTTATTACTAACATTATTTACATCAGGCCTATGAAGTTTATTTCACATTCCTTGGGGCTAACTTAATAGCCTCATAGGCCTGGGTTGCCTAGTAGTAATTACAAACAACAACAACAAAAACATCAAGCCTTTGTCCCACTACATGGGGTCAGCTACATGAATCTTTTTTCTCCGTCGTGTCCTATTAAAGTCAAATTCTCATTTAAATCTAATAAAGAAAGATCATTTTTAATAGTAGTAATTAATATTATTTAATTGATTTAATTGATTCTAATTAAGAGTTAATGATTTTTAATTAATTTGTTATTGATTTGACTCATTAGATTAATAATATTTTTATTTGTCATCAACCGGATCATGGCATTATCACAACAGGCTTGAGAAACTAGGCCTCCTTAGGATATGTAGCCCCACAGCTTGAGGTAGTCCATCCAAACAACTTGGTTGATACAGTTGTATTAATGATTTACTTTTGGTTAACCAATTAATGATTAGTTGATTTTATAGTTTCATACTCCTATTGAATTCGTTCATAGTGTTGCCTTCTAAAGAAATGTAGCCCCACAGCTTGAGATAGTCCATCCTAAAAACTTCATCAATGGAGTGTATGTTATGTATTTTGAGGTTGGTTATCATATTGTATTGACTGGAATGATGTTTCGCTGGAATTTTAGCCATTTGTTTAATTTTGGAAATTATGAATTATTTTAATTCATTAAAGAAAGGGTCAAATTTTTAAATTTTAGATTTTGATTAAGTTCTAGAGTTTTAATATTTTTTAAAAATACTTATGTTGAATAAAATGACACTAAGTTTGCTAGATTTGGATTTTTTTAGAATTAGTTATGAATTCTGAAAGTTTTGATGAAATTTTGAACTAGAGTTTACCAAAGAGTTGACTTTTTGATTTTTGGTAATTTTTGAAAATTTGATATTTTTAATAAATATTAGACCTTTAAAGAAGTTCAATGCCTTAGAGTTTGCTTAATATAAATTTTTTTGGAATTTTTTAAGAATTTTTGAAGTTTTGCCATTTAATTGAATTATTTAATTTATTAATTAAGAATGTTTTCTTATTTTTGTGCCAAACTTACTCCAAACACCTTGAAATTACTTCAAAAGGTCAGGGATAACCTGTGGTAGTAAATTTAAGATATTGGAATTTATTTGCTATTTTAATTAATAATTAGATTTCCTTCATTATTAAATTAAGACCAATTTTAAAGTCTAGGGAAGGGATTTAATTTCCTGGATATAAAATTTGATTATGAACAATTTGAGATATTATTTGTAATTTTTGAATTTAATTTGGATTTATTACATATTTCAGAAGTTTCAGGCCGCTGAAAAGGCTAATTTTTTGTTTGGTTAATTTTCTGACAAAAAGAACTCTAAGTTGAATAAAATTAAATCTTGAGGTTTATAATGTCACAAAATTCACTCTTCTAGAGTTTTGCCCTATTGGGTGTGTATAGAATTTCATAATATTTTTCTAAGTTCTCCAGACATAGATATTAATTATTTTTTCGAGGTATCACTAGTGTTCTCACAAGTTAGAAATCAATTGAATCTAACCTATATACTAAATTACACATGCAACAAAAAAATATGATCCTAATTCCATGTGGTGTGTGAGTTATAAATTTTCAAAGTTTTGGGTCAAAATCTGACCCAAAACATTGAAAATTTAATTCACCATAATCCAGCATTAACTAGAGGTGAACCTTTTATGGCATGTGGGTAGCAAAACTTAGTTTATTCTATCCAAATTTGAGCTCAATCAGATAACTAGATTTAGAGTAATTAAAAAATTCATTTTTTATTAAAAGCTTAATAACTCTTTATATATTAACCAAAATCACTGAAAATAAATTTTAAAATAAACTTGGGCTCGAGACAATTTCAACAACTCCCAAACATGAACTTTGGATGAGAAATGGAATTTTGGTGAATTGTTTTAGTTTAGAGAATTTTTTAGAATTATTATACAACCAATCAATTGTAATAATCGTACTATACGATCCAGATCATCCAGTATGATCTAGATCATACAGTATGATTGTTGGGCATAAATTACAATCTATATATAGTTTTTAAGGACTGTATAGCATGATCTACAAATCAGGAAGATCGTATAGTACAATCAGTATAGGTGGGGGAGAAATATTTAGAAAATCTATGGAAGAAAAGCTCTAACTTCTTTTCCAGCCAATGAAATGACTTGAGGTTTTAAACATAAGCTCGTGACACTTCAACCTTCCATTGCGTGAAGTTTGGAGGCTCCATGAATTATAAATTTTGAGGAATTTCAAATTGAAATCCTAGCTAAATGTCAAGATTTCTCACAAACTAATGGATAGACTTTAATGATCTTTGACTAATTTTGTTCTCAAGTGTGTCCTCTACAACTTTGTTGAAGGCCCTAATACCTAGTTGTGGCTAGATTGAAAGATGTCTTAAAAACTTCACTTTTTCTCACTATCTCCCTCTCGCTTCACCAAAATATATTATTGAGGCTGGAAAATGGTGGGAAAATGGTTGGAATGACTAGAGGAGCTGCTAGATAGACTAGGAAAGGAGTTCTCAGAGTTGGGGGTTGCTCAAAGAAGTTAGATGATTGAATGACCATTAGGTTTAGGTTTTCCCCCTTAAGCCCTTAATTTGGACTATTTGGGCTAATTCAAAGTAGGTTTGAGTAGGATTGCTTGAAGAAAACATTTTCTTATGTGGCTTGACCATTTAAGCTCATTTGAGAGCTTATTAGTTGGACTATTTAATTGGTCAAACTAGTCAATGGGGTTGAGGTGGCACCCAAGGAAATCTTGGAAGTTGTTTGGGTGTGTGGCCAAGTGCTTGGAGCAATGACATTGGACTTTAATCAAAGGCATGGGAATGTAGTGAGGTTTTACCAAGTTTTGGTGAGTTAGCATGGGCAAATTCACTACAATTTGACTCACCAATGGTTTGGTAATTTTTTATATCATGCACTAAAGTTGATTCGAGGGTTTGAAGAGTTAGATTTGAATGCATGAAAGAGGTTTAGCGAAATGGGCCTAATTTGACTAGATTTTGACTTAATTGACCAAGTCAATTGATGATTGGGCCAGGGTGATCAATCAAGCTCAATTCACTAGGGTAGTTGACCATAGGAGTTTGATAAAGATCCAAGATGATTTGGAGGTAAAAAGGACATGACCAAAGTTAGTGACCAGTTGAGCTAGCTTGGGCTAGCTCAGTTGGGTCAATTGTTGACCCATGTAGCCAGTGGTGCATGACTAGATGTATGAGGTTCCTAGCTAGTTGATTTAAGCATAACCAAGGTCAAGGGATTAATATACAGAGCTAGACAGTGCACTAAACCTAAAGTTTGTGATTGAAGGTTTATTTAGTCAACCATGGTTAACTTGGTCAACAAGGTCAAACCATGAGTTGAATTTGGATTGAACAAGTTTAAATGAGTGATTTGAGACCAATGGAGGTTGTCTCATGCCATGGAATTGCCATTTGTCTTGAAATGTCCATTCCATTATAGGGTCATTTGGTCAACATGAGTTAACTTGGTCAACTATGCATGACCAAGGCTTAGATTTGAGTTCAATACACTCCTAATGATGTCTAGAATGCATTAGAAGAGGTTACATAGCTTGGTTTGATTGAGCCATATTAAAGTTTGGAGAAAGTTTTAATTTTTCCCTTGAAGGACATTTTGATCATTTGGGCCCCTAGTCAACTCTAGGTCAACCAGGGTCCACCAAAGTTAATTTTTGTGTTCAACATGTCATAAAAAGGATTATGGACATGATCAAGGGTTTTGGCGAACCCCCCCCCCCCCCCCCCCCCGCCTGCGCAAGGTCTAATTTCACAAGATGAAAGGTGTAGTGGCATAGGTTATAAATATTTGAAGGTTTTATAGTCTTTAGATTTCAATAAAGTTTTTGGGGTTAGAGTTCTTAGATTGGCCTCAAATTTGTAGGGTTGACCCTAGGAACATGCCTAATAAATATGTAATTAATAGATCAAAAATTGGGGGTCATTTGATTTGATTTTGAGGTGATTGAAAAATTACCCAAAAGGGGTCATTGGACATGGGCCTTTGAGCTTGAATTTTGGTTTGGAATTTTGGATTTGAATGTGGTTTTGGATTTGATTAAATGAGTTTGGTTAACCACATGACAAAAATGAGGTAAATAAAAGGCTAATTATTAGAATACTAAAAAATGGTACTTACAGCAGCCAGCCCCTTAAAATAATAAGTGGAGGAAATAGATAGATATTCAAAAGTATTATAATGTACTTAGCCAAATTAAAAAGGGAAAATGAAAAAAAAAATGAAGGAAATGGAAAGAAAAATTAAAATTGAAAAATATAAATATTAGAATATTAAAAATTTGTTCATGCAATGTCTATCCCAAGTTATACACTTCTAATAAGAATTTTGTTTATCATAATACTTAAACAATGCCTATAGATTTATTGAATAATTAACTAATTATGTAAATTTCATTAATTCTAAAAATCATTAACCCTAAGTGAGTTAGTCAAAATGTTCACATACACTTAGGTGTTTAATTTAGAAGCAATATTAATAAAGAATGAATGAATGGGCTATTACAAATTATTTTATTGAAAAATTTAATAATTTATGTAATTTTTAATTACTTAGATCATTAATTTTATAATTTTTAAATATCCTATTCAAGGAACTTTTTATTGATTACAGTGTATATAAAATTACTCTAAGACAAATAATAACTTAAAATTTAGGTGAACTTGATAAGAGAAAAATTATGTAGTCCAAATTGAATCTATTATTATTTAAAGCTCTTTAAACATATCTTTTTATGCAAGAAATAAAAAAAGAAAAAAATCTTAAAATTGAAGTGGTTCCATAGAGCCATTGATCCAACACCACAATGCTAAATTTTCCCCTAGCACTGTAATGCCACTATATTAGTGCCATAGTGATAGAAGCCTTGAATCTCATATGAGAGCTTAGACCCCCTCTTGGTTAGCCTCGGGCTAGTTCATAAGGGCTTAACATCCCTAATGAACTTCATTCCCTTCTATTGCTAAGTGGAAGGAAGTGGTTCTTGATGATAGTCCTTTAAATAGTAGTGATGGTTTTGATTCTGATAGAATTGTTCATTTGGAAGAAAATTTGGCTTTCATAATTAATTTTGGAGCTTTTTCTGCTATGGGTCTATTAAAAAATAAGTATTATTCTTTAATCCAAGTGATATTATTGATATTCATCTAGTCGATCATCTATTGAATTCAAAAAGTGGTGATAAGATCTTTAATGTTGGAGAAAATTCTAACATTCTTGGGAAAATTCAAGATGTCTTGGAAGTGCACTTTGACAATCAAGAAAAATTTCCTCCTGATGTTCTACAGATTGTGTGTGAAGAATAAGAGGTGGTTATACCTTAAGATGGTAAGGATAATATGCAGTTTTGGAGATCTATTTCTCATCCAATTTCTCAAAATAATGCCATGAAATGACCAGATCACTTTCAAGTTGGAAAATTTGAAGAATTATCATCTTACTTTGATGATGGGAGTATTGTTCATTTACATCATGGTCTGAATTAAAAAATTTGAAGCAATTGCATAATGCTTTGGTTTTCTAAGTTATTGGTAAGAAGCTACCTCTATTAATCTATAATAAAGAGCTCTATACACAACTATCCAAGTTTGGTTCCTTTCAAGTTACTGGAATGGGGATGGACTAGGTTATTGGTAATTTTAATTCTAAGGAGGCAAGAGATGGTCTATTGAATAGGGAGCCTTAGTTCATAGGTGGGCATATTACTTGTATTGATAAGTGGACTCCTTCATTTTTCACCTTTTTTCCATGAAAGGTCTTTTTACTCCTACGTTGGTTCATTTCCCCCATCTCCCTCTTCATTGTTGGATTTCTAGGAACATCTCTAGAATTTCCTCTAGGATTGGGCATCCTATGCTAATAGATTCAAAAACTTTTAATTGGGAAAGGAGAGAGTTTGTGACGGTTCGTGTAAAGCTGAATTTATAAAGCAAACTTCCAATAGGAGACTGGGTTGAAGGCCTTAATGGAAAGTTTTTCTAGCCAGTGGAATATGAAAGGATAATAAATCTTTGTTTCTACTGTGGGGAATTAGGGCATAAGAAAATTTACTATATTGATGCATTTAAGGTTACGAAGGAGAAAGTTGCCTCTACAAATAATAAAAGCCCAACACTTGTTAAATCTATGGACCAAATAAAGGATTACTTTAATCATCCTCAAGGTTATGCTTTGAACCTAAATCATAACTCTGAAGCTAATGTGGAGAAAATGGGTTGGTCGAGAAATCATCGTGAAGATGAATCATATATAAAGTGGATTCATATTACCCTTTGGAAATAAAGAAAAAGATGTTAATAGAGTTATAATAAGCAAAAAAAGGTGAGCATTGGTGGGAATTCAAATGAGGTTATCTCTTATGCTAACATAAAGATTAATTTAATACGGAAGGAGGATGATCAAATTAATTTCTGAAGTATGTCAGATTCTAAATTGTGGTTTCATAGTCTGTTGAAGTTCCCAACTTTGGAATGAGTTTTGTAGCAAATGTAAATGTGCATTATCAAGATAAGGAATACAAATCTCAGGTTGTTCTTGCACTGTTTATTGTTCTGCCTCAATTCTAATGTTGATGTTCTTAAGAGTGATAACTCTAGCCTTGGTCAAGTTTTAAATATCAAAGCAAATTCTATTAGTAATGTCACTGAAGCTACATGTCTTGTTGAGATCAAAAATGAGGTTAGGTTAATTAAAGCTACATATGTTAATGGAAAGAAGCTAGGTAAAGTTGACAGTGATATTAAGTTTCAAATTGGGTGTTATAAAGGAGCTATTCCTTTGGGTCATTGCAAAAATGTACCAGAGAAGCCATTCCATAACCCTATGGACACTATTACAATAAGGGAGGATAGTTATAAGTCACATGACTTGGAAGTTTATACTACTATATCTCTTAATTAGAGAGGTTTTAGTGAGGATGCTAAGTCATCTTATAATAATGGGAGGCTCTATCAAGAATTGAAGCAGTTGGGTCCAATTGAACAAGCTCCTAGATAAAGAATGGCAAGCAGGGATGCTTCCCCTATGGTTAAATAATGACCTCTATTCATTTTTAGAATTTTAGGGTAGCCCGCTGAAAGAGGTGGGCTTTTACATAAGAAGCTTAATTAAAGAGCATGATGCTTTTTTATTGGCTTCATGGAAACTAAGCTTGAAGCAATTGATAGAGAGGTTATCAATAAGATTATTGGTGTGATTAAGATTTTCATCATTCTCCTACTGTGGATAAATTAGGAGGAATTCAGGCACTTTGGAAGGCAAATGTGTTTTCTTTTCTATTCTTGCTTCCACATCTTAAGGTGTGATTGGAATGTTGCAATAATGTTTGGCAACAAAGATGTTCATATGAGAGGAATATTGTGGCAATATATAAAGTTATATTTAACTAAAGAATAACCATTTATTATAGGATGTGATTGCAACTGCATTATATCCAAGAATGAAAAAAAAGGAGGTAATATATTCTTCTTATCATAGGAACCACAAGAAATGAAAGAATTCATGGTGAACACGGAGCTTCATGATGTAAGATTCTCAAGGCCTCAATTTACTTGGTGTAACAATAGAGATGGGTTGAGTAGAATGTTGGAAAGATTATACAAATTCCTTTCAAACTCTTCAGCTCTTGAATGTATTCCACTTGCTATTGTTAAGCACTATGCTCACCAGAGTTTTGACCATTGTCATATTCTAAGGTTGGCCAATACCCCTCATTTTCAGCAAGGATAATGAGATTTTATAATGTTTGGACCTAATATCCTGCTACTTAGAATATTATTTCCAAATCTTATAAGAAATCTAATTATGGAAGTTTAGCTAAAATTTTGTAAAGGAAACATTATAGATCTCTTCGTGGAATGCATAATTAGAGCCAGAACAAGGTTAAGGAGTTGATGCGTCTAAGCAGTCACTTTGTGATTGAATTTTATTCTTATACGAGAAAGAAGGCCAAGTATCTAGTCTGAGTGATGAGGAGCTTTTGGAATTGAGAGTCAAAGTTAAAGAACTAAATTCTACTTAAGCTATGTTGGATACCTGGTGGAGATAACGGGCAAACTCTATGTGGTTAGAAAATGGTGAAACCAACTCACATTTTTTCCACTTGTTTGCTTTAGCTAGTAGGAATGCCAATAGAATTATTTATGTTAAGTTATAAAATGGAGAATTAGTGGATGATCCAGTTACCATTAGGAATATTTTTTCACAGTTTTTTCATAGCAAATGGAGCTTAAGGTACAATTATTTAGATGGGTTGTCGGACTTTCCAGTTAGTCATCAAATTAAATTGTGAAACCAAAATATGTTATTGGCCAATTTTTTAAAGAAGATCATAAAGAAGCTGTGAATTATATGAGGTATAACAAATCTTTTAGATTAGATGGAATCTCATCAACCTTCTTTAAATTCTTTTTTGAGATTTTTAATGAAGATGTTCAAAATGTTATCAACTTTTTTTTTAAATAAGTGACATGCCAGCTGGGTGGAATAATACATTGGTTATTCCTATCCTCAAGGTGGAAAATGCTATTAAGCCTTCATAATTCAGACCTATAAGTCTTCGCGTCAAACTACTTACAAGATTGTTGCAAGAATGCTTTTAAATAGGTTTAAACTTATTTTGCCAAAGTTAATCTCAGAATAACAAGTTGCTTATGTATCAAACAGGTTAATTTTTTATCACTGCATGCTTTCCTAGGAGCTTTTCAACTAGTTTAGATTCTTCACTTCCAAGAAAGGGTTCATTACTTTTAAAGTAGATATGGAGCAGGCTTATGATAGTATGTGTTGGACAACACTATTCTGGGTTATGAAACTAATGAAGTTTTCATTGAAGTTCATAAACTGGGTTATGCAATGTGTTTTTAATCCCAAATTTTTGGTGATGATAAATGGCAATAGATAAGATTGGATTAAAGCTGATGTGGCTTCTGGCAAGGGTGCCACTTGTCAACTTATCTATTTAATTATATTATGTTCTAAACTTCTGTCTAAGGCTTTCCAACAAAGAGGAGTGAATCTGGGTATAAAATTTTCCTCAAATTTAAAATGAATTTCACATCTTCTGTATGCTGATAATGTGCTAATCTTTCCCTATTGAGAAGCATCAACTCACTCTATTGGCTCAATAAAATTAATCTTGGTTGATTGCTATTCCTAGACAATATAGAAAATAAAAAAGAACAAATCTATAGTGATTTGTTCAATAGTTCTTGAAGAGAGAAGGAAAAAAGGACTTGCAAAGCTTATGGGAGGCTAATCAAGGAAATAATGTATCTTGGTGTGAAGATTATTCTTAGAAGAAGTACTGCATCTAACTTTCAAATCATATTAATGCATTCTTTAGACAAGCTAAACTCATAGGGGAGGTAGAGTTTTATCTTTAGCAGGAAGAGTAACTTGAATCAAATCATATTTACTTTCCCTCCCAATATTTTTTATGGCTCACTTATTTGTTCCAAAAGGAGTGCTGGATGATTTAGATAGGTTGGGCAGGATGTCTTTATGACATAAAGATAAAGGAACACAAGGTAGGCATTATATAAAATGGGAAGATCTCTATATTCCTAGTCAACTGGAAGGCCTGGGGTTTCATTCATTTGTGAAGTGGGAAGGTATATTAGGAGTCAGCTTGACATGGAATTTTTGTCAAAATCCAAACTCATTATTAAATAGGAATATTATTAGTGTGCACAGTTACCCAATTACAATCACACTTGCTCAGACTCAAGAAATAAAAATAGAGATATACAGACTCTATTACATGAAATTCTATTCTACTATGTCTTGAAATTTTCAGCAATCTAGAGTACTACATGATTTCCCTAAAATGTTAATATACACAAAAAACAACCAGAAATATCTAATGTATGCTAGGAGAAATAATAAAATTAGAACAATAATATTTTGTTATAATCAAAAATAATAATCTTGATTCCTGAGTTGCAACACATTATCCTTAAGGATGAAATTAATGTATCCATTCACAAGCCTAGGATGTGTTGAGTAATGACTTCAAGAGCTTTAGAGTTGTTCATTACGACAGTGCTTTAAAACCTACTCAAAATAACTTAAATAATTAAAATGTATTAATAAAATATAAAATATTAAATCATTAAAACTTAAACATTAAACTAAAACCTTTGACCTTTAAGCCAATAAATTTAAATTGCGGTTAATATCAATCAATAATTAAACAAAGACATATCCAAACATATGTTGCATATTTATTTACCTGCATTGCACATTTATTTCTTTTTTAAATAAAGATGTAAATTGTAAAGGGTAAATGTAAAGTTATAAAGTGTAACTGTAAAGTATAAAGTGTAATGTAAATTTAAAGTGAAAAGATAAATGTATAAAAAGATCTAATTGTAAATGTTAAAAAAAATGTAAAAATCTTTAATTTGCTTGCTTATTATATAAACCTTTAGTACTCTAAAATGAAATTATATCACTTTCTTTGATGGGCATTCTCTTTAGGAATTCTATAGAAAAACTTAAGCTAGAAGACAACAACAACAACAACAATAACAACAAGCCTTTATCCCACTACGTGGGGTCGGCTACATGAATCCTTTTACTCTATTGTGTCCTATTAAAAGTCAAATTCTCATTTAAATCTAATAAACAAAGATCATTTCTAATATTTTCTAACCAAGTCTTTTTAGGTCTACCTCTACCTTTCTTAACATAAGTCAAATCTAAGACCTCTACTTTCTTAACCGGGTCATCAGGAGGCCATCGTTTTATGTGAACAAACCATCTAAGGTGACTCTCTCTAATTTTATCTTCCACTGGAGCTACTCCAACCTTTTCATGAATATGCTCATTCCATATCCTATCTCTAAGGGTAAAGCCACTCATCCACCTGAGCATCCTCATCTCTGCAACACTTAACTTAAAATTATGCTTCTCTCTTAATGGCCAACATTCGGCACCATAAAGCATTACAGGTCTCACCACCATCTTATAGAATTTTCCCTTAAGTTTGAGGGGTACTTTTCTATAATACAATAAGCCCGATGCATTCCTCCACTTCAACCATACAACTTGGATTATGCTGATAATATCCCCATCTTTTTCACCATCACTCTGAACAATAGATCAAAGATATCTAAAATGTGTACTCTTAATAATGACTTGATCGCCCAAGGTCACAATCCCCTCACTAGGTCTATTATTACTAAAATTACACTCCATATATTTCATTTTAGATCTACTCAAGAGAAAACCATTAGACTCTAAAGTTGACCTCAACAATTCTAGTTTACCTTCAACTCCCTCTCTAGTCTTATCAACAAGAAGAATATCATCAGCAAAAAGCTTACACCAAGGTACATCCTCTTGCAAATGTCTAGTGAGAACATCCATGACTAAAGCAAAAAGATATGGGCTTAAGGCTGATCCTTGATGTAATCCAACCGAAATATGGAAATACTTGGTCAAACCACCTTATGTTTGAACACAAGTAATAGCTCCTGCATACATATCTTTAATGATTTGAATATAAGTGTTATTAACTCCTTTCTTTTCAAGAACTCTCCATAGAACTTCTCTTGGAACTTTATCATATGCTTTTTTTCTAAATCAATAAATATCATGTGTAAATCCTCCTTATTCTCTCTATATTTCACCATCAAACCTTTTAATAAATGTATGGCTTCCATTGTAGACCTACCCGACATGAATCCAAATTGATTTTGAGAAACATTAGTATCACGCCGCAACCTATGCTCCATAACTTATTCCCATAGTTTTAAAGTATGACACATTAACTTAATTCCTCTATAATTCGCACAATCTTGTGTATCACCTTTATTCTTAAAAATTGGGTAACACACTCATTCTCCACTCATCTGGCATCTTTTAAGTCTTCAAAATAGTATTAAAAAGTTTAGTAAGCCAAGAAATTCTTTCATCTCCTAAGCATTTCTGCACCTCTATTGGAATATCATCAGGTCTAACAGCTTTTCTACCCTTCATTTTCTTGAAAGCCTCTCTAACATTGGTTTTGCTAATACGCCGATAAAAACAGAAATCTATATTTTTATTTAGGGTGCTAAGGTCACTATAGTCAATTTTATTTTTACATTATTCATTAAAAAGTTTAGCAAAATATCTCATCCACCTTTGTTAAATATCATCTTCTAAAAAAAGTACTTTTTTGATCTTCATCCTTAATACACTTCACTTGAACTAAATCCTTACTACTCCTATCTCTTTATTTGGCTAACTTATACATATATCTTTCTCCATCCTTAGTATCTAATCTATTATATAAATCACTAAAAGCTAAACTCTTTGCATCGCATATTGCTTTCTTAGATTCCTTACGTGCCTCTTTATATATTTTCCAATTATTAAAATTTTTACAATTAAACTAATTTTTATAACAAATCTTCTTATTTTTAATCTTTTCTTGCACATTTGAACTCCACCACCAACTATTTTTACTATTATGAGCTTTTCCCTTTGAAACTCCAAGCACATCTTTTGTAATATTCTTAATATCACAAGCCACTTTTTCCCACATAACATTAGCATCCTCATGCATAGACAAAATCTTAAGATCTAAAATCTTACTCTCAAAAATATTTTTATTAATATTCTTTAAATGCCCACATCTAATCCTAGAATATTATCTTACTTTATTTTTTATTTTCTACCCCATTATCTTCAAGTCCAAAATTAATAAATGATGTTGGGTACATAAATTTTTACTCATAATAACTTTACAATCTTTGCAATTTAAACGATCGAATTTCCTTATAAGAAAATAATCAATCTGAGTTGTACTATATCCATTTTTATAAGTAATGAGATGCTCATTCCTTTTCTTAAATAAGATATTAGTAATTAAAAAATCATAAGCTAAACATAAATCTTATATGGACTTATCACCTTTATTTATCGTTCCAAATCCATGGCCACCATGAATGCTTTTAAAATCATCTACCTCTCTACCAACATGTCCATTTAAATCTCCTCCAATAAAAACTCTTTCTTTAAGAGGTATCTTTTGTATTAATTCTTCTAAGTCATTCCAAAATTTTAATTTTGAACCTATATCCAAACCCACTTGAGGAGCATAAGAACTTATAATGTTAACAATCTTAGCATCAACAATAATCTTTAAAATTATAATTCTATCTCCAATTCTATTAATATTTATAACATTATCCTTCAAACTCTTATCTAAAATCACGCCTAAACCATTTCTAGTATGACTCCTACCCAAATACGAAAGTTTAAATCCTAAACTACCAATCTTCTTAGCCTTCTCTCATACCCATTTAGTTTTCTGAATGCACATAATATTTATCTTTCTATAAATCATAATATCTATTAATTCCATTAATTTTCCTGTAAGGGAACCTATATTTCAAGTTTCTATCCTAATTTTAGTTTCATGGACTAGCTTCTTTACCCACATCCGTCTTTGATGTGGGAACCCTTGCCTATTTAACACTACACCCGGGCGGCAGTGCAACGGCCCTTGCACACTTGTCGCTGTATTCAGGCCATACAGCACATCACTTCTAGGGGAGGCCCTAGCATTAATAAAAAAATTTTAAAGGATTCATGTCATTATTATTCGATAAGTTTTACGCTGGCTGTCGACTACCTAACGTAACCCTCCACTTTTCTCATCCAGGACTTGGGACCTGGCAACGACAGTGTTAAGAACTTGAGCTAGAAGACACAAAGATTAAATAATTAATCACATTTAAAATGATCCAAGCTGATTCTAGTATAGCTTGGCCACCTTTTTTTTCCCTAGAGACCATATTGTACATATAATGGTATTTACCATTTTTTTAATATATACACGCTTTGTTCATACATGTTCAAAACCCTTGGTAAAGTCTCTGGAATATGCTTGAATATTTACATATTATTTAGGCATATCTTTAGAGTCTACTTGAGTATTTTGGAGGCCTCCATCTCCTTCTAAACTCTAAAAAGATTAGGCTTTCTTTGCTTGATTGTTAATGATAAAACTCCTAGCCCTCTTAGCTTCACTTTTAAATTATTTAAAGTTACATGGCCAATCATTGGTGGTTCCTCAATGTGTAGTGAAACAATTTATTCATTTCTCAAACCTTCCCATTATAGTTAAACATTCAGTTATTGCTCTAATCTCTAAATCATTATACCTTGAATGCTTAAATGACTAAATACCCATCTCTCTTTTCAATAAAATACACAAGGTTATTACCAAATTACTTGCTAATAAGAATAAGCCATTAATTTTAAGGTACATTAACCATGTTTAGTCAGCTTTTTTATTGTTATTTGAAAGGGACATAACTAAAATTATTAATCTATATATGCGCTTTCTATCTAGAATTATGTGTACCAAATTAGATATTACCCAAGAAGTATTTGTAAAACAAGGTCATTGCATGTTGGTGGAGATGCATAAATATTGATATTGCATGACTTTTATATTTCTTTCAGCTTAAAAATTTCAAAGAAACGTATAGATAAAGAACAGTCATGAATATTGTACTTAAAAAAAGAATTTCCAAAAGCGAGAAATCATAGAAATAGCCCAAGATGCAAAATTTATTAATCGCAGAAAATAATTTGAAAAACATCGTCCTCCTTCAGACAAATGGAGAGAAATCGTTTGAATTCGCATTTGAGATAATAAATAAGAAGGCAACGATATCTTTAAGAGAGCACCAATGCTTGCTGCTACACCTCGATGCAGGCGAAATATATGCCGACAAAGGAGGCTTGGCTATCAACTGGCGATGCTACCAGGAACTATAATATCTAAGGGTAGCAAATTATAACTACAGGCTCAGGAACTATAATATCTAAGGGTAGCAAATTGTAACTACAGGCTTCTTCTTGTTGTTGTAAACCCAGCATAATTGCATAGCACAGGGTTTATATTCATTATGATTGAGCAACAACATATCATTGGCACAATGGAGCGATTATGTAATCATTGAATGGTAACTAATCTATATTAGCAAAAATCAAGAATTTTACCCAAGTAATAAAACATTATGATCAATACTTCAAATTAACTGCAATTTACAAAAATTTATAGATAAATAAAGGGCTTCTTTTATCCCTTGTCTGCTTTTTTCATTTTTCTATTAATTACATATCTAACCAATGACAATAATCGAAACCTTTCCTAGTTAAAAGTTGATTTGATAAACCCCACCCATTTGGTCAGCATTCTTGGACCCGAACAGGCTAGGGCAATCAACAACAATGTTGGCTCTGAAAATTTAATGTGCGGAGCCTCTCCGCGTCACTTCTCTTTTCGTTTTCGTGTATGACGGTGGAAAGTTTTAACAAGTTTAGGTTCCTGGTGAACTTTCAGAAAGCAGATTGGGTTTTAGATTAGACACCACCCAGAGATTTCTCCCTCATTTTACGAATACTTTATGATCAGAGTTCTGGTTTCCTATAGGCGTAAGCCCTTATAGTTAATTACCCCTACCGATAACAAGAGAGGACTTTCGATTAAGGTTAGTCGTTAAAGAGGTTGCATAGGTTGTAAATCTAACGTATAATAGCAACAGTTTTAGGATTTGAATTTTAGATTTTATCACCATGAACTTAAAACTGATGAAGAGGGGAATGAATACGAGCCCGATCAAGATCCCATGGTTCTGTTGTCCCGAGCTGTCATTGTCCCTTGTCAACTTAGTTAGAGGAGGTAGTCGAGCCAACCTGATAAAAAGTACCTTATCGGCATCCATGGGTTACTTCATCCAAGAATACCTTGTCGACTTGGGTGATGTTTGTCTAAAGGGATATATTTAAATCCACCTTAGTTGACAGAGGTCTTTATGCCTATCGAATATATCCTACGATTCATTACTCAAGGGTTTGATGTCATTAGGGAACATGCGGAGTTTGATCGTGATTTTAATATAATAGTGCCATTTTGTGGCAAAATCACCCGATCAGAGGGAACCGCTGGCAAGAGGCTATTTGAGGATGAATCTTAGTGATACACCTGACACGACATTCACTGTGTGAGCTATGGTTAATTTTAAATTTATCACCCCCGATAAACAGTTGCGGGAGGTGGATGAGTTTTAATTATGATTTTTTTTAGTTGATAGATTTCATTATAAGAATTCTTGACTTTTACTAGTTTTGAGGTTTGACCTCTCCAATTGATATTTGCATTCAACATGGCCATCATTGGGGTGATGTTATAGTCACTTGTATTTTTGTAGAAATTTGGGAGGCATTTTATAATTCAAGTCAGGTCAACTCCAGTCCTTTCGAGAAGTAGGATGAGACTTAAATATTTGACCCGTGCAGCATTATCGAACCATTGGATTTGAGACTAATATGTGACGATCAGAGCACATACGGGTTTTATTTAGTTTGAAAATAGAATGTTTTATTAGTGAGCATTTGACCCCGCGTAGCATTATCTAATATTTATGTTTGTAACTTTAACACATTTGTCGGAGCACATATATGTTATGTTTAGTTTAAAAATAGAATATTATAATAATGAGCATTTAGCCTGGCACAACATTCTCATACTTTTGTGTTTGTAACTTTAACATGTTTATCAAAGCACATGCAAGATATGTTTAACGTGATTAGGCATCCCTTGTTGTTATCTAATTCCTCAATTTAGATTTGATCTTTCAAATATGGATGGAAGGATATAAGGCATTCCTAGATTAGTTTTAACTTTCTCCTCCATAGAAGCATCACTGTTATCATGGAGAGAATCATCACTATTGAATTCAACTAAATCCCTTGCATAAAACGCATCATTAACCTAATCATTGGTTGATGTTGCATCGTCATGCAATAAACTAACAAGATCATCATCAAATCTTGTTCCAAAATTAACTGGATCAATCTTATTATCATTAGAAGTCTTATAAGGATGCCCGATATTTTCATCATCATAGCTCCATAACTCGCTCCCTAGTTTTAACGTATGACACATTAACTTAATTCCACTGTAATTCGCATAATCTTGTGCATCACCTTTAATCTTAAAAATAGGAATTAATACACTCATTCTTCACTCATCTGGCATCTTTTGTCTTCAAAATAGTATTAAAAAGTTTAGTAAGCCAAAAAATTCCTTCATCTCCTAAGCATTTTCACACCTCTATTGAAATATCATCAGGTACAATAGCTTTTACACACTATGACTAATAACAAAAAAAAGTTATAACAATAATTGTTATTTTAATTCAAAAAATTCATATTAATAATTAACCCTTAATATTACTTATAAATGAAATATGCGAAAATCAACATCATTTTTTTACCTGTTAACGGGCTACTGTAAGTGGGTTGGTAGTGGGTTGTAAGGGAGGCTGGTCTGAGGGGGAATCGGACTGGGTCTAACTGGTTAAGAGGGTTGTGGCTTAAAGGGCTTGGTTTGGCTAGGTCTTGAGAGGCAGCGGCTTATTGATGATGAGGAGGAGCTTCCGCTTGGGTCAGGAAGTCGGATGGAGCTCTACAGTGGTCGGCCACTGGCGTGAGTTCGGCTAGGGCTGGGTCTTGCTTGCGGTAGAGAGGAGAGCAGGTGAGGTTTGAAGTGGAGAGATCGACGGAGGTCGGATGGCTTCACAACTTGAAAGATCGGCTTTAGAGGTGGAATGCGGCTTGCTGGAAGAGGAAGATCGGGTATAGGGTTGAAGCTGGCGACGGTCTAGGTGTAAACCGGCGGCTCTGTAGTTAAGGAAGCTCTCGGTTGCTATTGGAGGCAAGAACAGAGGAATTGGGTGGCTTTAGGGAATCGGAAGCTGCGACGGGAGTTTTTTCAGTTTGTGAGCTTGGAAGGAAGAGGCGAAGAGCGTGAGGAGATGTTCGTGGTGGAGAGCTCGTGCATGGAGGCTGTCGGGTTGAGCCATTTATGCGAATGGCAGAGAAGGGTCGGCTGTAGCGGGAGGTGTTTGCGTGCGTGGGGATCTAATAATGGGAAGAGAGCGTAAGGCTCTGCTTCCGTCTTGTTTTAATGATGCAAACGAGAGCAGTTGCAGGTCGACGTGACTACAACGCCAAATTGTAGAGAAGGAAGCGACTATAGCAGCGATGGGATGGGACTGTAGCAGATACGCGTGGGATTTGAGTAGGTGATAGAGATTTGTTTTTTGAATTTTTTTTTTTTTTTTGCTTTCTTTGGATTATCTGCTAGAGGTCAACAGTTATGTGGTGTTGAGTGTGTATTGGGAAAATTTAGTAGGGGACCAGCCAATTTTATCGGGCTAGTTTGTAGTATAACATTGAACATATATCTCTCTGAGTTGACAAAAGTCAGTGGGTTGATGATGGTTGGATGTACGAGTGATCAATATTGAGCATTGGGTCACCGTGAGGGCATTGGCAAGTGAGCTGAGAGAACTTATTATGATTAATCTTGATAGCGCAATCTAAAAGCCTTGAGTAGGATCTTTCCTATCGTTGGGCTTGGATGGAATTACGGTCGCTAAGAGATGGAGTGAGTGATTGATAATGGAGTCAAGGATCATGGTGAGTCCAAAGTTGTTGATTATTTGATGTGTAATCTCCAGGTCGCCTCATGCATGGCCTTATTAATTTGGTAGGTTCATATCAAAAATATTTTAAAACTTAGTTGGGTGTAGTAATATAATATTTTTTTATTTTAACATTAATGTAAAAGTAGAAATATCATTTTTGAAAATAACTGATCTATCTTCTAAACTTTTTTATTAATGAAAGCTATTGCACCAATCGACATCTAAATCCACTTTGTCGTTTTTGTTGTTATGGGTGAGTTTTTGGGCTAACATTGAGCATGAGTATCTCAGTGAGTTGACATAGCTAGGTGAGTTGATGTTCCTCAAAATTCGATGGTGATCTGTGTTGAGCCTCGAGTTGTCGTGAGGGCATGCGAGAGTGAGTTGAGACAACTGAGAGAACTAGTTATGGTTGATGTGGACAGTGCGAGTGGAGGGAACTAAGTATGCTCATTCTTGTAGTTGAGTTTGGATAGATGGATGGTCACTCATAGAGAGAGCAAGTGAATGATAGTGGGTTCCGGACACACGACGAGTGTTGAACTATTAATTTGAAGAGGATTCTCCTGGCTCCCTATATAGGACAAGATTTTTGATGGGACTAGGTGAGTGAAGCCAGTTGATATGGTTATAAGGAATCTTCCTTTGATATTTGGAAAGTAACAATTCCGTTAGATTGCTTAGGCAAGTTCCTCTAGTGGGCCACTTGAAGGGCGAACTCCTTTATAGTGACCCGCTTGCCACCTTTGAAGTACCTAAGAAGGGATATGAAAGTACAAAATTTCATTTTGTGATAATGAGAAGGTTCTCATAGCTATTCCTATTTAGCCTCAGTCTATCTATGTCAATTTGTATAAAATATAGATTTACCTTAAGGCCTTATTAATTTGGTAGCTTCATATAAAAAATATATGAAAACTTAGTTTGGTATAGTAATATAATATAATTTTTTTTTATTTTAAGATTAATGTAAAAGTAGAAATATCATTTTTGAAAATAACTGTTCTATCTTCTAAACTTATCGATTAATGAAAGCAATTGCACCAATCAACCTCCATATACACATCGCCGTGGTTGTTGGTTACATTAGAACAAAATGCCTTTCACCAGTGTGTATGGAAAGAAAATATAAAAGGCTATTTTCTCTTGACCTGCTTTAAGATGGATTCGATTCTTTGTGATGTAATAAAATGTTTTTTTTTTATTTTACAAACACCAAAGAAAATTTAATAGCCATTAATGAAGCATCCTATTTCATTTAAATTTATTTCTACGCATCATTAACATGTTGAATATTAAATTTTTTTCATCACAGTTGCATCAACTTTTTTATTTTAGTGTTTAAATAATTATATATATTTTTTTCATTGGAGGATCAATCATTTCCAATAATTAAGAGAATATCTTTATATTTCAATGAATTTTGTTGATATGATTGTGAGAATTAGGGCTGTCAAAATAAGGTCAAGATTCGGGTTTGGGTCGAACCTGGAACTGACCTGGCATCAGTTGACCCGACCCGAACCTGATCCGTTAAAAAAGCAAACGGGTCAGGTATTTCAACCCGGACCCGACCCGCACGGGTTATTGGGTTGACCCCGACAACAGCGGCAGCGGCACGGCATCGACACTATGTGCTAAGTCTATATGCTTAGTCTATTTTTAAATATTTAAAAGCAGGTTGCCCTAAAAAACAAGTAAAACGTATAATATCAAATCTATCATCAATCTAGATATATACTATGTGCTTAGTCTATTTTTGTAGCTGTCAGCTGAAACGAGCCTTTCTATAATGTTATGATCGTGATTAGTTAAACTATAATTATTCATTCATGACGTCATATGAAATGGCCCAAAGTTGTATAAGCGACAGCAAGATACTCTTTACTTCAGGATATGAATCTTTATGTGGCCTCAGATAGAATTGATGAAATCAAAGTTCCAACCACCAATATTTCGTATGGCTTGATTGACTTAAAAAAGATATATTATTTATGTGGCTAAACATGTTCAAATATGTAATATACTGTAACAATCATACAAAAAAATTTGTGGTAGAAATTTTCATGAAAGTAATAAGGACTTTGAACCTGCCTAATTCCTCATCTCTTTTAATTATTCTCAGTCATAGTAGCTATCACCCACTCCTAGTACTTTTTTTGGGTTGGACTTTTGAGTCAAGTCAATTTAGGCAAATTCACACACAAATCACATTTACAGTTTCAATCTCAAAATCTCTTGATTGATAGCCGAAGCTTCTAAAAATATATCAAGGTGATCAACATATTTCATTATAGCAGCTTTTACACATTGATTTAGCCAATAGATTTGAAGGATGAGCACCTCTTCAACATCTGATAAGTCTTGACTTGAAATTTTGTAAGTAGGAATTTTTTAACTTTGTTGAGAAAAGTTTAATTTTTATTTTTAGCAAGGTTATTATATTTATATTTTCATTATTGTTAGGTCCATAACATTTCTTATTAGATTCATGTATTTTTTCTTTTTAATTCTTTTTTTGTTACATCATTTATTTTTTTGATCTAAATTCTTAGATTTTTTTTTTTGCATGATAGATCCATATTATTGGCTTAATCATCCTGGATTTTGGGTCTCTCTTATTTCTGCGTAGGCCTTAAATTATGGGGGCAACCCTATTTACTCTTTTTATAGCAAGCTAAATAAGCTGAAGAAGCTAACATGTCTTATTAAGTCAAAAAGTTGGGCTTCTCAAAGAGGGGTGTGTTTGGAAACATATTCCTCTGACAATGGTGGTCCATCTCCGAGCTTTTAAAGATATTGACCATGATTGTGTTGTAGTCAGTCTGGTACTGGTATTGTCATTGGTTTTGGAGCATAGAAAGCTTAACAAAGCCACTAAGAAGGATAATTTCTCATTATCCTTTATTGATCAAATTTTAGATAGATTAGTTGGGCATCCTTTCTATTATTTCTTGGATGGATATGCTAGACACCTTAAGATTTTGAATGCCCCAATGGATTATATAAGATGACATTCACATGTACTTATAGAAGCATTGCTTTTAGATGAATGCCCCTATAATATTTCAATAATTTATAATTTTTATATTGTTTGATTTAATAGAGCAGGGCATTGACATTTTCATGTATGATTTTTAGGTCTTTGGAATGACTTCTGATATTTGCCGAGATAACTTACAGTTAGTTCTAAAGATATGTCAAGAAACAAACCTTGTGCTAAATTAGGAGAAATGCCAGTTTATGGTTAAGGAAGGCATTATCCTCGGACACAAAATCTCTGAGATAGGTATGGAGGTTGACAAGGTAATGATTCAAGTGATTGAGAATTTTTCACCTCCTACTTCTTTTTATGGAGCCACAATTATTTATGACATGGCGGATCTAATAGGTATTTCATTAAAATTTTTTCTAAAATAACTAAGTAGCTTTTCCATTTTTTAGAAAAAGATACACCTTTTGATTTTAATTCTGATTATTTTAAAGTACAAGAGAAACTAAAAAAGTTATTAGATACTGCATCTATCATAATTTTACTTTAATGGTCTCCCAATTTTGAAGTGATGTATAAAGCTGGTGATTATGCGCTTGGAAAAGTTTTAGGGCTAAGAATTGATAAAAAATTCCATGCTATTTACTACATTACTAGGACACTAAATGATGCACAAATGAACTATATAACTATTGAAAAAGAGCTGCTAGTGACCATTTTTACCTTTGAAAAAGAGATTATTTATATTGATCATTCTGCCATCAAATACCTGTTAATTAAGAATAATTTGAAACCCATTTTAATTAAGTAGATTTTATTGCAACAAGAATTTGATGTAGAGATTCTTGATAGGTAAGGATAAAAAAATCAGGTGGCCAATGATTTATTTAGGTTAGAGAGGGAGTATTCTAAGTATAATTATAATGGATTTAATGAATTATTCCTTGATGAGAATCTATTTGCACTGCATTCATTCAGTGTGCCTTGTTAAGTTAACATTGTGAACTTAATTTATTAATGGTGCAATAATCCCAACTGATATGTCATACACCTAAAGGCACAAATTAATGCACGATGCTAACTCTATTTTTTAATGATCATTTCCTATTTAGGATATGTAAAGACAAAATTATTAGGTGGTGTGCCCCACCCGATGAGATAGAACATACTATTAATCAATGTCATCATATTGAGTGTGGAATTCATTTTGGGGGATTTAGAACTCTTTGGTGAGTTGAGATAACTGAGAGAACTAGCTATGGTTGATGTAGACAGTGTGAGCTGAGGGCACTAAGTAGGCTCCTTCTTGTAGTTGAGTTTGAATGGATGGATGGTTACTCATGGAGAGAAAGAGTGAATCATAATGGGTACCAGACACACAACGGGTGATGAACTATTAATTTGAAGAGGAATCTTTTGGCTCCTCTGTATAGGACAAGATTTTTGATGGGCCTAGGTAAGTGAAGCCTGTTTATATGGTTAGGGAGAATCTCCTTTTGATATCTAGGCAAGTAACACTCCCATTAGATTGCTTAGGCAAATTCCTCCAGTGGGCTACTTGAAGGGCAAATTCCTTTATAGTGACCCGCTTGCCACCTTTGAAATACCTAAGAAGGGATATGAAAGTACACAATTTCATTATTTGTTAATGAGAAGGTTCTCATAGCAATTCCTATTTAGCCTCATTCTGTCTGTATATAATACAGATTTTCCTTAAGGCCTTATTAATTTGGTAGTTACATATAAAAAAAATATATGAAAACTTAGTTTGGGTATAGTAATATAATATTTTTTATTTTAACATTAATGTAAAACTAGAAATATCATTTTTGAAAATAACTGTTCTATCTCTTAAACTTATCGATTAATGAAAGCAATCGCACCAATCGACCTCCGAATACACATCGCCGTGGTTGTTGGTTTCACCAGTGTGTATGGAAAGAAGATATAAAAGGCTTTTTTCTCTTGACCTGCTTTAAGATGGATTCGATTCTTTGTGATGTAATAAAATGTTTTTTTTTCTTTTTCAATTTTACAAACGCCAAAGATAATTTAATAGCCATTAATGAAGCATCCTATTTCATTTAAACTTATTTCAACGCATCATTAACATGTTAAATTTTAATATATTTTTTTCATCAGAGTTGCGTCAACTTTTTTATTTTAGTGTTTAAATAATTATATATATATTTTTTCATTGGAAGATCAATCATTTCCAATAATTAAGAGAATATCTTTATATTTCAATGAATTTTGTTGATATCATTGTGAGAATTAGGGCTGTCAAAATCGGATCACGGTTCGGGTTCGGAATCCTGAACTAACCCGGCACTAGTTGAGCAAACCTGAATCCGACCCGCTTTTACAAACGGGTCAGGTATTTCAACCCATACCCGACCCGCACGGGTTACCAGGTTGACCCACCCAACCCGTGGACACGGCAGCGACGGCAGAGGCACGGCAGCGCCGGCAGCGGCGCGGCAGTGACACTGTGTGCTTAGTCTATTTTTAAATATTTAAAAGCAGGTTGCCCTAAAAAGCAAGTAAAACGTAAAATATCTAATCTATCATCAATCTAGATATATACTATTTGCTTAGTCTATTTTTGTAGCGGTCCAGCTGAAACGAGCCTTTCATTAATGTTATGACCGTGATTAGTTAAACTATAATTATTCATTCATGACTTCATATGAATGCCCCAGAGTTGTACAAGCGACAGCGAGATACTCTTCAGGATATGATTCTTTATGTGGCCTCAGATAGAACTGATGAAATCAAAGTTCCAACCACCAATATTTCGTATGGTTTGATTGACTGAAAAAAGATATATTATTTATGTGGCTAAAAATGTTCAAATATGTAATATACTGTAGCAATCATTTAAAAAAAATTTGTGGCAGAAATTTTCATGAAAGTTTAGCTCGTACCCTAAAGTAATAAGGACTTGAACCTGCCTAATTCCTCATCTCTTTTAATTATTCTCAGTGATAGTAGCTATCACCCACTCCTGGTATTTTTTTGTGTGTGAATTGAGCCAATTTAGGCAAATTCACACACAAATCACATTTGCAGTTTCAATCTCAAAATCTCTTGATTGATAGCCGAAGCTCCTAAAAACAGATCAAGGTGATCTGCATATTTCATTATAGCAGCTTTTACACATTGATTTAGCCAATAGATTTGAAGGATGAGCACCTCTTCAACATCTGATAAGTCTTGACTTGAAATTTTGTAACTAGGAATATTTTAGAATTTGCTAGAATCTGTGTTAGGGTGAAACTTGATCGGTGTTTGCCTCTGGGAGTTTGGGTGGATACCATTTCGGGAAGATTTTTTCAAACAGTGGAGTATGAAAAAATATCTTCCTTTTGTTTCCAATGTGGGCTGATAGGCCACATGAAATCTGAATGCAATAAGGAACGTTCTTTGCCTAAGGAGGTGGTGGGAGCTAGCAATAGGGAAGGAAATGATGCAGTGATGGCTGAAGATGTTGGGAGGGTGAATTCAGATTCTTATGGTCCCTGGATTCTTGTGAACCATAAGAAAGGCAAAGGTAATGGCCTACGTAATGATGTGGTTAAGACAGCAGATCTCAAAATGGTGAAGAAAAATCAGGGAGCTAAGAAGGATCAGAAGGACAATCATTTGCTTTTAGCAGAGGAGGTTGTTGTTCAAGATATGAAAGAACTTTCTAAATCCAATAGTGGAAATGGAATGGTTAATAATGATATGGAGGAGATTGGTGTGAAGGTGGGAAATAATAGGCTTGTTGTGAATGTGTCAAAACAGGAAGCTAGTGAAGTTTCTCGGGTAATTGATAAGAATAAAGATGTAATCAATGTTGGAGAGTCAACAGCAGCTAGTAATGTAGAGGCAGCCAATTTGGGATATGACAATGACAAGGTGGGTAAGTCTTTTAAAGCTCCTGGAATGGTTAGTTCTGAATGTATGCATGAACTAGACTATACAGTTAAGGAAGATTTAGGGAAAGGATGCCTGCGAACTCAAGCAGGTCCTAATGGATTGTTTGCGAACTCAGGTAGTCCTATTCCAAAATCTAATTGTATTCTTGATAAGGAACTTAGTTCCTTGGAGAAAGCAAAGATTGAATATGTTAAGAAAACCAATGGTATAGTTGATGAACATGAACATGGGCAAAGAAATGAGGTTTGTTTGAGTGATACTATGGTCTTGGAGCACAGTGGAAGCATTGAATTGGCGGAAAGGGCTAAATTCAAGCTAGTTGAGAATATAAGTGGGGAGGAGAAAATGGGTTACAAGGTTGGAGGGGTTGGGGAGAATGAGCTAGAAGAAGGCGAATTAGCAGACAAGGTTCAGAATGTTGGGAAATCTGACTTACCTCTGGATGGGTATTCGCCTGACCGTGTGAAGTTCAGACTTCAGAAGGAATTGAAATCATTGGGAAAGACAAACTGCATGTCTCGTACAAGAAAATCAGATTCAAGAAAAAAGGAATTTAGTGGGAACATTCCCACTAGGATTCTCAAATGACATCAATAGCCTTTTGGAATTGTAGGGGGGCAAGGAATATTGAAGCCTCTCATTACTTGAAGGAATTTGTGAAGGAATTTGATGCTTTTTTTATTGGACTTGTGGAGACAAAAATCACTTCTTTGGACCATTTTGAATTTAAGAAGTTTCTTGGTGGTGAATGGGACTTCTTTCTATATCCTTCAAACGGATTATCTGGAGATATTATGGTGTGCTAGAGAACAGATGTATGTTCATTTTCTGTTTGTTCTGCTACGGCACAAGTAGTTATTGGAGATATTGAGATTGCTGGTAAAGGGATGTGGAAGATTGCTACTGTTTATGGGAGCACGGATGTCAATCAAAGGAATGGTTTGTGGAATAGCCTTGAAACTCTTTCTTGCTCTAAATTTCCATCTGTGGTGGGTGGAGATTTTAACTGCATCTTATCCCAAGATGAAAAAAAAGGTGGGAAAAAGTTCTCTCTTTCCCAAGGTCCTCTTGATATGTTATCTTTTATGAGAAGTGCTGATTTCCATGAGGTAGGACTTGTTGGACCGAAATTCACCTGGTGCAACAACAAAATAGGTACAGCTCGTATTTGGGAAAGGTTGGATCATTGTATTATGAATCTTGTAGCCTTAGATAAACTACAAATTGCGGCTGTTAGACATCTCCCTAGAATCGCTTCAGACCATTGTCCCATCCTGATGAATTTATTTTCAGCAAAGATTCCTATGGGTAGTACAATTAAATTTGAAGATGTGTGGATTTCATACCTGGCATCATTCTCTATTGTTTCTCAATCTTGGAACAAGAAATGTAAAGGTGATGTGACTAGCAATCTCTCGTGTAAATTCCAAAGGACACTAAAAGCTCTATTTTTTTGGAGCAAATCCAAGCATAAGGAGCTGAAGGAATCTAAGGATCGGTTGAAAAAGGATATGCTTGATTTACAATTGGAGGAAGCAGAACATGGTGGTCTTTCAACTGATAAGCTGTACTTATTAAAGTCCAAAGTGAATGAGTTCAACTCTACGTTGGGCCGTCTCTCTACATGGTGGAAACAAAGGTCAAAAGTGAAGTGGATGGATTTGGGTGATACTAACTCAAAGTTTTTTCATGTATATGCAACAGCCAGAAGGAGTGGAAATTGGATTCACCAAGTAAAGGACTCTAGTGAAGTGTTAATTGAAAAACAGGAATTAATCAAATCAGAATTTCTTCAGTTTTTTAAAAACAAGTGGAGAGCTAGGAAGGTGGTCCTAAATGGATGGCCAGATCCTTTGGTAGTGCTGCAGGAAACTGACAGAGATTGGTTGGAAAAAGAGTTCACTAGAGTGGAGTTGGAGCAGATGATCCATCAGCTAGAAAGCAATATAGCACCGGGCTTGGATGGGGTAACAAATTCTTTTATTAAAAATTATTGGTCCATTATCAAAGAGGATGTGTGGTTAGCAGTTAACTCCTTTTTTTCAACTGGGAAAATGTGTTCTAATTGGAAAGAATCATCTGTTGTGCTCATTCCTAAAGTAAAAAATCCTATGTTCACATCTGATTTTCGGCCTATTAGTTTATGTTTGACTGTTTATAAGTTGGTTGCTAATATGTTGCTTAATAGAATGAATTGTTGCATTCCAAAAATTATCTCTTTAGAGCTATCGGCTTTTGTGAAGGGGAGATATCTATCAGACCACATCCTAATTGCTCAAGAAGTCTTCCATAAATTAAGAATTTCTAAGTCAAAGAAGGGATTTGCAGCTATCAAACTGGACATGGAATAGGCTTATGACAGTATGAGTTGGTTGACTCTTAAAAAGGTGCTGGATCGTTTTGGGTTTCCTTTGAAATTTACATCTCTTCTGTTGGAATGTGTTGAAAAGCCAAAGTTTTCTATCAAACTGAATGGAGTAATTCTGAATGGATTGAAGCTGGAAGTGGCTTTAGGCAGGGTTGTCCACTTTCTCCATTTCTGTTCATCATGTGCTCTCAGCTGCTGTCAGATAAATTCTCTTGTAAAGGAAGACATATTGGAGTAAAGGTAGCTTCTAATTCTCCAAGAATTTCTCATTTACTCTATGCAGATGATATCATTGTTTTCTCTGAAGCTACCCTTCAAAACATTCGAAAGGTAAAGAAGATTGTAGGGAGTTTTTGTAAGTGGATTGGGCGGAAAATTAACACTCAAAAATCAGCCATGCTATTTGGGAAAATGGTAAAAAGGAGTAAGAGGAGAAAACTTTCTAAAGAAATGGGAGTTAAGGTGGTGAATGAGATGGAATATTTAGGTGTGAAGATTGCCTTGAGAAGGTTGGTTTTTGCAGATTTTAATAAACTATTGGAGAAAGCTGAAAGTAGATTTAATGTATGGGGCAATAAATTTATTTCACTTGTGGGGAAGTTAGTTTTGACAAATTCGGTTATCCTATGTATCCCCATCTACTTAACAACTCATTCCCTTGTTCCTTTGGGGATTTTGAGGGAATTGGACAGAATGTGCAGGGAATTCTTATGAAATAAGTTCGGTGGAGGCAAAGGTCTTCATTACATAGCATGGGACGTCTTGTGCTTGCTAGGAAAGAGAGGTGGCCGTGGCTTGAAATCTGCTGCTAACAGGATTAGCTCATTGAGGGCTAGATTGACTTGGGACTTCCTTTCTAAAAGTGATTCTTTGCTCAGAAGAATGTTGGTTCCTAAATATGGAGCAGATGTGTTCATTAGTGATCCAAAGAAGGAGGTGTCATCGACTTGGAAGATGATTATGGAGGGTGCGACTGCTCTAAGACCTTTGCTTCGTTGGAAGATAAAAAATGTCAATGATATAAATATTTCCAATGATATTTGGATTATGGATAAATGCATTGCAAGATGGCCTACCTTCGTGAGAAATCTGGATGAAGACTCAGAATGCCTTGCTTGTTACATCAAAGATGGAAAATGGGATGAAGTGAGGTTGAAACAAATCTGTGGTCAGCATCAGGGGGAGGTCATCCTTTCAATTCCAATATCTACTAGAGAGCTTAGAGATTCTTTGGAATTAATTTATAAAGGTACAGGGAAGACTATTTCTGCTTTAGTCTTGGAGAATATGCATAAGGAGGACAATGAAATTGAGTGTTGGACATGGATTAAGAAACTTAAACTAAAGCCTGCGGAGGACTTGTTCTGGTGGCGCCTTGGAAAGAATGCTATTCCTACGAATAGCTTTCTCTCTTATAGAAGACTGCTGGATAATGATAGCTGTCCTAGAAGATGCGGGGAAACTGAAAATGCTGATCACATTACGTCTGGTTGTAGGAAAATGGTTCAAGTTACTCAAATGTTGTGCAGCTGGGGATTTCAAATTGCTACGGTTAGCTCATTTAAAGATGGTATTGCTGTTTTAAAACATTTTGCAAAGCATAATCCCTTTTATGGAAATCTATTTTGTTCTGCTGTTCACGGATGCTGGAAGAGTAGGAACAAGCTTATACATGGGAAACAGGAAGACGATGCAGCTTTCATTGCAGCTAACTGTATAAGTCTAGCAGTGGCCTCTTTCCGAAAAAACACCAATTGGGAGAACTGGGATGTTAATCAGCCTTATCAGCTGCCTCGTCAATCTTGGCATCCCCCACCTCCTAATTAGATCAAAGCTAATGTGGATGCTTCTTTGGTGAAATCAAACAAGGCCAGTGTTGGTGGAGTTTTCCGTGATTCAAAAGGAAGATTCTTGGGGGCTTTTGGATTTAGTTTGGTACATTGGGACAGCACACAAGTTGAAGTTAAAGCTATCCTTTCAATAAGGAAGTTTATTCAAGAATGGATGGTTGAAAGTGAAGGAATTATCATTGAAGGAGACAACTGTAATGTTATCAGATTGTTTCAAAAGGTTTTCAGAGAAAGAAAAGAAGACAATGACAAGTTGGTGAGCTATCAAGATCTAATTTTTCTCAATGATTTTAAAGAAGTCTTATTTCTTTATATGAATAGGGAATGTAATAAGTTAGCAGATATGTGTGCTAACTATGCTCTTACTTCTGATTTCAATTGGGATGTAATTAATGATAATAATGTTCCTCCTTCCTTTATCTCTTTGTTAAAGGAGGAATGTGATGGTTGTTTGTAGTTTACCTTTCTTTTAATAAAATCTCTGCCTAGTGCATCTTCTCAAAAAAAAAAAACTAGGCATATTTTAACTTTGTTGAGGAAAGTTTAATTTTTATTTTTAGTAAGGTTATTATATTTATACTTTCATTATTGTTAGGTCCGTAACATTTCTTATTAGATTCATGTATTTTTCTTTTTAATTCTTTTTTTTAGTTATATCATTTATTTTTTATCTAAATTCTTAGTTTTTTTTTAGCATGATAGATCCATATTATTAGCTTAAGCATCCTGGATTTTGGGTATCTCTCATTTCTGCATAGGCCTTAAATTATGGGGGCAACCCTATTTACTCTTTTTATAGCAAGCTAAATAAGCTGAAGAAGCTAACATGTCTTATTAAGTCAAAAAGTTGGGCTTCTCAAAGAGGGGTGAGTTTGGAAACATATTCCCCTGACAATGGTGGTCCATCTTCGAGCTTCTAAAGGTATTGACCATGATTGTGTTGTACTCAGCCATGTACTGGTATTGTCATTGGTGTTGGAGCATCATATAAAGATACCAAGAATACATTCCATGTTCGAGTCCTATTAACTATTGCTTAAAGTGAACTATAGAAACCCCAATGAAATGCACTATATTTCATAAGTCTACCACCTAATCTACTAGCATTGCAGGATCTCTACTATAGACAAAATTAATTTTGCTAACTTATTCAATTTAATCAAATCTGCATATCTTAATTAATAATCTCGAAAGACAGATAGATGCTTGAATGTCAATTCAAAACTAGAAATAGGATTTATTTTTATAATCAAACTAAACATAAGAAATATAATATTTATCTCAAAAGTTAAAAATAACATTAATTATCATTTTAAGATGAAATTAATAATGGATAGACTTTAATCTAAGCCCAAAGATTCTCCCCTACTCTAGTGAACTAAAGCAGTGTTTTTTAGACTTGCTTCTCAACTGTAAAAAAGCCCAGTACCTAGACACTTCTTTACTGCTCGAAAGAGAAAAATGTATCAAATTCTTGAGCTTCTTGAAACCCATAAACACTCTAATCTATTTTGGGGTTTGGATATAGAGTTTTCATCATAATTCTACTTTAGGTCTAAGTTTATAATTTATTAGAAATTTAGATAACCCTCCTAGGGGGGATAAGAATTTAGAAAGTGTATGCAATATGGACTTACATATGCATGGAGTAGACTTCTAGCTAACCACCTTAGCAAACAATTTTAAAACTATGTTATTTAACTATAATGTATGAAGGATAAATAGCTATTTTACTTTAACTTGATCAAGGATTTAGGCTTAGAAATTAAATTAGAGATTTACGAAATATCTAGGATTCAAATGTACTTAACTAATGCAATTTCATGTAACTTACCCTGGACTTTAAGGCACTTTTAGTTTTCTCTATATTCTACAAATTTTCTAGGTCTGAAGTTTCTAGAAAAATCTGATAACATAATGACCTTATACCACTTGGTAATACTATGGTGGCCCCATCACATTGGCCCCTCATTCCTTGTCATTGGCTTATGTGCTGGGATAGTGTACCTTGCAAAAAGTAAAATGCATACATGTATGCATGATTGAGTAAACGTATTAAGGTATGTAGTTCCAAACTACATCTTCCCAACATATTTATCCTTAGTAAGGTAAGGATATATATGTCTCAAAAAACTAAGAAAATAATCTACCTAATATAATGCAAGCATCTACCATCCCACATAAATGCAACTTATGAATTTTTATGTAGCAACATATAAATAAACTTTATTATTTATTTACAAAGAATATAGAGTACATCCCAAGGTCTATAATAAAGTAAGGTGACAAGGATTCACCACAACAAACTTGAACTTTCACACTTATGAATAATGTAGATTTAAATATGTTTACTTATTTAGTCTTCAAATCATATGACTTCAAGTATTCTATTAAACTCCAAAAGGGACTATCTCTTAAAGGAAGAGAGATCATTTTCTTTTGGAGTCCTACAAGTGTATATAAGCAGGCACATTTAAAATCTTTTTTATCTCTTTATATTTACAATTCGATCTATTTATAAAAGGAATCTACACTTTAGATTTACATTTACACTTTATGCGTTACATTTATCCTATTTACATTCTACTCTTCAGAAATAGAAAAGGTTGACACTGACTCAACAATTGTAAATGCAACAAACTAAAAAAGTAAGGTGCACTGCAAATAAAGTAAATGTGTATTCCAATATCTAATAGTGTAGTGAACGTATAAAATCCTAGTACATGAAAGTAAATAGAAAAAGCATGGAAACCACATCACACAAAAGTGTAAAAAAGAACACTAGCATAACCTAAACTAGAGTTTGTTATCCTAACAAGAAAATCTCAACTGTGTGATAAGCAGTGTGGCTTGGGTATGTCTTAGTTTATTATTTGTTTATATCTTCTAACATTTAAATGTATTGGTTTAAGAGGTCAAAATGATTTAATTTACAATTAAATTTTAGTGATTTAGTATTTTATGTTTAATTAAAATGTTTTAATTATTTAAGTTGTTTAGCCTTAGGCTTTAAAGAACTTTTATGATTAATGACTCCAAAGTGCTTGAAGGCATTACTTAATAAGTCATATCTCATAATTGTAATACATTGGTTTCTTCTTCTTCTTTTTCTTCTTCTTTTTAGAAATTTACAAAATGCATTAAAACTAGAATGAAATACAAAAGACCTAAATGATAGAAACTCTATCACAATCCTCCCTAACCATCTCAATAAATAATGGTGGAAGATTATTAAAAGAAGAAAAATCCCATTGGTAATTTTCAAAAATAGCTAAGGAGCCATAATAATAAGCCAACTTATAATAATACCTAGAAATACAAAGAAAATTCACTTTGTGGAACTCCTTAAGAAAGGATAAGTCCTTTTTCAAGTTTTGTACATTCTGATATTTAGCTTTCTCATTGAATTATATCAAAATGTCATAATTTTCAAATTATCTCCTTCACTAATGATACCTTGCATATCATACATCCAACCTTGAAAGACATTTCTAATTGTAGTAACATCAAGCAACTCCTCTGGGGCAATATTCTAATAAAGCTTTTTTCTCAAAAACACATAAAAACCTACCTTTGTGATTCCTTATAACACCTCTTACACCTGCTAGATTTGAATTGAAGAGAGCCACATCTACATTAATCCTTATCGAATAAGGAGGAGGGGGATGCTAATAATTCGGGTTCAGCAGTACAAGCTGTTTAGCATCCCAGAAATACTTAAACAGATTTAAATGAGGTTACAACAGAGAAGCTAGAACATTTACAATAGATTTTGAAGGTGTAGGAACAAGCATACCATGCTTGAAGGCATTCCTTGCTCTTCATGACTGATAAATTGCACTGCAGTAAATCCAAACCATGATTGGAATATGATAAACTTTCCTCTCCAGTTCTTGTACACATTCAGTCCATCACTTAAACATAGGTATATGAATTCTCCACTAGATCAACTTGGATATAATTTCATGCAGATTTTTACACTGAAAAAAAATATGTTCAATATCTTCATTCACTTGATAATCTCTTATTTGCTTCTTTTCTTGGGAATGAGCAAATAAATTGTAATTGTATTTTTTTGGGAAAATTTGAATATAGACTTTAGGATTTTTTTTAATTTTTAAATCTAAAACATCATCATGAATGATATACCACCTCAAAAGGTGAAAATATCATTCTCTAATGGGTTTATATTACAAAACTGTAAACTTCATCTTGACTATTTTGGTCAAATTTAAGAGAGAGTTACATATGACTCTGAAGAATCACAATGTCATTTAATCATATATTTGGGTATGATAGTTAGGATGTTTTATCATCAATTTTTGTAATCAGATCATTGTAGTGAACTACATATGACACCAAAGGGCCAAAGTGACGTTCAAACATGTATCTAACTATAATAACTTAGATTTTTTATCATTAATTTCATATTCAAATATCTTAGTAAGAAATGATATATCTTTCTTAAGAATGGAAATAATATTTATTTATTACATATTTTAACTTCAAGGATAATGATCATCTTTGATTTTAATTTTCCCAGAAGAGTAATTCCCCCCATTCTATTAGAGACTAAATTGAATGGGGTTTATTTTATCTAGGGTTTTAAATTTCCATCAAAGAAAAGCCTTCATAGTTAATTACACCATAGAAATATAGGCTTTTGATTAATACTCTCAATAAGAATAATGGTCAAAATTTAATTATATATTCTTGAGAAGTGATATGAAAGGAAGGATGTTCGAATTTCAACAATTATTTGATCAATTTTGAACACCTATTTTGGAAGCCAAAGGATGAAAGATAGGAAGCACTTTGGGGTTCTAAAAAACTATTCGGAAGTACCCCAGCCTATCCTATATTAGGATTTAAATTTTAGAGGAGAAGAAATTTAATTTAAGTTGACATTTTATTAGAAATTTAGGATTAAATTCCCAAAGGGTGAGGTCTTAGGATTTTTAGTCTACCATATAACTTAGATCTAGGTTGGGAACTATATAACACTAATCTAAACCTAACTAATAAAATGCTATTCTGGGCTTACAACAGCTTGGATTGGAAAACCATGACTCCGATCTTATAAAAGATGGGCAAGGCTTGTTATTTAAGTTTTTGAGAATTTGGGGCTGACATATAAAGAATTTTCTAAGTGGTCACTTTACTTTTGTATGGTGGGATTATACTCAATATAATTAGATTTTTATTAGCTTTTATTTATTTCTAATGTAATGCATGTAAGTTGACCTTTGTATGTAAAAAAATGACATGTAGTGAACTTTTAAAAGGGCTTAGAAAATAGATTTTTCTTTAGAGATGGACAACATAACCTAGACAGAGTTTCACCCTAATAGGTTAGGTGGTCTGCCATGACTCGCAGGCATGGAGGTGCCTAGCATTAAAAGAAGCCAAGTATGTATGCATGGAAAATCCTTAGTGTGCTTAGGGTTACTTCTTAGAAACGTTTATCTTTTTAAGTGAGCCTAATTTTTTTTATTTAATAACAAGTAGAAAAAGTTTTATTATCCTTAAGAACCTAATCCCATTCCGGGCCAAAACAAATATCATATACAGATAGTCAACCTAGAAAAATAAGTAATTTCTAAAATATGTAATTAAATAAAATCATCAAATCAAAAAATACAAATTGAATATAAGAGGCCATGTAGCAAATGTCACTTAAGTACAAACCATAGTTTTTAAAAATTAAAAGTGGTCAAGCTCCTCTAACAGCAACCCAAATTCTAATCCTATGTGATAATGCAAGTTTAAAGTGGAATATATTTTTATCCTCTTTTCTTAAACTCCTTTCTTTGGCCTCCTTAAATCCACCAGATTCAGATATCCAAACTTGAAGGGGTGTTTCTTTTCTCTGTGGATCCCAAGATACCAAAATATATATCTTTAAATGGAAGAAACTCTCCTTTAAGGGATGTTTCTTTCCTCTTTTGATTCCAAATTGGATACTAAATATTCCACTTTAATTAACTTTCATAACTCTTTTAGATTTAATTAAATATGAAAATTTAAAAAAGACTTTATACTCCCTACATGTTTGCCAACAAAAGTGAGTTGTATAAAAATGATCCATATGAAGTATAAACATAATAATCACTTGCTCATTCTTGAGCAAATGCAAAAATTTGGCCATGCTATTAATTTTAAGGGGGCTAGGCAATCAAATCACCTATAGAAAAATCACATCAAAATCATAACAACGAACACACATTAAAATCCACATAAAATCCACATCATGAAGAAAGCCACTTGTAACAGACATTGGCCTAGCCTAAAATAAAAGTTGGTTATCTTAGCAAACCATGTATAGTGTGTGTATTAGGCTATGTGGTTTGGATATGTCACAAGGTGGTTGTCATTTGATATTTTCTAATACTTTATGTGATTTCTTTTAGGCTAAGGGAAGTTTTAGTTTAATTTTATGTTTTGGAGTTTAAATGTCCATTTAAAATGATTTTCAAGTGTTAAAGTTGATTAATCCTTAATTCTATTAAGTCCTAAATTTTAATTAGGTGTTTAAGTCCTTAAGCCTTAAAATACACTTATGTTCTCCCATTGGAATCTACATAAAATATAAAGGATCTCATTTATTATTAATTTATTATTAATTATTAAAGTTAAATAATAACTGCCTTTGTTTATACCTGAGTCGGAAGGCTTATTTCATCCTTCATGGGGCTAACTTAATAGCCTTGTAGGCCCAATTTACTTAGTAATTTTCTTTAGATTTAAGCTTGATTTAGTTTAATAAGTTAAGTTTTCTAAATTTGTGATTATCTTTTTATTGATTTTTATATTAATTATTAGTTTATTAGTGATTTTCCTTCATCTGGTTTGTGGCATTATCACAATGGGCCAAAGGATTTAGCCTCCTTAGAACACTTAGCCCCACAGCTCAAGGTAGTCTAGCCTATAAATCTCAATGATATTGTTGTGTTAATAATTTAATTTTGAATCCTTAGTTATTGATTCATAAAGGGTATAATTTATGATTTGTATTTCATCAAATTTTTTTGTGGTGTTGTCACAATGAGCACGAGGGCCAAGGCCTCCTTAAGACACGTAGCCCAACATAGTGAGGTAGTCCAGCCCAAAAACTTCATCAATGGAATATCGATTGTTTGTTTTACTATATTTTTATTTACTTTATTAAATTGTTGATTCACTAATTTTTTTTTTCATTTATTGAATTTTTATATTTTATTGAATATTTTAATGCATTTAATATTGGGTCCATTCCTTAACTTTTGATTTACATTAGTTTTTAGAGTTTTTATATTTTTCTTAAATATTAGATTTAGAAATGAGTAAAATGCCATTCATTTTATAGAATTTGGAGTTTTTCATATTTAGTTATAAATTTTACAAGTTTAGATGTTTTAATGAACTAGATTTTACCAAATATTAACTTTTTTTATTTTTAATGAATTATAATGATTTGATATTTTTACATAAATATTATACCCAGGGATGATTTCAATGCTTTTGAGTTACTCAATTTGGTATTTTCTGTAATTAGTTATGAATTTTATAATTTTATACATTTAATTGCTTAATTAAAGGGACTTTCTTATTTTTATATCGAACCAACTCCAAACCTCTTGAAATCTTTCACAGATGTCAAGGCTGACTTATAGGGATGATTTCAAGTGTTTAAAATTTATTTGATATTTTAATTAATTTTTATTTATTTTTAATTAATTATTAAATTTTCTTGATTATTAATATATTTTTATTTTAATTCTATTTCATAGGGCTTTTATTTTTCCTCTATTAAGGATTGAATTATAAACAATTTAACACCTAGATTGCAATTTTTTTATTTAATTTGAATTTATTATGATTTTTTAATTTTTAGCCCCAAAATAAGGGCTTATTTTAGTTCTATTCAGTTTTGAAGTCAAATGATGTGAAATCAGAGTGAAATTAAAACTGGAGGTGTATAATGTCACTATATTTACAAGTTTAAGGTTTTACCCCTATTGGATTTGTGTATAAATTCATAGGAGTTTTGTAAGCTGATTAGACATCATCCTTAATTTTTTTTCCTAGTTGTCACAAGTGTTTAAATGGGCTAGAAAATTGTTGCATTGAACCCTTACAACAGCACAAACACAACACAAAAAAATGATAGAGAAATTTTATATATTTGGAGGGTTATGAATTTCATAAAGTTATGGATCCAAACTAGACACATCTCCTTAAAAATTCAATTCACAAAATCCAAGAGAATACTACGGCTCAAGAAAACTATGGAAGGTTAATAAAATGCTCAAAAATCTATCTTCCAAAATTAAGCTCAATTGGACCACTCGATCTTGAGAAAATCAAGAAAATTGGATTTCATTCAAATCCATTTTTCTTAAAACCCAGGGGACCGAATTTGCTAAAATTAATTTTAAAATATACTAGGTCTCAAGGAAATTCCAACGAGTCTAAAAACACTGAATTTGGTGAAGATTTGGATTTTGTTGGCAATTTTTAGAAGTTATAGGCATTTAAATTGAGTTTTAACTAAATTTAATAGCTGGCGCAAATCATTGTGGTGATGGCAGCACATCATGTCTTAGATAAATGGCGGCAATCAGTGCAATAACTTAACCTTGTTAATTGCTTAATCCAACGTTGAATCGACCGCTGGAGGAATACAGGGTTACGATGGCTCCATATAGCCGTACAGTCTTAGAATAAGTGTGTACTTGAGTCTTAGGTTGTTGCTCGCGGTTCTATCGATCTTATCAGATGACTTAGATTGATTTGTCTAATATAGTTTAAAATGAAGCAAAGTTTAATAGCTTATAACTTTTGATCTAACCAACAAAATTTGGCTTATATCTTTTGTTAACTATTTAACTAGTTAGCCAATCAAAGCTGACTAGGATAGGCCTTAGGGAGGTCATACATGCTATTGGATAAATGCCCAAATGGTTTGACACATTGATATAGATGTTTGGATGAATGATTGATTAAATGTGTGGGTTTGACCACTCTTAATGATTTGACCAAATCCAATGGAAGTTTTACTCATGATGGTGTTAGGAATGTTTAGAACATACGATGAAATGATTTTTGGAGTTTGATATGGTTTGGGTTGTGATTTGGCTCAAGGTAAGCTCATCTTGACCACTTGGGTTGAGCTATGTGGCAAGCCTAAGTGGACCCAAGGTTTGGGTCTCTTATTTGTGGTTCTTAGAGACCAAATGGGTCATCCTATGGGTTTAATTCATTTGGTTGTGCTTAGAGCATTGTATTTGGGTTAGGTTTGAGTGTAGGGTTGGAATGGTCAACCATGGTTGACATGGTCAACTAAGTTTGACCAAAGGTTGGGGTTAGGCTCAATCGATTCAAAATGATAATTTGGACCCAATGAAAGTGGTTGCATGTAGTGATGAGGCCTTCTTGCATGAAATGCATGTTTGGAACCCATAAGTGGTTATTTAGTCAACCATTGTTAACTTGGTCAACCGCACTTGACCAATAATTGGGTTTAATTTTAATACATCCCAAATGATGTTTTAGAAGCATTAAAAGAGCTTGCAAAGGTTATTTTGACCATGTTTAGGTTTAAGAGAAGTTTATTTTTTAGGGGTTTTAAAGTTTTGGGTTTAAGTGGCCCCATGGTCAACTATGGTCAATCAGGTTCCACCAAAAGTTTCATTTGGGGTTTAACATGTCTTAACAATGATCTTGAACATGTTTAAGGGTTTTGAGGAGGTTCCTAAAGTCAAATCACATATGATGCATAGACTAGAGTCATGGGCTATAAATATTTGAAGGTTGTATAACCTTTAAAATTTAATGAAGTTTTGGGACTTAGAGAGCTTCGGTGGCACACAAATTTGGAGGGTTGACCATAGGGACATGTCTAATCAATATGCAATTAACAAATCATGAATCTAAGGTTATTTTGTTTGGTTTTGAGATTATTGAAAAACCACTCAAAATAGGTTATGGGAAGGGACTTTGGCCATGACTTTTGGTTTGAAAATTTTGATTTAGCTTTGGTTTTAGATTAGGTTGATTGGGTTGAATATACACATCTTATTGGAAATCATTTAGGTGATTTCTAATGATAGAGTTGGAGGTGTAACATGATAGTGTAAAGTCTGATTAGGTTGTTAGACCTAAGGTAATTGTCCCAATGCTAACCAAGAGGGGGGTGAATTGGTTATTTTAAAATTTCTTGGTTGTTTTAAAAATTGATTTAAATAATTTAAGCACATATATGAATTTTCTAAAAAAAATTATTTTTCAACCATAGAAAAATAAATAGCAATGCGAAAAATAAGAGAACACCAAATTTTATAGTGGTTCGGTCAAACAAGACCTACGTCCACTCCCTAGAGACTCCTTCTCTAGGTATTGCACTAAACAATAGTAATTCTCCTTTATCCCCGACAGCAAGTGAAGAAGCCCTTACAAAATCCTCTCTTCCACCAACCCGGTGTGGCAGAGAACCGTTCTCCTTTTTCACCCTCCTAGTAAAGGCAGAGAACCTAGCGTCCTTTCACACCCTCCAAGTGTCGGTAGAGTACCAAGCATCCTTTCACACCCTTCAAATGTTGGCAGAGTACCAAGCATCCTTTCACACCCTCCAGGTGTCGGGAGAGTACCGGATCTCCTTCTGAAAATCTTCTCCCAATGTCCTTCAAGGAAGTAGGGAAGAACAATGAAGAACAAGTAAGAGATCCTCACTATTAGGCACCTTCGTGAATTCACTCACAAATTCCCCTCACTAGATCTCTCACACTCCACTCTCACAATCTCTCCCAAATACACTCCTAAGGCATACTCAAAAGAATTTTGGAAGCAAGCTCTCATGGCAGTCAATTTTTAGGACCCTTTTATGCAAAGGATAAGAAAAACCATCCAAAAACTAAAAATTTCAAGTTTGACAGAATGGGATCATATAGTACGATCAATTTTCATACGTATGAATATTTCAAAAAGTGTTGTACAAAGTTGTACAATCTTCATTTCATACTCTAATCATCATCTATATGAACCAACATCGTACAATACGATCAGTTTAAAAAAAGAACCATTTCGTTAGTATGATTGCGTATGAACCCTATTTCATTCTCTGATCGTCGTCTGTACGAACCCACATCGTACAGTACAATCAATTCAAAATTTTTGTGCATTCGTACAGGACGAACTTGATTTCATACTCTGATTAGCATCTGGGAAAAAAATTATTTCGTATAGTATGAAATGTACTTAGAAAAATTTTAATGCCATGTTCCAAACAACTCTGTTTTGGATGGGCATTTGTCCTAATCGTCTAGTACGATTCGAAATTGTACAGTACAATTAGAGCTAAAAATATTTTTTTCTTTTGCCAACCTAGTGTGTGTGTGCACGGTTACCCAATTTGTAATCACACTCTCTCAGACTCAAGAAAAGTATAAAAATACAGACTCCAAAAATAATAAATTATTATCCAATCTAACTTGAAGTCTTCAACTGTCTGGAGTGTGATTTCCCTAAAATGTTAGTACACACGAATAAAATAGACCAACTATATCCAATATATGTTAGGAGAAAGTAATAATCAACACAATAATATTTTGGTATCATAAAAAATTCATATGATATATAAAGATAAATTTGAAATCTAAGATGCAACAATCTCCCCCTTTTTGATGATGGCAAAACACTTATTATTTGAGGTAACACAAGCCATTTAATCTCCTAAGCTCCCCCTAAATGGGCAATATATTTTTTAAGCTCCCCCTAAAAGAATAACCAATCAAAACAAGGGATTCCAATGAGGAAAGACTTACAACATATCAAAAACCATTCGAACAATAACAAAACATGAACCTGAATAAAAATACAAGGAACTGCTGAATAAAAACACAGACAAGTTCACACAATCATAAGAATTCAACATTCACACAATCACAAGAATTCAACTTCACACATCATAAAGGTCACTACACATACACACATAACCACTTCAATATATACATCAAACAATATATTATGACTCCCCCTTTTGACAACAACAAAAATGGAAGATCATCATGAAATGAAAAGATTTCTAAAGAGAAAACAAAGTAGTTGATGAAGAAGAAAAATTTTAAATTAATTGTAAAGACACTATTAATTTCCTAGTGTAAAATGGAAAAACTCAAATTCTAAATCATATAACACCTAAGATACGAAAAGGTAATCATATTCACTGTTTATTCTGGACATATCAAACAAAGATATTTATTGCATAAACGATGAAATAATGATTACATATTTTCTTATTCAATAGTAAAAATTATTGCCGATTATCGGAAGTTGTGAGAGAGATAAAATGATAAAGAAAAGGACTGAATCAATTGGCGACATTGCGCATCTTTTAAGTTGTGGGACACTTTGTACATATTTTTTAATTTGGACTAATTGTGTGCCTCTTTTAACTTTGGCGAACATTGCACCTCCTCTTTTTTAGCACATTTTGTGCATTCTTTCAAGTTTAGCACACTTTGTGCATAAATTTTTCAATCTTTTTCAAAATCTGAAAATCTTAACATAATTTCCACTAATTTACAAGAATATCACATTTGAAAAGATAAATAATTATAAAGATAAGACATCCATTTTGCAACATTTTCTAAGATCTCTTTGTCTATAAGAACATTAAAATTGATTTCCTAATCTATATCAAGCCATAATATGATTTAAAAACATTTTGAGAGATTGAATTTTATGAGGAAATTAATTTGTAGAACATAAGAACTGAAAATTTCCTATTCATAGATCAACAATAATTAATTATTTCTAAAGAAAAATAAGCAGTTTAAGTAATAAAATTCAATGCATGCTAACGAAAACACCAAGCATTTCATTTCATAAGTTCATACCATATCAAATACACGAATAACATTTGACATATCCCAACATAATTTCATGAACATCACAAGTCAAAATACCACAACAATAAAAATCACAACAACAACAAATACCAATAACCATCAAGAACAACAGTAGAAAGAAAGAACCACGACTAGAAATCTAAAGGACCCTCATCTAGAGGAGGTGGCGGAGTAGTGAACATAGCAAAATAGCTATTGATTGCAGTAATATTAGTGTTTACTGATTCGAATTGATCTCAGATCCACCCTCTATCTTCATTATACCTGTCATCCTGCTACTTTAAGTGAGCTTCAACATTATCAAACCTTTGATCAAGTTGAGCCAGACCATATCTTGATAGAAATTTTGGTCGGGTCCAGGTGCAGGTCATGTAGCAGGAGCTCCATCTTCCCCAGAATCAGCTCCCTCAGAACTCTCCCTCCCAAAAAGTGCTCGAAAAGAGGCATCAGTGAAGTAGAAAGGGAGTTCAGTGGGACCATCAGGATGTACAAGATTATATTTCTTTCCAAGAATATAAGCCATTAAATGTCCTAAAGCAATATCCAATGTCAGAAAGATTATACAGGCAATCCATGATCAGTTGGGCTTCATCTATAGGTTGGTTTGTCATGATGAGATAAGTAGCTACAGATAGAAGAGGAGTCATATTGATATGGTCACCAGCTTTTGGGATAATCGAAGTTCACAAAACATGCTGGATGATCCGGGAATTTTGGTTCAGTGTATAAAACATGCTGGATGATCCGGGCATTTTGGTTCAGTGTATAAACACGAGGCAAATGAGTTACCTGGGCTATTCCTCTAAGAACCTTATTGACTTCAGACCAGTCAAAGTCTACCCTAGATGATAATATACGGGCTCTAGTCCCTTGGGTTCTTAAGTGAAGGAAGGTACCTAAGTCTTCCTTAGTGATCTCTACTCTTTGCTTGAAAACATATGACGTGATCGTGACTGAATTTCATGTTTTCTAAGAAAACATGAAAGGTTTCTTTATTTTAGGCGTAGATGAGAGTGAGGATGAAATAGAATGGGGTAGAGGCTAGTAAGGGCATGATGGCAAAGTGAATGACATCTTATATTAGTAGATGAGAGGGAGTGATCTTGGCAGCCATGAACCTATAAAATGCATCCTCATTCTCGGTTGACAGAAAGTTTTCATCTATATTTGTCCTAGAGGAAGATGCCTTGAAATGAGGTCACTTGCTGCTACTGGCCATAACTCGATCTAGATCTCAAGAGGGTTTGGAAATAGATGAGAAAGCGATGAATAACTTCTCCAAAGACCCTTCAATTTAAAGAAAATGACCTATTGTACAGTATGAAAAAATAATCATATGTATGATTCTGAAATCGTACAGGATGATTTTTATTTCATACAGACGAATAGAAATAGCCAAAAATGAAATGGCTTTTCATAAACTGCCCTTCCCGAGGCATCCTTTTATACAAACTTTTGACCAGATGATCGGACAGACGAACATGTGTTCATCCGGGATGATCAGAATATTAAAGATCATTTCGCTGATGGTTTGCTTCGTCCTTATCCAAAATTGACAACCAAGATTGTATAGACGAATGACACGTTTGTACGTACGATCAATAATAATAGCTGACATAAACTGTAAACTTGTCCACATGCATACAAATGAAACTGCATCGCTCATCCTGTATGATGACATCATCATACAATACAAATTACTACATAACCACTGTTTCATCTCCTCAGCTCAAAAAATGTCATGCACAAACTACAAAATTCATACAGGATGAAAAATTATCATACAGTACGATCAGAACACTTAGAAAAAAAAGCATGATAATTAAAAAAATCTCTCAAAACCAAATATTTCTCAACAAGTGACATGTTTCTTAATAAAAATAAAAACAAAAATGAAAATACACAACTAATCACAGAAAAAACAATCAGAATAATCATAACAAACATAAAGAAATAAATTAAATAGACACATATATACCACACATTAAGTTTGCAGAATTTTCATTTTAAGCATTAAAATCAATCACACCTAACATGGTTCTTAAGATGCTAAAAGTGTCAAAGGCTAGTGGTTTTATAAAAAAAGTCTGTGAGTTAATTTTCAGTTGTAACATGATGCAATTCAATTTCTCATTTGGCTACTTGATCTCTAATGAAGTGATGCCTTATGTCTATATAATTAGTTCTAGAATATTGAATAGGATTCTTTGAAATGCAAATGACACTAGTATTTTCTCATAAAATTGGAAATGTGCCAATTGAAAATCCTAAATCAATCAACTATTATTTCAACCAAAGAACTTGTGTCGCACAACTAGCTAAGGCAATGTATTCTGCTTCAGTAGTATATAGGGCTACTGAATTCTATTTCTTACTGGACCAACATACTAGAGAATTTCCAATAAATTGACAAGTTCCAAATATACTTTTTTGATCTACCCTACAACCTGTAAAGTCTGAATCAGAATATCTAATAATTTCAAATGAAGAGTATGCTTAGGATACCAAATTCCTAAGTTTTGAGTTCCCAAAAGACATCTCAAAATTTATTTAACAGTAGCTAGATGTGATTCCTTTGGATCAGCTTAAAATCTAGCACACTAACAAACACTAAACATGATATCTAGTCTACTAACTGTCAAGTAAAGCAATGATCTAATTTTTCCTCTAAATTTCTTCTTATCAACATATTTCTCATTTATATCCTTATCTAACTACACTGAAGAACTCATTGGTGTACTAACTGGTTTAGCATTATTCATTTCATATTTCTTGAGGATATCTCTAATGTACTTCGACTGACTAAGAATAATTCCTTTCTCATTTTACTTTATTCTAAAACCAAGAAAAGAACTCAATTCTCCCATTAGATTCATCTCAAATTCACTACTCATTATTTTTGAAAAATCATCACAAAATTTTTTTGTTTATAGATCCAAATATGATATCATCAACATATATTTGAACAATGAGTATATCATCTCCTATTTTCTTCAAAAAGAGAGTGGTGTCCACACTTCCTTTTATAAAAGATTTCTCTAATAAGAAAGTGCATAATCTCTCATACCAATCCCTAGGTGCCTGTTTTAGTCCATACAATGCCTTTTTCAATTTAAACATATGAGTAGGGAATTTATAATTTTTAAAACCTATAGGTTACTCAATATAAACATCCTCTTATATCATCCCATTCAAAAAGGCACTTTTGACATCCATTTGATACAATTTAAATCCTTTAAACAGGCAAAGGCTAATAAAATCCTAATTGCTTCAAGTCTTTCTACAGGGGTAAAAGTCTCTTCAAAATCAATCCCTTCTATTTGATTATACCCCTTAGTCACCAATCTTGTCTTATTTCTGATCACAGCTTTTGAACCATTCATTTTATTTTTGAATACTCACTTAGTTTCAACAACACTTTAATCCTTTGGCCTTTCAATCAATTCCGAAATATCATTTTTCACAAATTGATTCAACTCTTCTTAATTCCATGTTCTTTACAAAACTCTTCAAATTTCTCATTTTCAAATTTTCCTCCATGATCACTTTGAATTGCTAAGATTTCACACCCTAGTTTTCTCTGAATCCAAGTAGAGAAGCTCTTGAATTCATCAAAAGATGCACTCTTATGAAATAAAAATTTAACCTAAGTGAATCTAGAAAAATTATCAACAATCATAAATCTAAATACTTTACCTCCTAGACTTACAGCGCTAATCGATCCAAAAAGATCCATATGAATAATTTCTAATGGTTTACTAGTTCTAAGATCCTTAATAGAATGAAAGGAAGACTTCACCTATTTTCCTAGTTCACATTCATCACCCAGGTGATCCTTAATAAAGTCTAGTTTTGGTATTCCTCTAACAAGTTCTTTTTGATAATTTTTCTAAGGTTCTTCATGATAGCATGACAAAGTCTCCTATGCCATAACCAAGATTCATCAGATGTTGTTTTAAGATAAAAAACATTAAAATACTTTATACAATTCAGATCAAGCATATACATGTTATTTACCCTAAGACCATACAAAATATCAATTCCATCTTGGCTTATTATACAGCTAGTCGAAAAAAAATTTACACTATAACCTTTATCACATAGCTGACTAATACTCAACAAGTTATGCTTTAAGCCTTCTACCAATAAGACATTTTTAGTGAAAAAATTATTTAAGTTTATAATCATACTTGTACCTACCACTCTCTTAGTGGTATTGTCTCCTAGTGTTACCTTGCCTCCATTCCTGGCTTCCAGCATTATAAATTGATTTGAATCTCTAGTCATGTGCTTCGAACATCCGCCGTCCAGGTACCAAATGATCTCACAAGGTCTTATATGAGAGTGTTCTATAAAAAGATCAAATGTTTGACTTGGGAACCCAAATAAGTTTGGATTCACCTCTTGGCAATGATAAACCATATGCATGTGTGATATGCTGTATTTTATGCATCTTCGATCTCCACACTAGATGTTTTCTACTATGTATGTTGCAAGTGTGGGAGATGTGTCCTAACCTTCCACATGTAAAATATCTCACACCAGGAAAAGGATTTCTTAATATATATGAGTTATAATATGTCTTCCTAGGTGTTGAACTTATATTCTTCTTCTTATACCTATAGAATTGTTCAAGTGTGGGTGTTGGTCTATTTTCTTTAATAGTTTTCAATTCTAATTCAAGATGAGAGTTTCTATTTTCCAATATATAGATATCCATTCTCTAGTCAATTTCTCTATGTTATGTTTCTTCCAAAAAAACATTTATAATTATTTTTAAGTTCTGTGTGTGATGATTTCAAAAGTTCATGCTTTTTATTCGAATCATCGTACTCATCCAATAAAGTCATGTTGTTATCAATTAATGCATGATCTTTCCAAAGAATTTCAAACTCCTTTTGTAAATTTAAAAATTCTAGGTTCAACTGAGTATGCAGTTTCTTAAGTTTCCTATATACAAAATGAATTTTCTTAGAAACCTCAAATAATTTATTATAGGTTTGATCACATACCTCTTCTTAATCCAAATGATCAAGATTATCTGCCATTAAGCACAAGTTTGTGACCTCCTCCTCTGCTACTATTTTTGAGGAATCTAAAGCTGAATCTGCCCAAAATGCTTTCTGCACCTTCTTTTGTCCTTTCTACCATTACTCTTCTCCTCGACTTTCTCCTTGCTAGGAGTAGCTTTGAGATTCGGGCAATCAGACTTGATGTGTCTAGGCTTTCTGCATTCATAGCAAATTACTTCTTTAAAAACCTTAGCATTTTTGTGGAACTTACCCTTGTTCCACTACTGACGTCTCCTCTGCTTCCTCTTAAGGAAACTTCTAAATTGCCTTGTCATTAAGGCAACATCATCTTCATCCTCAGGCTGAGACTGATCACTTTTTGAGTCATCCACTTTCAATGCTATATTTTTTTTCTTTCCACCTGTCACCTACATTAATCTGTCTTTGAGTCACTCCTTGTTCGTAAGCAATTAGCGATCCAAAAAGATTGTTAATAGAATAACATTTAAGTCTTTTGACTCAGTTATAACAGTAATCTTTGCATCATAGCTAGTAGGTAAGCAACATAGAATTTTATTAACTTTCTCAGAATTTGTTAGTTCCCTACCTAATACATGCAATGAAGTGACTATTTATGTAAAATGAGTATATATGTCAGTGATTGATTCATTTGGTTTCATACAAAAGAGTTCATAGTCGTGTAATAGAATGTTCAATCTAGTTTCTTTCACTTCATTTGTACCTTCATATGTAATGTGAAGTCTATCCCATATTTTCTTTCCAGATTTATAGGTAGAAACACGCATATAGTCTTCTGATTTTAAAGCATATAAAAAGTTATTTAAGCATTTGGTATTTAATTGTGCTAACTCCCTTTCTTCTAAAGTCCAATTAGCAAAAGGTGTTTCTATTCTAATTCCTTCTACAATTCTAGAAGGAGCATTATATCCATCATGTACTAACATCCACATATGATAGTTAAGAGAGTGTAAAAAAAGTTGACATGCAAGTTTTCTAAAAGTCAAATGGATTGTTGTCAAACAATGGTGGTCTTGTGATCGAGTAACCTTCTAAAATATTTCGGTTTCCAAAATTAGGCATGATCATTTCAAAAAGTTATCTAAACCTTAATTTTTGAAAACATGCTCTGATACCACTTATAAAATTTGATTAGTTTGTTAGACCTAAGGCACTTGTCCCAATGCTAACCAAGAGGGGGGTGAATTGGTTATTTTAAAATTTCTTGGTTATTTTGAAAATTGATTTAAATAATTTGAGAACATATATGAATTTGCTAAAAAAAATTATTTTTCAACCACGAAAAAAAATAGCAATGCAGAAAATAAAAATGTGGTAAAAAGAAAAGAACAGAGAGTAGCAGATTTTATGGTGGTTCGGTCCAACAAGACCTATGTCCACTCCCTAGAGACTCTTTCTCTAGGTATTGCACTAAACAATAGTGACTCTCCTTTATCCCCCACAGCAAGGCGGAGAAGCCCTTACAAAAACCTCTCTTCCACCAACCCGATGCGGCAGAGAACCGTCGTCCTTCCTCACCCGTTGGTGAAGGCAGAGAACATAGCATCCTTACACACCCTTTAGGTGTCGGCAGAGTACCAAGCATCCTTTCACACCCTACAGGTGTTGGTAGAGTACCAAGTATCCTTTCACACCCTCCAGGTGTCAACAGAGTGCTGGATCTCCTTTTGAAAATCTTCCCTCAACGGACTTCAAGGAAGCAGGGAAGAACAATTAAGAACAAGAAAAAGATCCTCACTATTGGGCACCATTGTTAATTCACTCACAAATTCCCCTCACTAGATCTCTCACACTCCACTCTCACAATCTCTTCCAAATACACTCCTAAGACACTCAAAAGAATTTTTGAAGCAAGCTCTCATGGCAGTCAGTTTTTAGGACCCTTTTATGCAAAGGACAAGAAAATCATTCAAAACCTAAAAATTTCAAGTTTGATGGAATAGGATCATACAGTATGATCAATTGTTTTATGTACAAACAGTTTAAAAGTGCTGTATGAAGCAGTACGAACTTCATTTCATACTATGATCATCATCTATATGAACCAACATCATACAGTATGATCAATTCAAAAAATGAACCAATTCATCTGTACGATCTCGTATGAACCCTATCTCATACTCTGAACGGCATCTGTACGAACCAACATAGTATAATATGATCAGTTCAAAATTTTTGTGCATTCAAATGGGTCAAACTGGATGAACTTGATTTCGTACTCTGATTAGCATCCGGGACAAAATCATTTCATACAATACGAAATGTACTTAGAAAAATTTTCATACCATGTTCAAACAACTCCATTCTAGATGGACATTTATCCTAATCGTCCAGTATGATTCAAAATCGTACAGTATGATTCGAAATCGTACAGTACGATTAGAGCTAAAAATAATTTTTTCTTTTGCACCCCTAGTGTGTGTGTGCACGATTACCTAATTTACAATCACACTCAGACTCAAAAAAAGTATAAAAATTACATACTACAAAAATAATAAATTCTAATCCAATCTCACTTGAAGTCTTCAACTATGTGGAGTGTGATTTCCCTAAATGTTAGTACACACAAATAAAATAGACCAAATATATCCAATATATGTTAGGAGAAAATAATAATCAACACAATAATATTTTGGTATCATCAAAAATTCATATGATATAGAAACATAGATTTGAAATCTAAGATGCAACATATAGCCATAAGGTGAATAACATTTGATGGGATTTGGATTTGATTTAAATTTGAGTTCGGTTTGAGTTTGAATTTAGTTTAGTTAACCTCACACAAAAATGAGGTGAACACCTCTTAGGCAAACATTCCCTTCCTATAGCCTTCTATAAACAAGCAAGGCATTTGGTAGGTAATGCATTTCTACTTTATCTATCCGAGACTAATTTCTCTTTAGGAGTCAAAATTAAACCTCTTATCCAATTAAGATAGCTACCTATGACCCCAACATGAGTAAGAGTTTTTTCATATGATAGAGTCATAATAGTTTTACTTGACATTTTTAATATAAATTTAGGTTGATCTTTAGCTAGGTTATGATAACCAGGAATTTGTAAAATATACTGGACCATCTGCTCACCAAGTTTAGTAGACATCTATCTAATTTATCCCAAATTCTAGTAGAACCATCCTTGTTGTTGCACCAAGTAAACCTAGGCCTAATACAACCTACATCATGAAACTCATTTTTAGCCATGAAATCCCTCATTTCTTGGGGACCATGAGACATAACAAAACTTTTCTCACCTCTCTTCTTCTCAGTAGATATTATACAATTGAAATCACAATCAATAATTGATGGATGATTCTTTGGAGTAATAGCTCCAATATTCTCCCATAAGGTTATTCTTATATGAACATCCTTATTTCCATGAAAAATAGAGATCAAACAGTTTTGAATGTACCAATCACACATTGACTGGAAGCATTAATCAATGTAAATGATATTACCTCCTTCTTCTAAAGCACTATCATACCACTAGAAGTTCTATTAAATAGATGATGATGAAAATCCCATCCATCTCCAATGATTCTATTGAACTCAACCTTTTAAAAAGAAGATAACTTTTCTCCTTTATTCCCATAAAGAATATATCATTTATCTTCACAAATTCCCTCAAGTATAGGGCAGCCTTCTTTTTGGCTCCCCTAAAATTCCAAAAGGCAATTGAAGACATTAGTCATAAAAGGGGAAATGTCCCCAGCCAAGATCTTACATTCACCATCAACTTTCCTCTTTCTAGGAATTTCCTCTATAGGACCCAATATTTTTAATTCTTAATTGTGCATTGGTTTTATGTTAACTACCTTTCCTCCACAATCAACATACATATTGGATGAATCCCTAACATTTACCTCCTTCTGCAATTGAGAATTAATAGCTAAAATATCTTTCTCCTTTACATCCTTATCAGAAAAGATGGATTAATTTTAGTCATGATTAAACCAAAACTCTTCTACACAATTGTTGACCTCATTTTTGTATGAGGTCATTAGGGCCCAATCCAGATTTCAGATTAATCCAAACCCTCGGATAAGTTCCGATCTTAGATCACTCCCAACTCCAGATTAATCCAGACTTTAAGATCAATTCTTATCTTAGACCAATCTATATCCCAGAAAAATCTTAAATCTAAGTTAATCTAGATCTTAAGTCAACTCAACCTTCAAATCATACAATGACTTCAAACCTATCAAGATCTCAACTCCATTCAAACCTCAATCAAGCTTGGCTTTAACACTTGATCCATATTTTAATCTATCTTTAACCCTATTAAATCATTTATGTTCATTCGAATGATTATAAATGATTTAGATAATTCAAATTTGAGCAATCAAGTTTAAAATCCAGCTCAAATCTAGAAACTCAAATCAAAATCCAAGGTTCAAAGGCCCTGTCTTGAATGCCTTTTTTAGGGATTTTTCAAATACTTTAAACCCTAATCAAATGACCTCTGATTCATAGTCTATCAATTTCATGTTGATAGGACATGTCTCTAGAGGCAAACCTCCAAATTGAGTATAATATGGGGTCTCTAGCTTAGAAAATAAATGTATTTCCAAAGTTTATAAAATCTTCAAATATTTATAACCTATGCCACTAGGCCTGCCACCCAATGGATTCTGACCTTTGAGCTTTCTCCAAACCCTTTGATCACATCTAGACCCTTGATTATGACTTGTTAAGCATTAAACTATATTTTGATGAATCCACTTTGACCCCCAGTTGACTAGGGGTCAAAATGACCATAATCCCCCTTAGGGGTTTGAATAGTCATTTCAACTCAAATGGTCATTTAAACCTATGAGACCAATCTCAATTAACTCAAATCATCAAACCAAACTTTTTGTGCAGAAACCCAGACCTTGGGTAAACTTGGTTGACCAAGTCAGCCTAGGTTGACGTAACTGGCCCTTTAGGGTTCAAACATGTATTTTGACTGAATTGACTTCTCTAATCCCTAAGACCACCTCCCATAGACTCAAAATGTTATTCAAACTTGTTTGACCCAATCCCAGACCCTGTGTCAATCTAGTTGACCAAGTCAACCTAGGTTGACCCAATGACCCATTAAGAGCCCAAATAGTTATTTTGATTGAATTGAACTCCCCAAACCTTAGGACTATCTCTAATAGTCTCAGAACATCATTTCAAACCCATTGAGCTCAAATACAGGTTTCGGGATAACTTGGTTGACCAAGTCAACCTTGGTCGACCCAACAGTTTCTTAAGGCTTTAAATGAGCCTTTGAACCTAACCAAATCTAACTCTTCAACCTCTCAAACCTCTTTCATTTGATGTTTTGAACATTTCTAAACCCACTTTCAGTTAGATCCTAGTTAGTTTGACCAAGTCAACTTGTCAATTTTTGGTTAAACCTCTCTAAATATGTATTGATTCAAATCATATCTTGGCTCATCATAAAGACCAATTGCAACCTTCCTTAATGACTCCTAGTCATCATGTGGATGCCACTTCATCAGTCATGAGGGTTGGTTGACTGGTAAACCCAATCAACATGTCTTCTAAAGGCTTTAAGAAGTCTAAATGCTTAAGTAAACTAAAATCCCCTCAATCCTTTTAAACTCAACTCAAACTAACAGTCAATCACTCCTACCTATGCATCTTCAGCAGCCACATGGCTTTAGGATTGATCGAATTATCAAATCAAAGCCTTGAAATGGTCAAAGTTGGTCAAATGACCTCCTAAGGCTAATCCACTCCACCCTTAGCCCCTCTAGCAGTCCTAATCAACTTCTGGAAGATTCCTAAAGTCTCTTTACTCCCTAGATTAGAGCCTAACCAGCACTGGTTGTCCCAAGGCCCAAATGAGGCCAAAAAGGGCTTTACACTTAGGATGTTTTTGATTCCCTACTCCCAACCACTCCCTTGCCTTTTGTCAAGCATCTAGGGAGTGTCCCAGTCGATCTCAGCCATCCATCCAACCTGGAATGGATTGAATAGGGAAAAACACTTAGAGAGTTATCATTCGAATCCCTCATACTCTCTCCCTCTCTATCCCAACCTCTCCAAGACAAGACCTCAGCTCATTTGAGCTTCCCAGACAACTCTCAACCCTTCCTGACCATAATCCACCAGTCAAAGCCACCGACGACCAGTTTTATTTTGAGAACAACCCCATTCCATCCAATCTTTTATACGGCTTGGTCCACGGCTTCTCAGGCCATGACTTGTCAAGAGAAAATATAAGTGGATAGTCTACAAGCTCATAGAAACCAAAAATCCGAAGATCCAATGGTTAGGTTCTCTAAAAACTCAAACCTTAGGTTAGAACACTTAAGATCAAATATCTTTTCTATAAGCGCATTTTACGCTTTGAAATTAATTCCACATTATTTCTGTTCATCAATATAATCTATGTTTTAAATTTCATGTAATTTGATTGCCTGGATTGAGAGAACAAGCCCAAAGACTCATTCTAGGGTTCAATTTATTTAACCCTCACGTTACGTAAGATCTGAACTGTTGATCTTACGATCAACATTTCAGATCTAGCCGTTCCGCGGCTGATTCTAACCGCGGATCCGATCTCGCAGTTCAATACTCTGTCCGCCTCAATCTGAGACCTTGATTTCAAAATGCGAGCAATCCGACAGCTACGAAACCATGCTGACATGGTTGAGTCACCGAGCGGTTTGACATTACGCCACCGCCAATCATTTGGCATGATTGCGCTGCCACGCAGTCATGCCAAATGATTGCCACAGTCGGCAATAATTAGCCCCGCTCCGCTAGACCAATCCGAGCCTGACACGTGGCTCCGTCACCACCGCGGTCTTATCTAGCCAGTAGGAATGCACCACATGTCCGAGGTTTAATTAAATTATTTTTTTAATTAGTTTTAAACCTATATTTAATAAAAAAATGTCAAATAATTATTAAAAATTAAGTATTAACTCAAAAATTATATATAATATATCAAATTAAATAAATTTTAATTATCTTTAATTTATAATTAATATTAAGTTAAAATATTAATTATATTTCAAAATATTTAAGTATTAAATATTAATTATTTTATATTAATATTTAATTAAAAGATGACTAAAATATTTAATAAAATATAAATTTTTTTATAATATATTTTAAATATTTCTGATAATTATTTTAAGAATATTTACTTTAAAATTTAATTTAATTTAAAATTAAAGTTAATTTAAGAAATTTTATTTTACTATCTTAATTAATTTTAATACATTGATATCTAATTAATAATTAACCAATATTAATTTAAACATTTTTAAATTTTAATTTTTTTAAATATTTTAAAATTTGAAAATTTATTTTAAAATATTTAACTCTAAATTTAATTTAAGATATATCATATATTTTAAATAATTTTAAAATATTTAAATATTTAAATATTAATTAATATTTAATTAAAATTAAATTTAAATAATTTTGAAATTTTAAAGTAAGATAATTTAAATAATTTAAAAAAATTTAGAAACATTTAATATTTAATTTAAACTTAATTTAATAATTATTTTAAATATTAATTAATTTTAAATTAATCTAAATGCTTTAATTAACTTAAAAGTTTAAAAAATCAACAAAAATTCAATTTAATTAAGAAAAATTATTGTAATATGTCAATTTTTTTAGAATTTAAAATATTTTAATTTAAAATTAATTTTAAAATTTTAAAAATTTATTTTAAATAATTTGAATTATTTGAATATTTTATTATTTAATTAATATTTAATTAAATAATATATTAAATATTTTTAAAATTAAAAATTAATTTTCAAATTATTTTAAAATGACCAGAGGATCTCTCTAAATATCTTAAACTCTTTTGATTATATCTTTAATTATTTTATTTTAAAACTTATATTTTTATGTATATATTTATATATATATTAAAATTTATTTTAAACTTATATGTATTTAAATCTTTGAAGATTGAAAGATCCATTGAAATTTTAAACATAGCTTTGGCTTAATTGAATAGGATAGATGGGGAATGGTGGTTAATTAGTGAGCAAATATTTAAATAATTGCTCATTGGTTAACCTCTTAATTAATTGAATTTCCTTTAGTTTGCATGCTTATGATGCACACACCAGTTAGTATAGGCTCCCCTAGTCCTAGGAATTGATTGTAATGTTTGTGTATACTTAACATGTATATGTCCAAGGGTTAGTAGAACTTTGATTCAAACTTACTTAGCTTACTGAAATCATTAAGGACAACAATTAAGGAATGTCTAAAAATCACAAAATAATTATAAAAAATAGGATATGCATCATATTGACATGAAATTCAAACCATCTAAACTTAGTGACATCTCCAGCCCATAAGAATTTTCCCGATGATTTTAAAATTCATTAAGTCCCTTAATTAATTAACTTAAGTTTAAACCCTTAATTAAGCCTTAAAATTTCTAAAAATTATAATAAATCCAATTTAAATTCAAAAATACATTTAATACCTCTAATTGACCAGAATTAAGCCCTTAATCAATGAAAAATAAAATCCCCTTGATTTGACTTTAAAATCAAGCATAATTTAATTTTAATTAAAATTCAATATTTATTTAATTAATTAATCAAAAAATTCTCAAACACCTAGAAATCTCTCCTTAGATCATTCAAGACCTTTGAAGCTGATTTCAAGGAGTTGGGAGTTCATTTGGAGAAAAATCAATAAAATGCTCTTAATTAAATAATTTTAAAAATTCAAATAAATACCTGAAACATCTAAAAATAATAACTAATTCTTGAAAATTTTAAATTGAACAAACGCAAAGCCATTGGACTCCATTTGGGGTCTAAAATTTATTAAAAATATCAAACCACCAGAAAAAATTCAAATTTAAAAAGTCAACAATCCGATCAACCTCAAATCAAAATATTTAAGTCAAAACTTCTAAAATTCATAACTTAATGTTGAAAACTCTAAATCTAGCATACTCAAAGCCTAATTATTCACTAAAAGATCTAATGTTTAACAAAAATACCAAAACTCCAGCAATTTAATTATGTCCAAAAGTCAACTTTTGACCTTGTAATTAAATGATTAAAATAATAAAGAAAATTTCAAAATTGGATAATTAATTTCAATTTCCAAAAAATATTAAATCAATGTTAGAACAACTCAACGAACCCTTTAATATATAACAACCACTCCAAAGATGAAGTTTTTAGGATGGACTACTCTAGGCTGCGGGGCTTAGTGTCCTAAGGAGGCCTAGTTCCTCGAGCTTGGTGGCACAATGTCATGAATGGATTCAATGGAGTATTAAAACCTTAAAATTAATAGATTATTAATGATCCAATCAAACTTAAAATCCTTAATCTAATTATATCAACCAAGTTTTTAGGATGGACTTCTCTGGGCTGGCGGGCTACATGTCCTAAGTAGGCTTTATTCCTCGAGAACTGGTTGATAGAAAACTTAAAATAATTCAAACCTTAAAATCAGTAACCAATTAAGCTTACTTAAAATTTAATAACTTTCAAACTTTAAATCAAATTAAATTACTTAATCATATAGGTTATCATTTGGTAACATAAGCCTACGAGGCTATTAGTTTAGCCCCAAGGTAGGTGAAATAAACTTCACGGCCTCAGTGAGCAACAAAGGTGGTATCCAATAAATTATTAAAAATCAATCTTAAAAGCAACTTCAAATCATTAAGACTTAAACTTTAACCAAAATCTTTCTTAAACCTTTCAACCAATCAAACCTTTAAGCAACTTTAATCAAGTGTCCTACAAAGGAGATATCAAAATCACACAGCCTACTTCACACACTTTAGATGGTTTGCTAGGACAACCAACTCTATTTTTAGGCTAGGCTAGTGTTTTACTTTCTTACTGTTGTGTGCCAGATTTTTCAAGCTTTCACTACATACTATTTGATAGTAGTAAAATAAATGATGTGATTATTTATTTAATTTCTACAATCTGTGATGTGATTGATGGGCGTTAAATTTACCTTTAAGTTAGGAATGATTTATGCTAATTCAATCTTATGCAGGTGGCCATGCTCATATATGGCATAAAAAATAAAAGGAGGTAATAAATCAAGCTTTGAAATTAATAATACTTTCTACATGTACTAAGCATGCTAAAACCCCCTTTAAATTAAAAGAGCATGGCTAAGTGTGGCTGTGGATTTGAGCATTTTAATTTCAATAAATATTAACTGCTTGGGATGTTAAATTAAATGCTGATTTATTAGGATAACCTTGTAGGTTGTTGAGTCTAGATTTTTCTTTTCATATTCAAATATAATTTGATATTATAAATGAGTTATATTTTTAAGTGTTTTGAGAATGAGATTAAATATCTAATTTGGAATTCAAAGAGTAAGTGACATCCCCTAGGGGAGAGTCCCTCTCCATTTAGATCTCCAAATTTAGATGACTTTAAAATATCCAAAGGGAAAAGATAACACCCCTTTCAAGGGAGAGTTTCTTTTCATTTGGATATCTAGACCTGGTGATCCAAGGAGCCTGCAGAAGGACAAAGAAGTGAGGAATGAGAATACACATTCTCAAAGTCACTAGAGTCTTAGGATTAGAAATTCGAGCTTGTTGTCAGTGGTACCCGGTAACTTTAATTTCAAGCAATTCTAGGTTATAATATTAAGTGGCACTTGCCACATAGACTTTTAATTTAAGTTTTAATTTAATTAATTTTATTATTGATTGATGTGTTGATTATGATATAGGATTGTATGCTTTTAGTAGTTTTTTTGGCACTTTTTACATGTTGATCTTTGATTTAGCCTGAAACCTGATCGAAGGCTTATGAGGGAACCGTAAAATTCTTTTACTTAAATAAAATTAAAATTTTTAAGCTCACATAGAAATCTAACATTTTAAGAAGTTAGCCGGGGACCACTGTGAGTTCTCATAACATAGTTGCTGCATTTTCTTTCCATTTGTTAGGCTCCTCCCTGTCTGCGGGTTCTGACAGACCGCTTGGCCTATGAGGGTGCAGATCTGTCAAGGGGATGCTATACATTCTTTTAGGAAAAATTCTATTTTTAAGCCTTTTTAAAATTGCTTCATTCTGATTTTAGCATTCGAGTTAACTAGCATGCATCGCATTAGAAACAAATTAAAATTGAGTCTAAAACTTATTTATATTTTTATTTCAAGCATCAATTACCTAACATATGTCAAAGGGGCTAATTAGGAATCTTCTCTTGATGTCAGCCATGCTTTTCTCAAACTTAACTTAATACAACATCCTTACCCACTTTTTCATAAGTGACCGGACACATGATTTTAAAGAGCCTAGGTGGTTTAGCTGGCTCCCCAATCCAAGCCGCGGTAAGTCCAGATCCAACATTGCATTAGCAAGATTTGGGTTACTAATTTTTAGTACCCAATTTGGACTTAGGTTCTGAGACAAGCTCAGGCTATAGGACCTCAACATCCAGGAATTGAATCCCAATTTTCTAATAAAATTTATCATTCAAATTTAAATCTTTTATAATCAAGTTCAAGCCCAACACTTAGGATAGGCTGAGGTATTTCTGAAGTGATTTAGAATCTAAAAGCACCTCCTACCATTCCTCCTTTGACTTCTAGAAATAAGTGCTCAACCTTGATCCAATCCCACTTGAAATTCCAATCCTCACTCCACTTTGACATCAAGCTTTAAAAATCTAAATAAATTCATACGGCTATTTTAATTGAGAGTATTCGTAGGAAACTCTGGTTTCCCTTTGATGTAATTAACTACGAGGGCTTATGCTCATAGGAGATTTAGAAAACTAGATTAAGCTTTCAATATCAAGTTTTTCAAAATTTTAATTAATTATCTTTGGGAAAATCAAACCCGATGATCATTATCATTATTTTTAAATAATCGATAGTTGTTGATATCTTCTTTCCTCGGAAAGATATATCAATTACTATCATAATTTTGATTATGAAATTAATGATCCCTTTTATCCAGATTGATATAGTCAAACACTTGATCAAATTTCATTTTGACCCTTCGGGGTCATATGCAACTCTTTCTTGAGTTTGACTACAATAATCTGAACCTATTAGGGAATTATATTTTCATCTCCCGAGGTGATATATCAATCATAATGAAATGTTCGATTGCAAAGTTAAATCCTCCCAAAGAAAATAAACCTTTTCCAAATTGCCTCTTTTTAATCAAATAACAATACTAGTTTGCATTATAGGAGAAATGAATTTTTATGAATAGTAAATTGATTAGTGTTACCTCAACAATCTTTCCATACATTTCCAGATATTTCATATATAATAGTTTTCTTTAGAAGACTATAATTCACAGCAGGAAGGTTACCTTTGATTTGGACAACTTCCTCATCATTATTATGATCAATAGAAACCCTTTCTATAAGAACCTGCTTTGGGTCTTCTTTTATATTAGGTCCATTCTTTCAATTGATATGAACAGCTGCAACATTCTTATGAGTAATAGATGTCTTGAAAGGTTTTTGTTTTTTGAAATAAATCTTCTTAGCTACACCTTTTGAATCCCCTCTAGAAGAAAATTTAAAATTGTTCCTACCATACTTGACATGAAATATGAACTAGAATCACTATGACTCTTTAACATTTCCATTTCACCTTTATGAAGAGTAGGCTTTACAGTAACCTTTTTTGAAACATCAATAGAACCATTATTGGCTCCAGCTTGAATACGCTCATTGCATTTGATCTGAATATGTCAAATTCTACCAAAGTGAAAAAAAAAATTGAAAATTTTCATACTCTACTTTCTGAAAGAATCTGCCATGAGAACCTTCAACCCAAACACTAGTTGGAAGTTTGCAATCAAGATTAAGTTGAGCACAAACTCTAGTGTATTCTCTATTTCCCAAATTAAACATCTAGTGAAGGAACCCCAATCCTTGAGGCTATTTTGACTATAAACATTTCATCCCAAGATTGTAGAGGGAGATGAGGCAATCAAATCCAAACAGGAGAGGATGAACCTTTCATAGATAATGGAGAAAAGCCTGGAGCCCTTTTTTCCATTCCTATAATGTGACCAACAATATACCATGGACCACCAATTAATATAGCCCCCAATGCTTTAATAGAATAAAATGAACCCAAAATCCATTCCATTCCTAATCTTGTTAGATGGAAAAAGCCATATTGACCCCATCGCCTCTTTAATTCAATGTTTATGATATGAAAAGGAAGATTATATCCAAAGACTTTAATAATAAGAGCTTTCTATATTTTTTTAATAAAGGCCAGCTCATTATCATAATGAAGCTTAATAGTAATTCGATCCTAAAAAAACTTAGTAAGAAAATCAAGATTAACAACCTTATGATGAGATAGTCTTTTCTAGAGATTAAATTGACTAGTATCTCGAAAGCCTTCAATGTCATGGTTACACGCCTCCTTCTTGTTGTTATGTACAACATCCTTAATGAAGCCTTAACAATCTACAACAACTTCTTTGCTACATTATGAAAATGACTTTTACATTCACATATAAAACTCAAGGACTTGATTAGTTTCCCCACTAACTTCATGATAAAGCATAACTTCTTCAATGATCCCCTACAAGAACCCCTCCCAAGATTCACATGAAAACCACTTCCATGACCAAGAAGAGTAGTACCCTTTTAACCATCAAGACCACCCTTGAAACTAGTTGAGCCACCAGAAGTGACAGGCACATCGGCTAAAGAAGTACGGCGATCCGCCACCGCCAAAAAGGCCAACCCGCAAAAAAGCTGTAAAAGCCAAATTCAAATTAACACACTGCTTTCTCTCTCCTCAAAGCATCTATCTCCTTCCAATTAACTTACCATCATTTATTTATTTCTATGGGATAAAGCAAGTGCATAGAGTCCTTTATTTTTAATTAAGGGTTTTATTTATATGAGTCTTAAAGTGTCCTATAAATTAATCACTTCAATCCTTTAAGCTCTTAATCAACAATTCTTAGGCTTTGATTTATTATTTAATGTATTTGTTTTCCCCTAAGGGAAAAAGCAAATGCATATAGCCATTATGTTTATTTAAGTTATTTATTTATATTTAATCCATTTATTTAATTCACAACAAGTCCTAGGCTTTGATTTATTATTTAATGTATTTGTTTCCTCCTAAGGGAAAAAGCAAATGCATATAGCAATTTTGTTTATTTAACTTATTTATTTTTATTTAACCCAGTTATTTAATTCATTTAACTTGATTTATTTAATTAATTTGAATTAAATTTGATTTATTATTTAAGTTTATTTATTTTTAATCAATTTAGCTTTATTTAATGTTCCCTCATTTTTAATTTATTCATATACTTTTGAATCTTAAAATTTTATCTAAATTTTTATTTAATATTTAATTAATTAATTTTAGATGTTTATGTTATTTTATTTAATTTGTTTTGAATATTTTGAATTATTTCTTTAATTTTTATTTTTCTTTATTTACTTTTTATTTATTTGAATTTTATTTTCTTTTACTTTTATTTTTTTCTTTTATTTATTTATCTTTGATTTATTTATTTGATTTAAGTTTTCTTATTTAATTAAAATTTATAAAATTTATTTATTTATTGATTGATTTTTGTATAGTAATTTCATTTTACTTTTATTTATTCTTCATTTTATCATGTGTGTTGACCAAAGATTTCCATTTAATTTTTATTTAAAATTTCTTAAGTTTATCATTCTTGTTGAATTATATGTTTTATTTAGGGTTTATTATACTTAATTTATTTTATACTTTTAGGATTTGTATTTAATTAATTATAATTTTACAAACCAGTCCCATTATTGAATTATTTAGTTAAAGTAATTAGGGTGATTTTGACTTTTGTACCAATTCAACTTCAACCAATTTGAAATCATCATAGGTGGTCATGGGTGATGTCAAATGAAAATTTTAACAGTATGAAGTAATTTTTGGTATTTATTTGTATTTTTAATTATTTTATTTATATAACTATTTAGTTTTAAAAAAATTTAATTAGTTTTTATTTTGATATTTTATGAAAGGTCTGGTATTTTTTTCCTTAAAGATTTATTGATTGATATTTTAATGAAATTTACGTTTTTTATCTAATTTAAAATTTGAAGGACTTATTTAAAATATTTTTTTAAGGAGAAACCCATATCAGAGATTATGCGTTAATATCAAAAAACTATTACTAGTCCATAAAGGGTTCAATGGCCCTCTAATGCTCAAAGTGCTACAATCAAACCAACTTCCACCAAACCAAACCAAACCAACTTCTGCTTTAATCCTTTAATTTTAAGCCAAAATCCTTTCATACCAAAAATGGCATTCTCAGGATTTAAAGGAGCATTCCAAGTAATGTCAACCAGATTGTAAAAAGGCTCATCAAGCAATCACATATTTTTGGAATCTAATAGAAACATGCATGGTAAGTTACTGAAGATTAATACTTAGACGTAGGGGGAATGATAAGAAGATAGAGGAAAATTATAAATCCATATATCATTAAATAATATACGATCCAATATTTACTATATAATAATTCTATTCAAAGTAAACTTTTAAGTATTATAGCCAATATATTTATGATTATAATCCATAATCAAATTAGTGAAATAATCTATCGCTAGAGGATTACTCCCAATCCTCTCAGCCATGCTAGTAATGGTCTTGAAATCCCCAACCACCATCCATAGAGCATTTACAACTTTAGCAAAATAATTCAATTGATTCCATAAAGGAATTTTACCCCAATAGGTATAAGATGCATAAACAAAAGAACCAATTGAAACTTGAGATAAGCAATGTAAGTTTGAACAATCTATGGAAAGTCCTCAATATTGTCTACCCTCAAAGGATTATTCCAGAAAATCTAATTTTAGTTAGAGAAATTACCATAAAATTGACTAAAACCAAGTAACTTAGCAGTTTTTGGTAATTTAGCGATAGAAATAAGAGGTTCCAAAAGGACAATAAGAGAAGAATTATGCACTCTATCTTGATTTTTAACCCTATCTCTAGAAACAACACCACCCACACCCTTAACGCTCCAAATGAGAGCTTTAACTCTCAATATTATGCAAAGAAGCTTGAGCCCTAGTAGACGAAGGGATGGGGAAATGGTTATTTCTATTATTTTTATTTTTCTTTTTCCAACTATAGTGAATCATTCTTCATCTATCAGTTAATCCCCATTTTTTATAGAGATGATTCAGAATTCACCTCTTGGAAAAAATTAATCTTTAGGATCATTATGACTATGTAAGTTAATCTCCATAGGATTGATTTCCCCTTCCTTATAAGCATCAGATCTCATAGGACAAGAAATATCCAAAGCCTTACCCCTAGAAGTAGAGACATTAACAGAGCTAGAAAAAGATTCAGATAGATTAGAGAGTTTTTAGTTAAAGGCGCATAAATCTTGAGATTTCTCTTGAACCCTATCTTCTATCATTTGATAATTATCAACATGAGGCTGAGAATATGGTGCTGTTGTAATAAGTTGATGAATATTATCATTATCCCATGGATCAAAAGACATTATAAGCACTAGTTCTTTAATGTTATCATTTATGTCATCAAGTTTTTTAAGGTTACAATCAACCCCATTTGTGGTCATGCTCTCCCCTCCTTCATTACCACCCAAACGGTTTTGAACCTCCAAAAAATCATGCTCAAGCTATTTGGAATTGTCAGACACACCAACTCCATTAGGTAAATGCTCGTAGACAAATTGACATTGGACTCCAACACAATCCCTTATCATGAGCATCCAGTTGAGGATTTTTAAAATAAGGAAGCAAAATAAAGAACTCATTATTATGATGACCATTGAATATTACATTAATTAAAAAAATGTAGAAAATTTTCAAACTCAGCCTTCTGCAAATACCCAAAAGATTTTGACCCAAACCAAATCTCTATAAGAGGCTTTTTAGATATATTCATTTCAACCAACACATGAGCTATAGATGGCCTCAAATGGGAGGCCATAGCTTGGTCCATTTGAAATGGTCTTCAAAAGATGGAACCTAACGCATGAAGGATATGGGAGTTAAAAAAAATGCAAATGTAAGTTTGGAAATGAAATCCATATAGGCACCATAGGGGACAATTCTTTTATATAAAAGTACTAGTCCATTTGAGTCAATGTATTTGACAGTTATTTATGTAATATGATCTACTCGTAAAGACCTGACTATAATCTTGATCGTTAGATAATTGGATCGTAACATGACAAGCATCCAGTAGTCTGACTAAAAACAAACCAAAAAGCTTGAAGTTGCCAAAAAACCTATGAATAGAATCAAGGTTAGATCTTCAAATAATTAATTTTATAACAAGAGTAAATTAAAAAGGAGAAGGTAGTTTTATAACATCTTCATCTGAAATCAAAACAGCTAGAACTCCCTTAAAAAATGATTGCGCAAAAGCAAATTTTAAAACCTTAGAAGAACAATGTCCATCCAAAACATCTTTAAATGATATGAAAATAGAATCACCACCATCCCTAGCTAAAGAGAAAAAACCTTGTTTTGTTACATTCAGAGCATTTAAGGAAACTCTTTAAGAGTTTTTACTGGTAGATATTGCCATAACAAGCCCTATAAGAAATCGAAACTAGAGACCCAATGGTCCAGGATGGAAATAACACTAATCAGATAATGATCAGAGTTGATCTTACCAAAAACCTAAAGAGAATTGTAGAAGAAGGATCAAAGAATGTAGGGAAAGTAGAATCACTAGAGGGTATGCCAACCACAAAAAGTTGTGTAAATATTTGAATGATGAATTATTTAAAATCTCTCTTTTTTTTTGAAATTTTAAGATTTTTCATCAAAAAAAATAAAAGGGGTACATAAGAGTACAAACTGAACAAAAGTCAACTATGCCTCCCTAACACAAAAAATAAAAGTTTGGAAGAGCAGACTGATACAAAAAGCTAAATAAAGGAACAACCAAAAAGGAAAAGATAAAAAGCAAGAGAAGAAGCCCCTCAATTTGCAATGTGGAGTCCCCCATGGTATTGTAAAGGTCACCAACCAAGAAAAAAAAAGATCACTCCAGAAAACAATGATCTCATTTGATTGAGGTAGCTAGTACAATATACATATGAAGACCTCAACATTAGACAATTGAGGGGACCAAAACCCCACCCAAGTACTCCTTAGTTGCTTTTTTTCTCTTTCTTGTGGCAATGCTGACAGGTCCCAGCTGCTACAATTCTATATATAAAAGAGCATGAGACACTCTAGGTCTTTGCTTGTAGAGATTCAGGCTTTTGTTGGAGACATCCCTTTACTGAGAATTCTGAGCAGTGAAAACAATAGGATTTGGTATGGACTCAACTAACATTGGAATGGGGCACCTCTTATCATGTCCTCTAGAAGGTGAGGCAAGATGATGGGCTTTCTACTTGGGCTTTCATCTTCTAGTGGTGACATCCTAAGTTTCCAAAATTTTTGCATCAAAGGAGGTGGAAGGTTGAGAAGATGGAGGATCGGATAACTGAGTAGGCATAGGAATGCCTAGATTATGTATTTCCATAACTGTAGATTGAAGAGTACTGTTAATGTGGATATAAGGCTGTAGCTTAGCCTTGCGAAGACAAGACTCCACTTTATGGCCAATTATTCTACAATGGAAGCATAAATGAGAAAGGCCCTCGTATTCAACTCTTTGAAAAAAATTGCCATTTAGGCCCTTAATCCAAAATCCTGACAAAAGTTTCTATGTCAAATTAATGTGGACACAAACTATAGAATAAGAACTATGACCCCAAGAGGATGATTGTTCATCCATCCAAAGAGGTTCAACAATCATAGCAGCCATACATGCAATATTGGAAGGATCCCGATACATTAGTGGAAGCCGTGGAAACCTGACCCAAATAAGTGAGGCAAAACCCTTCATATCTTCAAGAGAAAAGGCACGTGACCACCTATCCAAGCCAATAATGCTTCCAGCCACAATCCAAGGTCCGCCCTTGAGGATGATATCATGGGCATCAAGGCTTTCAAAAATAAAAGTAAAGCTATTTGGAGCGATGGTGATCAATTGGAAATCCCCAACATGAGACCATCTCCTTGAGAGTTCACCATGAAGCCTACTAAAAGAAATTTGCTTGCCAAGAAGTTTCCTAACTATAGCATATTCTAATTTAGAAATGTTTTCTTGAACTTTGACAAGGTTAAGGATCAAGAAAATGCCATCCTCATCAAGCTTTCTCTTTAAGAATCTTGAATAAAGGTATATAAGATGTCTTCCTCCAACCAAAATGGCCTTGGCTTCGATCACCCAACACATGAGATTGTTTTGGAGAATTATGTTTGCCAAAAAGTGGCTGAAATTCAGTACCAATAGCTCCCAAGCTAGCTAAAGAATCCTTAGAAGCATTAACACGAATAGCTGATGTGCATTATCATGTAGAATTGGGCTCTTGAGTTGAGGCATTGATAATGCAAACACATCTGCAGAAACTCAAACCAAGCAATCTCCCATCCAAGCCATTTGCACAATCACTTCCAGAAATAATATTCAAATCCACACCTATGGACAATGGATGAGCATTCATCGCATCCACACAGAGGATTTCTGGTTGAGGATTACCAATCCATATTGGCGATATGCAAATTGAATTGAGCACGCACACAAAGATCTTATAGGACCTAGGAGGGTATGAAGCAAGACATCCTAGAATGAAAGCTTTCGGATTAGCCGACAACATCTCATTTCTACTAGCGATACAATTGCTTGAGGTCCATAGAAGAAGCATCTGTAGTAGTAAAACCAACCAACACAATCATTTTTCCATCCTTCAGAACCTATTTGCAAACATTCTAATCCTTTGCTTCCAACACCTTCCAATAGTTATGTTGCTTTGAAGCTTTCTTATAACCACTTCCCCAGCTGGATCAAGGGGAAGACCAACGACCACTTATCCTCACCATGAAGATAGATCCCTTTGGGAGGTCAGGGCAGAGGAATGAAGAGCTTTGGAGAAGCCCAACAGCTCTGGTTGGGGTTCGGACATGCTTGTCGATCATCATGAATTGTTTAAAATCTTTTTTTAGTTAAACCCCTCGGATGGGCCTACACATTAATAAAAAAAGAGATTATAAGGTCCTTAGGGGGACCTTCAGCTCACTAATGATCAAACGAGCTACAAAAAAATTAAAAGAAAACCTACAAGACAAAAGTCCCCTCTAATGAAAATTACGAAATAACCTACTAACATTCTAGGGTGGTAGGAGCCAGCACCCAAAGAAGAAAGATTCTATTAATCACATTCAGTTTAATCTTTCTACTAAAATTGAAAAACTTGCAAACCAAAACCATAAGGAAAACCACCAACATAAAGACTACAGGATAAAATAGTATTGAACAGAATAACATGGAATTGGAACGGCAAAATGGATAAAATGATGGCAAAATGACATGATGAATTATAAATAATAAAGAATAATTAATCACTGCTCCACATGTAATTGATAATACTATATAGAACATGAATTTCTAAAGTAATAGTGAGAAACCAACCTAGGATGACAAATATAGCAAAATCGAAGGGAATGGAGAAGGAACCGGCCAGTAAGCGCTTAGAACTGTGACTGTCCAACAGCAAACCAATCACCTTACTAAATAACCAAATGCCAATGCCACCCCTCACAAACAAGCAAAATAGGCAATTCAACAACCCAACACAACAAAACAAATTAACCTAATTGAGCAGAGAAATAATAGTGAACCATAAACCTAAAGAAAATACAACCTAACATCCCATATATTTCTAGCAATCCAGAATTGCAGATGAAATAAACAAAAATGTAGAGCCAAGTCCCATAAAAACTAATAGATCAAATAAAATTCTAGTATAACCAGCACAGCAGAAAAATTGAGGAGACATTCAAATTGATAAGCAGCATAATAAGAAATCCCCAAAACAAAAACTAGAAAGGTGGACGTAGGAAGACAACCCATAGTCCAGATCTCCAAAAATAATGATACAACCAATCCAAGAAAATACAGAGAATGATAAACTCATAGAATACAACAACAATAACAGCAGCTAATATTTGAACAAATAAATTAAATAGGAAAAAATCCAGCCAAAGGGAAACACAACCACCAAAATCAAAACAGACACAACAACATAAACCCTTATATGGCTCGGACATAAGGAAACCCAGAACGGTCCAACCTAACCAAACCCTTCAATTTTTCTAGTAAAGAAGTCCCCACATATTCAGTAAACTCAGTTAAGGTACAACCAATCTTAGCCAAATAATTAGCAGCATCATTTCCCTCATGTAAAACATGCAAAATTGAGAAGGAGATAAAAGAATGCCATTGCTTGATATCATGAACCATATTAAAATTAGTAGGATTGGACATCATATTACCCTTAATATACTAAATAAGAAGGATAGCATCGACTTCGATCCAATGTTTAGTGCTACCTAAAGACATGTACAATTGCAAACCATATTGAAGAGCTTGAATCTCAACCATAATTATAGCTGTAGAGGTACTCGGTCAAGCGAAAGCAACTATAATTTGGCCATTATAGTCTCTGATCAAACCCCCACACCCCGCAATGAGGTTGTTAAGAGATCCATTAGTGTTCAATTTAAACAAACCAAAGTTAGTTTTAAGCCATCTTACAATTCTCTCCTTAATAAGAGGGGCATTAGATTGAGGAGGAATACCAAAATCAGCAATAATGTTATAATAACCTTGGAAAGAATTGATGTTAAGCAAATTAGAAAAAAATACCGCAAAACTTTATCCTTAACTTTAGCCATAATCCTCACAGCTTTCTTACAAATATTCTCATGTTGTGCTTCATTTCTACTCCTCCAAAGAAACCAACAAATAATGACAGGTAAAATATTACAAATATGCCCTTTGGTAAGACTAAACCAAGCTTGTAAAATATTAGTAATGGAAATATAATTAGTGCAGAATTGAGCATTAAACAAGTTATCAAAATATAACCAAACTTGAAGAGAGATAAGACCTTGAGCAAAGACATGATTAAGGTTTTCAATATGATAACAACATTGGCATTTGAAAACCATATAAAAACCTCTTTCCATTAATATAGATTAAATAGGAAAATAATTCTACAAAATACTCCACACTAAAATAGAGTAAAAAGGTGTAATAACATGGTGCCACATAGCCAAATAAATCACGGACTTAGGGTAAGACTGCCTAATTGAATCCCAAACTTATTTAATAGCAAACTTGCCATCATTAGCATGAGTAAACATAATGCAATCCTCTTTATCCAATTGAAGAGGAATTTTGAGAATAAGATTAATAATATTATGAGGAATAATATCAGTAAGTAAATCCCATTGCACACACCCTCTTAAATAAAATGATTAACTTTGCAAGAAGAGGTGGAATGAGTATTCAATAAACTATCAATAGAGAACTTACCCAACCATTTATCTTGCCAAAAGAAAATATTGCATGCCCCCATACCCCATTGAATAAATTGTTCAGCCTCCCACTTGATAGAACAAAGCCTTCTCCAATTATAAGAATCCCCTTATTTCACTATAGGAAAATAATGAAATACCGACGGAATTTCCAGCAGGTAGAGTTACGCCAGAATCAACGACGGCATTACCGGTGGATTTTTCCGCTGGTAACCTTACGGCAGCCTTTCCGATAGAAATTGCTTCGGTAACTTTCTGGCGGCTGAACTGCTAGAATTGCACCGGTGTTTTCAATATATCGATGCATATTCCGTCGGTAATATCTGGCGGATATTCCGGCGGATTTATCGCCGGGTTAATTAAAACTCGATGAAGTATTACCAGCGAATAAGCCGCCGGTAAGTGGGCCGGCGGATTTTTTGCCAGAAAATATGCCGGTAATTTCAATATATAGGCCCCTGCCCTTGACTTCTGGACATTCCACTTCAGCTTAGGTTGTTTGCTACTTCAACGATGTCCCTGCCCTTAAGCTCAGTCAACGACGCACCTGCCCTCGAGCTCCTTCGACGACGTCCCTGCCATCGAGACGACGTCCCTCTTCGACCTCGCCTCCGCCGGGATAGGTCGCTCTGTGTAGGTAACTTTCTCCCTTTCGCATTCTTCGCTCTAACCAGTTCGTGATGAACTTCTCTCCTTCGACGTAGTTCGACTTCTCTCCTTGATGCGCGCTGGTCGACTTCGCTCTGTTGACGCCAAACGACCGAGAGATCACTTGCTGTTTAGGTAACTTTCTCCCTTTCGCATACATTACTTTTTGCTTTAGTCATGGTTGTTCTCACTAGACATTTACAAGAGGATGTACATTAGTGTATGCTTTTTGCTCATGATATTATTCTTGTTGATAGGACTATAGAGGGAGTTGAAGGTAAACTAGAATTGTGGAGGTCAAACTTAGAGTCTAAAGGTTTTCGCTTGAGTAAATTTAAAACAGAATATATGGAGTGTAATATTAGTAATAATAGACCTAGTGAGGGGATTGTGACTTTGGGTGATCAAGTCATTAATAAGAGTACACGTTTTAGATATCCAAGTAGGATGGTTGAAGTGGAGGAATGCATCGGGCTTATTGTGTGATAGAACAATACTAATTTTATTTCAGTCATGTAAATATAATTGAATTAGTTTTTTTAACAACTAACATATTGCTTTCAGGTTTCATCCATCAAAAGAGCCTACGCATAAAATACGGGACATAATACGGAGCAGATACGATGCTCCTTATATTTCTTGGAAGAAAGTCCCGAAAGAAGTATGGGACATGTGGTTTAGGGAGTTTGAGGTATGTTATTATATAATTTTTTTTATTAAATCTAATATATATAAGCTTAAAACATTATTTATTCTTTATTGTATGTGTTTAAATGCAGAAAGTATGATTTTAGTTACTTACTGGGTTATGTGCTTATTACGTGGTTTTATATATTTTTAGGAAAGGACATGAATCTTACGATATGAGACTTCAGACAAGACAAAAAAATAATCATGCTTCTTTTTGTTATTCATTGGTAAGCTCTAATTAAATGGCTAAAATGAAATTGATGTAATTCTTATAATATTGATCTTGTAGTGTGACAAAAGTCAAGCAGAAATAAAGTAATGGCTTAACTTTAAATAATTGGGTAAAGCAAGATACAGGGAAATTAATAATTTTATCCTCCTTCTTTCGCAATTCTCCACTATAAGGCTCACACAAAACTCTTAACAACTCACCAAAATCTATAAGAGCTAGACTAAAAGAGGTATACTAATCAATTTTAAAAATTCTCACCTTATAAAGATGATTAATTGCTACAAGGTCAAATGGTACCCACTTACCTCTAACATAACACTTATTTTCCACTTCCTCCTTCCCATTTATAAAAAATTCTCTTTCCATATTGACAATAGCATCATGGGGTTCCTCATAGAAAATCCCCTAACCTTAGTTCATTATCAAAATATATTACCTTCCCACCTAGTTTCTGAAAGCCACGCTTAGGGATTAACGGCTTCTTCTTCACCAATGCCTCATACCTTCACTCAGCCTCAGTAAAGATGAATTTACTCTTATCATAAGATGATGAAGTATTCTTCTTGCTACCAAAGATTTTTGGGGCCATAGCTTATAAAATAAAAGCAAGAAATATGCAAAGACTTGGAGAGAATGAAAGAAATAATATAATGAAAAAAATTCAGAAATAATCACATGTTATATATAAACTTTACGAGTGTTGCGATGCTTAAGAGATCAGCACTACGACACTTAAAAATATAAAAAATGATAAAGATTCAAATAGAAACATGTTGTAGTGGTACATGACATATGGCGCTACAATGCAGGCCTTAGGAAATGAAACACCAACTTTTTTACTGGGAAATGTAATGGCGCTTGACATACATGAGCATTATGGTGCTCACAAAGGCTATCATTACACTGCTTTAACTGACATAATAATGATTTTGACCTAACACTGCAGTGTTAGAAATAGGGATGTGATGCTCAATAAAGTACCATAATGAAAAGTTAAAAAAGTATAACTTATTAACTATACTACTATCAGAACTGTAGAAATAACAAACCAATGCTACAGGGCTTGATAGAATAGTGTCAAGGTGCTCATTAAGGCAAAATAGTGCTATGGTGTTTAATGATATAGCATCACACTGATGCTATCTAGAAAATTTTCTTAAGGCATGAGTGCTGCAATGTTATTTTTGAATGCTACGGTGCTTAGCAAATGTTATAGCCCCAAATTAATTTTTAGCAAACCTTTTTTATCAAAAAATTTTTTATAACTTAGTAAAAATCAAACCTAATAACTTACAAAAATAATACAATCTCACACACTTACTACATACTACAAAATAAGACAAAACTTTTAAATACAAAAAAAGAAATATATTGCCTCCTATATAGAGGTAAATTTATTGTCCTCAGCCAAACTTGCGTAGATTTGTCATTTTGGCTATAATTATTCACCACCACTTCTCAAGTTGTCTCCACTATGCTCTTTTCCTTTCTCCTTTGCATTCATTTTATTATTACTACGCAAAGTTTCATGAGGTCTACTACTAAAAGAAATTACAAGCTTACTTAATTAATTTTCTAAATTCTTTATTGAAGCAGCCTAACTTTATAATTGGGTTCCTAGTTGAATCAAAACTTCTTCCAAAGGTGATTTACTCTCTCTGAATTAATTATTCTAGTTAAAATGTAAGGATTATGAAGGTCTAGGATTTACTATAAGTTGCTGAAGATTATTATAATTTCGTCCTTGATTTTATTGACATATATTCCACTATTTGTTATCACCAATGTTATTATTTGACTAATAAAAATTAAGGTGGTTACTATACCCTAGATTATATGTATTTGAATAGGGAATGTTTTATCTTCCAATCAAGTTCACATTGTCAATCCTTAGTGCATTACTATCATCAACTGAATTTAAATCATTCTCTTCAAATTACATAGATGATCCTGATCCTGAATTAACTATAATAGTGTGTAACTTCTTTAAAATTATAGCTACCTATTAGTTAAAATAAATCATGCGTCTAATTCGTACACACATGCTATTATCTTAGGATTTACCTTATTAAAAGGCCAATGGAAATTATTTGTATCAATTTTCATACTAATTCATTGGCTTTCCCAAATGGCTTTGATATTAAAAATCCTCCAGCTATTGCATCTATAATCGACCTAAGGGATTCTATCAATCCATTGTAAAAAATCTAACTGACCAACCAAATGTGGAAAGCATGATGAGGGCATTTCCTAAAATCTCTCCCAACTTTCATAAATTGGCTCTCCTTCAAACTGGGCAAAAGATGTAATATCATTCCTAAGCTTGGTAATTTTTGATAGTGAGAAATACACAACTATGAATTTGTGTGCCAACTCATTTCAAGTAGTTATAGAGCCTAGGGAAAGGAATTCAACCACATATTAGCTTTATCCCTTATAAAAAGTGGGAATAATCTAAGTCTAATAGCATCAACGTCGACATAATTATACTTAAATATTACATAGATTTCTAAGAAGCTAGTTAAGTGTAGGTTGGGATCCTTAATAGGAGTTTCCCCGAACTAGGAATTTTGAACCATCTAAATTATGGTGGGTTTTAGTTCAAAGTTATTAGCATTGATAGTAGGTTTTTTGATACTCAAATGGATTCCTTCTACTATAGGGTTAGCATACTCTCTAAGAGATCTAGGATGATCTCAATCTTGTACTGGTTCAGACATTTCAAAAATCTTTTTATTTTTTTGAATTGTTGTAAGGGTCATTTCTATCTCAAAATCAAACAACAAATGATTTTTTACTAGATCTACTAAGCATGCAATTGTGATGCAACAAAATAAATAATAAAAATAAAATAATCAATAAAAATAAAACTATTTTGTCTTTTCAAAATTTTAACAAAAATAATAAAAATAAATATACATGATACAAGTAGGTCTAAATATGTAACTAGTTAAACAATATAGTTTAGAATTGCAATATGTACATTACTTCCCTAGCAATGGTGCCAAAAACTTGATGGTGGATTATTATGGTCAATATGTGCTAAACATAATGCTAGCGTATAACATGAAAATGCTTAGATTTTCTTTACTATAAAAATAATAAAAGCCTAGTAGATATGCAAGTATATATATCAATCAAGTAATAAAGTGATAGAGAAGAGTGTCTATTCCACGAGAAAGTATTCTGCTTAATTATAATTAAACTATTAATATTTAATATATATGCATAATTTATCCTACAAAAAGTAAAATGATTGTTTTTGGGTTTTTTCCACTTAATGTAGATTTGTAAGAAAATCGGATATTAATAAAAATGAAGTTTTTTGAAATAATGAATGCAAAACAATATAGTTTTAGTAATGAATCATTTAATTTTAGATATAGATTAGAGTATATGCATCCTTAGATCTCTATCAAGCCTATAGGGGTGGAAAGGGAGGTTTATCGCCATCCTATAACTATAATATCTCCATAGAACAAAGTTGGTTTAACATCCTCTATCAAAGAATACTAATATTCCATTTTAATACTCTTATTTGTTCCAATATTCATCCATTGAGGAAAATATCACACTAGATATTAACTATGCCATTGTTTAAATTAAGAATGGAGATATTGAAAGTATCTATAAACTAATTCAAGGCACAATATTCTACATTAGTACTTGCAATGTGTTTACATCATTAGACCAAAACTTAGAGATTTAGTAAGACATGAATAACACAAAAAGTAAACTCATGTTCATTTCATTTAAATAAGATAAAGAAACATGATAATTAATAGAGATAAATGTCACCAAGACAAATCAATTGATATTCTTCATACTTCTTACTCTAACAAAAGAACTGCTTACACCAAAAAGTCTATGATTTCTAAATGAAAGTATCTAGCACTTCTCTAGCCTCCAATAGACTTTACTCTAAGGGACAACGAGAGGAAGACACTCAAAAGTATAAGACTCCAATTAAAATGACTGAACACCTACAATAAAAGAACTAAAAACTTTTTATATAAGTGTAAAAATGGCCACATGCATCATGAAGCTTGGAATATGGGTATTGCAACATTGTAAAATGAACTAGAGCCTCGGTGATGTAAAACACATTGTTAATACAAGCCTCTTGATCCACCCTAAATCTACAAATAAACTAAGCATTATAAAGGACGGAAAAAATAGTAAAACCCATAAGATCCAAATAGTAAACAAACCAACAAAACCACAGCACCCAGAACTAGGACCACTTGTTAAAGCAAATAATGATCTATCCCCAATAAGAACCCAAAAATAGAAATTGTATGTTGTGAGATAACTTGAAGCTAGAGCAAACCCCGTGGATAAATAATATCAAAGAAAAAAGTGCCAAACATGCGAGCACCCCCAAGAACACCATAGAAAAACCTGTGCATTAAGCGAAACTAAAGATACCATAAATACAAATGATCCATAAGAGTCATAAGACAAAGAGAGCACAAGGAGGATACACTAGTAATGACAAATCAAGCTAGGAGAGGCGTTAAGATGGAAAAAATATAAGGAAAGCATAGTAGCAAAGAAACAACCAAATACAGGTAGAAATAGACACCAGCTACCACAAAATCCCCCAACAAATTAAGTAGAAGAGAAGTACAAAGGCAAAACACACCAATAGAGAAACAAAACAACCCTACCATACACTAGAAACATCTATCTAAATAAATACCACCCATCAAACGCAACAAAGAAGACACGAGCTAGATTACAAAGACAACTAGCATATACAAAGAATGAAACAACCTAGTTAAGAGAAACCTAAAGCCACAGAGACAAAAATAGAATGGAAAGGAAAATGGACACTATAATGACCAAAGCATGCTCAAGAAAAAAGTTTAGTATCAATGATAACCATTATTTGAGAATTATACAGAGATATCTACCCATTAGAACTAGCAAATAGGATAGATATTACTACAATAACCAACTAAGAAATAGCTAAAATTACACCTACCCAAAAGATAACAACACTAATAATAGGGCCATTGGTGAATAAGCCCTGCAGTGAGAAAAACACTAGAAACCATTCACCAATAAATGAAATCCTACAGCCACCACTAATTCCCAAACCACTTAACCTCCATCAAGCCCACAAAATCTCAAGAGCAATGTAGAATTCTCAAACAATGGAGGAAATTACATTCATAGCCTGCAAAATCTTCCAAATCCACAGCATAAATAGTAAATTTAATAAGGAAATAACTTACACCTAGATAACTTAAAAGAGACCAACTCTAGTAATAAAATCACTACTTAGCAAAAAACACACCCACAAAATTTACTCTCTCAAGTAAGAAAAGCCCAATTTGTGAAGTCTTATCATGCCTTGAAGAATTTGGAGGCTAGAGTTAAATAAAATTGTATTTGATATTTTAGAACCTTCCTTAGCCAAATAGTCAGCGCAAGCATTGCCTTCTCTCTAAATATGAGATCTTTTGTAGTTAAAACTAGCAAGATAAGTGTTTTGCCAAACAAATAAAAAATGCTGGCTTTATGACTTTTCCTAGAAATAACTAATGAAAGAAGAAGTTTAGATCCAGTTCCAATCCAAATATTCAAAATATTTTTATCAAGACATAATAAAAACAATTAAGTAAGGCACACAACTCAGCATAAAGCACATTACCATTATGAATTTTGGAAGCGAAACCAAACATCAAATCACCATGGTGATCTTTGATTAATCCACCATGGCCCATATCATCATTATAAACAGAGCCATCAAAATTAAGTTTGAACTCATTAATAAAGTGCTTGATCCATCTAACAATTTTGGGAATGCTAAATTAAGACAATTTTTGTGAGACAAAAGGGGCCCACATGTTGTTACCTTGAAAATGCTTATTGGTCAAAACCTTAGCAAAAAAGAGAGTTGCTAAATTTTGGATTTTAAAGAGTTAAAAACCCTTTCAAAATTCATTTTCATGTTATTGTGCTTACTATTATTTCGCTCCTATCACAAAAGCCAGAAAACAACCATAGGAACAAAAATAAGAATGTGTCGTTTGGCCTTATTGTAAAACCAACCTAGCAAAAAAGAAAATAAGTTTCTATTATTATATTGGATTTGATACCTAAACCATTTCCAAGCTCAGACCATACCTTGGAAGCAATAGAGCCATTAAAAAAACATTTTTAAGAGTTTTAGTATGAGAGAAACATTAGCATTTTGAAGCCATACAGATAACCATCACTTTTAATCTTCTATCAACGGGAACAAAACTGTTTAAGATTCTCCAAGAGAGAATAGAGAAATTTAATGGAGTGCATAATTCCACACTTTAACCATAATTTTACTACAATCCCTTCTGTCTCTATGACAATTCCGCACTTTTTTAAAATGAAAATCTCAATCCTTTGAAATTTTAAATATTAGAGGGTCATTAAGAAAAGCATTGATTGAAATCAACTTCAAACATTGCTAATTATTTGATGACTTTCAAAATCACAATTTTCTCGTAGTGTCACATAGCACAGGTAATTATGTTTGGATGAAAATGTAGTTTCAATAATTATATAATTGGAACTTAAATAAGATGGTAATTTGACTTTCCTCTATCATTTCTTGATGGAAGTTGAGCAATATTGGTACCTTAATAAAATTTAGGTCTCAACTGGAACAACAAATGAAGAAACAAGTAGAAATTTTTAGACTCCTTGAAAAAATAATTGGAAGATTTAGAGGTTAGCTTAAGACTTTTAAACTAAGGTACATCCAACTAGGGAGTAGGTAAGCATATCACCAACTACCATAAAAACAGGAAAACACTAAATTTTACATTGGTTCAACTAATAGGCATAAATCTAGTGCCAAGGAGATTAATAAAAGGGAGCTTTTACTATTAAACAAATATGTTGCCAAAGTTAATTATAACAAGATTCTCCTATAATTCAAGAATAGAATAGAGGTTGTTAAAGAATAAAATTATCGATTTAGGACTTGTGGAAGTTGACTTGGCAATTTCCCACTTAAAATGTTGGTATTGAGCTCAAGAAATGGTTCATTAATCTCTTCAAAAAATAGAGGAAAGCTTGATATCTTTTATAGTCTATGGAGATGATTAGTTATATTATTAGAAGGGAGCTTGAAGAGGGGAAGTTGGCTTGAGATGAAGCCAAACCAATTATGCATTTTTGTGTGATTCATATTCTAACTCATCTTATCATTACCTTTGTGAACAATAACATTTATCCATGTCATCTATGTTGTGCTCATATTTCCTATAATTAGTGGATCTATAATGGGAGCCATGGGGGCAGAGGCCCCAGTGGTCCAACAATTAAGAGCTAGCCTATTCCAGGTTATATTAATATAACTAATAGCTTATATAAGATTAATTAAACATTAAATCTTGTTTCTAAACCTAATTATATATATCCCGCTCTCGCACTTTCTCTCTTTCAATTTTCTCTCCGTCTCTCTTTTAGTCTTCCCAAAACGACCGCCATGCGAGCTCCCATGGTTTTATCTATTCTTCATCCATAATAAGGAACAAAAGATAAGACAAGGTTGTGTAGCAGAAAAGAATAAGATGATCTTGTGATGTAATAAATTAATTAATTAATAAAAAGTTTTAATAAATCTTCTAAGTAAATTAATTAATTAATTAATATTAACTTTATAATTTCATATTATTATGATTTTTCTTAACTAAATGTGACTCATTATGTCTAATCAATCTAAGAAATATTTAATTTATAACTAATTAGAACATTATCTTATGCTAATTTAAATACAATTAATCTAATATTAATGCAAACATTAAGTCCTAATTGAATTAATTCAAATAAAATAATTTGAAGTATTAAAGAAATTTTTATAGTCTTATGAGGAAAATATTAAATTCTTAATGAATTACATGAGAGAGAGAATGATTCTCTTTGCCTTTTTAATGAGAACAACTATACTTTTAAATGTATTTCCTTATAATTTTTTATTAAAATAATATCTTTTGATCTTTGAAAAAACCAAAGAAATATGGTATTTGTAGAAATTAATTTAATAGCTTGTACAAAATTTAATGTTCGGTAGCTTTTTTTTTAATCACTCAATTCATCTTAACCCGTCCTTTAACCTGTGGTACAAGACAAAGAGATAGCCACGACAACAACCTTAATTTAAAGTCATGAAGATATTATTTTCTTTGACCTAATAGCCTTCTGATTTTTCCTACACTAAGAGTGTTCCCATATAAATATGTTTAACTTTGAAGCTTTTAATTATATTATAAGCTATTACACTAAAAGATAATCATATCATGGAATCCCTTTCACGTTAAGTTTCCTACCAATTGCACTAATTATATCTATGGCTCCAAGCCGAAACCAAATAAATTGGAAAGCTAATTACAATAAAAAATAAATAATAAGCTGCGATTCATAGAAATAATTAGTATGCGTGATTAACTATGAAAATCAAGCAAGTTCAAAATTAAGTTTGCTTAATTGTAACCATAATCTATATTATACATTCACTTTACTTAGGCTTTGTTTGGGACAACTTTCTTATTGCTTCTTAAATCAATTTTCTAGTAAAAAATTAAAATTTTTATATTAAAAGGCTGCTTTAAGAGATAGTAAAAAAGCCGTCCCAAACAAAGCCTTAATGTCATTTTCCGATAATTCTGAAGTTGAGGGATCTATATGGATCATGATATTGTGTTTGTAAAAGTGAATTTTTTTCCTTTTTAGCTTCAAAATATTTACTTAAGCTTAATTTGGAATAATTTTCTTACTGCTTTTTAAAGTAGCTTTTAAATTTTATTTGAAACGGCTTTCTAAAGCAATTTTTTATACAAATTGTAATAAAAAATCCGCTTTAGAAAGCTATGCGAAACTATCCCTAATGAAGCTTTAGCATAAAAAATTCCTAAATGCTGCAAAAAAATAGTGATAAAAATTATACCAAAAGAAATCTTAATTTACTTGGAAGATAATGATTCATGCTGTAATTTTATACTAGATAAATCTTGAGAACTTGAAAACAACTTCTTTATAACTTATGAAAAATATTAGTTTATCTTAAAATTGCCATGTATTGATGAAAATTACAGATGCAATGACACAAGCTCTTTTATGTCGTTGAGAAAACTGAACGAACCTAAATAATTTGTAGCCCAAAGTTTGTCAAAGTTCTGAACTAATTCATTTGACTATATAAACCAAACAATTAACAGGTGACATTGACGTCTTAGGTTGGCTCACATGGCTGTCTAAAAAGTAATAGATATTATACTCATGTAGACTATTATGACATGATCAATTTCTAGCATTAGGAAGAATTTTCATTTAAAAACTAAATAACACAAAAATATATATGTAAAAACTTTTATGAGTATTCTCAAAATTGCTTACTTTATTTTGATTTATATATATATATATATATATATATATATATATATATATATATATATATATATATATATATACTAAACATACTTATTAAAATAAAAATTAAAAATAGAAAAAAAAGTGGTGTTAAACTACACCAAGGGTATTAAACGCAGTGATCAAAATTGATGACAACAAAATTCTTCATTGCATTCTGTTAAATTTGAAATTGTACGAAGTTGTTGACAAACCTTTACCTACATGAAAAATTATTAGGTGCGGACACCGGATGTAGCTCTACGTCCGGATTCCACTAAAATGACGCTACGTATTTAGCACGTGTTATGACAACTTCCGCTTGGCCCGACGACCCGACCCGGATTGGACGCGAAAAATTAAAAAAACCTGCTCTTTTTTGACTAATTCCTAAGTAATACCGAGTATTTTTTCGGTAATACCGAGTAATTTTTGGTAATACCGAGTAATTCCTACGTAATACCGAGTAATATTTAGGTAATACCGAGTAATTCTTCGGTAATACCTAGTAATTCCTAGGTAATACCGAGTAATACCTAGGTAATTCATAGGTAATACCGAGTAATTCTTTGGTAATACCGAGTAATACCGGAGTAATTCTTCAGTAATACCGCACGTGCATCATTTGAACTTCTCGGCGAAACGGGTCGCCGGGTCTTCGGGTCGCTACGTGGCGCCATTCTAGTGGAGTCCGGACGTAGAGCTACGTCCGGTATCCGCACCTAATAATTTTTCTACCTACACAGCTTCCAAGTAAGAAATTTTTTATTAAGCAAAGGTCAGCTACAGCAACTTTTTCTTCAGTCGTGCATGCCTAGCCGTCCAAAAACTTGTCCAGCATGCATTTTCCCTTTCGTTGCCATATCTCTATTAAGATTTTTATCATCTGCAGTACATGCATGGTTTGGACTATATATTATCCACAAAATAATTAAAAAAAAAAAAAACTGAATTCCCTTTTATCAATGCAGCAAATTAGATATTACTCAAGGTGTATATGAAAATCATAACCATTGCTTGGTCGAAAAGATATGTAAAAATATTCATAGCGTTTGACTTTCAGCTTTGTTTTTGGCTTATGGAATTTCTAACACGCATATAGATAAAGAGCAACTACGCATGCCATATTTTACATTAAAATGGTTAAAAGGAGAAGTCATAAAATTTGTCTGAGAAGTAAAATTCTTTTACTGCAGAAAATAATTTTGAAAATTTCTCCACCAACACACAATTGAAGAGAAAACTAAGGAATTTACATTTGAGATAATACAAAAGAAGGAAGGGATGTTTGGAGCATCCAATGGCTAATTTTAAAAATTTAATGTTGAGAGCAGATAATTTTGTTGGTAATTATTTTTCAACTGAGCTAGACTCTATGATTTTATTAATGATCATTGTATTTTGTTATATTTTACATGAAGACCTAGTTTAGGAGATGAATTAAATTTATGAATTTTCAATTTTGATCCTTTAGTTAATTATTGTTAATAAAATCATAAGCCGATTGAGTTGAGAAGATTATGAAATGCTATCTACGAAGCACAGAAATCGTTGAAGATGAAAAAGAAAAGATTGTATTTATAATTCATTTAATATTTTTGCAAATATAACTTTTTTTTATTTAGCACATTTTGTTAGAACATCATATTTGAGATCTTTAAGTATGTAATCAGATCTTTAAATATGCAACATAATGTGATCTGTAATAATAATATTAATATAATAATATTATTATTAACAATTAATAAAATTAATAATAGTATTAATAATGACATTAGAAATAATAATTATTATTGTGATGAGAATTGTTGCAGACTCGAATATACGCGGCGATAGAATTTAGAAAATTTCCATCTTAGCGTTGCACGGATATTCGGCACATAAACAGAAAATAAAAGAACACCAGTATTTGTACGTGAAAAATCCTGGAAAGGGAAAAAACCATAGGGCCACGCCCAGTTGAAAGAGTTCCACTAGAGTTGTTTGAAATACAAGAGGCTGATTCGTCCTTCAAATTCGGGACGATCAGATTACAATGAGTATTGAAAATCGATTACAAGGCCAAGCAGAGTTCCGACGTTACTCGGGTGTCCGACAGAATTTCGGCGTCACTTGGAAGTTGGGCAGAATTACGACATTACTCGGGCGTTGGGCAGAGCTCCGGCGTCCTTTGGGTGCCTAGCGATGTTCCGGTGTTCCGGCGATGTTCCGGCGGAGTTCCGATGGTGTTCTGGTGCAATTCCAGTGGTGTTCCGGCGGTGGTCGAGGAGGAGTTATTCCCTCCTACACTTCTCTTCTCTTCTTGGCTTCGGTCCCCTTTCAAGAGAAATGAGGGGTCTATTTATAGTTTTTTTAGGATGACATAACCCGTAAATAGGAGGAAGATCAAGGGCAAATGAGGAGTGGTTGGAATGGACGGTCGATGTTGAATCCCTTGATCATGAACCGTTTGCTGGACTTTTGAAGGTTTTAATGATGTCGGATGTTTGCGATCTTGGGCTAGTTGGATTCGTCTCGTCGAGATGCTCTACACTACGAGGTGCATTACTTGAGTAGATACATAAATGAAGAGTATTTGTTTAAGATTAGATTATCTACTTAAGCAGGGAGGTCACATGCACAAATGTTTAAGAAGTTTGTTAGAGTTCCAGAAGTGGTTCCTAGAAAGAGCCACTCCAAGTGACCAGGGAGTGAGGAAGGTTTGCAGGCACCAAGGAAGAAGAAGGCAGATGAGGTTTTGACAGTTGTCAGCAAAGGTCCTCGAGTTTCTCCATCCAAGTCATACATTCCAGGAGATGTGTTGAACCATCAGTGCATTGGCCATCGGCGGGCTGAGGAGTTGGTGAGTTCTCCTTTACTTCTTCCTCTTTTTATATTTTTTAAGGAATATATTTCTGATATACTCTCATTTTAAATGCTTCAATTACAGCAGCATTCTGATTTTAAGCTCGAGATTATCAAGACTTTGAATGATCGGAACAACAAGTTTGTGAAGGTTAAATACCTTCAGGGAGAGTACAAGAAAAAATATGACAGCAAAGTGAAGGCGATGAAGGTGGTGGAGGATCAGCTTGTGGGGTGTAGAGCAGAGTTGGCCAATAGGATCACTTCAGCCTCTTCTTAGAGTGAACGGATGGATCGTTTGCATATAGAGTTGGTGGAGGCACAGGCGACGATCAAGCAGCAGGAAAAGAATCAGCAAATTCTTGAGGCTGAGAATAAGAGGCTCCAAAGTGTGCTGTCTGAAAAGGAGGTCCAGCAGTTGCCGTCTACAGTCATTGAAGAGTTCAAGAAGTCTTATGCCTTCAAGATAATCATTGAGGACCACATTCAGGTAGCTCGCAATCATATTTATGATGTGGAGGTGAAGGCCTTGGAGGCAGAGTGCATAGAGGATGGCTTCATCAGGGGTTTTATGAAGGGCGTACGTGCAGTACATAGTAAGACTGGAGCGAAGATTGAGGGGTTTACACCTAGCCAGGCTTCTGGTGATGCTTCTTTAGACTCAGGTGGTGAAGAGCTAGAGAGTGAGTTACAGCAGGCTTTTGCCTTGGAGGAGGACGAGGATGATGTTGAGATTCTGTATAATGACTTTGATGTTGTTTTGTATCACTTTGCTTTCTTTCTAGTGATTGTATGTGTGCTAGATATTAATATTTCCATTTGATGTACTCGATGTTCAGTGATATATAAAGAAGTCGTTGATATTCTTTTCTCACATACAAATGAAATTTACTTACTTTTATTTCAGTTTGGATGAGAGTATTTTAGTGAGCTCTTTTTGACTTGAGCAAATATGAGATATCCTTTTTTAAAAGGTTTTGACCTATCCGGGGTTATTAGTGAAAGCATTTGCTTGGTGACATTAACCTGTCTGGAAAAGGTTAGATCAAGTCCCCTTGGGATTGATCATCAAATGATTTCGATATCCAAGACATCCTCCTATGATATTCGACCTATTCGAGGTTGTTAGTCAAAGCCTTTGCTTGATGACATTAACCTGTGTGGAAGAGGTCGGATCAAATCCCCCTGTGATTGATCATTCAGTGAGTGAGATATAATATAGATTGTGTATTTTTCGAATCATAAAAAAAGAGTTTGGGGAGAAGAGACAATATCACGACAAAGTGAATATCACATTACTACACAATATAAGATAGTAGTTCCCTAGAATAACTTAGGGATACAAGGAAAAAGTTCTTCTATAATCAACACACAAGGGATGTACGAAAAACTTTAAAGATACAAAGCACGACTACTGGAGAAGACAAAATGCAACACAAACATTACTAATAACATAACACATAGACAGATAGTAGTATCAACTCCAACTAATAGTACTAGCGAAGGTTACCCACGTTCCAAGTTCAGGGAAGTATTTTTCCACGAGCATCCTTCAGTTTGAAGGTTCCACGCTTAACCATATCCGCTACCAAATAAGGACCCTCCCAGAGGGAGAGAGCTTATTACGCTGAGGGCCTTTTCCAGCGGCTTCGATGCTTCGTAGAACTAAGTCCTCAATGGAGATAGGGCGAGGTTTCACTCTTTGATTGTAGTGTCAGGTGATCCTTTGGTGGTACACAGCGGTTCTGAGTGAGGCTTCATCTCTTACTTTTGGGAGGAGATCCAAATTTCCTCTGAGCCTCTCCTCGTTGTTATTAAAGTCAAAAGTCTAAACTCTGTGGCTAGGAACTCTGATATCAATCAGTATGACTGCTTCTGTACAAAAGCAAATGTTATATGGGATTTTCCCTGTAGGAGTTCTGGCGGTGGTCTGATAAGCCCAGAGAATATTGGGGAGTTCTTTAACCCATTGCCCCCTAGCCTTCCCCAGGCGTGTCTTCAGCCCTTTGAGAATTATTCAATTTGTAACCTCTGTTTGTCCATTAGCTTGAGGATGGGCAACAGCTGTGTGAATGAGCTAAATATGAAAATCCTTACAAAAAGATGTAAATATCTTCCCGGTGAACTGCGCCCCATTATCAGTGACGACTCTCGCAGGAATGCCAAAGCGGTATATTATATTCTTCCATAGGAATTTCTTGGCATTTGCTTCACTAATCTTTGCCAAAGGTTCTGCCTCCACCCATTTGGTGAAGTAATCTACAGCCAGAATAATAAATTTTCGTTGTCTAGTAGCTATAGGAAAAGGTCTCATTATATCAATTCCCCATTGGGCAAAAGGCCAAGGCCTTTGAAGTGATGCAAGCTCCAGAGCAGGTGCATAGGTGAGGTTGGAATGCAGTTGACAGTTTTTGCACTTTTGTGTAAACTCAAGTGCATCCTGTTTCATTGTAGGCCAATAGAATCCCTGTCTCATAATCTTGTAAGCTAATGCTCTTCCTCCCAAATATTCTCCACATACTCCTGAATGAACTTCTTGAAGTGTGTAATCAGCTTCTAATGGTGCGAGACACTTAAGGTACGGTCCAGTAATGGTGAAATTTATGGCTTGTCTCTGAAGTCATATTGCAGCCATGGGTTCTTCAAGTAGCACTCCATCTTTCAGAAAAGACAAGATGGGTTCAATCCAAAACATCTCTCTTGGCTCGTCAATTGATTTTATGACCCACGGACCCTGAATGCTTGGAAAGTTGATCTCCTCGATACAGCTTCTCTTATAGATGTCTCATGTTGTTGATGTAGCAAGTTTTGAAAGAGCGTCTGCTCTCGCATTTTGTTCTTGGGGGATATATATAATTTGATGCTTTCCTATACGGGTCAAGAGTAGCATCATAATGCTACAATATTGGGCCAGTTACGGGTTGTGGATATCAAACTCCCCCTCCACTTGAGAGGCGACTAGTTGAAAATCAGTGTGGACTATTAAGTTTTGAACCTCACAGTCAATTACTAGTCTTAATCCGATAATAAGGGCCTTGTATTCTGCTATGTTGTTAGTTGCCAGAAACTTGAGTCGAAGCCCATACTCAAGGGTAACTTTATGTGGAGAGATTAATAAAATTCCAGCCCTAGCCCCGAAACTTCCTGAAGCTCCATCGACATACAACATCCAGCATGGAGAAGAAGGTGAAGCACTCAGTTGCACATCAGATACCGGGACGGTGCATTCAACTACAAAATCTACTAGTGCTTGAGATTTAATATCGGGCCTAGGCAAGTAATGGATATCAAATTCTCCCAGTTTTACAGACCACTTAACAAGCCTGCCCGATGCTTCTGGCTTCTGCAGAATGCTTTTTAGTGGCAGATTTGTGTAAACCCCAATTGAATGGGCTTGAAAGTAAGGGTGTAGTTTTCTGGCAGAATAAACTAACGTCAATGCTGTCTTATCTGCTAAAGGATATTGTCCCGCTATTTCAGATAAAATCTTGCTGACATAGTAGATAGGATGTTGTACAGCATTTTCTTCTCGGATCAGGACTGAACTAATGGCTTGGACAGATACAGCCATATACAATTACAATCTCTCTTCTGGTATTGGTTTAGAAAGTAGTGGCGGAGATGCCAAATACTTTCGCAATTATTCAAAGGCTTCTTAATATTCATCTGTCTATTAGAACCCAGAGCTACGAGCGCCTCTAAGTATCTTGAAGAAGGGCAAATATTTGTCTCATGAACGTCCCAGGAAACGAGATAGTGCCACAATTACCCCATTCAGCCTTTGGACCTCCTTGATGTTTTTCGTTGGCACAATGTCTCTTATTATCTTGATCTTCTCTGGATTAACTTCAATTCCTCTATGGGTTACCATAAACCCCAAAAACTTTCCAGAAGTGACTCCAAAAGCACTTTTAGCAAGGTTGAGTTGCATATTGTAATGTTTCAATAAGTGGAAATATTATTTCAGGTCAGAGATATGTTGACATTTCTCAAGACTTTTTACCAACATATCTTCCACGTACACCCCATAATACGTCCAATAAGACTTTTAAAAACTATATTCATTAGGCACTGATAAGTTGCTCCAGCATTTTTTAGCCCGAAGGGCATCACTCGGGAGCAGTACAATCCTTTGTCTGTTTGAAAAGATGTTGCTTCTTCATCAGCATGATTCATTTTTATTTGATTATAGCCGGAGAAGGCATCCATAAAGCTCAATATCTAATGACCAGAGGTGGTATCAATTAACTGGTCGATGTGAGGGAGCAGAAAACTATCTTTTGGGCAAGCTTTATTGAGATCAGTATAATCTATACACATTCTCCAAGCTCCACTCCCCTTCCGAACCATGACAACATTTGCTAACCAAGTAGGATAGTACGCCTCTCGTATAAATCCAGCTTCCAAAAGTTTATCCACTTCTTGTTCAATCGCTTGCTGGTGATCTGGTGCAAAGTTTCGTTTCTTCTGGATAATCAGTTTGCATGTTGGATTGACTTTGAGGGAGTGAACGATCACTTCGGGGTCAATTTCGGGCATATCTGTTAGACTCCATGCAAAAATATCCTAATTTTCTTGTAGAAAATCTGTAAAATTTTTCTTCTCTTCATCTGAGAAAAGTGATCCAATTCACACAGTCTTTGAAGGATGCTCTTCAGATATAGATACAGTAGTAAGGTCTTATACAGGGGAAGCTCTCTGAGGGATATCTTTGATTCGTAGATCAAAATCCTCGATGCTCAGGGTAACCGTTGGATGAGGCTTGATCTGCCTAAGATAGCAGGTTTGTGCTATTTGCTGATCTTCGCATACTACACCGACTCCTGATGGGGTATGGAACTTCAACTTGAGGTGAGGGATGGAGGCGTTGATCCCAAAAATTAACTGAAGAGGCCTCCCGAAGATAGCGTTATAAGCTGATTCTGACTTCACCACAATAAATTGAATGGAGTGTGTAGTCTGTCGAGGAAATTCTCCAAGTACTATTGGGAGATTGATTATACCTTCCGCTCATATAGATCGATTATCAAATCCATATAAAGGACCTGCAGCAGGTTGAAGTTTTTCTCTTGAGAGACCCATGTTGAGAAAAGTAGAGTAGAACAGGACATCTACAGAGCTTCTATTATCCACAAGAATTCTTTTGACATTGTAACACAGGTCACCTATGCCTGCATTAATGACAAGCGGATCTTGATGGGGGATTTTTACTCCTTCCAGGTCAGAATCATCAAATGTGATGGAATGATCGATACGAGCCTTTTTTGGAGTTGGGTTTTCTTCCATAGCCAAAAAAACTTGGTCGAATAGTAAGGGGCCTCCAGCGATTGTTTCAATTTCACCAACCATTATTCAGTTATTCACTGGTTATCTTTATGGTTGATTTTGCCCCCCAATGGGACGAGCTTCTTCTCGGGTAGGTGGATTCCTTATAAACTGCCGAAGATAGCCCTGACGGATGAGTCTTTCAATCTCATCCTTAAGTTGCCTACATGCTTCAGTAGTGTGGCCACGACTATGATGAAAGTGGCAATATTGATCTTGGTTTCGTATATTCGGCTTCAAAGGATGCGGCCATTTCACCTTATCTTGATCTTAAACTGCCATTAATACATTTGTTCGGGATGTGTTGAGCGACGTGTACTCCTTCTCCTGTCGAGGTTCTCATCGTGGCAATGGAGGTCTAGGAGATGGATTATTCTTCCCTTGCTTTTTCTATTGTGAGGATAAAATATCCATCCTAGGTGCTCCCTTGTGCTTATTATTGGTTTGCTCAAACTATTTTCTATGAGCGTTTATAGCTTCATCCCCAGATATTTGTGCCTTCACATAATGGATCAAATCAGTATATGAATGAATAGTATCGTGCATGAGTGCCGAATTGAAGGGGCCAGGACAAAGTCCTCTAAGAAAGACCCCTCTGAGCAATTTTAGGTCGACTCCTGGAATCTGTCGAGCCTTGATAGAAAATCGTTGAAAGTACTCTTTCAATGATTCTCCCTCATTTTGACGGATCCCAAAAAGGTGAGAAGAATCCTTAGTAATTCTTCGGTTGGCTACGAACTGTTAGACAAATACTTTGGCCAATTTGATAAATGTGGGGATCATTCCAGCTGGAAGTGAATAGAACCATATTCGAGCTTGTCCTTTAAGAGTGGCAGGGAAAACCTAGCAAAGAAGTGCGTCTGAGGCTCGTTGAATATGCATGATAGTCCTGTAATGGTCGATATGCTCATACGGGTCGGATGTCCCATTGTAGGACTTGATGCTTGGTAGCTTAAAGCTAGCCAGAATAGGGTGTTGAAGAATGGCTTCCATCAGGGGTGAGGACTCCTGGAAGTCCCACTAACGAAGAGGTTACCTTATGCCTCCTGTAGAGAACTCCTCTCGGACCAATCGTCGCAGTTCATGGCGTAGGGCATTGCCAGGGAGCTCAGCAATGTGAGGTCGGGCTAACTCCTCAGGGAGGTCTTGAGGAAGGCAAAACTGCCGACCTTTGTGCGAAGGATGGGTAGAACTTTCTATATCAGCCAGTTCGTTATCTTGATGTGACTACGAATGCCTCTTAGGCAGAGGAAGAGGAATCTCAGCTTGAAGATGTTCGATTTGAACAGCTTCGACACGTGGTGGATCTCGATGGAGAAGAATTTTCTCCTGAGGTGCTAGAGTCGATTGTCGAGTCTCTCGCAGGAGTTGTAGGATCTCATTTTGAGATTCTTCCATCTTTCGAATTCTCTCTTCTAGGGATGGTCCCAAGGTCCCTTCTCCAGGTGCGTTTTGCCCCTCGGGTTAGAAAGAGGCAGATATCGGGCGTATATGATTCATAGACTGATTTCTGGACTGGTGGGAGTTGGAGCGAGAAGCTGCAATGATGCGACTGCTGCGCCTGTTGACCATTGTAGCAATACGTAAAGTTGTGTGATAGAGTTCCCACAGACGGCGCCAAACTATTGCAGACTCGAATATACACGGTGATAGAATTTAGAAAATTTCTATCTTAGCATTGCACGGATATTCGGCACACAAACATAAAATAAAAGAACACCAGTATTTATACGTGAAAAACCTTGGAAAGGGAAAAAACCACGGGGCCACGCCCAGTTGAAAGAGTTCCACTAGTGTTGTTTGAAATACAAGAGACTGATTCGTCCTTCAAATTTGGGACGATCAGATTACAATGAGTATTGAAAGTCAATTACAAGGCCAAGAAGAGTTCTGACGTCACTCGGGTGTCCGCAGAATTCCGGCGTCACTTGGAATTTGGGTAGAATTACGACATTACTAGGGCGTCGGGCAGAGCTCCGGCGACCTTCGGGCGCCTAGCGGTGTTCCGGCGATGTTCTGACAATGTTCCGGTGGTGTTCCGATGGAATTTTGGTGGAATTCCGGTGGTGTTCCGGCGGTGGTCGAGGAGGAGTTATTCCCTCCTACACTTCTCTTCTCTTCTCTTCTTCTCTTCTTCTCTTCTTGGCTTCAGTCCCCTTTCAAGAGAAATGACGGGTCTATTTATAGTTTTTTGAGGATGGTATAACCCGTAAATAGGAGGAAGATCAAGGGCAAATGAGGAGTGGTTGGAATGGACGGTCGAGGTTGAATCCCTTGATCATGAACCGTTTACTGGACATTTGAAGGTCTTAATGATGTCGGATGTTTGCAATCTTGGGCTAGTTTGATTCTTCTCGTTGAGACACTCGATTCGACTATAAGCATGTCACATTTGGAGACCGTTTGGTAATGCAGATTGTGGTTTGAACTTTCTAATAGCACTTTGGGTCCTTGATTTGGACTCATTTGGGCTCGGATTGAGTCAAATTTGGTGTCGTTGGGTTCATATTTCTGAGACGCTCAATTCGATAATAGGCTTGCTGAAATTGGAGTTTAAATGGTCTCTGAATTAATTTTTGAAGTTTCCAACTTGGTTTTTGCCTCGAGATTCGTACTTGATCAAGATAATTCTTTGATGATACATCAAGAATAATAATATTTGTAATAGTAAGATTAGTAATAGTAGTAGAACAACTAATAATAATAATAGTCAGAATAATAACATTTACCAAATTTTATTAAGATTAGTAGTAATAATAATAGCAGTTGAGATTTTAAGTAACATCCAAAAAATCGGCTGGCTCTGGCGATCTAGGGTTTTCTCCGTCTTTTTGCTTGCTGACCGCTATTTGTCTTGATCTTCTCAAATCTGCTATGATTTGAGTTTGTGGGGACCCCTTTTGTGCTATTTCCCTTATTGGGTTGCGGTGATGGCTACTGCTTCGTCCTCAAATCCATGGGGTAAGGTGGCTAGCCCGACCCATGGTAGTAACTTGGGATTTTTTAACCTTGATGATGACGGATCTACCAAAGCCCCCTCTCGTTCATTCAAAGACGTGCTTTCTGGTACCTCTTTGGCTGGTGATACTCTTCCAAACTTAACTCAATCTACTTTCAAAGGTGTTCCGGTGGTGCTTTTGTCTGATGAGGATGTTCTTAAACTGGCCTCCCCGTTTCAAATTACGTTAGTGGGTAAATTTGGCCTTCGTCAACCGAATCTTGGTACGATTCGCTTGTTCTTTAGTAACCTAAAACACTCTGGTTTTTATTCTGTTGGCTTGTTAGACTCACGACATGTTGCGATTCAGTTATCAAATGATTTAGACTACAACAGGGTTTTTGCTAAAATATCGCATTTTATTAATAATTGACAGATATGTGTTCTTAAATGGACCCCTTTTTTGATGTTAGGGAGGAGTCTCCTATTGTGCCGATTTGGATTTCTTTTCCTAATTTGCGTTTACATTTCTTCAATCCGAAAGTTTTACATGCACTTGGATCCATTTTTGGCCGGCCTTTACAAACCGACCAAGCTACTGCTACACGCACCCGACCGTTTGTGGCTAGGGTCCTTGTGGAAGTAGATATCTCTAAAAAATATGCAAAGGACTACCAACATTATTTTAATTCCTAAGAAAGAGGTTGCTAATAATTGGAATAATTTTAGACCTATTAGTCTGTGTACTTTCTTTAATAAACTCAACTCTAAGATTATTTCTACTAGATTGGTTAGTATTTTGCCTAGAATTATTTCTCACAATCAAACTGGTTTTGTGAAAGGTAGGAGTATTTTTGATAATGTGCTCCTTGCTCAAGAGATCACTCAGGATATCAATGCAAAAGTGAAAGGGGGCAATATTATTTTTAAACTTGATATCACTAAAGCTTATGATAATTTGAATTGGCATTTTCTATACAATGTCTTAAAGTTATTTGGTTTTAGTGAGACTTTTATTATGCTTATCAAGATTAGTATTGAGAACTGTTTCTTTTCTGTTATTATTAATGGGAGGAATCATGGTTTCTTTAAATCATCTCAAGGTTTGAGACAAGGAGATCCTTTATCTCCTGCCCTTTTTCATATTGCTGTGAATTTCCTTTCCAGGGGCTTGGAAGATTTATATAAATGGCATCCGACTCTTCTCTTTCACACTATGGGAGGCATCCCTATCACTCAACTTAGCTTTGCTGATGATTTTATTATCTTTTTCAATGGTTCCATTAATAACATTAAGATTTTGGTTAATTTCCTTTCCAGTTTCCAAAATATGAGTGGTTTGGCTATTAACAAGGATAAAAGCAATTTTATTGTTGCTAGCAATATTAATCATGGTAGATTAAATGCCATCAAAAGGGTTTGTGGTTTTAACTCTACTTTATTGCCTTTTAAGTACTTGGGCGCCCCTATTTTTAAAGGTAGGAAGAGACATCAACTTTTTGAAGATATTTTCTCTGCTCTTCGACGAAAAATTTCTGATTGGTCCTCGAATTTTTTGTCTTTTGGAGGTAGACTTGTTCTTATTAAACATGTTTTAAATTCCATTCCCATTTTTATTTTTCATACTCTACAACCTAATGTTTCTATTTATCTTAGAATGGAAAGAATGATTAATAAGTTTTTTTGGGGATCTAAATTCAATAGTTCTTGCATTCATTGGGCTTCGTGGCACAAGATGTGTGGGGTGTTTGATGAAGGGGGCCTTGGCTGTAAGAGTATTTTTTATACTGTTAAGGCTTTCTCTCATAAATTATGGTTCTCTTTTAGATCGAACTCCAGTTTATGGGCTAAGTTTATGAATGTGAAGTATTGCAATACTCTTCACCCCATGATCTGCACTTACAAAATCTCTGACTCCTTGGTTTGGAAAAGACTTTGAAAAATCAATTGGGAAGCTGAGAGGTTTATTCAATGGGATTTGGGCAAAGGTGAGGTCTTCTTCTGGCAAGATAATTGGTTAGGGATTGGTTCTATTGATAGCCTTCTTTATACGCATACATTGGAGAATACTAAGGTTCATAATTTTATTGATAATGGTCGTTGGAATGTTGAAAAGCTTTTAGAGTTGCTCCCTTCTGGTTTAGTTCAGAGTATTTTGGAAATTCCTCTTCAGTTACAAAGCATTGATAAAATTTTATTTAGTAATTCCTCTTCTGGAAATTTTAGCCTCATGAAGGCTTGGGATACTTTTAGAGTCAATCATGACGAAAACAAAATTTTTTCGGCTATTTGGCATAATATCATTCCTTTATCTTACTCTACTCTTGCTCGGAGATGTATTAAAGGTTTTCTTCCTGTGGACACTTTAATTTGGTAAAAAGGTTTTAGCTTCCCTTCCAAATGTCAATGTTGTTTTAAAATTGAAACCATTAATCATGTGTTTATCAATGGGATTATTGCTCAGAAAGTTTGGAACTACTTTTTTGAACTGGCTAAGAAAGATTTCTACCACACTTATAATGACATTTTATCTACTTTAAACGGTTGGGTGGTTAACTCTAAAGGCCATATTTATAGGTTTTTGCCGGTGATTATCATGTGGTTTCTTTGGAGGGCTAGAAATGATGCCAAGCCTAATAATATCAAAATGAATGCCAATCATATTATTGCTAATGTCAGGAAAAAAATTTTACAGCTTTATTCTGTCAATCTTATTACTGTTAAGCACTTTAAGAATTGTGTTGACTTAGCTTTGAAGTTGGGCATATCCACTGATATTAAGCAGATTTTAAAACCTAACCGTGTTGTGAGGTGGCACAAACCAAAGGATCCCTTTGTTAAACTCAATTCTGATGGTTCTGTTGGGACCTCTTTGGCGGGCTTCAGTGGTTTGATTCGTAATCAATCTGGTATGGTTATTATTGCCTATGCTGGCCCTTTAAACCTGTGTACTGTTATCCCTGAGCTGATGGGGCTGGCTTGCATTCTTAAGATTTGTCATAGAATCGGGATCTCTCAGGTGTCTATTGAGGTGGATGCTTTGACGTTATTTCAAATTATTCATAACGACACTATAGGGCATCCTCATAACTTTTACATTATTAGAAGTATTAAATATTCTCTGTCTACTCTTAATTATACTATTGCTCATGTGTATCAGGAAGGTAATGCCTACGCTGATTGGTTGGCCAAACTGGGTTGTCAGCTTACGGAGATGCAGGAATTTACTAATGCCAATCTTCCTTTTTTCTTAAGAGCTTTGGTTAATTTGGATAAACTTGGTTTACCTTATATTCGACAGGGTTGATGATTTTCTTGCTTTTTATTTTGATCGTGGGGGCTAGCGGTTTGGTTTGTTCCTTTGCTACTCTTTTTTTACAGTTTTTGGCTCTGGCTTACTGGATTAGTTCCCGAGTGTTGTGTAAGTCCATGTTGCTCCAGTTTCTCGGGTTTCGTATTTTTCCTCTGTTAGGTTTTATTGGAGAAACTGCTGCCTGGGGGGGGTGTAATTTGCTCCCTTAACAGTTCTTATGAGTACTCTCAGCTGCATTTTAGTCTTGTTGCTGTTCAAAGCATTGGTGCTTGGGGGGTTTATAGTGTTATCTTGGAACTCTTTGGTGGTTGGTTTACTATGAACTTAATTAAAGGGCATGATGTGTTATGCTGTTTAAGTCCTCACACTACAATCTTTACTTTGAGTTCCTCTATGGCTACTACGGTTAATGAGTTTTACTTTTAGATAAGCATTATTACTCTGATATCTAGGAGTTTAGTCAGCACCTGTTATTTTTATCTTATGATTAACTATTTTTTGTGTTTATGGAAGGATGATCAAGACTGGAATGCTTTCAACACTGTATCCTTTTGGTTCTTAAATTTATTTCATGTCTTTTTTGTTTATATCTGGCTTTCCTTCTTTGGGTGCAGTAGTCCTTATTTTTTGCAGGTGTTCGAGAAAATCAAATCTGGAGATATGCGTGACTTTTTGGGTAGGGAGCTGGTGCGGAAAGTGGTCTCTTCTTTCTCCCTTTTTTGGGCTCTGTCCTCTGGCTTACCTAGAATGTTATTAGGTACTTTTGTATACTTAGTTTTGGGGAACCATCGGCTCTTAGGTTTTCTTTTCATTTTTTTTGTAGCTCCTCGGAGCATTAGTGAGCTGAAGGTTCCCTTTAAGGACCTTGTAACCTCTTTTTTAATTAACCCGTAGGCCCCACTGAGGGTTTCCTCTAAAAAAATAATAATAATAATAATAATAATAATAGTAAAAGAAGTAGTAACAAAAGCAATAATAATAATAATAACAATAAATAAAATAGTAAAATTACTAACAAAATAATAATATTAATAATAGAAAGAATAATAATAGTAATATTGATAGTGACGGTTACAAAAATAATAGAAATAAGAAGAAAAATGATAATAATAATACTAATAGAAATATTAATAATATTTGAAAATATAATAATATTAGAAATAATAATAACAATAATAACTGCAATAATAATAATAACACTAACCGAATATTAATAATAATACTAGTAATAAGTAATAATAAAAATTATAGTAATAATGATAATAATAGTAAATAGTAGAAAAAATGAAATTAAGCAAATAAATTTTAGAGAAACAGTAAGAATAATAATAATAGAATTAATAATAATATTAGAAAATAATAATAATAATAATTGTAATATTAATAATAACACTACTGAATATTAATAGTAATACTAGTAATAATAATTGAAATAATAATAATAATAATAATAATAATAATAATTATAATTGAAATAATAATAGTAGTAATTATGATAATAATAGTAATAGAAGGAGGAACTTTCTTAAAGTATCCGATCCTGTAGTTGACAACTCCAAATTTTGTACTTACTAAATGGATGGTTTATAAAACTCGAACAGATTTATAAGAAATGAGATCTTATGACAATTGACAGACATACTATGACCAACTGCTAGTAGAATTAATTCAACAGCTGAAAGTTTAGAAAAAATAGTAATAACAAAATGAGATCTCCCCAAAATAATTTTTGCAAATGTTTCTTGTGAACTATGATTTACAGACGGCGAAGAAAGCTTAGTCGAACTGTGTGAAACCCATTTAAAGTAATTATTACTATCATAATAATAATTGTAATTAAAAAAGAACTTTTATTAATAATAATAATAATAATCATAATAATGATTTTAATAATATTATTATTAATGATAACAATAATTACAAAAGATTTTGTCAAATAAATTTTTTCGTAATTCTTGTTCTTTTAGAATTCCATTGTCAATTAAATTGGTTTGTTCACCTTCTAATTGACCATTAGAAATTTTGTCAAGCCAGCTACTATTCTTTGACGAAGAGAAACAACTAACATAAGATTTCACACCAAAATATATTGGGAGAAGAAATAGACCTCTAGAGATTAACCACATATTAACAATTGAACAACTTAAATATAGGATCCTTAGAGCATTACGTCATGATAACACCACATACACAGTTAACCTTGCTTGCTAACTGCGTAATAATGGTAATCACACTGCAGTTCGTATTACAGATGATGAGGTCTGTCAGTCCATACTATTTGAAGCTAGGTGAAAGATCGTGATCATGTATGTTGAGTTCGAGGAGTTACCCACGCAGGTGACATGAGATGAGCCCATGCCGTTTGATAATCCCAAACACTCCACCTTTATATCCAAGTTATTCTCAAACATAATTCCACAGTAACGTTACACTTAGTCTCATATTTATGAGCTAATTGATCAATCTTCATGCTAACTTTCTTTTAGGCCCACACCTATACTCAATGATCCCCTATCATTGCGTCGCATGAGTGTGAGCTCGCAGCCTACAATCGACCTCAACTCTCCAACCTATATTCAAGGGTCACCTTCCTCAATGCATGATGTTCGTGAATATGAGGTTGTTGCTGAACCACATTTAACTCATGTAGAAGTAGAACCAACAATGCAGACTATCAGACTATGGACTGTGGGACAAGAAAAAACTGGAACAGGGAGCCTAAAGCATCGGTAGCCCAAATACCTACGGAGAATGTGGAGGATGCATTTCTTAGGCATCAGATAATTCATAATAATGCCACATAGAATGTGGAAAATCTAGATAACATGGTTGCAAAGAATTACTTCATCCAACTCATACATAACACCAAGGAGTGTTATACAACTGATGCTCTTGATGGCCTGTTAAGATATCATCAGGAGAACTTCAAGGACATCATCCCAAATAATCTGTATAAGGGCATGACATTTGGGAGCAAGGAAGCACTACAATGTGCTCTTATTTGGTGGTCAATAATAAATAACATAAAGTATTAAAAGGCATGCTCCAACAAGCAAAGACTTATAATTTCATGTGCTCATCATGATCATCAAACCCCAACCATGTCTATGGTGGCTCCATGCTTCCAAGAGCAATCACCTTAGAGGAGTCTGGAAGATTTCATCAATATCTGGTCAACATACGTGCAAACACCCAAGTTGTGTCGACTTACCCTCAAATTTTTATATCAATGTTTATATGCCAATTCATAATTGTTGTGTTAAGGAAATAACTTGATTTGAAGTCGAGAGAGATCATTACACAAATTAGCTCCAAATTCAACGTAAAAGTATCATATATGAAAGCTTGTGATGCATAAAGATAAGTGATACCCTTTATTGTTTAGAGTTACGAGGAGTCATATACATATTTGTAATAGGTAACAAAAGAAGTATGAATGGAAACCCCTAGCATTATTTATAATATAGAAGTTAGTCGTAGCATCAGGTTTAGTGGCTTATTCTGGTCATTTGGCCCAAGCATACAAGGGTGGCAATATTATAATCATATTCTTTATCTCGATGGTACCATCCTTTTAAAAAAATACATGGGTACATTGTTTCCTACTATAGGTATAGATGGAAATGGCAATTTTTACCCACTAGCCTTCATGATGGTCGAATCTAAATCAGTAGAATAATGGAGTTGGTTCTTGCATATGCTTCATGATCTTGTTGTGATTATACAAAATCATAATGATTTATGCATCATATCAGATAAACATGACAACCTGGTATGGGGTTGCAGTGAAATATTTACATGGGCTACCCATTGTTATTATCTTTGTCACCTATGGGAGAAGTTCAAGAAGACTTTACGGCATATGGCCATACTAGACTATGATGGTGTTTGTGAAAAAAATGTACTGGGCTGGCAATACTGATGACATTGAAGTTTATAATAGGTGCTTAGCTGACATCCAAAATATCAAGAAAGAAGCCTTCGATTAGTTATTGGAGCGAGATCTGAGCAAGTGGGCTTTGACCTGAAATATGGAGTTATGACCACAAACTCTTCTGAATGCTTCAATGGTGTCATAAGAAAAGCACTTGGATTACCAATTTCAGGCCTTATCACGGCAGTATATTTCAAACTTGTAACATTATTTTTTAATATAATAAGCAAGGTGGAGGAGTGGATTGCTTTAAATAGTTCCTTGAAACTGGATGAACATCATGCACGAAGAAGTCCACAACCAACATAAATTAATAACAATGAGTTAGGTGTTTAACTTATCCTTTAGATCATACAGTGTTATCCCCCAAAATGTATACTTATTCGTGCAGTTAGCCACAAATTTATTATACTCAATATGCACATGCAGTGGTAGCCGTGGGATCAAGACATTGGGATCACAACACATTTGTGTATCCCTATTACACCGTAGCTTACTACAAAGAAAGTTAATCTAGCTTATTTCTAGTTTTTTCAGAGAAGAGCTTGTGACCACCATATAGTGATAAATAGGATATAATAGCTTTGTTGGCACCTGCATTTGGATGGCATGCTAGTAGGCCCAGAACAAATCAATATTGTACCACTATGGATGAAACACGTGGTTCTTCAAGTAGAACTTATAGCTTCTCCCACAACAGGGGTCACAACATTGCAACGTGCTCTGTTAATCCAATTACTAGTAGGAGGATAGCCTAGATTTTGTGAACAGGGATGTAGACATATGATTATGTTTGTTAAGTTTTACATTTTGGGATCAATTTAAGTTTTATTAGTTTCTATGATGAACTACATTAATGAATTCTTGAGCATGATAACATAATTAATTTTCAATTATGTTACTTGTATAAAGAAGCTCAATTTTTTTTTAAATAACATAACATAATAATTTCTTTTACAAGGAATAAGGATCTCCTACCTCTAAATATATTTTATCATTTTAAGAGTTAACAATGATTCTAAGAGAATATTTAAAAATTACATATAATCAATATCTTTACATAAATTTAACCCATAACCTGACTCCTTCTAACTAGGATCACTCATACCCATTTATTTTGAAAGAAATTAATTAATTTTTTTAATTTAATTTCTATAGGAAGAAAGTACAAATAGTATTAATTTTTATAGTATATGATAAAAAATCAACTAAATTAGGTTAGAGAAAAATCGAATTGCCTCAAAAATAAGGAAACTCTAATGTGTTGTCACTCTTACTTATTCCTGTTCATTTTCAAACTTACATTAATTTCTTTGTCTTCATAATCTCTAAATTTCTAGTAAACCTTATTTATTCGTTCATTAATTTTAGAGTACATTATTGATTTGGTACATTTTGTATTCTTCTCAGACATGGCGGTTCATGGTGATAGAGCTCGAGCACGATGTTCTAAGTAGAGAGGAGAATGTGTACAAGGAGATGTGATGGGTTCAGATGAGCAGCCAAGCATTATTTTATTGGGGGATGCTCATAGATCTTCAAACCTAGATGAGGTATACTCTAGTTAACACCTTCAATAAGTATAACTACTTTGCAATTTTTCTAAATCATGGCTTAATTTTGTTTCTACAGTCTATGCACCTTGTGGCTTCCACACACTTAAGCATGGCACACGACTGGCTAGTTCATTATCCCTAGATCATCCATGCACTTTTGATTGTGGGCATTAATTCCATCATACACTTGCACTTCATACGGTTAGACCACTCCATGCACGCTGAGTTAGTGGAGAGGTGGTGCCCTATGACAAACACCTTCCACCTTCCAATAGGAGAGATTACAGTCACCTTACAGGGTGGTCAGGTGATCTAGGCATTAAAATTAATGGTGCTCCCATCATTAATAGTATGATAATTGGAGAAGGTTTATACTGGTTGACATTGATTGAGTGTTGTGATGAGCTTTTAGGGACCCACTTAAACCAAAATGCCACCTATCATCACCTAGTGGAGCCTGAAGTTGAGGCCACCTTCAGATACATGTGGTACTCATTGTTGGATGAATTGAATTCATCCGATATGATATTTAATATCATATCGTACAGTATGAACACCTATTTGTACTGTACAATAGGACCAATCAACGATCATCCATACTAATGATTCAAAAGGACTGCTTTCACACTGATCATCTAGTATGATTTTGAATGTACTATATGATAAGACCAACCCGTTTGACTAATCGAACTGGATGAATGAAATTCTTTAGATCATAATGTACAATCTCATATTGTACTATATGATATAAGCGGTTTTTATTCATACTGTACAATCTCTTATTGTACTATATGATATAAGCAATTTCTATTTAAAGGGAGGAATCACAAGCATTTTCTTCACACTAATCCTTCCACTCAATCTTTCTCTCTTTCTATATAAGTTTCTATTCCTTGCAATGGCCAATGGAAAGAGCTCAAGGTATCCCATAGGAAGTTTTTCCAAGCATCCTGTTGATCCCTATTTCACTGAAGCAATGAATAAAGAAGAATATCATCATTATACAGCTGTCAAGATCACCCCTTCCAAAATTATAAATCAAGAAGTTTTGAACTTCCAGGTACTCAATCTATTTACTCGCACCACCCTTCAATTCATTCTTTGGCATTTCCATTCAACTCAGTGCACCACTTTAATTTTTTTGCTAGCCTTCAAATAAATAGTGAGGGATCTGCCCTTCAATCTTATGTCAATAGAAAGCCCATAGAAATCAACTATCAAGACTTTGATCAAATTCTGCACCCTTCTACCACCAGTGAAAAATTCACTCTTATTCTTTCTCCCTGACTATAATTTGATCCCTGTCAATACTACCCTTAAGGAGTCTTTAGTAAATTATCACATTCCTCATATTAACATTTTAGTCCAAGATGTCCAAATCATTCAACACATACTTTGAAATTAAGCCATTCAAAAATCTGGAAATAGGATAAACATCACACCTCTTCTATCCATCACTACCTACTTTATCATGGCTGGAATTGATTTCAATGCAGCTGATATGATTATTCAATTCATTGAAAACCTTACCTACATTAAAGATCCTAGAAATAAGATAAAGCCAAATCTTATATTAGGTCATTTCATTGCATTTGTTCTAGAATCTAAATATAATGCTCAATTTCCTACACCACCCGGCCATCTTCCAATCTGCTATTCAAACAACTCCTTCCACATCCTTCATAAAGCTCATCGCTAGAATGTTCATTATGTGGACCCTAAGCTAGAGGAGGTAGAGGGAGGTTCAGCACCAGCTCTAACACCAACACCTGTACACCAGCCTTCTCAATTTGAGACTCTAATTTAGAGATTTGATCAGTTGGAGACTCGCTTCAATGCTTACATCACGAAGCAGCACCAATAGCTTGAGACTAATATGGCATGGTTTGGAGAACAGTTCATATCCATTCATCGATACTTTCAACCACCACTGCCATCACCACAACCTAATTAGGGACATTCTTATTTTTAGCTTATATTATTTTAGTTTTTATTTTTGTTGTATTTCTTATCATTATCATGGTTATTTTATTTTTGTTGTTATGCTCATTCATTCCTCCTTTTTGGTGATGTCAAAATGGGGAGTAGAATGTTATTAGTAGATTGTATTTTTACATTACTATGATTAGTCTACTATTTTATTTATTTCTTATTCCTGATTATGTGTTATTCTAGTTCTTCTCATTCATTTTTATGAAAAAAAAGAAGAAAAAAATTACCAGTTTTAAAGAAATCAACTAGTAAAGAGAGTTTGGGATATAGCAAAATTAAATTGAAATCATAATAAATAATATTTATCATCATAAAAAAAGGGAGAGATTACTGCAAATCTGGACTCGGGTCCTATGATTTTGATGATAATAAATATTATTGAATTGTGTACTATGCCATATCCTATTATTATGATTATTACATATTAATTCTTGCGCATTAACATTTCAAATCTAGTGTACACCACATAAAGTGATCAACCCAAGACTAGGTAGAATAGGGTTAAGTATCTTTAAGAGTCTGTATTTTTTTACTTTTATTTATTTCTATATTTCTTGAGTCAAATACATATATTTGATGGATGCTAAACTTGGTGGCCATGCCAACACACACTTAGGGGAGTGAGATAGTGAGAAAATTAGAATTGTGATTTTTTTGAACTAATTATACTATACGATCCATATCATAGTGGACAATCAGCTATTCAAAAAATCATTATAACCGCTAATTGGCAAAATTAAAGCTATTTGAACTCATACTGTACGATCCAAAGCATACAGGATGATCAGTTGACATCAAGATCTCAAACACCAATCATAATTTAGGCAATATTTTGAAATTTAAAATTTGGATTAATTATACCATATGATACTCATCATACTATATAGTATAACAAAATCTTACCTAAATTAATAATGTAATTAGGGGATCGAATTTGGATTAATATATCTTGTCAGATCATACTATACAATTAAACCAATCATACTATACAACCCGATCTTTGCATATGATGATATTTATTTGCCACTAATCGTATGAGATGATAATCTAATTTAATTGAACTAATTTTACTAGATGATGCTCAATATCATACTAGATGATCAACACAAATACTGGAACTGATCGTACAGCGCCTTGTTCTTCGTACAATACTAATAGGGTTATTTGAACTAATCATACTGGACAAACTAGGATCGTACTATATGATTAGCGTCGACATAATTGAATAGTTAGGGCTTTTTATGAAGCCTTATATTTAAGCTCCCTTAAAAGACTTATTTCAAGTCTTAGGCTATTGGGATTTCTGGAGGGAGAGCATAGAGAAGAGATCTTAGAGAGCTTTGGGAAGGAGAAAGATAGTTTGTGGGTGAGGGAGGAGTGTGAGGGGTTTTCACATGGTTGCTCCAAGAAAACTTCTGCTTTATTTCTTTTGAGTGCTTACTTGGTTTGTTGGATGGCTCTGGGAAGAACATCGCTAACTCGAAGACCATCATGGTTCTCTGCCTTCACCTGTAGGGTGAAAAGGATTGTTGGGTTTTCTTCCTTCACCAAGAGGGTGAAAAAGAGGTCAAGGATCTCTGCCTTCACCTGGAGGGTGAAAAAGAGGTCAAGGCTCTCTTCCGCACCGGGTTGGTGAAAAGATTATAAGGGCTTCTCTGCCTAACAGTGGGGACTAAAGGAGTGACACTAATGTTTTAATGCAATACTCAGAGAGGAGGACTCCCGAGAATGGACGCATGTCATTTTTTGACTGAAACACTATAAAACTTTGGTGTGTTCTTTCTAAATTTTATTTTTTGTAATTTACTTTTCTACACTTTAATTTTTTTTTGAAACTGCATGTTAGAAAATTATTTGTTTGAGGATATGTTGATTTGAGTTATTCATCATCATCATAGTTAAAAACTTTCTTTTATCAATCTGCTTCCACATCGGATTATAATATAATTTATTTTTAAGTTATTTATAAAAAAATCAAAATAAAAAATTTGTTGTGTTTAAAGAGTTTTCTTAAATCAATCATCACCCCCCCCCCCCCCCCCCCCCTCTTGGTGTGCCTAGGGATAGTTCACTGAGGCTTAAGATCCTTCATTAAACTTTTATTATGGTGCATAAAATTGGGCCATAAAGAATTCTTGCATCTAAATTTCCACTATAGCTTAAAAGAAAAGCAATTAACCAAATCAATAGTAGATTTGCAACCAATACATCCCTCTCCAAAAGGACCAACTCAAGAATTCTAGGATTTCCAATTAATCTTTTTACTATTAGGTGAAGAACCCCAAAAAAACCTGTTAAAAAGTTTATCCATTTTGTTACAAACCTGTAAAAATGGGAAAAGTATTTGAAACAAATAAATAGGAATAGAGAAAATAACACTTTTGATTAGAATCAATCTACCACCCATCGAAAGAATTTTAAATTCCCAAGAAGAAAGTTTGGATTGAATATTCTGAAAGGTTTTAGCAATGAGGAAAGTTCTTTTTCTACCTTTATAAAGAGGGGTACCCTAGCAGTAAATAAGTAAGGACTAATTAATTAAACTAATAAGTTGAGAAATGAAGTTGATTTTGTTTTGACCCATGCCTTTGTTGGGAATAAAAGAGCATTTTTTTTTTATTAAAACAAATATCACTTCTTTACCAAAATTAATAAGAAAAAGGAAAATCTTTGTAGCATTCTGAGGGAACCACTACAAAAAATAATGATATAGTTAGCAAAAAAATGGCAGATAGTCATACCACAAGAATTAATATAAGCCAAACCTTTATATCTAGAGAATAAATCAGGAAGACCCCTAGAGAGATACTCAGCAATAATGATATATAATACAGGGGAAAGAGGATCACCCTGCCTCATAATCTTTGAAGAAATCATGAAATTTGTCATTAAAAATAAACGAGTACCAAACATTCTCAATAATGTTGCTAATCAAGTTAATGACTTTCTCATTGAAACCAAAAAGCCTCATATAAACAAAGGCCAATTTATGTTATCGTAAGCTTTAGAAATTTCTAGCTTCAAAACCATATTATGACCATTCACTTTATAATGGATATCATGAATAGTTTCTTGGGCCAGAAACACATTACCAATAATTCTCCTTCTCTTCACAAAACTTGACTGATTAGGAGAAATAATAGAAGGGAGAAGGGAAGCCATACGAAAAGCCAGAATTTTAGATAAAAGATTATTAAAAGTAGTGCATAGACTAATGTGATGAAAATCATTCCAACACTCAGAATATCATGTTAGGAATAAGAATTAATGAAGTGCTTAAAAAATTTGGGGATAGGCATACCATTGAACAAGCTCCTGATGGCTTCATATCAATCTTTTTTAATAATATACCAACACTTTTGAAAAAAGATAGTGGTAAAGCCATCAGGACCAGCCATCGAATCCTTGTTCATAGAAATAAGGGTTTTATGAATTTCTTCCTCATCTAGACATTTAGAAAAATAAAAGTTATCATTATCCTTAATAATGGAGAGGATAAATTTGAGGATGAGAAATGTTCTCCACATAATTAGATTTACTAAGTAAAATTTTAAAATGGGAGATAGCTGAGTTACTTATAGAATCCTCATTCTTCACCCAAGAACCACAATCCAATTTAATTTTATGAATATGGGATTTACTTTTCCTATTGTTAGTGCAAGCATGAAAATATTTAGAGTTCCTATCACCATTAGAAATGAACTTAGAACAAGCTTTTTGGTGACAATACTCTTCTTCTTTAAGTTGTAGATCAGAAAGAAGATTTTTGGCTTTAACTAATAAATCATTATTCTCATCAATGGCATTAGAAATGAAATTGTCCTCCATATGAATAACATCCTTTCAACCTTGATAATATTATTAAAAATATTACCAAAGGCATGTTTATTCCACCATCTTAACACCTGCTTGCGCCGTTTGAGTTTAAGAGAAAAATAACAATGTCATTGGAACCTTCATAATAAAAAATAAGGTAGCCCAATTATCTTCCACTACTTTAAAGAAATCACTAGATTGAAGCCACTTATTTTGAAAATGAAAAGTTCCATAACCATACAAGAAAATTGACTAATATTAAGAAGAATAGACTCATATTCTGAGATTGTTCTACTAAGGTGCTCCACATAGGTGTTTTGAAAGACAGAGAACCATTCAAAATTTAAAAAAAAAAGTTCTATCCAATATCTCCCATAATCTATAATTGGACCAAGTAAACTTGAAACCAGTCAAACCAATATCCACAAGACCACAATAAAAAATCATGTTATTAAAGTCATCAACAAAAGAAAAATTAGGATGGGATCCACCAATCCTTTCAGATGCATTGATAATAATGTTGAAATCCCCACCAACAAACTAAGGGCCCTTAAAAGAGCATGCAAAGTCATGTAATTGATGTCAAAAAGAGATCCTGTCAGCTTTAGTACATTTAGCATAACAAATAGATCCCATAACCAAAGTGTTGTTAATAAAAAAAATTACAGTGAATGACTATGTCAAAATTAGCAATAATAGAAAGGCTAATATTATCCTTCCAAAATAACCAGATTTTAACATTAGGACTAGCATAAGAAAATTAAAACCCCAATTGACATTGACAAAGAGAAAGTTAAGACATACTAACAAAAGGTTCAAGAAAAGCCAAAAAAAATAATTTTATGAATTCTACAGAGATTGTGAATACAAGATCTAGAGATAAGTTTTCCCACACCCTTAATATTCCAAATGAGAGACATAATCATAAAAAATAGATTTGTTAGCAGCTTGAGATCTAGTAAATCTAGAATTAGAAGCTAGCAATTACTATTTTTTTCTTTTTAAAGTTTCTTTTTTTTTTCTTTTTTTTTTAGAAACCACCTTGAAATCCTCCAATGAACCATGAATAGAATTTAACTTATGAATATTGTTTAGCACAAAAATTAACTCAGCATCAGATTGTATTTCACCTTCTTCCTTATTTAAACTAGTTCTATCATAAGGGCGTTCCTCCTTAGAGGACACGAGATCAACATTCATAGAAACCTTGAAAGAATGTTTCTCTTTAGAAGCATTTGGGTCTCCCTCCACACCCAAACTAATAGAAGAGAAAGATGGAGGAGAGATAGGAGAATTAATACAAACCTCATTCAACGTCTAATTAGAAATCTCCTTTCCTATGGTATTATCAATAGAATAGCCTTCATATGTAGGAGGAATAACAATAATAAGAACTAACCCCTTAGAATTTTCTTTAATTGTATAATCAATGATAGAAACATTAACATTAGCAATATCAATGGGAGTATCATTTTAGTATTAGGACACTCAACATTAGGAACATTGTTATTGGAATTTCTAATACCATTATTCACAATGTCATTATTCATCATTTTTTTGGCCAAATTATGATTCCTCTTATGAGGATGAAAGTGATAGCACGAACTTTTCATATTCCCCAAGAATTTACAGTGGTCACAAAATTTAGGGAAATCATTTAAAACAACTTTTTGGATATACCAAAATTTCTTCGAATCGAGCCAAACAAAATTGGGATAGGTTTTTGTCACGTCTACTTCCAAGGATGCGGGCAACAGAGGGTTGAGTGCCAGATGTTTTAGCTATGAATTTGGAGAGGTCTACCAAATAAAGAACCCAAGACATGCAAAATGCGATGACAAAACAAGTGTGAATGCAAGTCAGGGAAAGAAATCCAAACAGTAATGGTAAGAGATTCAACAAAAATATCAAATGTCGAGGACTACTTAATCAACTTTTTATGAAAAAATAGATTTGTTAGCAGCTTGAGATCTAGTAAATCTAGAATTAGAAGCTAGCAATTTCTATTTTTTTCTTTTTAAAGTTTCTTTTTTTTCTTTTTTTTTTAGAATCCACCTTGAAATCCTCCAATGAACCATGAATAGAATTTAACTTACGAATATTGTTTAGCACAAAAATTAACTCAGCATCAGATTGTATTTCACCTTCTTCCTTATTTAAACTAGTTCTATCATAAGGGTGTTCCTCTTTAGAAGACACAGGATCAACATTCATAGAAACCTTAAAAGAATGTTTCTCTTTAGAAGCATTTGGGTCTCCCTCCACACCCAAACTAATAGAAGAGAAAGATGGAGGAGTGCTAGGAGAATTAATACAACCTCATTCAACGTCTAATTAGAAATCTCCTTTCCCATGGTATTATCAATATAATATCCTTCAGATATAGAAGGAATAACAATAATAAGAACTAACCCCTTAGAATTTTCTTTAATTGTATGATCAATGATAGAAACATTAACATTAGAAATATCAATGGGAATATCATTTTAGTATTAGGACACTCAACATTAGGAACATTGTTATTGGAATTTGTAATACCATTATTCACAATGTCATTATTCATCATTTTTTTGGCCAAATTATGATTCCTCTTATGAGGACGCAAGTGATAGCACGAACTTTTCATATTCCCCAAGAATTTACAGTGGTCACAAAATTTAGGAAAATCATTCAAAACAACTTTTTGGATATACCAAAATTTCCTCGAACTGAGCCAAACAAAATTGGGATAGGTTTTTGTCACGTCTACTTCCAAGGATGCGGGCAACAGAGGGTTGAGTGCCAGATGTTTTAGCTATGAATTTGGAGAGTTCTACCAAATAAAGAACCCAAGACATGCAAAATGCGATGACAAAACAAGTGTGGATGCAAGTCAGGGAAAGAAATCCAAACAGTAATGGTAAGAGATTCAACAAAAATATCAAATGTCGAGGACTACTTAATCAACCTTTTATGAAAATTGTTCACATAATAGGCCTGATGGGAAAATATTCTACTATAGTCAAGATCATTAGATAGTTTGATTAGAATATGTTTAGGGTATGAAAGAGTAATAGAAAATTTTCCACACAGCTTAAGTAAAAAAAAAAATTTGCAAATGACGTCAAGAATAGGGCGTCACAGAGGAACTTTCTAACAAGAGAAAACTCAAAGGTTTCTGCGAGCGCTTGGATTTCTTCTTTAGAAATTCAAAGAGGCAAGCATAGTGGATAGTGTGCTTAAGATCTAGAAAAGCAGTCGAAGCTTAAGAATCAACCAAGACCTCCTTGAAGGATTTGGACTGGTTCTTAGAGGCTAAAAAACTAGGATCAGTCCTCTTAAAAGGATTAGAAGACATCCCAGATGGGGATGGGTCTTAGGGTTTCATCAACATCCAAATAAAAACATGAGCGATCAAAAAAAGAAACACATAGAAAGCAAGCCCGAAGGCCAAAACCTAAAAAAATTGAGGAAAAAAGGAAGAAAAGAGAAGAAACTCTCCTCGGCAAGCGGCAGTCAACCGTTGAGAGGCATGGCGCAAAGAAAACCCCTAGCAAAGCCTTTTCCTTCTGCTTGAATTAGTAACGCAAACAGTGTGAAAATTTTAACCAAGGTGAAAAAGATTTAAATTTATGTTTATGATAGTAGGTGGTCAGACCAACTCAGTCGATTCAACATAGTACTATATATGTAAGGTCATTCTTTTTTTTTTGAGAAGATGCACTAGGCAGAAATTTTATTAAATCAAAGATAACCTACAAGCAACCATCACATTCCTCCTTTAACAAAGAGATAAAGGAAGGAGGAACATTATTAGCACTAAGTACATCCCAATTGAAGTCAGAAATAAGAGCATAGTTAGCACACATATCTGCTAACTTATTACCTTCTCTATTCACATAAAGAAATAAGACTTCTTCGAAAACATTGAGAAAAAGTAGATCTTGATAGCTCACCAACTTCTCATTATCTTCTTTCTTTTCTCTGAATACCCTTTGAAACAATCTGATAACATTACAGTTATCTCCTTCAATGATAATTCCTTTACTTTCAAGCATCCAATCTTGAACAAATTCCTCAATGAAAGAATAGCTTTAACTTCAACTTGTGTGCTGTCCCAATGTACAAAACTAAATTCAAAAGCCCCCAAGAATCTTCCTTTTGAGTCATGGAAAACTCCACCTACACTGGCCTTGTTTGAGTTCAACAAAGAAGCATCCACATTTGCTTTGATCCAATTGGGAGGTGGGGGATGCCAAGATTGACGAGGCAGCTGATGAAGCTGATTAACATCCCAGTTCTCACAATTGATGCTTTTCCAGAAAGAAGCCACAACAAGACTCACACAGTTAGTTGCTATGAAAGCTGCACTATCCTTCGGTTTCCCATGCATAAACTTGTTTCTACTATTCCAGCATCAGTGAATAGCAGAACAAAAGAGATTTCCATAAAAAGGATTATGTTTTGCAAGATGTTTTAGAGCAACAATACCTTCTTCAAATGAGCCAACCGAAGGAATTTGAAATCCCCAGCTGCAAAGCATTTGAATAACTTGAACAATCTTCATACATCCAGCCGTAACATGATCTGCATTTTCAATTTCCCCGCATCCTCGAGGACAACAATCATCATCCAGCAATCTTCTATATGAGAGAAAACTATTCGTAGGAATAGCTTTCTTACCCAGACACCACCAGACCAATTCCTCCGCAGGCCTTAATTTAAGCTTTTTATCTATGTCCAACACTCAATTACATTGTCTTCCTTATGCAGCCAGGTTCTCCAAGACTAAAGAAGAAATAGTCTTCCCTGTACCTTTATATATTAATTCCAAAGAATCTCTAAGCTCTCCTGAACATATTGGAATTGAAAGGATGAGCTCCACCAGATGTTGACCAAAGATTTGTTTCAACCTTACTTCATCCCACTTGCCATCTTTGAGTAACAAGCAAGGCTTTCTGAGTCTTCATCCAAATTGCTCACGAAGGTAGGCCATCTTGCAATGCATCTATCCATAATCCAAACATCTTTGGAAATATTTATATCAATGCCATTCGTGATCTTCCAACAAAGCAAAGGTCTTAGAGCACTAGCACCATCCATTATATTCTTCCATGTAGATGACACCCCCTTCTTTGGATCATTAGTGAACACATCTGCACCATATTTAGGAACCAACATACTTCTGAGCAAAGAATCATTTTTAGAAAGGAAGTTCCAAGTCAATCTAGCTCTCAATGAGCTAATCCTGCCAGCAGCCGAATTCAAACCACGGCCACCTCTCTTTCTCAGCAAGCACAAAACCTCCCAAGCTATATAATGAAGTCATTTGCCTCCACCAAACTTATTCCACAAGAAATCTCTGCACATTCTATCCAACTCCCTCAAAATCCCCAAAGGAACAAGGGAATGTGTTGTTAAGAACATGGGGATAGATAGAATAATCGTATTTGTCAGAACTAATTTCTCCTCAAGCGAAATAAATCTATTACCCCATACATTCAATCTACTTTCTGTTTTCTCCAACAATTTATTAAAATTAGCAAAAACCAACCTTCTTAAAGCAATCTTCACACCTAAGTACTCCATCTCATTTACCACCCTAACTCCCATTTCTTTAGAACTCCCATTTCTTTAGAAAGCTTTCTCACCTTATTCGTTTTTACCATTTTCCCAAATAACATGGCTGACTTTTGTGTGTTAATTTTTTGCCCAATCCACTTACAAAAATTCCCTACAATCTTCTTTACCTTTCGTACATTTCAAAGGGTAGCTTCAGAAAAGACAATGATATCATCTGCATAGAGTAAATGAGAAATTCTTGGAGAGTTAGAAGTTACCTTTACTCCAATATTTCTGCCTTTACAGGAGAAACTATCTGACAGTAACTGATAACACATAATGAAAAGAAATGGAGAAAGTGGACAGCCTTGCCTAAAACCACTTCCAGCTTCAATCCATTCAGAGTTTACCCCATTCAATTTGATAGAGAACTGTGGCTTTTCTACACACTCCAACAAAAGAGAGGAAAACTTCCAAGGAAACCCAATAAGATCTAGCACCTTTTTAAGAGTCAACCAACTCATACTACCATAAGCCTGTTCCATGTCCAGTTTGATTGCCGCAAATCCCTTCTTCGATTTAGAGACTCTGAACTTATGGAAAACTTCTTGAGCAATGAGAATATGGTCTGATAAGGATCTTCCCTTCACAAAAGCCGACTGCTCTAAAGAGATGATTTTTGGAATGCAACTACTCATCCTATTAAGCAACATCTTAGCTACCAACTTATAAATAGTCAAACATAAGCTAATAGGCCGAAAATCGGATGTAAGCTTAGGATTTTTTACTTTAGGAATAACACAACAAATGTTTCTTTCCATTTAGAGCACATCTTTCCAGATAAAAAAAAGGAATTAACCGCTAACCACACATCATTTTTGATAATGGACCAATAAGTTTTAATGAATGAATTTGTTACCCCATCCAAACCCGGCGCTATATTGCTTTCCAGTTGAAGGATCACCAGCTCCAGCTCATCTCTAGTGAATTCTTTTTCCAGCCAAACTCTGTCAATTTCCTGCAGCACCACCGTAGGAGCTGGCCACCCGTCTAGGACCACCTTCCTAGCTCTCCACTTGTTCTTAAAAAACTGAAGAAATTCTGATTTAATCAACTCCTGTTCTTCAATTAACACTCCACTAGAATCCTTCACTTGGTGAATCTAGTTCCTATTTCTTCTGGCTGTTGCATATGCATGAAAAAACTTTGAGTTGGTATCACCTGATTCCATCCACTTCACTTTTGACCTTTGCTTCCACCATGTAGAGAGGCAGCCCAAAGTAGAGTTGAAATCATGACTTTAATAAGGACAGCTTATCAACCGAAAGGCCACCATGTTCTACTTCCTCCATTTGTAGATCAAGTATTTCCTTTTTCAAACGATCTTTTGATTCCTTCAGCTCTTTATGTTTAGCTTTGCTCCAGAAAAATAAAGTCTTTAAAGTTCTTTGGAATTTACAAGAGAGAATACTAGCCACATCACCTTTGCACTTCTTGTTCCAAGACTGAGAAACAATAGAGAATGACGCCGGGTATGAAATCCACACATCTTCAAATTTAATTGTACTACCAATATGAATCTTTGCTGAAAATAAATTCATCAGAATGGGACAGTGATCTGAAGCAATTTTAGGTAGATGTCTAACAGCCGCAATTTGTAAATTATTTAAAGCTGCAGAATTAATAATACAACGATCCAACCTCTCCCAAATAAGAGCTGTACCAATTTTGTTATTACACCAGGTGAATCTCGGGCCAACAATCCCTACCTCATGAAAATAAGCATTTCTCATAAAAGATAACATATCAATAGGACCTTGGGAAAGGAAGAACCTTTTCCCACCTTTTTTGTCATCTTGGGACAAGATGCAGTTAAAGTCTCCACCCACCATAGATGGAAGTTTAGAGCAAGAAAGCACTTCCAGGCTATTCCACAAACATTTCCTTTGAGTGACATCCGTGCTCCCATAAACCGTTGCAATCTTCCACATCCCTTTACTAACAATCTCAACATTTCCAATTACTGCTTGTGCCGTAGCAGAAAAAATTGAAAAATGAACAAACATCAGTTCTCCAACACACCATAATTCCTCCAGATAATCCATTTGAAGGAAAAAGAAAGAAGTCCCACACACCGCCAAGGAACTTCTTAAATTCAAAGTGGTCCAAAGAAGTGATCTTTGTCTCCACAAGTCCAATAAAAAATGTATCAAACTCCTTCACAAATTCCTTCAAGTAACGAGAGGCTTCAATCTTCCTAGCCCCCCTACAAATCCAAAAGGCTATTGATGTCATTTGAGAATCCTAGTGGGAATGCTCCCACTAAATTCCTTCTTTCTTGAATCTGATTTCCTTGTACGAGACATGCAATTTGTCTTTCCCAATGACTTCAATTCCTTCTGAAGTTTAAACTTCACACGATCAGACGAATTCCCATCCAAAGGTAAGTCAGATTTCCCATCATTATGAACCTTAACTGCTAATTCACCTTCTTCTAGCTCATTTTCCCCATCCTCTCCAGCATTGTAACACATTTTCTCCTCCCCATTTATATTCTCAAATAGCTTGAATTTATTCCTTTCCGCCAATTCAATGCTTCCACTCTGCTCTGGGACCAGGTTGATAACACTACCATCCGTAGCAATCAAACAGACCTCATTCCTTTGCCCAGGCTCATTAACTATGCCATTGGTCTCATTAACAACTTCAGTCTTTGTTTTATCCAAGGAACTAAGTTCCTTATTAAGAATACTATCAGATTTGGGAATAGGATTACCTGAGTTTGCAAGCAATCCATTAGGACCTGCTTGAGTTCGCAAGCATCCCTTCCCAAAATCTTTCTTAACTGTATAATCTAGATCAGCTTAGTGCATACATTCAGAAATAATCACTCCAGGAGATTTAAAAGACTTACCCACTTTGTCTATGACACAACCCGAGATGGTTGCATCTACATTAACAGCAGCTGTTGAATCCCCAACAGGGATTACATCCTCATTCTTACCAACAAGATTCACCCGAGAGACTTCATTGGCTTTCAGATTTGTCACACTCACATCAGGCTTAGTAGTAGCCACCTTCACACCAATCTCCTCCATAATATTATTGACCATCCCATTTCCATTATTGGACTTAAAAAGCTCTGTCATATCTTGAACAGCATGCTCCTTCTCTGACAGCATATGATTATCCTTATGAGCTTGCTTAATTCCCTAATTTTTCTTTACCAATTTGAAATTATCTGTCTAAACCACATCTCTACGCTGGCCATTACTTTTGCCTTTCTTACGGTTCACAAGAATCCAGGGACCATAAGAATCTGAATTCACCCTCCCAACCTCTTCATCCATAGCTGCATCCTTTCCATTCTCATTGCTAGCTCCCACCACCTCCTTAGGCAAAGAACATTTCTTACTACATTCAGATATCATATGGCCGATCAACCCACATTGGAAATAAAAGGAAGAGATTTTTTCATATTCCACTTTTTGAAAAAATCTTCCTGAAATGCTATCCACCCAAACTCCTAAAGGCAAACATTGATCAATTTTCACTCTAACACAGATTCTAGCAAATTCTCGTCTTCCCCACTGAAACAAATTTCGATCCAACATAAGTGGTTTACCAATCATAGAAGCAATTCTTGATATATTTTTCTCATCCCAACAATGAAGAGGGAGATGTGGCATCCTTACCCAAATTGGAGAAGTCAGCCCCTTCATTGATAATGGTGAAAAATCTGGTTTCCACTTTTCCATCCCAATTATGTGTCCATTCACAAACCAGGGGCCGCCAGAAAGAACAGCTTCCATCAGCTCAATGGAACTGAAAGAACATAAAAACCAGCCTTTTCCAAGGGTTGTAAAGTGGAAATTCCCAAACTTACTCCATTGCCTCCTCACCTCCCAAGCAACCAAATGAGATGGCATTTCTTTTCCAAATACTTTAAACACCAAAGATTTTACCAACCTGTTAGCATTCATATGCTCCAATTCATCACATAACTTCACTACCTTACCATCATCCGACAAAACCAATTCCTCTTCCTTGAAGTTTAGCTTAATATAAGGCTCAGTACTCCACGGGTTATCATCCACTACATGTTTACCTATCTTAGGCAATCCATCAGATACCTTGTCCACAAACACTACATTTTTAACACCTAATCCAGAGTTAACCCTCTCTGTTTGGATTGGATCATCAAGACTTTCCACACAACCACCCAAATCAGCTGAAACACAATTCCTGACTTCCACCAAATCAGAGACCTTATTCACAGGATTTTCTTTTCTAAACGAACCAGCTATTTCCGACGACAAAACACCATAACTCACTAAAGCAACATGTGACTTAGTTGGAGTCTGAAGACCTTTGCTAACCGAGATATGAGAATTCACATTTATCTTGTTGTCAGGGACAGAGATCGCATTTGAATTCCCAAAATGATTCACAAAAATCTTCATCCCCGATGAGGAAGCCCCCAGATCAGGAGAAAAATTGTTTAACACCGTAGAACCAGTAACAAAATAGTCATCGCTTGAAACAACATTCTTTCCCTTACCTTCAACAAGACAAGCCTTACTTTGATGAGTAACACCACTGTCTGAGATGATCAACTCGCCTTTCTCCCTGCGACGTCGAACATTATCCTCTTCACGATCCCTTCCAGCATCCAGATACCAAAGATCAGAACGCTCCATCGACGTCGACGGCAAAGATGGCCGGCGGCCTCCCGCCGCCATGCCCAAACGATCTGCCGAAGAACCAGATGGAAAAACCGCGAAGGAGAATTTTTAAAAATCTCACACCTTCTCTCTCTAACTTCTCTCTCTAACTTAGGAGTGATAAAACAACATTCGAACGTTCAATTGAGGTCATTCGAACGTTCAATTGAGCTGTTCATGTATTCGTAGAAGGAATTGATCATTTCATCCTCAAATCTAGGGAGAGAGATAATTCTAAGTTTTTTTTTTAAGAAAATATAAAACTTGCATTTAAATTGAACAAGCCAACATAAAAACGAAATTATTAAAAATAATAATACTAAATATACAAAAATTATCATCACTTTGACAGCCGGCCACATCCTCAAACCACGAACATTCTACATACTTATATTATTTTAATGATTCCAATTTTAGAATTTAATTAAAAGATTATATATATATATATATATATATATATATATATATATATATATATATATATATATATAATTATGTGGAGAGTGAGACATTCTAATGTCTATTTCCATTTTCCTAATTCTGTATGTCTATAAATTAGTTTATAACAAGAAAGACCCGTTATTTTAGCTTCTTCATACTAAATATGTTATTATTTTATAAGTTCCATTAATTAGTTGGGTGCAGTAATAAGTCATAATAGTTAGGTTTAAGAGAAGTGGAACTCTTATCATCCTCTCAGACAAATAAATCTGTCATCTTGCCAGCGTGAGGCAGCAAGCATCAAATTTTAGAATCCTGTGGGTCAGCAGCCGCGCTTGCTTCTATATATAACTTTTATATAAATTTTTTTCTGGCAGGTTGAGCGACTTAACGCAGGACCATTCGGACGGCACGAATATCTTCAACCGCCGTGTCACAACACAAGCCGCTATACAATTTTATTATATGCACGACTTTGAAAATAAAGCAGTCCTAAAAAAGAAAAAGAAGAAGAAGAAGATCATAATTTTACCCTTGCGCTACTTTAGCTGGTCATTTCGCTATTATCTCAATAATCAAGATGCTTAACCTTTATTTACGGGCCGTAAAGGTCAAATGAGCCATTTTTAATGTTATGATCGTAATTAGTTTAACAATAAACTTTCATTTGTGACATCAGAAGAAAAGACCTGAAGTTGTAGATAAGACAGCGATGTTCTTTAATAAAATTTAAGGATATCTTTACCTGCCATGAGCTGGTACTGAATAGACAGAAGTGCCAACCACCAAGGTTTCGTATGAGCCTGCTAGACTTGTAAGGATAAGACATTTATAAGGGAAAAAAATATTCAGCAATAAATATGTTTGTAGATAATGTACCGTGTCAATCATAACAGTAGTGCTACGTTTGTAGGTTCGAATTGCTACTGTTAAGACGTTGAATTGCTACTGATAATAAATGTTTTAAGCGTTACAATAGTTATTATATTATATTCTAGCAGTTCTAACTACTGCCAATTTGTCGACAAAATTGCATAAGCTAGCGCTATCATTTTAGTGGTTATAACAGCTGGAAGAATTCATGTACTTTGAAATCAAGCAGATTTTTTTTTTTTTTTTTTGGGAGATTTAGATCAATTAAGACAGATTTATACATGCATCACATATACAAGACTCGAACCCAAGATCTCTTCATTAATAGCCTAAATTTTCAACCAACAAACCAAATTGAATTGTGTAACAGACATTTTTTTAGGTGATAGAACACATTACAATCATCTAATCATTGATCATTGAGTAAGATCACTGAATAATATATAAGTTTTTTTTAATAGTATATGATGCATATTTTATTACGATCATTCAAATAACATTCTATTTCTAAAATATATGACAAATTTTATCATTGAAATAAAATAATTACATACACTTACAACGTCTCTCAGCTAGGGCTCTGATTCCCTCCTGGGCGATTCTAGGGCTTCCTCTGTGTTCACCTCTCTGGCTTGCTTCCTTGTGATTTACTTTTGTTTTCGTGTGACTTTTTCTTTACTTTTCGATTTTGCGACTTGCTTGATTTTTTTGGCTGGGCGATGACGACGCCGTCGTCATCGAACTCGTCTTCTTCCTCTCTTCCGGAGGGGAAGTCTCGATCTTTTAAAGATGTTTTAGCAGGCGCGTCTGCTTCGTCTCCCAAATTGAAATTTGTTCATTCTTCCTTTAAGGGTTGTCCGACCTTGCTTTTCAAGGACTCGGTTATAGATCTGTTAGCTGCACCTTTTGCTTTGACTTTGGTTGGTAAATTTATGCTGCGACGATCAAATTTAGATGTTATTCGGAAATTTTTTCTGAGCCTTAAGCTTTCTGGTTCGTTTCATGTTGGCTTACTTGATCAAAGGCATATAGCTATTCAACTTTCGAATGATCTTGATTATAGCCGTATTTTTGCTAGAAGATCTTATTATGTTCAAGCTTGTTAAATGAGGCTGCTTAAATGGACCCCTGACTTTGATGTCAGGGAGGAATCTCCGATTGCTCTGGTTTGGATTTCCTTTCCTAATTTGAGGCTCTATTTCTTTAACCAACAAATCCTTTTTAGTTTGGCTTCAATCTTTGGTCGTCCCCTACAAACTGATCAGGCTACGGCAGCTGTGTCGAGGCCGTTCGTGGCTAGGGTTTTAGTTAAATTGGATGTTTCTAAAAAACATCCCTCTGAAATATGGATTTGTTCTGAAATTAAGGGATATTTGCAAAAGGTAGAATTTGAAAATATACCTTTATTTTGTTCTTACTGTAAGATGCATGGACATAATGTTAATGATTGTTTTAGAAAGCATCCTCATCTTAGGAAAGAGAAAGAACCTGTGAATGCTCAAATCAGGATTATTGATCCACCTACTTCCAATTCGATTCCTCTACAGACCAGTCTCTCCGACCACCCTGGAGTTTGTTTGGCTGTCATGGCCAACGGTCTTGCCTCTATTTCTACTGATGTTGTCCCTTTCAATCAAGATCAGGAGCCTGTTATGGATCCTGTTATGTCTACTGGTTGTGAGAATAATGGGGAGCTAGCTTTATCTAATATTATTATCCAAAATAATTCTAATTATGCTAATCTTTTCCTCTAATGACTTGCAAAATATTTCTGCTGAGAATGATATTAACTTGATTGATCATAATGCCTCTACATCTTTGATTGAACAGGAAGTTGACATTGGTCCTAATATTATCATTCAATTACCTGTTGGAGAAGATGACAGAAACTTAGAAGAGGGGGGAAATTCTAGCTGTTGTGCACGGGCTGCCTACTGAGAAATGTAATGATGATCTTGCCTCTTTGGAGGATGATGGCATGTTTATGGAGGAAAACGGTCCCCCTATAGTGGGGATAAGGAATCTTCCTTGTGATAGTAAGAATTTTAATTCTTCTTATTATAGTAGTGATGTTTTAACTGATACTGAAGATCTGAATATTATTGCCAAAAACTTTGCTAGTGATGATAATGATCTGAGTTTTATTATGGTAAGTAGTAAAAGAGAGAGAAAACCTAAGAGCATATCTTTACAACCTCCTAAAAACACTAGATCGAATACTTCCCATTAAGTTTTTATTTATGTTTAATACTATTGTGTGGAATGTGAGGGGTATTGGTTGCTCCTCTTCTAGAACCCGAGTTAAAAACTTATGTCGTGTGCACAACATTTCTATCCTTGTATTGCTTGAACCTCTTATTCCCACTTCTAGGTTTAATGGACACTTCTCGGTTTTTAGGGTTTAATCATGCTATTGCTAATGCTGCTAACAAGATTTGGGTTTTTTGGAAAGAGCCGATTAAAATGGAGGTGATTGCGGATTTTACTCAAGTTTTACATTGTAGTGTTGAGGTTTTTAATTTCCATTGTTGTATTTCCTTAATATATGTTGCTTCTTCTCTTTATAATAGAAAACTGCTTTGGGATCAACTAATTGACCTTTCTCTAATTTGTAATTTTTCTTGGCTTGTTGGTGGTGATTTCAATGCTATCACTAATCCTGCTGAACAGATGGGTGGGTCCTTCCTCTCTGTCCGTTCTATGGAGGATTTTAATAATATGATTTTATATTATAGTTTGATTGATATTGGTTTTATTGGTGACAATTTCACTTGGAATAGGGGGCATTTATGGCAAAGATTGGACCGTGTGTTGTTTAATGACTCCTGGCTTAACTCTCCCATCATTACTAATGTGCAACATCTGAGTAGAACTTTGTCTGATCATTCTCCTTTACTTATTACTAGTAAATTTAGAAATTATACTATTAGTTCTAATTTTAGATTTCAAAACATGTGGCTTCTCAATGATTCTTTTTTTGATGTTGTTAAGCAAAATTGGCAAGCACCGTTACATCCTGATAACTCCGTTTTTGGTATGAATAGACTTTGGTTAAAACTAAAAAGGTTGAAATAGATGCTTAAGTGGTGGAATCACCTTGTCTTTAAAAGTATTTTTTCTAATATTTTGAACTCTGAGCAGCATGTCTATTCACTTGAGACTTCTTATCAAAATGATCCTTCTTATGTCAATTTTTCTCTCTTAAATAAGGCTAAAGAGGAACTTTTTAATTTACAAGCTCAAGAAGAGGTTTTTTGGAAACAAAAGGTTGCTGCTAAGCATTTGGTTGAGGGTGATAGTAATACTAAATATTTCTATGCGATGGTGAAGAGAAGAAGGGCTGAAAATTGTATTAATAAAATTAGTAGGGAAGATGGTTCTATTACTGATAATACTGATGAAATTGCTAGTTTAGCTGTGCAGCATTTTAATTCTTATTTTAACAAGTGCTTTATGCCGACTTTAATTAGTGATCATTCCTTCATTCCTTCTCTCATTTCTTCTGAGGAGAATGATGCCCTATCTAGGACTCCTTTTGAGGAGGTTAAAGAGATGGTTTTTTTTTATGAATAGAGATTCTGTTGCTGGGCTTGATGGTTTTACTGCTCTTTTTTTTCAAAAATTCTGGAATATTATTAATGAAGATATTTTTTCTACTGTGACTGATTTCTTTGCGGGTAACCCTATACCTAAATTTTTCACTTCCACTTCTATTGTGCTCATTCCTAAGAATAATCAAGTGAACAAGTGGAATGACTTTAGACCGATTAGCCTTTGCACTTTTTTTAACAAGTTATTATCTAAAATTCTTACTAATCGCCTTGCTGTTATTCTTCCCAAAATTATATCTCCTAATCAGATGGGCTTTGTGAAAGGCAGGGCTGTTACAGATAACATTTTGTTGGCTCAAGAGTTATGTCAAGACTTAAATGTTAAGGTGAGAGGTGGAAACTTAATTTTAAAGCTTGATATGGCTAAAGCTTATGATAATATGCATTGGAGTTTTTTATACTGTATCCTTGATCTTTTTGGATTTGATTCTATCTTTATTAACCTTATCAAGAATTGTATTGAAAATGTTTACATGTCTATTATTATTAATGGGTCTAATAATAGTTTTTTCAAAATTTCTCATGGTCTTAGACAAGGAGATCCTATTTCTCCTGCCCTTTTCATTATAGCTGCTGAATTCCTCTCTAGAGGTCTTTCGAATCTGTTTGCTAGTAATCCTGCTCTCTATTTTAAGACTTTGGGCAGCTTTCCTATCTCTCATTTATGTTTTGCTGATGATTTTATTGTGTTTTCTAACGCTTTGAGAAGTCAAATTCAGAAAATTATGGATTTTTTCTACAAATTTGAAAAGGTTAGTGGTATTACCTTCAATAAAAACAAAAGTTGTGTTATTGCCTCCAAGAGAATTTCTAACGCTCGTATCTCTGCTATTAAAAATCTCACTGGTTTTACTCAGGCTTATTTACCCATCAAATATCTTGGGGTTCCTCTCTTTATTGGGAGGAGCCAAGCCTATTTATTTGATGATCTCATTGCCTCGGTGCAAAACAAACTTTTAGCATGGGAATCAAATTTTCTTAGTTTTGGTGGTAGAATTACTCTTATTAAAAGTGTTCTTGTTGCTCTTCCTGTTTATAGTTTTCAAACTTTGTTTCCTACGCCAGGTGTTTGTGATAGACTCCATAAACTGATTAACAAGTTTTTTTGGAAAGGCACTACCTCTACCTCTAAAATCATTTGGACTGCTTGGGATAAGTGTTGTGGTGTTTTATCTGAAGGTGGTCTTGGTTGTAAGAATTTTTATGATCTTAGTAAGGCATTTAGTTTTAAACTTTAGTATAAACTTCGCACTAATAGTAACCTTTGGGCTAACTTTATGAATTCTAGGTATTGTCTTTTTAAACATCCTACTATTTGTGGTGCTAATCAAAGTGATTCCAAAGTGTGGAAAAGGCTTTGCAAAGTTAAATGGGAAATGGAGCCCTATATTTCTCGAGGCCTTGGTGATGGAAATATTTTCTTTTGGCAAGACAGGTGGCTTGCTAAGCTTTTTATTGACTCTATCTTACATACGGCTTCTACTGAGTCTGTTAAAGTCAAAGATTTCTGGAATGATTCTTGTTGGGATTATGGTAAGCTGGCTAATGTTATTCCCCAATGCATTATCCACCAGATTTCAAACTTGCCCGTTAATAATGGCTCTAAGGACATTATTTTATGTGATTTCTCTAGTGATGGTAACTTCCACTTGAAGGATGCTTGGCATGCTCTTCGTACTAAAAAAAATTTTGATAAATATTTTTCTTGCATTTGGCATAAGAGCATTCCTTCTACTATATTTGTTTTTGTTTGGAGAACCTTACATAACTATCTAGCCACGGATGATAATCTCGTTAAAAAAGGTTTTAAATTAGCTTCCAAATGCCAATGTTGTTACCATAGTTAGAGCATGCGCCACGTGTTCATCTCAAGGCTTGTGGCTGTTCGTACTTGGGTGCATTTTGATGATATTTTTTGGTTAAACTGTTTTAATAGTAAGCTTTCTCTCAAATCTTTACTTAATGCTTGGTTTATTAAGTCCAAAGGGCATATCCGCAATGTCATTCCTTCTTTTGTTCTTTGGTTTCTCTGGTCGGAAAGAAATAATTCTATCTTTAATAATGTGAAAATGAACTATCTGAATGTGATTCAGCGGGTAAAAGATAAGATTACTTCTCTTATGTCTGTGAAATTAATGTCCCATAAAAATTTCAAAAATTATCTTTTTGTTGGGAAAGATCTTGGTCTTTCTTTGACTGGTGAACCTTATGTCTTTAGCATCCTTTGGACCAAGCCTCCTAAGGAGTTCTTTAAGTTAAATGTGGATGGGTTCTGTTATGATAATTCTGGGGGTTGTGGTGGTACTATTAGAGATAGTAATTGTCATCTTCTTCATGCCTTTGCTGGTCCGATCCATCAGGAGAATGATTCTATAGCTATCATTTGTGCCATTCTTTATGGCATTCAGGTGTGCGTTTCCCTTAAGCTTTTTAACCTGATTATTGAGGCTAATTCTGGTTTTGATTTTAGATCCTTCTTGGTTGAGGGGGATTCGGTGTGCAGTTCTGCTCTTTTCTATAAGATTAGAGAGATTAAAAATATGCTGTTATCCCTAAATCACTCGTTTAATACTATATGTAAAGATGCTAATGATTGTGCGGCTTGGCTGGCACGTTGGGGTTGCCGTCTGGATTGTTTCACCGATATTATTGGTTCTTCTATACCTCTTCCTCTTCGTGGGCTATTACGTATGGATAAAATTGGTTTCCCCTATGTGGTCCCCTAATTTTTCTATTCTCTTTTTAGTGAGCTGCTGGCTGTTTGCTCTGTTCTTTTGTTGTTGTTCTGTCGTGATTTTTCTGGGTGTGGTGTTGATGAGCTCTGTGTTTTATGATTGGTGTTTGTTGCCTGAGTTTGAAGCCTTTTGGTGTTGGTGCTCTGTTTTATTATACTACTTTTGTGGGTTGGTGAATCCTTACTGGAATTTTGTAGACATTGTAAGTTTGTACCCTCTCTTGAATATTTTTAACCAATTTTTTCTGACTTTCCCAAGAGTAAATTGTTAATTATGTAATTCAATAATAATTTCATTACTTGAAATTCCCACAAGTATAGATTTGAGTTCAATTGTATTATCAAAGTATTGCCTCTATTTGCAGAAACAATGAGCTAATGTATGCCAATGTTGATGGCTCATAAAATCAAACTTTCTGACTCTTGTGCAACCATTGAGACTCTGTATTTTTGTGCACAGTATAGACAAGTAAATGTTTCTTCGGTGCTCCAGCCATACAGCATATCATACATAGAAAAGTCATTAATAGTCCACATTAATGTTTCACACATCATCAAATTTTATCCACTTGCATCATCATAACATTGAACACCATACCATAATTATTGTAGTATATCGAATAATTTTAGCAGCTTTCATTTAAGTTTTCTTTCTATGTGCAATATTACTCTTTCTATTAGGAGCTCGTCTTGATGCCCCATAGTCATCACATACATTCTGATCAGGCTTATCTCCCTAAAATAACATGTAATCATTAGGCAAGCGTCTATCTTTGTATAATCAGGATTGAAAGCTTTCATTAATTTTGTATCCTCACATACAATTCTAGGTAATGAAATCCCCTCGGGAAATACTTTGATTAATAACACTAGCAAAAAATCAAAAGATCTTGTAGTCCTATTTTTTGATATTTTAAACAAAATAAGTGCAATATGAATGGAAGATTTTAAAATGCCTTACATCTAGGATTTAATTCTACCTCAACACATTCTAATAACTTTGTAAATTTTTCACCATCGTTAGTTGAATCTTGAGTAAGGTTTTGTTGCTCATCTGCAAAGTTAATTGAGTCATTAATTGGATAAAATGTATCTCTCAATAATCAATCAATATCATCTCTATCCAGTTGCTCCATTTGAACTATTAGTGATTCAAATTTAGAAGCACTACCAACAACTTTATTTCATGCACCTTTAATGATAACATGATGATACTCCCTATATTGAATCCAAATAATGTATCTGGTCAATAAAGAATCCACTAGAGATAATGTGATCCTTAACATCCTTCATTAATTGAAAGTATCTATTAATGCATGATTTATATGGGCATAATATTTTTCTCTGTTAGATTCTTTCTCCAACTAGTGAAATCTAAAAAAAATTAACTCCTTTGTTGTATTCCTGACTTCAACTTGATTTGGTTATCCAATTCTTATCCATTTCAAACTTGAGCTATAGCTTTAACTATTTACAACAACAACAACAATAACATCAAGCCTTTATCTCACTACGTGAGGTCGGCTACATGAATCCTTTTTCTCTATTGTGTTATATGAAGAGTCAAGTTCTCATTTAAATCTAATAAATGATGATCTTTTCTAATATTTTTTAACTTATTTTTTTAGGTCTACCTCTACCTTTCTTAACAGAAGACAAATCTAATACATTTAATCTCTTAACCTGGTAATCAGAAGGTCGATATTTTATGTGACCAAACCATCTAAGGTGACTCTCTCTAATCATATCCACCACTGGAGCTATTCCAATCTTTTCATGTATGTGCTCGTTTCTTATTCGTTCTCTAAGAGTAAAGCCACTCAATCACCTAAGCATCCTCTTCTTTGCAACACTTAACTTAATTTTATGCTTCTCTTTTAACGTCCAACATTCTGTGCCATAAAGCTTTGCAAGTCTCACCACCATCTTATAGAATTTTTCCTTAAGTTTGAGGGGTACTTTTCAATCACACAACAAGCCCGATACATTACGCCACTTCAACCATCCAACTTAAATTCTACTAATAATATCCCCTTCTATTTCACCATCACTCTAAAAAATAGACCCAAGATATCTAAAATGTTTACTTTTATTAATGATTTGATTTCCCAAAGTCATAATCTCTCTACTAGGTCTATTACTACTAAAATTGTACTCAATGCATTCAATTTCAGATTTACTCAAATGAAAACCATTAGACTCTAAGGTTGACTTCCATAATTCAAGTTTACCTTCAACTCCCTTTCTAGTCTTATCAATAAGAAGAGTATCATCAGCAAAAGCATGCAATAGGGTACATCCTATTGCAAATGCCTAGTATGAACATCCATGACTAAAGAAAAAATATATGGACATAAGGCTAATCCTTGATGTAATCCAACTAAAATAGGAAAATACTTGGTCAAACCACCTTGTGTTTGAACACAAGTAAAAATTTTGTCATACATATGCGTAATGACTTAAATATAAGCATTATTAACTGCTTTCTTTTCTATAACTAACCATTGCACTTTTCTTGGAACATTATCATATGATTTCTCCAAATCAAAAAATATCATATGTTGATCCTCCTTATTCTCTATAAAACCTTACAATAAATGTATAGCTTCCATAGTAGACCAACTCGGCATGAATCCAAATTAATTTTTGAGAAACATTAGTATCATGATCTAACCTATGCTTAATAACTCTCTCCCATAGTTTTAAAGTGTGACACATTAATTTAATTCCTCTATAATTCACACACTCTTGTGCATCACCTTTAGTTGGATAAACTATTTACAATCTTTAAAAATTTACTTCAGTTCATATAAAATTTAATAAAATATTATACCTCATATTGCTAATACTTTAACTTGACAATGCAAGAATGTCTTAATTTGAATCCAAATATAGTGTGTAATATGAATAGTGCACAATCTACTTCCATCATTAAAATCTTCTTCTACGATTCTTGTTTAATAATTTGTCTTCTAAACATCATGTCTCCTATGTATGGCTCAATTTGGAATACAAAAAGTAAAATTAAATGAAAACTTTTAAAGCTTGATGATATTAAGAAAAAATACATAATGCAAAAATATCATAAAAGGTCAAATATATAATTAAAAAATGATATAGTATATATTTTGAGCTAACTTAATATAATGCATGCTTAACTTGAAATCAAATAGCACATAACTCAAATTAATTGACTAAATTAAGCTTGACTAGTCAAGTAAGGTATATGGCAATATTTGCTCTTCTTAAAACTCAATCTTCGAGCAAAACTCTAAACCCTAAATTTGCATAAAATCATATCATTTTAAAAACACACCACTTTGATTTCTTAAATTACTATCTGAATACATATGTCCCTATTATAGAAACTCATCTAATTCCTACAATTAAAGGCCATCCAGATCTTCAAAATGATTTTTTTTTAATATTATTCAATGAGACCAATATATATATATATATATATATATATATATATATATATATATATATATATATTTTTTTTTTTTTTTTTTTGGGGGGGGGGGGGGGGGGGGAAGCCCGACGGTGGGGCCCTACGTGTTAATTCAAAAAGCGGTTACAAAGTCCTTAAAAGGATCCTCCAGCTCGCAGCTAATGCTCAAGAGAGCTACAAAAAGAAAAATAAAAAAAAGACCTAAGAGCCGGTGGTTCCTTATACTAAGAATGACAAAATTTCCTAAGAACATTCTAGGGCTGCAAGTAGACAGCACCCAAAAAAGGAAGAAGAAGATGATATCAATGCGCACATTCTTCCTGCAAAAAAAACCACGCAAGAAATCCAACCTCCATATCTGCATGACAAGATCACTCGACAAGCACAGGATAATATGATAAAAACAGGTTAACAAGCAAACAATAAAGGAGGTAATTCAAATAAGTGCAAAGAAAAGAAAGTAAACAGATAATAGAAAATAAAAGAAAAAAGATCAAAAACCCACAACCTCACGAGCACCCTTTGTTAAAAGGAATACACCGGAGCACAGCAGACAAACGGGGCATCCAGGTATCACGACAATTCCCAACAAAAACCAAAATAATAACAGGGGAGAACCTGGCAGGAGCAAAGCCATCCTCGATAAACATGTGATAAGCCTTAAACAAAGTAATCCAAACAGCATAAACCAGCTCATTACTGACAATCATTATCTCCGCTAATAACCCACACACCCAGTGATACAAGAAAAAACAAAATAAACCCTTCATATTACCTTTACCAGCATTAATCGTAAAACATGCCATCCTTAGCAAAAGGACTGCCAAAGTTAATGAATTCCTGAAGTAAAACCTCAAACCAATATATATACCATTTAAATATTTAACTATCTACATATATATAGGACACCCCTATAATAATAGAACTGCCAGGTTGTTTAGCTACATCTGAGATCAAAGTGAAATGTTCTTAAAAATATGATCTTTGTGAGAATTAATCTAGACTTCACAGAAGTAAGTGAAAATTACCCAATCGATTTCAAAAGTTAACATCTCTTCAAGCAAATACCTATATGAACCTATATTCTTCCAAAAAATTCAAGTATAAACTTTCAAATTAACATATCCCCAATGCAAAAATCTTGATTACTTTCTCTAAATGTAAAAAAACAACTCTAGTTCAATTAAGTGCAATGTTTCGAGGTCCAAATTGCCATTGTCATTCATCGGTTAAACAAAGCATTAGGGCTGTTAATAATATACCTAATGAAAATAAAATTTGAGTCTAAAACTAAACCTAGCAACATAGATTGGCAACTTAACTCAATTATATAGTTGTCAACTTTTCTTGAACATTATGAAGGAAGTAATATTTGTAGTTTCAATAAATCCATTTAAGAGGACATTCTTAAAAGTATTATCATCTAGCTAATACATAGCAAAAAACAAAGTAGTATAAAAATATACCTTGCGGTGATGTGTGGTACGAGCAATTGGAATAGCGATGACTATGATAGAATGGAGCTTGTTTAAGCAAGGTTGAGGTTAATGCTCTGATGGCAGAAGCTCGGGGGACGAGGTTGAAATCGTAGTGCTAAACGTCTTAGGTAAGCAAGAGGGCTACAAGGGTAGGCAAAGATTGGGGTGGAGAAGCTCCAATGACTCCAGCGGCATATGAACAAGAGAGGGGATGGCAGAATTGCTTAGGAAAGAGATGCAGCTAGGCAGCATGCATGGGTCTTCGAAGAGTGGCTTGGGCACAAAGAAAAAATAGATAGAGATAGAAAGTTTAATGTAATGAAACTTAGGCAATGATTTAAACCATTAATATTATTAGTAGTTTATAGGCACTCTAAATGCAACATGGTTTAAACTGACTCCAAAAGAATTTACTAGCAGTAGCCTTTAAATCGCTGATATTAAAAGCTGCAAGAAATTCTAACTTTTCTATTGAATGATTGCTAATTATAAAAAGAATAAATGATTAATATGAGTGATAAAATCATAATTAAATTTACATAATTTTTTAACACAAAATACCTCTTTTCTCTCTTCTTCATGCATTCTCTCTAAATCTCAATTTGTTCTCTCACCTATCATCCTATAACTAGCAATCTTAAACATACTACAATTTTATAAAAAAATACTCTCATTTTTAATAATAATTGTTAAACAAACTATTTATTATTGTAAAAATACCTCTCTCCATGACTTGGGCAAGAATAAAAAGAGTTTGGTAATGGTTTGAGATATTTATATAGAAAAATAAAAATTAACCTGCACAATAGTGCTCCCAAGAAAAAAATCCCTAACATGATAAAAAGGGAGTCTAGCTTCGCAGCACAACATCCCCAGTGTCACAGTGCTCCAATAGAATTTATCTAAACAAATAGAGACATCTGTGCTACAACGCCCTTCCCTCAAAGCCACAACTCTTGGAATAGAGCCCTCAATGCTGTAGTGCTCTTCCTTAAATATTGCAATACTCTAAAGTGCTTCCCAGCATATAAAGAAGGCATTGTCGTAGCGCTCCAAGCATTCTTAAACTAACGGAAATGACAGCGCTTCAACCACAGTGTCACAATGCTCCCAAGGAATTTTTCTTTAACATGTTTTCACTTTTTAATTCAAATCATAACTCTTTTGACACAAATTTAACATTAAAATAAATTATAAAATATTATAGAAATTTAACACACATTAAGCAAGCTTATTGATTCTTATTATATTCAATTCAGGGCATTACAAGTGTTGTAGTAGGGGTTATTACATTAATAATTTCTTTTCTCTCTTCTTCACGTGTTCACTCTCCATCTCAATATGTTCTCTTATCTATCATCCTATAGCAATCTTTAACATGCTAGAATAAAATAAAAAAAAACTCTTATTGTTATTTAAAAATTGCTAAATAAACTATTTATTAATGTAAAAATACATAAATCTCGAGAAATGTATATCGGGATTCATATATGATGATTTGAATTGGTAAATGATACTAGTCCTCTGTATTTCCCGCTAGCTAGATAGTTTTTCAGCTGGACTTCCCAACAATACATCTCGCTGCATTGAGTCACATTATATTTGTTTTCTATATTTATGTCATACTTTCTTTCCTATGCCACCGAGCATAATCCACATCCACCAATAGAAGATCATTGATCAGGTTCAGATAAGAGTAATCTTAGATATCTATCAAATATATATATATATATATATATATATATATATATATATATATATATATATATTTTTAGTTAAAACCCCCAATAGGGCCTACGTGTTAATATAAGAAAAAAGTACAAGGTCCTTAAAGGGACCTCCAGCCCGCTATTGCTCCACAGAGCTACAAAAAATGTACAACAATGACATAATGCAATACTTCAAAAATATGTACAACAATGACATAATGCATTACTTCAAAAATACTCCTCAGAATTATCGCTAGATTCTCTAGCAGACTCTCTCTCTCTCTCTCTCTCTCTCTCTCTCTCTCTCTCTCTCTCTCTCTCCCTTTTGGCTCCATTTAAATCTTCCATTCCTTTTCAATTTGCCCTTAGTTGGTATTTCGGATGGGTGACAGCATATACCCGCTTGCCCTTTCAGGCTCAATTTTTTGGCTCACTAGATAACGAGAAATTATTCTATGCGGAGTTTGAAAGTGAAGAACCGTTCAGACATATGAATATATACAGTGTATGCATATTTATACACAGTGTGAATCAAATTAGTGTACATACTATATACACACAGTGTGTAAACTCACAATCAAAACGGTTCCACATATTCGTACTCCGCGTAGAATAATTTCTCCTAGATAACAACTTTCAGACGTCATCACACCATGAATTAAGTTTTTCTGTAGATTTCCTAGATGGTGGCAATAAAGAGAGAAAATGGTCTTGAAAAAAAAAAAACTTTAAAAAAAAAAATTGCATGCAGTGGCGAAACAGCATAGGTGCCCCAAAATTTCTACCTTGCATTGAATTTAATCTTAAAATGTACAAAGAAAACGACGAATCTCTCCCAATACACCTTCAAAGGAAGAAATTCATGCTTAAGCGACGGTCAAACTTGACAGCTTTTTCTTCGGTTAAGGCCCCCGTCCATTATTTAGTCTTGCCGCCCAATAACTATTGTCCAGCAAGCATATTTCCTGGTTTTTTAAAACAAATATTGCCATCTCTCTTCACACTTCATGAGCTAAAGTAATATGCTCGTTTAAGACTAAACAAACTATGCTAAATTATTTTTAATTAAAAAACTGAATGACCTTGTATCTATAACGAAATTATTACGTGCAGTCACCGGATGTCGTCCGGAGGCTAATCAAGACCCGCCACATCACTAATACACTGTGTATCGTTACTGTATACTGTAATATGGCGTGTCTTTATTGATCTCCGGACGGTCCTGTGACCACACGTTATCTATGCATGTTAAGCATGATCACTGCTCTCGAGAAGAGATGCTCAAAATATTGGTAATGTCAGATTTCTATTTATTTTTAAAGTTGAAAGAATTTAAAATACAAATATAGACAATGACCTGGTATGAATACTTTACATGAAAATTTTCAGAATGGGAAACCAAGCATATGTTTTTGTATCATATGTAAAGTCATTAATTGAAAATGAAATACTGTATAAGGATTGTCCATTTCCAAGCAGTTGGAGAGAAATCAATAGAATTTGACTTCGAGATGGTCAGTAAGAGGACAATGATATTAAGAGCTTCCATATTAGCGGCTCTAAAAGTGGATCAAGTGCAGCAGAGACGGACAAAAGAAGGGTGGACAAGGTAGTTAATTGCATTTAAAGCTAATTAATGATATAAGCAGGGCTATTTTCTTCTCTCATTATTTAATTTATTCCTTTTATTTTATTTATAATCTATGACCAAGATCATGCTTACGACCAAAATTTTGAAAACTAGACCAATCACCGAACGGGAAGGTGAAATGATTGAAGGTTTACTGGTTCAATCAGTGTTAAACAGCATGATATAATAAATATAAAAATTATTTAATATTATATAATTGGCATAATAATAATATAAATATATGACTATAATAAAATAACTATTTCATTAAATATAGAATATACTAAAGAAATATCTTCAGCAATTTAAAATTTAAATATTATTTTCTAATTTTAATATTCTTTCAGTTCGTGCGCGGATATGTCTTTAAGTTAATTATCAGATAGTTGGTAAGTTAAACGAAGAGGACTCGCTTTTAGTGGGCATCTAAAGAAGAACACGTCCAAACAACATCAAGCTCATTCACCCAGCCTAAAAAGGCTGATCGTCCTTCTCAGGGGCACTCGAGCACTTTGTTGACCCAGCCACTAGTTGTATGCCCTTGTAAGGAAGGCAGCCATCAAAATAACTTCCCCTCATCCCGGGGTGACAATTTGATCATGTACATCCAATACCAACTACAAGGAAGCATCTAATAAGAAGGCCCTCAACTCGTCCTCTCATTACCGACCACTAAGCTCCCCCTCTTAGCCTCTTCAGATCATCAATCTTCTCTATTAAGGTGATAAAAGGCTCATCATAGGTCGCTCATAGTTCCAAGTCGACACCCAGTCAATAAGCTCACCTTGCTCAGTACATACTTGAAACCTCACTTGTTCCCACCCTGCCCGTACTCTTGAGCTCACCTAAAGATGACTCATCATGGCTCTATAATCCCAACTCTCCCTCAACCAACTACGAGGCAACAAGTGTTCGTAGTTTTCTACATCGCATTGTACTTTTTTACTTTTTTTGATGTAGCATTTCCTTTAGCCTATAAAACCTTATAGATATGGGATAAAGAGGAGCATTTTGGATTTTGAGGGCTACATATTATATCTCTTTACAGTTTTTTGCTTGATAAAGGATGATTGTACTATATGATCAACATAAATGATATTTGGTCATCCTAGGTTTCGTCCTAGATGACGTGCAATTCAGTTGAACTAATCATACTACACCATTATTCATTCATACAGTAAGATCTGAACATATTGTATTGTACTAAAGGCTAATGTACAATAATAATAGGTAAAATTCACTACAGGAAAACAATGAAATACCGGCGGAATTTCCGGCGAACATATTTTCGCCAGAAACAGCGAAGGCATTTCCGGCGGATTTAACCGCCGGTACTTTTACGGCGTATTTTCCGGCGGAAAAACCGTCGGTAGATTTCCGGCGGCTAAACCGCCGGAGGTTTGACGGTTTTTTCAATATACCGACGCATATTCCACCGGTAATATCCGGCGGATATTCCAGCGGATTTACCGCCGGTTAATTAAAACCCGACAAAGTATTACCGGCGTATTATCCGCCGGTAATACTTCCGGCGGCTTTTCCGCCGGAAAATACGCCGGTAATCTTAATAAATCAACCCCGAGCCCTCGACTTCGGCTCATTCGGTTTAGGGCTCCGCTACCGACGACGCGCGCGCCAGCCTCGATCTCCGTCGACGACGTCCCTCCCTCCCTCGATCGATCTCGTTCGACGACGACCTTGCCCTTGAATTCCGTCGACGACCTCCCTCCCTCGCTCGCTAGGTGCCTTGCTCGGTCGCTCGCGCGAGATCCTCCGATCCGTCAACGACGCACGGCCGTGATTTGTAGGTAACTTTCTCCCTTTCGCACGCTCCATTTCCTCCTGCCAGTTCGCCCTAACCTGACGAAATTTTATGCTTGGACGCAGTTCCACTTCTCTCCGTTGATGTTGGTCGCGCACGCCGGGAGCTAGCTCGATCGATTGCTGTTTAGGTAACTTTCTCCTTTTCGCATTTCTTTTTTTTTGTTAGCTAGGTTTAGTCATGGATGTTCTCACTAGACATTTGCAAGAGGATGTACATTGGTGTATGCTTTTTGTTGATGATATTCTTCTTGTTGATAAGACTAGAGAGGGAGTTGAAGGTAACCTTGATTTATGTAGGCCAACCTTAGAGTCTAAAACCTTTCATTTGAGTAAATGTGATGCACAAGATTGTGCGAATTATAGAGGAACTAAGTTAATGTGTCATACTCTAAAACTGTGAGAGTGAGTTAAGGAGCGTAGGTTGTGGTGTGATGCTAATGTTTCTCAAAATTAATTTGGATTCATGCCAGATAGGTCTACCTTAGAGTCTAAAGGTTTTCACATGAGTAGATCTAAAATAGAATATATGGAGTGTAATTTTAGTCGTAATAGAGCTAGTGAGTGGATTGTCACATTGGATGATCAAGTCATTAATAAGAATACACATTTTAGATATCTTGGATTTATTATTTAGAGTGATGGTGAAATAGATGAGGATATTATCAGCAGAATTTATGTTGGATGGTTGAAGTGGAGGAATGCATCGGGTTTATTGTGATAGAAAAGTACCCCTCAAACTTAAGAGAAAATTCTATTGTCCGGTACCGATCGGTACCGAGCGGTACCGGTACTACTATTGGTACCGAGTGGTACCGCGCTCGGTATTAAGCTCGGTACCGCGCGCCTAATGATGTGAAAATGACCTGTAATATATAAACTAAAAATAATAATTATTCATTCTTGTATGTGTTTAATTGCAGAAAGATTTTTGTTGGCTTTCCCAACATAAAGATAAAATTAGAAAGAACTTTGAGAAGCGTGGCTCGACTCGTATGTGAGACATGTTTACTGATATTAGAAAGTCAGGCCAGCGACCTCTCTGGATTGGTGGGTGAGGGTGTATGGGCAGAGTTGAGCAGTGCTTGGGGAAGCCCAGATTATACCAGAAGAAGAGATCAAAATAGACAAAACAGAGCTTCTGATGTTGGGGGCTTGAGTAGTTCCCTTCATACAGGTGGTTATGTTCCTCATACTGAGCACATAAGACGTTTGGTAAGAAATTTTAAAATCTTTTAATAATTTACTTTAATTAGAATACTAATATATGTCTATTACAGAAACAAGTGCTTGGTAGAGAACCAACTCCTGTTGAATTGCATAGTCATACCCACAAGCGGCAGGAGGACCATCAATGGATTGACGAGCGTGCTAGGAGAGCCTATGTAAGTATATAAGTTAATTTTGGTGATATTATGTGTAAATAGCATAACTTTTTAATAACTTTCATAGGAGGACTATACACGGCTTCGAGAGAGTCAAGCTGCAGCAGGTGACTGTTCTTCTGCTGGATCAACAGACTATTCTGACTACCGCACTTGGTCGTAAGCGGTAGGAGGAATGCAGCATGGCAGAGTATATGGGTTAGGCTCGTAGGCCTATGCATATGAAGGGCAGTCATCTAGTGGGGGTAGTTTTTCATCGAGTACCCAGGAATCTTTATATACCAAACAGATAGCTGCCCTCATAGTTGAGCTAGAATAGGTACGGAAAGCCCAAGCTGATTGGTAGATACAAATGCAACAGCAACAGATGTAGATACAGCAGCAGCAAGCTCAAATGTTAGAAGAAATGAGAAAGATGAGGGAGCAGATGAGTAGTGGTAGAAGTACAACTGAGGATGAAACTGAATCAGAGTAGAGATTATTAAACTATTTAACTGATGTAGACATATGTTTTTATGTGTTTTTTAGACAAATTTATCTATTTGCTGTTTGAACATGTTTAGTTATTTATTTATGACACTTTTCTTATCTCGTTGATGCTCTTCTGGTTTGTGTAATTGTTGATTTTATGGAATATATATGTTGTTGCAATTTTTTGTATGCAGGTTTAAATGTGAAAAACACTTTTCAAAGTGAGGAAAGTTTTTTTTTCTGCTACAGGTTTCCGGCGGATTATCCGCCGGTAACAGTGACGGAAATTCGATATGATGAATTTTCCGGCGGTATATGTGACGGAACTACCGACGGATATTGCGACGGTAATATCCGCCAGTAATACTGGGCATCTCTTTTTATTGCGACGGAATATCCGCCGGAACTTCCGGCGGCCATTTTCGTCGGTATTTCCGGCGGTTATTACGCCGGAACACTGCCACAGAAAAGGCGTTGGTTTGTCAAATATATCCGCCGGTTATCCGCCGGAAATATTTTCGGCGGAAAAAATGCGACGGAAGTTTTTTTCCTACGCGCGTTTTACCGTCGGATCAAATTACGTCGGTAATCCGCCGGAAATCGATAATTTCCGACGCATTTTTTACTTTATCGGCGAATTTTGTCCACCGATAATAGCTGTTTTTCCTGTAGTGATTGAACCGATCATACTATACCAATTGAACATCGTACAGTACGAATAGTAAAAATTTGAATTGATCGTACTGTACTAACTGGTAATCGTACAGTACTAACATGTCAAATTCTGGGTATCGTACTGTATAAAATTTGACTACTGAATTGAATTTTTAAGATTTTTTTAAGCCCTCTATTTAGGCTTTCTCATAAGACTTTGTAAGAGTCTTTTTTGTCATTCATTGAGTTATTTTCTTCTAAAGAAAGCTTAAAGAGAGAGCTTAGAACTTAGGAGAGAAATGGTAAAGTTTGTAAGAGAGGAAGAAGATCCTTATGGATTTCAAGGGAGTGTGAGATGGAGTGTGCTCCGACGAACTTGCACATGAGTTCCTCCATATGTCAAGGTTTATCTTGAGGGAAACTTTGAGAAGAAGACCTCTTTGGTGTCAAAGGATCTGGCTACTCCAGTGCACCGGGAAAGGTGAAAGTTATTCGAGGTTCTTTGCCTTCACAATGAGGGTAAAAATGGATTCTAGGTTCACTTTCTTCACTAAGAGGGTAAAAAAGGATTCGAAGTTCTCTACAGGAAGGTGAAAAAGAAGTCTAGGTTCTCTGCCAAACCAAAAGGGTGAAAAGTTTATAGTCCTCTGCCGCACTGGGTTGGTGGAAGAGATTTTATAAGGGCTTCTCCAAATAGCTGTGAGGGCTAAAAGAGACTCACTAAAGGTTTAGTGCAGTATTTAGAGAGGAGGACTCCGGGAGTGGACATACGTAGGTCATTGTTTGACCGAACAACTATAAAATTCTGGTGTGCTCATTCTAATTTCTATTTTTTGTATTTTATTTTTCTGTAATTTTTTTCTTGAAAATGGCAAGTTGAAAAATCTACGGTTGATGTTATATTGAGTTTATTCAATTATCATCACCATTATTATAATTATTGTTAAGTTATTAGCTTCCGCATTGGGTGATCAAATTGTTTATCCTAAGTTATTGAAAATTTCCAAAAATTTTTTTTTTAAATAACCAATTCACCTCCCCCCCCCCCCCCCCCCCTCTCTCTTGGTGCGTCTAGGCATAGTTTAACGAGGTCTTTCAACCTCCTCGAACTTTCAAGGGAAGTAGTTGGTGAGGCAGGGATAATAATAATAATGATAATATATATATATATATATATATATATATATATATATATATATATATATATATATATATATATATACACTATAGCCTATAGGGTTGTAATTGTTAAAGTGCTGATTGACAACAATATAGCCGGGGGTTGCATTCGGATAAAAATTTTCCAATGTATTTTGTCTTGACTTATTATTGTTGTTATGTCTAATAATTTTTTTCACACCCTACTCATGATTATGAAGGCTAAATGCTAGTGATGATGATGATGATCAAAGCAAAATTAAAGACCCTTGCAAAGAAATTTTGTGCTACTGTGTGTGGACATTCAGGTTTCGTATGTAAAAAAAAATTTTGGACTTTTGTGGCGTTTATAACCGCCACTAGTGTCCAGAATTGGGCCGGTTCTGGGAGGTATTTGTGACAGTTATAACTGACACAATTCTGACAATTTGCACTGTTTATAACAGCTACAAAATCAAGCACTTCGCAAAATCTATCTCACTGATTGTCAAACCACTGTAGAATGTCATTGCAGCGCATTGTAATTACGGCAGAAGAGTAGCGGTTTTAAAACCGCTGCAAAGAAATTTGTAGTGGTTATAACCACTGGGATTGATCAAAAATTGTGTTACAATTGCTATATTTTTTGGTAGTGTTAAATATATATATATATATATATATATATATATATATATATATATATATATATATATATATAGGACCACAAAATTCTATTTCAGAATTTTCATATTTTTCAAATAAATTCATTTGATATTGTGGGTTATTACTCTCTCTCTCTCTCTTCACTCTGCCAGATGCTCTAGTCCACTCACAAAGTCGGTTTATTAGTAAGGTTGGGAGTCATCCACAAAGAAATATAGATTCAACAATTTACTTTATTTGAAATAGTAATAATTTATTTAATTAAACTATTTAATTTAAAAATAATTTTTATCATTTTTGTCATATAATAAGAATGGTCAGTTCTGCTTGATTTTGGCTTATTTTGTCCTAGAATAATTTTATAAGTAAACTGAATCAGCCGAGGCACCGATTTCATTGGATTTTTAAATCATTGCCTACGATAATTAAAAATTGATTGGACATACCCTACATTTGAACAGCTCTCGCTTGGGCTGTGAACCACTTCTTACCAATGGTACCAAAAATGAAGTCTGCAATCACTGAGGTAGAGATACCAAATAACACTGCAGCCAGCGCATGCTGCTGTCAGACTGAACTTTGAGTAATAAATTTATATGAATTATCAGAAAGTTTGTTGGTTCTCAAATGTTTTCCTTCAAAACTAACGTTAATATATATTAGTTTTTTCATTGATTAACTCCTCTTTACAGAGATGAATGATGTTCAAAATGATTTGGTGTAGGAGGAATATAGCTGTCCATAGAATTTCTAGGCTACTTCAGCAATTTGAAAAAAAAAATATTACAAACGCACGTCGACGACGTGAATTCTTAGGAAGCCGTTGAGCTATTAGCAGCCGACTTGCCCTTGCAGACTGCTAATTTGGCCTAACTGTCAATAAATATATGTTTATGGCAGTGGGTGGTTCCACCAACCAAGTCAAACCAACATACTGCATCAAATTGCTCGCCATTTATGCTAGAAATCCCAGATGGCAATCTCATTGTTAGCGAGAGAGACACAATTATATATATCACTGCATCTTGTGTTTCAAAAAGAACAAAGAGATGTATTTGGGTTTAGAAAGAACTCATAATAATTCATTAAAATCATTTAATATCTTTTAAAATTCACTTAAAAATAATAATTTTGATTTTACTAATAATATATGAAGAAAATCATCACTTCTCCAAATATATTTCTATTTTCAATGTTATACTGTAGAAATTGCGACTAATGAAAGCCATTCCCAGCAATTGACCCTTAAAACCATTACCATGTGGTAGTTGGTTTGAATAGAAAATTTTGACTTTGCACTAGTGGTGTTTGAAAAGAAGGTATGAAAGGTCATTTGCTCTACAATAGTCTTTAGATAGGCTCCACTGTCATTTAGATTTAAGAACACGTGGTTATTTTCTTACATGTTTCACTGAAAATTTAAAAGCTCTTAATGATACATTTCAGAACTTTTAAATGATTATTTTGACAGATTTTTAATTAAAAATAAAAGACAATGACCTTTCTATAGAAAAAACTCCTAAACTTGTATTAAATAACTTGGAATACAGACAGAGAGATGAGAGGGGATGAGTGCCGAAGAAAAAACAAATGGATGTTCTTATAGTTTTTTGCGTTCTATTTTTTCATATAATTCTCTTGTTATATAAAAGAAATTATTGATTAAAGCTATCCTCCTCATATAACTTGCAATGGAAACAAATATCAAATATCGGTCTATAATATACATATTATAGGCCATATAAACAATCACCTAAATAAAAGCACATAGATTTATAAATTTCAAAAGTTTTCAAATCGTAGTGGGAGAGACTGGCATTACCTATCAAATGCTAAAAAGATTAGTGAAAATACAAAAGGTTAAAAATATTTTATATATGGTGTTATTTTCGTAATGTAGATTAAATATAGACTTTCTAATCATCGTGCACATGAGAAGGCCCAGAGTTAAGTGTTGATAAAAGAGCTACATTTTCTAAAGGATATTGTTCACGTGGCATGCATGAGGTGGATTTGAACAAATCAAAGTACCAACCACCAAGATTGCTATGAGTCTGCTTGACAAATAATGAGAAGAGATGTGGCTATCTTGCCAACCATTTAGGTTTTATATTAGGCAAATAATAAACAATAATATCTGAAATTATTGTTACAATATATAATGTATTGTAAAAGCCACATCATAAGTGCATTGTTGTGGGTTTTGGTCCTTTCACCTCTTTTAGCAATGTCAACAATATTATAGGCATGATTGGACCTATTAGTAGATCTAGCTTTCAATGGCTAGATATAACTTTGGTCAACTGGTAAAAACTTTTTGGTTGACTAGAAATGTTCTAAGTTAATTATGAAACTCTTCATGGTGGTGCATGAATCTTTCTAGTTTAGATAAGAAAATTTGCTCTATTTGACCATGAACTTGTGTTATTAAAATAAAATTCCACCAAAAAAATTTTAATAGAGACTCTCTCTCTACATCAAAAGTAGGGGTTACAGGAAATTAAGCTTGAGCTTAGATTGTGTCTAGAAGCTGGAGAGAGCTTACCTATTAAGGCACTACCATCTAACCTACATCCTCCAATCCTTGTTATCATATTACTAATGGGACACTAAAATGGAACCATCATTTTTGAACCATTGTATTCAAACACTGTCATAAGACTACTTCCGATTAAAGAAAGATTATGGTGTTACGACCAACATCACCTAAACATGGTCCTCTATCATCATCTCCCAACTAAAAACCTTTGACATCAATTACTTGACTATGGTATCCTTGAAGACATCTCTAATCTAGTAGCTAGCTCAAGAGACCTGCATAGAAAGTTAGAAAGAAGGAGAACAAAGCTACACAGAGAAGCAAGGAATTCATATTGTAAAACTGTCTTCCATATTCATGTCTTTAGCTACAGCTTATGCTTAAGTAGAAGAAGATGACAAAGTTAGTTAGTAGTGAACGATTGAGATTCCACAGGCAATAGATCACCAGCGGCTATGATTAATCTGCTCAAAGAGGTAGTGATTGTTGTACAGGAGAAGTGGAGAGTCAAGCCAACGGATAAAAAATTCAATTCACATATCAAATACGCCATATCCTTTATCACCCCCCCCGCCCTCAAGTTAAGCATTGGATCACAGATGGTTAACTTGGTTTGTAGGGTTTGAAACTGATTCATAGGAAGAGGCTTAGTGAATTTGTCAGCTGGTTAATCTTCTAAAGCTATATGATGAACTGTAATGTTATCCAACTTAATACAGTTGTGCATGAGTGAAAATCAACAGCAATATGTTTCATACGAGAGTGAAACAAAGGGTTCTTTGCAAGTGTGATGGCTGAAATATTGTCACAAAATAGAGGGGTGGGAGAGGAGATGAAGACATGAAAGTTCTGAAGAAGGTGTTGCAACCAAATTACATCAGTAGCTGCCATAGCAAGAGACTTGTACTCAGCTTCAGTGGAGGAGCGAGCAACCGTGGTTTGCTTCTTAACACACCAGGAGATTAGCTAGAGTTTGGTGAAGATAGGCATAATAGCTTGTAATGGAGCATCTAGTGGTAGGACCAGTTGTCCAATCAAAATCCGAATAAGCATGAAGATCGAGAGACAAAGCAGTAATCGGGAGACTTGAATGAATAGTGCCTCGAATGTAGCGTAGAACTCTTTTCAGGAGTTGAAAGTGCATCTCATAAGGCTTATGCATTTACTAATATAGCATATTGATGGCAAAGGATATATCAAGACGTGTAATTGTAAGGTACTACGGAGATCCAACAAGATGTCTATATAATTTAGGGTTTGAATAAAGCTTGGAATTCTCTATGAGGGGCAGAATTTTAGTGTGCAGAGGTGATTTAACAACTTTGCAATCCTTCATGCCAGAGCATTCCAAAAGATTGGCCGCATATAGAGATTGGGAAAGATGAAGGCCAGTGTCTAGAGGAAGGACCTGAATGCTGAGAAAATGAGATACATTGCCTAGGTTACGCAATTAAAACCGTAGCTGCAATGTATGGAGAAGGGATTTGATAATGGTAGAGTCACTTTTGGTGAGTAATATGTCATCTACATAAATCAAAATGTAAAGTTGTGAGCTGTCTTTATGATAGAGAAATAACGATAGATCAGTGGAGCTGTTGGTAAAGCCAAAATCAGATAGGAACTTGTGAATGTAGCAAACCATTGCTACGGAGCTTTTTTTAGCCCGTGCAAAGCCTTCTTCAGTAGATAAATATGATTCAGGAACTGTGGATCTTTAAACCCGGGTGGTTGCAACATGTATACAGTTTCATCTAAAGGCCTATGAAGAAAGGCATTCGAAACATCTAGTTGGAGTATGTTCCATTGACGTGCAACTGCTATAGTGAATAAAATGTGAATTATAGGGAACGTGGCTACCAGATTGAAGGTGTCAAAGTAGTCTAGTCCAAACTCCTGATTATGACCTTGTGCAACTAACCTTGCATTATAGTACGTAATAGACCCGTTAGAATTAAATTTTGTTTGAAATAGTCATTTGCAGCCAAGCACATTAAGATCTAGTGAGTGAGGAACTAATGTCCATATGCCTTGACTTTGTAAAGCTTCAAATTTAGCAAACATTGCTTGTCTCCACACGACATGCTTGATAGCTTGCGAATAAGAGCTAGGAGTGGTATGAATGACCGAATGTTGTAAATCAAATATTTACTTTGGTTGGAGATGACCTACCCTAATACAGGTGATCATGGGGTGCTTGTTCTGGATATGTGATGGTAAATGAACATGTAGTGTTGATGAGATGGAGGTGGAGTTAGAAGGGGCTATAGAAGTAGAGAGTGGAGAATCTTGATAGGATTTTGCAGCTGTTGGAAGTTTGGTCGTGGGTACAGGTGGAGTTGTGGATGTAGTTGTAATGGAAGGTGGTATGAGTAAAGAAGGGGTAAGTGAAGCAGGTTGTGAACTGGACACCGAGTTAGTAGATGGATGTTGATAAGGGAATATTGATTCAAAAAATTTAACATGCTGAGAAAGAGGAATGCATCCTGTTGTGGAATGAAAACATTTATAGCCTTCCATATCCGAGAAAAACACAAGCTTGAGCCCTTGGTTGAAATTTATGATGAAGTTTAGGTGGAAGCCACTGGTAGCAAAGGCAGCCAAATACTTTAAGGTGTGAGTAATCAGGAGTGTTGTGATACAATAATTATGGAGATTTATGTTTAGTCAATTTAGATGGAAGTCTGTTAATGGTATATGCAGCTGTTAGCAGAGCTTTAGGATAGAGATTGGGCTTTGCAGTGCTAACTCCTTATATGTTGTGTCGTTGGGATAGTTGGATGGGCTTTGCGGCACTGGCTCCTCTGATGTTGTGGCATTGGCAAGCAGAGACTGGCGCTGCCATGTCTATATTTGGGTGCTCTAATGGTATCAATGATGGCACCGCAGCATGATCAATCAAACATTGAAAAGTAGTGCGACTAAAGAAGATTATCAAAATAATTAAAATTATAATTTATTTTTTAATTTTTGAGTGTTGTTGTAATCATGCTAGCTATATGATTTGTTAAATAGCCTAGCACATGTACACGGGAGTAAAATAGGTTAAAAGATAAAGAAAATTTGAAAGTTAATTAAAATACTTGATTTATCATAATAATCGTATTGTATAGACAAGTTCATATTATAATATCCACATGGCAAAAGGGTGTTTTTCAAAATTTGAGTTATCTTAATTAATAGTAAATATTAATATGGAGAGCAGGCACAGTCATGTATGTTGGATTTGTATGATGCAAGTATATGCGTAGTGCTTGTCATGTATCAAATTTATATAAATGAATTTTCATGAGGGCGTTTTAAAAATACATATTTTACTTATTCTTCTATGATTGTTATAGTGTGAGAGACTATGGGAGTTTAGAATAGTATTAAGGTTGAAAGAGTTTAATCTATCCTTTGTCTCTTCATGCTTGACTGAGCAGTCGGTGATGCATATGCTCTGAATAACATCAATATAAAAGCGAATCATTAGGAAATATATTGTATTTATATTCCATCAATCTAAAATAATTTATCCCAATAATGTTCCATTAAATTATTTTTTATTTTAATTAAGTGATTGAATCTCCACCAAAACTTATTGGTAATTGTTGAAGTTGAAATATATCGTACTAGTATTTATAAGTAAATATTCTTCCTCTTGGGATCAATGCTGTACTCTATCACTATATTACTATATTCAGCACTTATACTTGTGTATATTAAGTGAGATTTTTATAATTTTTATATCAAAGAAAATCTAAGTATTTTTTAGGGATTAATAGATCCCTAAATTATTTTTATAATTCTTTAAGTTACTCCACCACCCCCATCAGTCTTTTATATGGTAGCTTAATTTTAAACTCTTAAAAGTTATTTATTATTAATTTTCTTTTATCATAAAGTATGATCCACTGAATATTCAATACGATTAACATAATAAGTTAATTTTTAAACTAAGCTTGTCTCTATTTATTCAGATTATATGGTTAGTATTATACATTATGATTAGTATCATATAGGATATTTAATAAATTTAGTCATTTATAGGGAATACTCACTCTATTTGATCAACCTGAATGATTGGTATCATAATGCAAATTTTTATTTTATTTTTGTTTTTAATATACTCCTTGATTCATGATTTATAATTAGGTAGTTATTTAGATTATTATACATTATGATCTCTATTGTATAGAGCTATTAGTTCAAATTTAAATTTACTTATTTAAGGAAAGAAACATATGATTATTATGTCAATTTGAACACAATTGAACATAATGTCTAATTGTCATTGTATAGTATGATTAGTACTAAAATTTTAATTTTAAATTTTTGATAACCAATATGACTTGATCTTTGAAAATTTTCAAAAATTTTACACACATCATATGTTGGACCCCAAGAGCCAAGATAACTACTTTTTCAATGGTCACAAATATTATTAGTTGTGATAATTCAGGTAATAAATTTGTGCGTATATGTCAATTTTAATTTAAACCAACATTTCACTTAAATCAAAAAATAAAAATAAGTTGATATTAGACACACATTGGATGGCAATTAAAAAAGAATGATCAATAAAAGATTGAAAAATAGTGCGACTAAAGAAGATCATCAAAATAATTAAAATTGTAATTTATTTTTTAATTTTGAGTGTTGTTGTCATTGTGCTAGGTATATGATTTTTTTTTTATTTTTTATTTTTATTTTATTATTTTTTTTTGGGGAAAGCCCTACGGTGGGGCCCTACGTGTTAATCTCAAAAAACGGTTACAAAGTTCTTAAAAGGAACCTCCAGCTCGCAGCTAATGCTCAAAAGAGCTACAAAAAGAAATATGAAAAAACCTAAGAGCCGGTGGTTCCTTATACTAAGCAATACAAAATAACCTAAAGACATTCTAGGGCTGCAAGTAGACAGCACCCAAAAAAGGAAGAAAATAAAGATATCATTACGCTCATTCATCCTGCAAAAAAGATTGCGCAAGAAATCCAATCTCCAAATCTGCAAAACAATAACACTAGACAAGCACTTGCTACAAATATAATAATGGTTAACAATTAAACAAAATTGGAGGTCATTCAAGCAATTGCAGAGAAAATAATATAAGCAAGTACTAACAGAAAGCAAAGTGCAGAAACCAAACCCATAACTAGCAGGGCCTCCTCTGTGAAAATTAAAGCACCGGAGCATAGGCAACCAGATAAAACGGTTAATCCCAACAAAAATCAAAATAATAACAGGGGAGAGCCTAGCAGGAGTCAAACTATCCACGGTAACCATGAGATAATCCTTAAACAAAGTCAGCCAAATAGCATAAACAATATCATCCTTGAGGAGAAAATTCTTCACCACAGTCCCCGCCAACAACCCACCCAGAACCCAAAAAGAACTCTCCAAATAAACATAACCCTCATTAATCGAAACATACACCATCCTAATGAATAGGACCACCCCAGTAAAGGGAAACCTGAACTGAAACCTCAAATCAAACAAGATGTCATGCGTAGATCTCCAAATAGTCTCAACAGCAGGCAAATCCAGGAATGAGACCAGAAAGACGAGAGCCAAGCCACCACCCACACAATCACCCAGAAAAACCATAAACATAGAAAAATAAAAAAACCAACCCAAACACAGGCCATCAGCTATGACGGAAGTAAGGTAAGCCAGATTTGTCTAAATTAATCAAACCTTTCAGCATATAAGGTAAGTCATTGTTATCAAAATCCTTCCATATCTCAAGATGACAACCAATCTTAGCAAGGAAATCAGCACAGGAGTTACCTTCCCGTAAAATGTGCGATATTTTGTAATTGATAGTAGCAAGGGCAAGTTTAATTTTTCTAATAGTATAGAAATTCTGCGGATGACCCTCCACAGCATTTTCAATAATATGAATTAAAAGCAAAGCGTCCACCTCAATCCACACATGTTGAAAACCCAAATTCAAACAGTTCTCAAGCCCATAGGCAAGACCAGACAGCTCAGCAGTAATGGCATTAGTGCGGGAAACAGGCCCAGTATAAGCAGCTAAGACCCTTCCCAAGACATCCCGGATAATACCCCTCGCACCAGCATAGTTAGGACCCAATTATCCATCAGAATTAAGCTTAATAAAAGGAAAAGAAGGCTTAATCCACTTAACAATCCTCCCCATGTTATCAGCATTAACAGAGACAAAATTAATACCAAGGTCAAAGCCAGATTCCCACAAGCATGAAAGTTTTTTTCAGTAATAACGTTAAGAGCAGAGAGCTGAAGAAGTTTGTTCTTCACATTAGTAATAACTTGATTGGCATCCATTTTGATGTCATTATGCTTAGAATCATTCCGCGCTTTCCACAAATACCACATAATAAGGATAGGCAATAAATTGTATTTGTGGCCTTTAACTTTATTCATCCAACAATTCAACATAGACATGATATTAAAATTAGAATGAAAAACCCCTTTACCAGCCAAACCATAGAAATACTTCCAAACATTAAAAGCAATATCCCTATTAATAAAAACGTGATTAATATTCTCAAGGCTCTCACAGCATTGGCATTTTGAAGTAATATAGAAGCCTTTTTTCCAAAGTAAAGCATCAACAGGAATAAAACCTTTCATACTTCTCCAAACAAGAATAGAATAAGATAAAGGGATATTGTTGTGCCATAAACTTTTGAAAATGTGAGAACTACCACGTTTAACTCTAAAAGTATTCCAAGCATCTTTTAAATTAAACTTACCAGAAGACGAAGCACTAAACATGATGGTATCCTGATGGCTAAGCTGAATAGGGATAGACCTAATAAATTCAACAATAATATGAGGAAAAATTTCCATGAGGGAAGGAATATCCCAAGAACCATTAATAATAAAATTCTTAACCTTAATATTATCAATAGTATGCAAGTGTAACCAGCTATCAATGGACTTAGGACCCAACCAATTATCTTGCCAGAAATAAATATTACCAATGCCTAAGCCCCATTGAACACAATGCTCCGCTTCCCATTTAATGTTGCAAAGCCTTTTCCAAACAGAAGAGTCAGAAGCTTTATAATGGCTTATCAAATGATGGATGTTGTTGCAGTACTTAACATTCATAAATTTAGCCCATAAAATGTTATTAGATCTAAAGGAGAACCTCAGTTTATAAGAAAAAGCCTGAGCAGTATCAGAAATGTTCTTACAGCCTAACCCACCTTCATTTAAACTCCCACAAATATTCTTCCAGGAAGCCCAGTGGATGCAAGAAACATTATTTCTAGCCCCCCAGAAGAATTTATTAAACAATCTTTCAAGTCTAAGGCATATAGACATAGTAGGATTTATAGTATACAGCAAAAAAATCGGGATAGAGTTTAACACACTTTTAATAAGCACAAGTCTACCACCAAAAGAAAGAAAATTAGAAGACCAGTTAAAAAGTTTCTTTTGAATAATAGTAAAAATATCCTCAAAAAGATGACTTTTTTTCCTACCTTTGTATATGGGAGTACCTAAGTACTTAATGGGTAAATACATAAGGTTGAAACCACACCTTCTTCGAATAGCATTAATTCTAGTACGATTCATAGTTTTAGTAACAATAAAGCTACTTTTGTCATTATTAATGGCTAACCTACTCATATCTTGAAACAAGGTAAGAAAATGGAATAAGACTTTGATGTTGTTAATATCACCATTCGAAAAAATGATAAAATCATCGGCAAAACTAAGGTGGGTAATAGGAATGCCCCGAATAGTGTGGAAGAACAGCTTAGGATGTCTTAAATATAATTCTTCCAAACCCCTAGAAAGATACTCCATAGCAATAATAAACAAAGAAGGAGATAAGGGATCACCTTGCCTGAGGCCTTGAGAGGATTTAAAGAAGCCATGATTCCTCCCATTAATGATAAGAGAGAAGTGACAATTCTCAATATTATTCTTGATAAGTAAAATAAACGAGTCATTGAAGCCAAAAAGAGACAACACATTGTAAAGAAAATTCCAATTAAGATTGTCATAGGCTTTAGTGATGTCAAGTTTAAAAATAATGTTTCCCCCTTTAACTTTAGCATTAATATCATGAGTAATCTCTTGAGCAAGGAGGACATTGTCAAAAATACTTCTACCTTTCACAAAGCCAGTTTGATTATGGGAAATGATTCTAGGTAAAATATTAACCAATCTATTAGAAATAATTTTAGAGTTAAGTTTGTTAAAGAAAGAACATAGGCTAATCGGTCTGAAATCATTCCAATTATTGGTAACATCTTTTTTAGGAATGAGAACAATGTTAGTGGAAGAGAAGAACTTGGGGTAGGCTTTACCATTAAAAAAATCTTTAACCTCTTCCACAACATCCATTTTGACAATACTCCAAGATTTTTGGAAGAATTTCATCGTGAAACCATCAGGACCAGCAGCAGAATCCCCATTCATATCCTTTATAATGTTCCAAATTTTAGATTCAGAAGGAGAAACAGTGAGCCTTTGGTTGTCAATATCATTAATAATGTGAGGGATAATAAAGGGATTAGTAATAGGAATACAATTAACCTTATTATTGAAAATTCTATTGAAATGGTCAACCCCAGAGTTAATGATACCATCTTCAGTCTCATGAACAAGACCATCACCATCAGAGATTTTGTGAACATGATTTTTAATTTTCTTTTTATTAGCCATATTATGAAAAAATTTAGTATTTCTATCACCCTCTAAAGTAATTTTGGAATTAGACTTTTGCCTCCAGAAAACTTCTTCTTGTTTTTGTAACTGAAAGAGAACGTTTTTAGCTTCATTAAGGCTACCAAGATTTTCAGGACTAGGATTATCCATATAGACTTGATCCATTTGAAGGACCTTAGTTTCAGCCTCTTTAATATTGGCAAAAACATTTTTGAATCTGTTTTTATTCCACCACCTCAAAGTTTGCTTAATTCTACTAAGTTTGGACCATAATCTATCCATGCCAGAAGTATTATTATCAGGATAAACATGAGCATGCCAATTAGTCTGGACCACATTCATAAAGTCATCATGCAACATCCACATATTCTGAAATCTAAAGGCAGGGGAGCCCAAAGATTTATTAGTATTGATAGTTAAAAGAAGAGGAGCATGATCAGAATTCGTTTTACTTAAGTGTTGAACATTGGTTCTATTAAACTCAACAATCCAATCATTATTAAAGAGAAATCTATCAAGCCTCTGCCATAAAGTATCTCTATTCCAAGTATAAGCACTACCAGAAAAGCCAATATCATGCAGATTACAGTCATGAATCATGGAATTAAAATCATCCATAGCCTTAAAATTAGGACTATTACCCCCAATTCTCTCAGACGCGTTAGAGATAATATTAAAATCACCACCAACACACCAAGGACCATTAGCATTGCTAGCAAAATCATTAAGCATCTCCCACAGGGGAAGACGACTAATTCTAGTACAGACAGCATAAACAAAAGAAAATTACATTGAATATGAAAGCCACTGATAAAGGAATTAACAATTTGAGGGAAATCAGAGATAATGTTTACAGAAATAGCATTATTCCACATAATCTAGATTTTATTTGAACAGTTAGCAAAATAATTAGGAAAACCCAAATGATAAGTAATATGAGTAATTTTATCATTTGAAACAAAAGGTTCAATCAACACCAAAAGGTAAATATCATGAATCCTACAGAGATTTTTAACTCTAACCTTAGAGTCTTCCCCCCCCAATACCTCTCACATTCCAAAGAAGAGCTTTAACCATTAGAAGATTTGGGGAGAGTTTGAGTTCTGGTGGAACGAGGTGTAGAGGCTAAAGCAATTTTAATGTTTTTACCTTTCTTTTTCCCAACCTTAGTGAACCCTTCATCATCAATGGAAATAATTTCCTCATGGGTTCCAACTGAAACCTCCTTGTCCCTTCTATTGTGTTGTTCCACATCCTCACTAATCCTAGAACAGTTAGGAATAAATTCACCCTCTTCACAGCTCTCTTTATTCAAAATCTCAAAATTTAAAACTTTCCCTTCCTTTCCCTTATCAAGATTTTGCATTAAAATTTGCTCCGGACTATCCTTGTTATGTAACATAGAATCAATAGACACAAAGATATTTGGCTCCTCTAAGTTATGAGGGCTACCCTTGGCAGGAGAAGTAGGATTGAGTTTAGTAAAAGCATCAACGTTGTTCCCAGTTAAATCCACATGTAGATTGACCTCCTTATCCGGAAGGTCAGAAATGGTTAAAGGTTCGACTTGGTTAACCAAAACCAGATCAGGTTCATTCTCAGTACGCACTTGATCCATGGCAACCATACTAGGATTCCCCACATTACTCTCATGTTCATTCTCAGTACACACTGGATCCAGGGCACCCACACAAGGATTCCCCACATTAGTTTTGGAAAGATTTTTTAACTCAGGATGCAGTTTGAAACAATCAGTTAAAGCATGCCCATGCATTTTACAATTCGAACAGAAATCAGGTGTTTTTTCAAATTCAACTTTTTGAAGGTAACCAAATGCTTTAGATCCAACCCAAATATCCTTGGGATGTTTCTTGGTTATATCAACTTCAACTAGAACCCGAGCCACAGAGGGCCGAGTCCTAGATGCAGTTGCCTGATCCGACTGGAGAGGCCTCCGAAAATAGAACCGAGCGCATGCAGAACCTTAGGGTTGAAAAAATGCAAATGCAAATTAGGGAAAGAGATCCAGACAGGCACTATAGGGGATTATTCCTTAATATCGAAAAAAAGTGTCCATTTTAAAATCCTCATTTGACAGTTAGCAATGAAATAAGACCTCCTAGCAAAAACACGACTGTAATCCAAATCATTCGAGAGTTGAATGGCAACATGACGGGAATCCAGCAAACCAACCGAATAAAAACCAGTAAGTTTAAGGCTATTGAAAAAATTTCTAATCGTATCCAGATTCGTCCTACGCAAACCAAATTTTCCGACCAACGTAAATTGAAATGGCGATGCAAGTTTGAGAACTTCATCATCAGATAAAAAAACCGCAGGAATACCGTTAAAAATACCCTGAGTTAAAGAGGAAAGATCATCACCAGATGCATGTGAACCAGAGGGAGCTTCTTTGAAAGATCTCGACTTAAGAGGAGATTTGATAGCTTCCTCATCTAAGTTAAAGAAGCCCTTGTTCTTTTGCAATTCCGGCTCATCCCTCTTCCCCCACACAGTGGACGAAGAAGCACAAGCCATACTAACCACCCAAAAAGGGCTACGAAGCAGAGAACCACCCAAACCAGCCACACAAACTTGCAATGAGGATGAAAAATGGTGGAAGAAAAGATCAGCAGCAAGGAAAATGAAGGGGAGGGAAGGGAAACCCTAAATCGCCAGAGCGGTGCTTTAGGGCACAGGAGCAGGTTGGCTTCAAAAAAAATGACCTTGATGATTGTGCTAGGTATATGATTTGTTAAACAACCTAGCACATGCACATATGAGTAAAATAGGTTAAAAGATAAAGAAAGTTTGGAAGTTAATTAAAACACTTGATTTATTATAATAATTGTATTGTATGAACAAATTCATCCTACAATATCCACATGACGAAAGGGTAACTTTTAAAATTTGAGTTGTCTTAATTAATAGTAAATATAAATAAAATTATTAAAATTAATCATATTGTACGACCAAGATTGAATCGTACAATCAATTTTATTTAAATTAAGCCTACCACATCTTATTATTTCCTTAAGCATGTAAATTAAAAATTAAACAGATCATACTATATGTTTTATATCATACTATTTAATATCTGTGATATTTGCCAATTTGGTACCCAGGAATTTTTTAGGGTGACTTAAAATCCAACCATCAACATTTCATATTGTACAATGCATATCTTACAGACCAAAAAAATACATAGTATGATGATAAAGATTTTAATTATATAGACCAATCTAATATCTTGATATGGAAAAATGAACTATTCATACTATATGATACAGGTCATACAATATGATGAAATAGAGAATGGATTTTAGGGCTTTATGTTTGTTAAACTACTTGTATTGTACCATCTTTTGATCAGATTGTGTGATCACGAGGTCAACAATTTTAATAATAAACCCTTTTAGGATTTATATTGGAGCTACCTTACAAATAATTAACCTCTAAGAAACACTAACGAGTTTTTGAAACTGTCGGGTAGTTCTTAGAGTGGTTGTGTGTTCCTAAAATATTTGAGAGAGAATTATTCATAGATTTGTAAAGGCTTTAAAGAGTATTAAGAGAGAAGAGATTTGAGAAGCATAAGAAAATTTTGAGAGGGTTATTAAAGTTTTAATTATTGTATTCATTTGTTTGTCAGTCCAATCATGCCCTATATTCCTTTGGGTTTTAACTAAAGCACTTGGTGGGGAACTTTGAAGGGTCTTATTGTAATGACTATGAAGATCTTGGGTAAGCCTAGTATACCTTGTGAATGTAGCTGAGGAGGCTAGGATTTGAAGACTTTTTGGGAACAAGAGTAGTGTATGGGTTTCTTCATTATGTTGTGAAGGAGTTAGGCTTCTCCACTATAATGGGAGTAGAAGGAGAAAGTACTAGTGGAAATCCCAAGGAGGGGACTTGGGGAGTGGACGTAGATTAAGTTGGCTGAACCACTATAAATTGGCTTGATTGATTTTAATTTCTTTTTATTAATTTATTTCTTCTGTATTATAATTATTATATATTAAGTATTGATATCATTATGGGACTTCATATTTAAAATAAAAAAATTAACTTATGAAAGCTCGTCTTTCTTTTAATCTTTAAAATAAAAATGTATTATCATTACTATATCATTTTGTTGCTTTTTTTAAGATTATTTTTACATATAATTGTTCCTTAAAAAATATTTTTTTCATCATTTTGCAAAAGAGGAGAAATTGGTGTTTTGCTTTAAATGATTCTACATAATTATAAATTTTTTAAGACACACAAATTCACTCCTCTTTTGAGTGTGACGTAATATTTTACTTGGTATTAGAGAAATTGCTTGCAAGATATATTTTAAAACCTCAAATATATAGATCTATCTATGGAACATTATGGAAATAGGAATACATTATAAGGGTATTCAATTACCTGATAGTTGCTATTTGATAATATGCAATTTGACTTCTAGAAAAGTATGCATCGTTACTTCATACCATCAATAGTCTGTAGAATGTGGAACATAGTGCAAGTAAGGTACACACCACATCATAGAGTAAAAATGTCACAAAAATTGAACTCCCAATGAGTGAATATAACATTGTGGAAAGAGAGATTGCACAGTGAATTCTAAATGCATAATATTTTCTTTTATGCCTTGAAATCTAAAGATTACATTTGTGTTTGTACTTGCACTACTGAAAAAAGAATTTGAGATGAATTGTGCAAAACATATAAAGGAACAAATAAACTAAAAAAGTGCCACATGAATATTTCATTACAAAACTATGAACTTTTTTGCATGTGTTCAAATGAAAGTTTTTCAGACATGGATACCCACTTTCTCAAAATTAGTACACCATTACATGCATTAGGTAGATAATTTATCAATATAGAAAAGGTTAATAAAAAATGCTTTTTAAAATCTTGGGATGCCAAAGTGATTATTTTTTAATCCAAGGATTTAACTTCTTATTCTATTAATCATATGCTTAGTTCGTTGATAGCTTATGAACAAAAAGTTACCCAAAGGCAAGTTGATGAAGTTGAAAAGAAGAAAGATAAAGTAATAGCAATAAAGGTGGATAAAAATTATAGTAGTGACCAATAAGGCATTGATGATGAGGACATAACACTTATGATCAAGCACTTCAAAACCTTCCTGAAGAAAAAATAGAAAAGATATAACGATAAGTGGAAGGGTAAAGGTAAAAAATTTAATAAAGTTTCAAGTAATATAATTTATTTTAATTATAAAAAACCAAGTCACATCAAGTAAGAATGTCCAAATTTATAGAATAACCATTAAAAGATAAGGCTGAGGAAAATGGTGAAATGTCAAAAAAAAGAAAGAAAATCCCAATAATCTTTTTGTGCTAATTCTAATTCAGATTTGTCAAAGACTAGAGTGGAATTAAAAAAGAAATCATCAATTTATGCTTAATGGATAATAGCTAAGGTGTCTCAGATGACAATTAGGTGTGCCTTCACAAAATGGCCATAAAGGTATGTAGTATATGGACAGCAGATCCTCATGATATATGATCGAAGATAAAAGTAAGCCTATCTTACTTGAGTCTAGAAATGGATGAAATATTACTCGTGTGATAATACCACTAAAAACTTAATTGGCAAAGGCACTATTAGTAAGATCAAATCATTTACCATTTAAATGGTCCTATTAATTGAAGGGTTAAAACATAATCTTTTAAGCATAAATCAATTGAGTGATAAGGGCTTTGATATCTTGATATCAAATTTTACTCTAACAAATTCTTATTTATTTTGATAGATAACATTATTTTAGAAAGAAAGCATATTAATATTGTGTAATTGATTTAGTTGGATTGTATGAGTAAATCTAAGAAAATGTGTTCTTTTAAAACTATTGTAAATGAGTTCTAGTTATGGCACTTGAGGCTATTTCATGTTTGCATGAAAACACTAAATAAAATCACTCATTTAGATCTAGTTAGAGGGATACCAAAACTATATTTAAATAATGAAAATTCAAGAGATGCATGTCAACTAAAAAAATAATTCAAATCTTTATTTCAATTAATTAATGATTTAGTTACCTCTAGATAATTAGAAGCACTTCATATGAATTATTTGGACCTATTTGTACAACAAATCTTTGAGGGAAATCTTATGGGCTAGTATGGTGAATTATTACACCAGATTAATCTGGGTAAAGTTCTTGGCACATAAGATTAAGCCCTTTTTAGAATTTAAAATAATTGATATTTGTATTCAAAGATAATAATGTTCCAGTATATCTACTATTCATAGTGATCATGGTGAAAATTTTAAAAATAAAAAGTTTAAATTATTCTATCAAGAGATAACAATAAAGAATAATTTCTTTGACCTTAAAACTCTCAATAGAATAGGATAGAAAAAGGAAAAAAAATAGAACCTTAATTTAGGCTACTTGAGCAATGACTATGAATATAAATTACCAAAATACTTTTGGGCTCAAGCAATAATCACAACCCATTATGTGTTGAATAAGTTGAATATCAGACCAAATCTAAATAAAATGCCATATAAACTACTAAAGGAGAGAATATCAAATCTTTCACATAGGTGCATATTTGGTCATAAATGTGTTATATTTAATAATTAAAAATCAAATTTGGAGAAGTTTGATATTAAGTTTGATGAGGGCATATTTGTAGGGTACTCCTATATAGGAAAGCTTATAAGATATTTAAGAAAAGGACACTCACAGTTGAAGAGTCAGCTAAGATTAGATTTAATGAATTTAATAGAGATCCAACCAAGACAAGTAAAGTAAGATGAGGGTGTTGTAGCTAATTTTGAAAACATAAGCCTAAAAAATAAGCCACAAAATTATAAAGCATTAAAAGTTCATTAGGGTTGTTAAGCCCTTATGAATTAGTCTTGAGACTAACCAAGAGAGGGTGAATTAGTATTTTTAAAATTTAACTTAAACAACAAGAAAATCTTTTTGCAATTTTTGATATTTTAAAACAAACTACTTTTATCCTAAGGCGGAAGCAGAATAATTTCACAGAAATAGAATTATGATGTTTCAACCACATAAATAATCAAGAGTAAATAATGTGAAAATTAAAGTGCAGAAAAGTAAATAGAAAGAGCACACCGGGTTTATAGTGGTTTGATTAACTTGACCTGCATCCACTCTTCAGAGCCTCCCCTCTAGGTATTGCACTAAAACTATAGTGTCTCTCCTTTTGCCCCCACAACAAGGTGGAGAAGCCCTTACAAAATCTTTCTACCGACCCAATAAGGCATAGAACCTTGAATCATTTTTCACCCTCCTAGTGAAGGCAGAGAACCCAAAATCCTTTTACTCTCTCCTGGAGTAGCAAAGAACCTGACAATCCCTTTACTCCCTCCTAGAGTATGTAGAGAACCTAGATCTAATGCTGATGATCATCTCCCCAGAGCCACCAAGGAACCAAGGATGAAGAAGGAAGAAGATAATGGAATTCTTGCTTGGAGCAACCTTTGTGAAACCCCTCATTAACTCCCCTTCACAAGATCCTCTCTCTCTCTTCCAAACTCTCCCTCTCCTCTAAGCTCTCTTTGGACAGGAAAACAGCAAAAGATATTTGAACATCAATTATAGAAGAGCTTAAATAGGAGGCCTCAAAAAGTGCCATAAATTTTAATTTGCTATCAAAGATCATCCTGTATGATCAGTACAAAAAGAGCCTTTTTGCCAGGATGATTGACGATTGCCATTGTCTGGACGATCAAAAGAAATACTTTCTATATATCATCCAGGATGATTCCACGATTGTCCGGGATGATTAGTTCAATTTGAGTGGAAAACACCAAATCGTTCAGCTAATTATTCGGGATGACCATGACAATATCCTAGACTATTAGAAGAAAATAAGAGTTTTCATTTAGGACGATTACACAATCGTCCGGGATGATCAGTTCATTTTGAGTGGCAATAGACAAATCGTCCAGACAAAAGTTTGGGAAGTCCAGGATGACATCCTGGACAATCAAAAGAAAATCATGGTTTTCATCTGGGATGATTGGTGATCATCCCATGAAATATAAAGGATCGTCCGGGACGATCAGGTTGATCATCCTGTATAATGTGATTGATTAATTTAACCATAATTAATCTCCTAATCAAGGGATTATTTTAGGCAAGATTATAATGAATCATTCAGGACAATCAGGATCATCATGTACGATTAGTTCAAAATATGCAAAATAAAATATTGCCTAAAATGTGATTGGCAGCTAATTTTTGAATTTAAATATATCGTCCAGGACTATGGGAGGATCGTTCAGCATGATCTGCCTAAATAGTTTTACTTAGCCCAGATGCCCTAATTAGGGTTTCTATTTTTAACTAATCATCTAGGACGATTTTGGATCATCCTATATGATATGATAAAAAATATAGAAAACCCTCTGACTTACCAAATTTCTCCCCCTAAGTGTATGTGTGTAAGGTTACTTAACATCAGGATCCACCTCATTATATTTGACTCAAGAAAAGGTAAAATTAATTTGAATTAAAATTACAGACTAACTCAGTCCTAATCTACCCAATCTTGAGCTAGCTTGAATTAAAATTGATCTTGTGGACCTTAAAAGTTAGTAGGTAGGGCAACTAAAATAGATGTGTAGTAGTATAGAAACAGGAATGTTTGTTATCATCAAAATTATAATGCTTGAATCTAGATTCGCAATAATCTCTCCCTTTTTGATGATGCAAAATATTTGTTAAGCAATTTGAAATCAAGTTGATATTAAAAATAAAACACAAAATAAGGGAGAATAATATAAGACAAATAAAGTAAATTTTACTAGAACAAGCAAACAATACAACAAAGCTAACAAGGTAACCAATATAACACTAACATTACTCTCCCTTTTGATATCACAAAAAGGAGGAAATAAAAAATAACCACTAAATAGAATATAGTATGGAAACAAGTATAAACTCAGAAACAAACACAACAGAAACTAAAAAGAGGAACTCTGATCATTTGGAAGTGGTGGTGGCTGAAAGAATATATGAATGGAAGCAAACTGCTCCCCAAACCAGGTCATATCTTGATCGTGCTACTATTGTTGTTGGGCTATATAGATATCAAATCTTGCCTCCCACTGATCGAACCTCTATACTAGCTAATCAATCTGAGGCTATTGGTTAATAGGGGTAGGTGCAGGAATAGAACCTTCCTCTTCTTCCTCAGGCTCCTCATGTGTATGGGGATGATAAGTACTGTGGAGGGTGTGGAAGGAGCTACTTGAGTAGAAGATCAGGTGGTGATTAGGTGGAGCAGGGTATTAAAGATTATATTTCGATTCAAGAACATATACAATTAGGTGTCTAAGGGCTAGGTTTGGCTTTCTTTTATGGCATGGATCCCTAATGCATGTTAAGTTCTTGATGTATCGGATAATAAGATCAGCAACATTAAATTGACGGTTGGTCATGATATAGTAGGTGGTGAGTAAAAGGATGGGAGTGATGTGAATACTGTCACCAGCTTTTGGAATAACTGAGTTGTGAAGAATGTGCTGGATTGTTCGTGCATCATTAACTAGGGAACTGACAGATGAGTCATGAAAGGTAGCATTGGTATCCCTAAGAGTGTTGTTGACACTGGTCCAATTGAAGTTAGGATCAAAGACTAGAAGATGGTGCTTGTCTCTAGTAATGGACAGTCAAAGAAATTCATAAAGATCTTGATCTATTATTTTGATAGGGCGTCGATTAACATAGCACTGAAGGGTGGTGAAATCAGTATTGAAGCAGAGACTTGCAAAAAACTTAAACAAGAGTTCAAAATTAAAAGGGTAAGCCAAAGTGAGAATGAAACCCAGGGTAGTGTTGGCGAAATGGTGTAGTACCTAAAAATGTAGGGTGGCTTGATTTATGATTTTTGAGGGGTTGATTCCAGTAGATTTGAAGTAGGTATATGCTGCTTCATCTGCTGCTTCAGTGAACTAAGAATTGACAACGCTCCTAGAGGAGCTGTCTGTAAGGGCACAAGATTTTTTTTCTCCACCAGCCATATCAAGAAATGGAAAAGCTTGAGTGTGGGATGAGTTGAAAGGTGTGGTGAAGAATAGGTTTCAAATGGTTGCTTATATAGATATGAGAATATCATCCAAGGCAATTGTGGGATCGTCTAGGACCATCAGTGCAATTATTATCATCCAGAATGATTGGTCAAAATGGAAGTCATATCATCTAGGATGATCAGATATTATTCAAGATGATTAAACACAGGAGATCATTCTGAGGAGTCATTCTGGATGATTATTGATAAAAAGTATCACCCAGGACGATGAGGTGGATCGTCCAAGATGATTAACATTAATGCATCATACCAATCAAATTTAAATCATCCAGGAAGAACAAGTGGTTCGTCTAGGAAGAATAGGTGGATCATCCAGGAAGAATAGGTGGATCGTCTAGGATGATTACCAATAATAGGTTCAGATCAGTCGTTGGATGTGTGATGAGTGATGATTTGATCATATCATCCAAGATGATTTAGATCGTCCAGGATGATGTGAACCAAAAAAATAAAAAAATTAATAGATGGAGAGGAATGATCAGAGAATTTTAAAATAAAAAAATAATAAAAAAATCAAAATGAAAGACCAAGAAAAAATAACCAAGCAGTGAAAAATAAATAAAATAGGAAACAAAGCTATTTTTTCTTTTGAATTGATCAGCTCCAGTAAATCAAAATTTTTTCTTAATTTTTAATTCAAAATCCAATAAGAAGAAATTGGCGATGTTGAAATCTAGACAACAACAACAACATCAAGCCTTTATCCCACTATGTGGGGTCGGCTACATGAATCCTTTTTCTCCATTGTGTCCTGTTAAAAGTAAAATTCTCATTTATATCTAATAGAGAAAGATCATTTTTAATATTTTCTAACCAAGTCTTTTTAGGTCTACCTCTACCTTTCTTAACATAAGTCAAATCTAAGACCTCTACTTTCCTAACCGGGTCATCGGGAGGCTGCCATTTTATGTGACCAAACCATCTAAGGCAACTCTCTCTAATCTTATCTTCCACTAGAGCTACTCCAACCTTTTCATGAATATGCTCATTTCGTATCCTATCTCTAAGGGTAAAGCCACTCATCCACCTGAGCATCCTCTTCTCTACAACACTTAACTTAGAATTATGCTTCTCTTGTAATGGCCAACATTCGGCACAGGTCTCACCACCATCTTATAGAATTTTTCCTTAAGTTTGAGGGGTACTTTTCTATCACACAATAAGCCCGATGCATTCCTCCACTTCAACCATCCCACTTGGATTCTGCTGATAATATCCCCATCTATTTCACCATCACTCTGAACAATAGATCCAAGATATCTAAAATGTGTACTTTTATTAATGACTTGATCGCCCAAAGTCACAATCCCCTCACTAGGTCTATTATTACTAAAATTACACTCCATATATTCCATTTTAGATCTACTTAAGCGAAAACCTTTAGACTCTAAGGTTGACCTCCACAATTTTAGTTTACCTTCAAATCCCTCTCTAGTCTTATCAACAAGAAGAATATCATCAGCAAAAAGCATACACCAAGATACATCCTCTTACAAATGTCTAGTGAGAACATCCATGACTAAAGCAAAAAGATATGGGCTTAAGGCTGATCCTTGATGTAATCCAACCGAAATAGGGAAATACTTGGTCAAACCACCTTGTGTTTGAATAGAAGTAATAGCTCCTGCATACATATCTTTAATGATTTGAATATAAGCGTTATTAACTCCTTTCTTTTCAAGAACTATCCATACCACTTCTCTTGGAACTTTATTATATGCTTTTCTAAATCAATAAATATCATATGTAAATCCTCCTTATTCTCTCTATATTTCTCCATCAAACCTCTTAATAAATGTATGGCTTCCATAGTAGAACTACCCGGCATGAATCCAAATTGATTTTGAGAAACATTAGTATCACGCCGCAACCTATGTTCCATAACTCATTCCCATAGTTTTAAAGTATGACACATTAACTTAATTCCTCTATAATTCGCACAATCTTGTGCATCACCTTTATTCTTAAAAATAGGGATTAACACACTCATTCTCCACTCATCTGGCATCTTTTTAGTCTTCAAAACAATATTAAAAAGTTTAGTAAGCCAAGAAATTCCTTCATCTCCTAAGCATTTCCACACCTCTATTGGAATATCATCAGGTCCAACAACTTTTCCACCCTTCATTTTCTTTAAAGCCTCTCTAGCTTTGGTGCACCTTCATTAATTTTTAATTGTCATCTAAGTTGTATGCTTAGTTACAATTCGATCTTCATTAGTACTATAATTAAAATATTAAAATAAATAGAAAACATGCTCGAACAAACTTATTAGTAAAAAATCAATACAATCAATAATATTTGTAATAACCAAAATCTTTATAAGCTTATAGGCTCATAGGATTTAATAAATACAATCCTCAGACCATCATCACCCAACTATTATCCCCAAACACCCTCCCTCGAGTAGGTTCCTTCAATCATCGTTATTTGATTCCAATCATCCAAAAACTATGGCTAGATTGTGATCCTCTAACTATTATCGCTCGACTATAGTCATGTAACCATCGTCACATGACTTCAGTTGTCCAACCCATTTATCCTTATTATAGTCCTCTAATTACTATCACCTGAATATGATCCTCTGACTACTATCACCTAACTATGATTTTCCAACCACCTTGCCCTACTATTGTTCTCTGATCACCACTCACGTTTATGGTCCTTTGATGATTATCGTTTGGCAATGATTCTTTAATTACTGCTGCCTAACTTCAATCTTTCAACCAATATTGCATGACTATAGTCTCTTAACCACCACACCCACTACGATATCCTAACTAGTCCACCCACTATGCTTTCACGGCTATTGTCACCTAGTAATGTTGATGTTAGCACACTTTATATCTTAGTGTTGCCAATAGTCTTAATACACGTCATCACCTATAAGACTCATGAACATTTTCTTTCTTAAGTATAAGTCTTGACATAAACATTATGATTTATGTTGCATTTCTTAGTCTACAGTCCCCCACCTCAAACGAGAAATACCAAACATACAATATGCTCTATCCAATACAACACCCATACAACAAAACTTTTTTAAATTTCCATCATCACTACCAAAAACTTAATGTTTCCATAGCGGTACATAGCAGTGGTTTGTAAACCACCGCTATAGATAGTTATAAACAACGATTTTTACTACTGTGAAAATTACTACTAAAAATGATATTTTTTGCAGCATTCAATAACAACATTTTTAAAATTGTTGTAAAAACTATTTTCAGAATAACCCCATTTTAATGTCCTGTGACTCTCCCTCTTGTGCCATAGCTCCCACTCTTGCCTCCATCTCCCAGGCCTGCCTCTTTCTCCCTCCCATGCCCTAGTTCCTGCTCCTCCGACGCTGTCACCTCTCTTTATTTTCAACCACTACCGCCACCATCTCTTCGTCCGCTTTCCACTTCTCTCCTTCTCTAAAACCCCAAACTCTTCTCTTAATATGCCCCTTTTGCCAGTCCACCTCCCCGTTGAGAATCTCATCGTCATCGACCTCGTGAGAGCCCTAGCAGATATCCGGACATGTTCGCTACTGTTAGTTCCCTTCATATCAATTCCCAATGGTAAGCATGCCAAATTGAATCCGTGTTAGTAATCTCATAATCATTGTCCTCTAATTTTTACTTCAGTAGAAGGCAGCTCATCCTTGTATGATGGGAAATTTGTTGGCATCTCTAGTCGCATAAGGTGTTATTTTAGACTACCCTACTCTTTTATGCATGATTTCAATGTTGGAATAGATGGTTGTTATGAAACCTTATTTTGGGAAGATTTGGACTAGCAGTAGTTTTTTTTCTTCATTAAATTTTTTTGTTCGATCAATTGATCGCCCATTCATTCCTGTTTTGGAGGCTTTCCTTATTTTGGAACATATAAGGCTTTTTTTACATGTTATTTGTGATATTAAGATATGTGGGCATGGTTTTGAAAATTGGACTGAACCGGCCGGTTTAACCGTGAACTGAGCATGTGGCCTGTTTGGTCCTCATGAAAAATCGGCCAAATATTAAACTAGTGGGAACATGTTTGAACTGCTGGTTCAACTGGTGAATCGTCGTTGAATCGGTTCCGATTTTTAAGAACCGACCAGTTCAATGCATAATTTATTTGAAACTTTAATTTAATATAAAATATTTTATTAAATATTAAATTAAATTAAATATAATATATTACTTAATAAACTCCAAAAATTGTATAATAAGCAATAATTAATTATACCCACAAGGTTCTACCTCCTTATGTGGACTTTTTACTCATGAATTGAAGGAAAGCTATATAAGCAACATAAGAAAAAACTCCCAAGTGATGTGAGACTAAACAATGAGTTGTGTTATGTGTGTGCATGGTAGATTACTTTCAAGAGGATTTTTTTTTTTTGAAAACTTTTTGTATACAATATTCAAATAAATTTTATACATAATATATAGATATAAATTATATATAAGTATATAACATAAATTAATAATAAATTATATTAAATTTATAAATTTATATGTAAATTAAATTTGTATTAAATGTGAATAAAAAAAATTGGTTTAAATTTAAAATTATAGAAACTACTATTTTGGTTTTTTTTATTTTTTAGTAATAAATTTATATTTTTACATGATAATTATACCATTATTATTTCATTTAGAAAATATTTAAATTTAAAATTATAACTATAAATTAGTTATATAATTTATTCGTATAAATTATATTAAAATATTTAACATAAATTAGTAATAATGTATGTTAAATTATATACTTATGTGTAAACTAAATTTTAAATTAAAAATATTATTTTAATAATATTATTATTTATTACGTCATCCGATTCGACCCTGATTGAACCAGTCAAACCAGTTGAACTGTGAACCTCTTTTTTTTTTTGATTTATTGTCCAGTCTAGTTTTCACAACCTTGCATGTGGGTGTGCTTTGATGCTCTTGTGCTAAGTGATGAAGCTTTAAGATGGAAGAGACTATCTATAAAATTCAACTTGTAATTAAGTAACGTCATCTTCTAGGCCTTTATTCATCAAAATCTGATAATTTTTGGTAATTTATATCACAGCTGTTTGAACAATTTCATGTAAAACTCTGTAAAACTCTGTTACTTGATGCTAATTTCAAGCTAGTATAGAGAAGAAAAAGACAAGGCCAAACTTCCTTTTGCCATTTATAAATGTCAGTGATTTTGAGTTGATGAAAGGCATTTGACATTGGTTTTCTTAGTTTTTTGGCTTTAACATTAGGAACAGCCCAAATAAATTTTGTTTGTTTGCTGATTTTCATAAAGGACTGCTTGTTTTGTAGGCATTTTGACTGCATTGCATTTGAAATAAAGGTGTTTTAAATTTTGAGTATTTAGCCTATTTGCATTATATTTTTTATCACAAAATTTAATTTTTTTGCATTATATTTTTTTGTCACATGTGATTTTAATCACTATTAAAAGCGCTGCTAAAGTCTTCCTACAATATCGCTCATGAAATCACTGCAAAAATCTTTCCAGCAAATGCAGATACAACAGTTCCTAAACCGCTGCAAAAAATGTTGTAGGAGTTTAAATTGTTATAGTAGGTTAACAAAAGTGCTGTGAAAACCTAATTTTTTTTAGTGCATGAAATCTATTATATACAATTTATGTCTACTATATGTTATCAAAAGCTTCCTAAACTATTTGTAAGAGCATCATTTGTAATTGATAGCAAATGCGAGTAAAATAATTTCAATTGGATCAGAAACCGTAATTTTTGTCTTTCCTAAGATTTTCAGGTAAACAATTTTGTGTCCTTGTAATTCTTTTTTATACATGTGTTGGATTTGTATAATGTTAAAATAATAAATTTTCTCTAACACATAATAAAAAATAAAAATTAAATTCTTAAAAAAGATATAATTTAATATTTTGAGAAAAATATATATTTTTTTGAATTTAAAACTTTACATTTTATATTTTACTATTTTATTCCAATAACATATTATTGTAATTTTTTTTCTTACGTTGACCTCAATCTGCGTGCTACCCAAATGTCGCCGAACTTGTGGTGGGGACTGCAGACCTTCGAGCTCTTCCATCCCATCACATCGTACACGTATCCCCGTACCAACTACCGACCGCGTTAAAGAAAGCTAGCAAAGACTAAGCTCCTCCAATCGTCCTATAAAGCCCCCCGACCTCCCTCCAATTCAAACATCACCTTAAGATAATAATCACCTCTCTCACTCCTCACCTTGCCTCATTTTCTTCGTTGATCAACACAGAAGACGAGCCATGGTGTTCTCAGTGACCCGGAAATCTAGTTGTTTCGTTGCCCCGGCGAAGCCAACTCCCACGGAGATCCTTCCTCTGTCTATCATCGATCGCATCAAGGGCCTTCGGTACATGGTGCAATCGATCCATGTGTTCAAGAGAGGGGAGAAGCCGGCGGAAACCATCAAGGAGGCTATGTCAAAGGCCTTGGTTCCTTACTACCCATTCGCTGGCCGGTTCTTCAATGATCCTGAAGACGGTGAGCTGAAGCTGGCATGTAGAGGCGAGGGCCCGTGGTTTGTCGAGGCTGTCGCTAACTGTAGCCTTGAAGATGTGAGGTTTCTCGATCATCCGTTGGTGATCTCGAAGGATGAGTTGCTGCCGGTCATCCCGCATGATCTTGAAGAACCCATCAACCTCCCATTCATGATGCAGGTCCGTTCATGAGACATTAATTCTTATTTATTAATTAGTTATAAAACACTCTTATCTTTCTTGTTAAACTGCTTTTTAATCTGTATCAATTTTGGTAAATTTTCGAAACATAACATAAATAATTGATAGATTATTTAAGTATTATATTTATTTCGAAAAGACATTTTAATTAAATCTTAACTGATTAATATATAATCAAAGTGTTCTTATCCTAATATTTTTCTCTTATAATATTTATTATCAAGAGGGCACGTCACCAAAGAAAAATTTTCATTTATGTCCACAGACAATTCAGAAATTTTTATTTCTGAAGAAAGATGCAATGAAGCAGCAAGAAAGCTGTCCTAATTAAACCTTATGTTTTCTGAAAAAAGCTCCAATTGAACTAATAATTTATTAAGCACTAGTCAATATTATATAGAATTTACAATTTTAATATATAATAATCGTAAAAATTGCCAAATAATATGTTAATTTTTAATTAATGTCTAATTTTCAAACATTTTCCCTCTTTTAAAAAAATTACACATTGATGATCATATAAGTGAACATTCTATCAACATTAAGAAAAAAAAAAATGGAGTTTACTTCTGGCATAGAAAAATTTTCCTTCGCTTTAAATTTGCCAATTAATTCTTCCATAGGTCGAATAAAATTTGTGGTGTTGGCCATTTACTTTACAGGTGACAGAGTTCACATGCGGTGGCTTTGTTATGGGCCTTCTCTCACTCCACACTTTCGCCGACGGCCTCGGCGCCGCGCAGTTCCTCCACGCGGTCGGGGAGATAGCCCGTGGTCTGCCGAAGCCCATCATCAACCCAACCTGGGACCGAGAGCTCATCCCCAACCCGCCCAACCTTCAGCAGCCCGGCCCTCCACCTGCTTTTCCCGACTTAAAGCATGAATACAGCACCATAGACTTTTCAGCCGAAAGCATCCTACAGGTGAAAGAAGACTTCTACCATTCCACAGGCAAGCACTGCTCCACCTTCGATGCCTCCGTTGCCATGGTATGGCAGGCCCGAATCCGTGCTATCGGGTTCGAGACCAACGAGCTGGTTCACGTCTGCTTCTTCGCCAACACCCGTCACCTGCTCGCCGATGTTCTGCCTAAGGCAACGGAATTCTACGGTAACTGCTTCTACCCGGTAACAGTCACCTCCACGGCCGGAAGGATAGCGGAGTCTAGCCTTGCGGACGTTGTGAGAATCGTAAGGGATGCAAAGAGTGGCTTGCCAAAGGAGTTCGCCAAATGGGCCGTTGGGGACTTTGAGGAGGATCCATATGAGCTGACCTTCACTTACAATTCTCTTTTCGTTTCGGACTGGACAAGGTTAGGGTTTAGGGAGGTGGATTATGGGTGGGGGAAGCCGGTGAATGTTATTCCATTTGCATATTATGACTTCATGGCGATGGCGATCATCGGAACTGTGCCGGTGCCGAAGCAGGGGACAAGGATCATGACGCAGTGCGTTAAGAAGGAGCATTTGGAGGAATTTGAGCATCAGATGAGGAGGTTTAATTGAAAGAGCTAACCGTACTAACAAAAAGTGAAGTGAAAGTTCTGCATGCGGGGCATTTTATGTTTTAATTCTCTGAAAAAGTTAAAGAATCTTACTTTTATTGATTGCTTCTTTTTTTTTCTTGTTATCTCTGAATATGGTGTGTCAGCGTTTTGGGTGTTGTGCAAATGTTGTTTGCAGTGTAAAGACACGTTTTAATTGAATAAATTAAATGTTATGTTATATTAGCAAAGCCAATTCGATTAATTTGATGGCAAGAGTTAACAGTAGGTAGGTGTGCAACGCAAGAGAAAAAGAACAAAAGTCTTTCTTTAGTGGATAAATTCATTAGACAAATTATGCTTAAAAACTAATTTTTCGATGAAAAATACAATAAGAAGAAAAACCATCGAGGACATCGGGTTTTATTGTGATAGAGAAATGTTTAGATTCATTTTTTTTTTAAATAATTTTTTATTTTCCCAAAAAAAATTCCCGTTTTGAAGTATCACATTTAGATTTTATTTGGAACAATTTTCTTACTATTCTTAAATCAGCTTTTTAGTATAAAAAGATTATTTATTAATTAAAAAGTTGCTTTAAGAATCTGTAAATAAACCGTCCCAAACGCAGCCTTATATTTTGTTTGGGTCGGCTTTCAAATTTCTCCTTAAGTTTTACCATAATTTTTTACTTGGTATATATACACACACACGATTCATCTTGTGGCACAAAGTCAAAAACATCTCATCAAATAAGTGTGAGTTATTCTACTGAAATATTATTGTATCACTTAAAAAATATAACTTTTTTACTACAATTATATTAATACATTTTTAATTACAAGCCATAATAAATACTTAATAGGCCACCAATCACTATTTTGCGATAAAAAATGCGCTCATATAAAGCTCGTGCAATCGATCACTTTGGACTCCTTCATCTCTGCGACTTCGCAAAAATTCGAATGCCCCTCCAAGCCCATTTCCTCTTCTCAACCATTGATTGCAAATGGATATTGGGGTTACTTATTTTCTATATCAATTTCATCTTTAGCGTGCATGCGATCGGTAAACCTCTGCATCATCTATTTCTTTCCTTCAAACCGATAACTGCTGCTACATCGCCAAACAAAATAGCTAGTACATTGCGAAAGGTAAATCTTCTGCTCATTTACTCTTCTCTGCTGTCGATTGCAAAAGCGATCGGGTGTTAGTGCGAAGTTCAACATCATTCTGTTATTTTCTATTTCTTGTTTGATTCTAATAACACCACATGGCAAAACCGAAGTAGTGGAGCAGCAAGCAATATAAAACAAACTTCTACTATCAGTATAAAACTACCCAACCAATCCTCAGCCTACAAGTGTAAAGTAATAATAACTGGCACATGTAAAGCCAGTCTTCTTTATGCTATATATACATGAACAGTGATGTAAGATGAATGTTAATTCCCTTTGAGTAAAACGCACCTTCTCCACTTCATCTTCCAGGAATGTATCCATCATGAAAATACATTCATACTACCTGCAGCTTATGACCTGCGGCCTTATTTTCTCATGGTATCAGAGTGTTTTTCAGCATAATGACACAGTTCTCAGACGGAACCATCAACAACTTCTCACCTCAATACCTCTGAAACTCAACATGCTTCCACCGACCACCAAATCCCCTCCTCCGTCAAGTTTGTCATTTCTATTATCAAAAACCTTATTACCTTTCCCCTCTCCACCTACAACTATTCTACATGGCATTCCCAATTTTTAAAACTTTTTAGAGCAAATAACTTTCATATCTTGACGGAGCTACTTCACCTCCTCCTCGTCTTCACATCGGTGAAGATGGCATTTCTACAATTAACCCAGCTTACAATCAATGGCTCCTTATAGACCAAAACCTAGCCGTTGCTCTCTGTTCCACCATTATTGCCTCAATCTTTCTTATGTCCTGCATTTAAAATCAAGCTATGATATATGGCTCACTGTAGAACGCCGACTACAAGCTTCTAATAGATCCAGTGTAATTCAGCTTAAAAATCAACTCCACAACATTTTCATGTCCAATATGACCATGTCTCATTATCTCACTAAGATTAAAACACTCGTCGAACACAAAGCCGCTTTCGGTTCCTCAATTGACATTAAGGATATTATCCTCTATACCCTCAATGGCTTACTACAACAATATCAAGCCTTCAAAACCTCAATCCGCTCCAAACTCCATCCACTAAGCCTCGAGGACTTATACTCCTTACTTATAAGTAAGGAAATTAATCTTTCCGCTGAATCTACTAGATACAGCTCTCCACCAGATATACAATCAGCTCTTTACTCAGCCTGCGGTCGCAGCTTCAGAGGCAGAGGTCGTTCGCTGTCATCCATGGCACATCCCAATAACCAAACTCAAGTCAGATATCCCAATGCCTCTCTGTTAGTATGTAAAATATCTATTAAATGTGGACATTCTACATCCAAATGTTGGAATAGAATGAACCTCAACTACATCTCTCCTCCTCCCACCGCCTTTACCATAGTTACAGCCACCAACAAATTAGACATCTCTAACTGGTTTCTCAACTCAGGAGCCTCCTCTTACCTTAACCCCCACTTGGACAATGTTTTAGATCCCAAATCATATTGTGGTTCATACCACATCACAGTCGACAATGGCAATACGCTGCCAATTACTCATTCTAGCCATGGCCTCCTTCCATTGCCTTCACGTAAGTTACATCTTTCATATACCTTAAATGTTTCGTATTTATCTCACAACTTACTCTCAATTTCTAACTTAATTCATGATAACAATATCTCAATTTCATTTGATCCATACAGCTTCTCACTCAAGGATCTGAATAAAAATCGCCATATCCTTTGAGGACCCTGCCGTAATGGACTATATCCACTCCGACCTCTTACATCCACCACAACTCTCATAACATCCAAGGACTCCACACTCCGCTGGCATCATCAGCTTGGTCATCTACATCAACAAACAACAACAACAATCTCCAAGACCAACAAATCACTTAATATCCCTCTCACAAATTCTCTTTGTTCTCATTGAATGGCCACAAAGAGCCACAAACTTCCCTTCTCTAAGTCTTCTACTAGCGTGTATCACTCCTACAAGTAGTTCACTCAGATGTTTGGGGTCCAGCCCCTATTTCCTCTATTTAAGGCTATTTTTATTATGTACTCTTTGCAAATGCTTTTTCCAAATTTACATGAATTTTTCCTATGAAATCCAAAACTAAAGTGTTACATCATTTTATAAATTTCAAAAATCTAATTGGAATTTAATTTTCCCATAAACTCAAAATACTTCAAACAGATGGTGGCACCGAATACACAAATCATAACTTCCATAGTTTCCTTCAAGCCAATGTCATCCGTCATCAGATGAGCTGCCCTTATACCCCAGACCAAAATGGCCTTACAGAAAGAAAACACCGACACCTTATCGAAACCACAAGAACACTCTTGCAAGCAGCTTCACTTCCCATTAACCTCTAGCTTGAAGCCCTCTTAACAGCTACATATCTAATCAATCGTATGCCCTTCCCCACCACAAATCAAAAATCCCCCTTTCGAATACTCTTCATCCAAAAACTATCCTATTCACACCTCAAACCTTTAGGTTGCACATGCTACCCACCGCTTCCCACTCACCAACACCACAAATTTGAACCCAAAGTAGCGTTATGTATATTTCATGGCTACTCCGACAAGCACAAAGGCTACAAATGTCTCAACCTCTTCTTGCAAACTTATTATATCTCGACATGTCCGTTTTGATGAAACAAGGTTTCCATATGCCACCTCTACGATAACCTCTCCTCCACTCACATATCCAAATACATACGAACCACACCTACTGATCCCCACTTCACTCACTTCCCCTCAACTCACTGATTTTCCACCAACCAAAGATATCCCACCCGAACAATCTTATCCACTAGACATTAAACACATCTCTTCCCCTATACATTCAGACCCTCCATAAATAACTCAAATCCAATCGCCCTCACCACTCCAGCCTCTACCTTTCATGCCAACACTTCACCCAATGGTAACCTGTTCTCAAAATGGTTCACTCAAACCCAAACAACTTGTAACTCTCACTCATTCACTTCAACCAATCTCCGATCCTACTTCCTTCACAGAAGCCATTAAACATTCCCATTGGCACAAATTTATGGCCAAAGAATTCCTAGCTTTACAATGCCAACGTACCTGGATGCTTGTTCCCCCTCCCACCAACAAAAATATCCTAGGCTATCGATGGACCTACCGCACAAAATTTAACTCTGATGGGTCCATAGCTCATTTCAAATCTCATTTAGTAGCCCAAGGTCACCTCCAAGAATACAGCCTTGACTACCTTGAATCCTTTATCCCAATAGCCAAACTACCCTCCATAAGAGTTCTTCTAACCATAACTTTCACCAACAACTAATCCATCAAACAGCTCGACATCAAGAATGCTTTTTTCCATGGTCAATTAAAAGAAACAATCTACATGAACCAATCCCATGGGTTCCAAGACAAGCAATTTCCTATCCATGTTTGCCTTTTACAAAAATTTATTTACGGCCTTAAATAATCCTCACGATAGTGGTTCACCACCTTCTCTAATCACCTCATCAACAGCGTGTTCTCTAAAAGTAAAGCTGATCCTTCCTTTCTCACGTACCATAAACACTCCACCTAAATATACCTACTCATTTACGTTGATGATAAACTCATCACATCTAATCAACCTCAAGCCATAACACAACTTCTCACCAACCTCTAATCAAAATTTTCAATAAAAAATTTAGGTGATTCAGCCAACTTTCTTGGCATTCAAATCACTAACACTCCCACATTCAAATTTCTCTTTCAATCCACTTACATACAATCCATCCTTAACTAAATCAGCATGCTCTAATGTAAACCCATCTCCACTCCTTGTCCACTCAAACCTACTAAACACACCAAAATTCCACTTCCCGTAACCAAAACAACCCTTTATAAAAAACTAATAGGATCGTTACAATATCTAATGATCACTCGCCCATATTTTTCCTTTTTTGTAAATCAGCTCAGCCAATATATGAAGCACCCCTCAGATTCACATAATCAGCTCCTCAAAAGGTTGCTTCGGTATTTAAAAGGCGCACATAATTTTGGTCTCTGCATTCAACCAGGACCCCTGCTACTTACCTCCTACTACAATGCCAACTAGGCCACCGATCCAGTCACCAGACGCCATGTGACAAGTCATTGCACCTTTCTCGGTCCAAACTTGATCTCTTGGCAAGTTAAAAGCAACATATCATAGCTCGCTCCTCCAAAGAAGTAGAATACAGAGCCCTCGCTATAGCCACCACGGAGGTAAATCTGGCTCCATCGACTACTTCAGAATTTCAACATACCTGTCTCCACACCAACCGAAATCTCCTGTGACAACATCTCCATAATCTCTCTCTCAAATAATCTAGTGTTTCATGCTTGGACCAAGCACATAGAAATTGATCATCACTTCATCATTGATCACATCAACAACAATACCATTCGAGTTGTCCCAGTTAGCTCCCATGATCAGATCATCGATATCTTCACAAAACCTCTCTCAATTGTTCGATTTTAGCAAATACGCCTCAAACTAATGGTTCAACAAGCACCATTAGTTTGATAGGGCGTAATAACACCACATGGAAAAATTGAGGTAGTGGAGCAGCAAGCAATACAAAATAAACTTCTGATGTCTGTATCAAACTACCCAACCAATCCTTAGCCTATAAGTGTAAAGTAATAATAACTGACACATGTAAAGCCAGTCTTCTTTATGCTATATATACAATAACAGTGATGTAAGATGAATGTTAATTCCCTTTGAGTAAAACACACCTCCACTTCATCTTCCAGGAATGTTTCCATAGTGAAAATACATTCATACTACCTGCAGCTTATCTCCTGCAGCCTTCTTTTCTCAGATTCATTGCTTTCGATCTCACAAATTTCATTTTCTTTATATTCTTACAAACTCCTCAGCTTTCCCTGTGTATTCAATTTAACTTTCTTCAAAGTCATGAACTAGGATTTCTGAACATCATAGATTGGGTGGTAGCTTTAGGATTAATTTTGATTTTTTCTTTTAATTTCTAAGTATTATGCATATGTGAAAAACATATTCTAGTTAATTTATGTTAATTTTATTGTTTCAATTTCTCATGTATTTTTTGTATTTAAATTTGATCATCTATGCAATGTGTTACTCATCTCATGAAAAAAAGGGTTTTCCAAAAAAATAAAAAATCATCTATGCATTCCAGATTCCACTCTGCTTGTTGGTTTCCTGTACTCATTTGCTGCTATCTATATATTCTTTGCCTAGGTAATGAATTCTTATGAACAATTGAAGTTATCTTTCTTTTTTTTAAATATGTTCTAATGTGATGTTTTTAGGGGGAATTTTGTTCATTTCTTCTGCATATATGATAATTCTGGCAATTTTAATCTGGTGTTTATTCTAGGTGATTCTGAGCAATTGGTCAAAAGTCTAGGGAGATTGGTTTGTTGGCTATGGCATGTAAAGGTAGCACATGAATCATTTTTTCCTTCCTTCCAATTTAAACATAATATAACAAAAATAAAAATCAAAGATCTACCCTTTTTCCCCTGCGCACACACACACGGCTTTCATCATCAACTAATGCTGCCTTAAACTGACTAACATCACCATCGAGCCTAATAGCTAGCAACCCCCTAGCCACCCTTGCTCGCAGCAACTACCCAATTCACCTTTTTGTTGACTTTTCCTATCTTGATGTCAAACAAATTGCTAGATACCACTAGTTTAAGCCTCCAAATCTAGTGAATAAATATGTTCCCATTATAACCCCACCTTGATCGGTAATCTCATTCTCTTTTTTTTTTTTCACAGGGGAGAGGGGGGGGGGGAGCCCATTCATTTGCTATATGAAATAATTATAAAGAGAAAAGTTACAGCTTAATTGAAATTAGCTGTAAGACCTTGAGTTGCACAAAAAATGAAGAGTACAAATATCAAAACTTAAAATGTCTAAACAAGCTAGACTCATAATGGACAAAACTGTCCAATATAGAACAATGAAAGAGTAAACACATATAAGCCTTTGTTTCCAAGATGACAATCCATGGGATGCTAATCAAAGGTAGATGGGATAAAACCCATTCATTATAATTTAGTCAAGCAAAATATAGAGAATAGATTATAGCATACCCTAGCTTCTTGCTTTTGATGTAATGGCCTTTTTAATAATTTGAGATAATGTAGATGTGGAATTAATCTTATTCCCAATCCTCCTTTCATTTCATTCTCTCCATATATGATAAAGGATACAATAGATAGATAAGTAGAAAATATCTAAGAATGATTTGAGGTATTATGCATATCCTCAATGAGATCCAAGAGTTGAGTAAGGTTTGGATCGAGAAAGAAGGAAGTTGCAACAGGTGAAATATTTTAGTGGAGAAAAATCTAAATCACAATAAAAAAAGGATATGTATGTAGGAGCTGTTACTTGTGTTCAGACATAAGGTGGTTTGACTAAGTATTTTCTATTTCAGCTAGATTACATCAAGGATCATCCTTAAGCCCATATCTTTTTTCTTTAGTCATGGATGTTCTCACTAGACATTTGCAAGAGGTTGTACCCAGGTTTATGCTTTTTTCTGATGATATTCTTCTTGTTGATAAGACTAGAGAGGGAGTTGAAGGTAAACTTGAATTATAGAGGTCAACCATAGAGTCTAAAGGCTATTGTTTGAGTAGATCTAAAACTGAATGTATGGAGTGTAATTTTAGTAATAATAGTTTTAGTGGAGGGATTGAGACTTTGGGTGATCAAGTCATTAATAAGAGTACATATTTTAGATATCTTGGGTCTATTATTCAGAGTGATGACAAAATAGATGGGGATATTATTAGTAGAATTCAAGTTGGATGGTTGAAGTGGAGGAATGCATTGGGTTTATTGTGTGATAGAAAAGTCCCCCTCAAACTTAAGGGAATTCTATAAGATGGTGGTTAGACTTGCATTGCTTTATGCTGTAGAATGTTGGCCATTAAAAGAGAAACCTAATATTAATTTAAGTGTTGTAGAGATGACGATGCTCAGGTGGATGAGTAGCTTTGCTCTTAGAGATAGGATATGAAATGGTCATATATTTGAAAAGGTTGGAGTAGTTCTAGTGGAAGATAAGATGTTTGGTCACATAAAATGGCGGTCATCTGATGGCCCGATTAGGAAAGTAGATGTACTAGATTCGACTAATGTTAAGAAAGGTAGAGCTAGACCTAAAAAGACTTGGTTAGAAAATATGATAAATGACCTTTCTTTATTAGATTTAAAAGAGAATTTAACTTTTAATAGTGTACAATGGAGAAAAAGGATTGATATAGCCAACCCCACATAATGGGATAAAGGCTTGATGTTTTTGTTGTTGGTGTTTTTAGCTTCTAACATATAAAAATAGTATTTTTGATCTATGGGAATATTAGCAAGGGTCAAAGACTCTACTATTTTTAAACCTCCAACCATTGCGAACCAAGTACAAGAAGAGAATTTCAAAGAGAAACTTTAGTGCCTATTATATTTTCACCATGTCACCTTAACATTAGTAAATTAAATCTTGAGGATTTGAAGAGACGAACATTAATGTAGTATCTCGTTAAATATTTTCACAAATATGCATCTTTTTTATGATATCAAAAATAGTATCAGGTATGAAACCTGAGTTTTTCTAATCTCGTTAAGTATAATTAAAGATGGAGGATCATTAAAATTTGGCTCATATGATAGAATGGATGAATCATATGGTGGTTTTTAGATTTTGAAATCTTCTTACAATGGATTGGGACTTTACTTTCCAACCATAAAGCAGCATGGATGCTTTTCGAGATAAAGGAGAATAATTCCCCATAAGGCCAAGCTCTTAAGGTTGATTATATCTCGAGAGAGGCAAATCTCCTAAGAAAACTTTTAAAGATTTGAAAGTTCAAGTTAAGGATTGGATTTTAAAATTTCAAATGATATTGGTTCAACTTGGAATTGTACTTCTAGAGGCAAACTGGAGAAGTTTAGGGAACACTGGATTTGAGAAGCTAAAAAGTAACTCCAGTCTATGCTATATTGGGATCTAAGGTTGTGAGGATTTGAATTTATTTATTTTATTTATCATTTTATTAGAAGTTTTTGGCTAACATCTCTCAACACAAAATTAAGAAAATGCCGGAGATGTGAGGGACTTATATTATGATGTTGAAAATCAACCTTATACTTTAAAGCTAATGTGAGCGCGATAAGGAAGTTGTTTGAACCTAGTCTAAGAAGATATAGTGAGAATTATATCTCTTTCCCAATAAAGGGTTTAAGAAAGCTTGACTCTTTTAGATTTATAATTCTGCCTATATAGATTGCCTGATTAATTTTAAAACTATGATATCCAGTTGTATGAAAATGTGAGATTTAAGAGGCCTATTATTTAATTAAGAATTTTGTACTAACATTTAGGATCATAAATAGTCCCAAATATATGAAAGGTGTTTATGCTTTTGATCCAAAATGTAATTAACATTTTATTTTATTTTGGTTCATTTTTAATGCAATGTTATGTTAATTGTGTGCAAAATTTATATGATTTGAAATAAAAAAAAAGCTTAAGAAAATATATTTTCTTCTCTAAGGAGCAGGCCTCCATTGGGATGGAACTATACCCTCAGAGGTCGAGTGGTCTATCCAAACTTAAGGCGAGAAGGTGCCTAAATAAGTAGTAGATAACAATATGTTATGGACTTTGGCTTGATGGCATTTACTTTTTCAAGCTATTTATCATTCTATATTATTCAAAACATTTTGTTTTTTTTGAAAAAAAAACAATCTTTCCTAAATTTATAATGAGACTCTTCTAGGCTATCCTATAATATTGGACACAAATATCTGTAGCATACTAGCTTATTTTTGTTTAAATCAGAAAGTTTTAGTGTGCAAAAATAATGGGGTTTAAAATATCGATTCATTATACTAATGGTTTTATTTCTTAGTTCTAGTTAAAGTTATAATCAAGTTACTTTGAATATTTATTTTGGGGTTTAAGTTTGTAATTAGTGTTTTAAAATTTGTAATACCATCGATAGTAAAGTAGAATGTAAATTATAGGAAATTAAATTCAAGAAAGTAAAATATGAGAGAAATAAATATACTAAAGTATGTGTTAGTTAGTGCATGTATCACTTTATGAACTATATCTTTATTTTATTTTAGATTTTAAATTCATTTAATTTTTATCAAAAGATGGTTTCAACTGAAGAGTTGGTGTTTTAAGACCTTTATTTCGCTTTGAGAGTTTGTAAAAGAATGTTCTATTATTCACTTGGAATCACATTGCTCGATTTAATTTATTAATTTTCTTATGATTTTATAAGTTCACAAAACCTTATTTGGCATTTTCTCTAATTTTTATAGAATTTTTAATAAATTTCCAAATTTCTAGATCAACTAAGGATTTTTTAATTTTATTAATTATTATTTTAGGATTAATGGCTGAACCATTTTTTAAATTATTCTCTACAGACAAAATGATTCTTAGAATGTCTTATAAAAAATTGATATTATTTTGAAATTATTTTTAAATTTTTATTAGGGAAACATAAGAAGAAATACCTAATAAAAATTCATTAAATTGTGAAAAAATTCTCAAAGGAATATAACGTCCTCAGAGACTTCTTATAAAATTTTGAACTCATTTGGGTTTGTATTGAATTTTAAGAATTTTTATTTAATTTAATGACCTTTATTTTTATTTTATTTAAAAATTGAATGAAACTTTTCTTAGAGATTAAGATTGACTTCAAGGAAGTCTCATAAAAACTTGGGATAAATTTTATTTTTATTTGAGTTATTTTGATTTATTTTGTAAATTGGTGTATTTTATTAATCAATTTATAAAAAATAAGTATTCTGATTTTTATTTGTTCAAGAAAAGTTATTTTATACTTTTAAGTTTTAATTTTTTATTTTTTAGTATATTTTTCAAAATTTTAGGTTATTTAGGTCTCTTAATGCAATTAGCAGATTTGGGTTTAAGATTTTCGTAAGCAAATGAACATAAACTCTCAAGAAATTTCTTATTTGCATCATAGATGATCCATAGAAGATTTCCTAAAAATTTCAGGTTATTTGGAAATTTCTATGATTTTTAATGATATATTTATTCTTAGTTTGACTTTTATTTAACCTTTGGACAACATAGGTGTTCTAATTAGAAAATATATCTTTATCACTATTTTTTTATTCTCTAATTTAATATGAGTCTGCTACATTTGATTTTGTATTTTTCTAATATGTTTGAATTTATTTATGAATTTTTAAAGTCTTGTGGTTAATTTTTTTTATTCTTTTATTTAGTTAAAACCCACTGACGGGCTTATGCGTTAATTTAAAATAAAATTACATGTCCTTAAAAGGAATCTTTAGCTTGCTAATGCTCAGAAGAGCTGCATCAAAAAGAAAATAAAATCTAAGAGACTAAGATCTCATCAAAGTATAAGTAAATAAAAGAAGTCTAAGAAAAATCTAGGATGGCCAGAAGCCAACACTAAAAAATGGAGATAAAAAAATGACTATCAGCACCATCTTCTTACCAACAAAATTATGCTACAAAAGGCTAAAGATATCCATTAAACTTGCAAAATGAGTAACCTGCAAAAAGGGTGACAAGGACGAATAAAGGAGTATAGTGAAACAAGAATAACAAGATAAATAAAGGCACACTAACATAGCCAACTCTAGTATAGAATGCTAGAAACCATAAAATGAGCATAAGTAACCTCAAACCTAGGAGCAACAGCTAAGCTAAGGGAAACAACATAGAGCCTTAATAAGCCCCCAATAGATATACCATGAAACAACTGGAGGAGAAGATGCAGAACATAAAGCAAATAACCCAACGAGGAATAGAAAAAATAAGCCCAAAAACATAAGTAACCGAACATCTCCCCTCAAAAAGGAGAACAAAACCAGTACTACTCAGTGCCCAATCCAGGAAGATAAAAAAGACAGATAAGACAGAAGAAAATTCAGCAAAAAAAAGCACCAAAAATAGGGACACAAAATAGGACTAAGAGAAACATTCAACTAGAAGCTAAACCGAAGAGAAAACACATAAGAATAGATAATAAAAAATAGGGAAAGACCAACCCTGACAGCAAGAACCGAAACAAGGAATAAGCAAAGGACCACATTAGGACAGCTATAAAAAAGCTCCAGGAAGAAACCAGAAATAGAAAAACAATAGACCTAGGAAACAAACCCAAATCTAAAGCCTGACATAAGGCAATCATGTTTTATCCAATCTGATTAGCTTCATGCCAAAAATTCTGTGAATTCATTAACACAACCAAAATTAGCTAACCAATCAGCACAACTATTTGCTTCATGCCAAACATGTGATAACTAGTAGTTGCGATGCCAAAAATCATCCTAATTTCCCTAATGAGATAAAATAGGTCATGATTGCAAGAATGAGGATCTTTTTTCTACAAGATTTGGATCAAGAGTAAAGCATCCACTTCAATCCAAATATCTTTAATATTAAGAGCCAAATTTTGATTAAGGCCATAGCATAAAGCCTTAAGCTCAGCAAAAATAACATCATAATTCCAATTTCTAATGTTCCCACCACAACCAGAAGAATCGGATTTAATAAAACCATCAGAATTAAGCTACAAAGGGGCTAAGAGGTTTAAGCCAATGTATAAATTTAAAATATAGAGTGCCTAACACAACCCAATGTTCAAGCCAAAAACAAAAGCCACCCTATAACAACCTCCAAAATTTTTATCACATAAGAGTCCCACATTATAAAGATGGCAACCTTTTCCTTAATTCTCAAAATAACTCTCCTATGATCCATACATTGATTGTTATGAATAGCATCATTTCTATATAACCATAAAACTAAAGAGTAAGCACAAGAATAGCATTAACAATGTGACCTTTAAAGTTACAAAACCAAGCGCTCAAAATGGAAGAAATAGTAAAATTCCTTTTGAAGTAATTAGTATTAAAAAAATCATCAAAGTATAACTAGACTTTAGCCGCAATAGGACTAGACACAAACACATTATTCATAAATACAAATGAATACAACATTGTCATTTATAGGGAAGGGCAAAGCCTTTAGATTTTAAATTATCATTAGTAGGGATAAGTTTATGCAAAACCCTACAAATGAAAATAGCTATAGTAGATGGAATACTCTTATGCCATATCGTGAAAAAAATTTGAGATTTTTTTTCTTTATTCCTAAAATGATTCCAAGTGTCTTTCAAAGAGAACTTACCAATAGCAGAGGCTTCGAATAAAATGTAATCCTCATCATCAACCTTTAAACAAATTTTAAAATTTTGATGTACCAATTGATTAGCAATAAAATCCAAGAGCTTAGGAACGTTCCAAGAGTTATTATGAATAACATTTTTCAATTTAGCTGGCGAAGTAGAATGGGTATAAAATAAAGTATTAAAAGAAGAAGAACTCATCCAATGGTCTTGCCAAAAAAAAAATAGAAGTAATACCCCAAATGATATGTTTTTTAGCTTCCCATTTCACATTCCAAGCTTTTTCCAAATCACGGACTCATCCTTAAAAAAAAAAAACAAGTGGATGAATATTAACCTAAACAATATTTCCAATTCATGAATTTAGCCCAAAGACTTTGCTTATCCCTAAAAGCATACCAAAGTTTAATAGAAAAAGCATGAGCCAAATCTAACAAAGTTTTATAACCTAAACTACCTTCATCCAAAACACCATAACATTTCTCCAAGGCTTCCAATGAGTTTTGGAAGTGTTAGGGGAAGAGCGCCGAAAACATTTATTAAAAAGCCTTTCAATACGAGTACAAACATCATTAGTAGGATGAATAGTTTGGAGAATTAAAATAGGTAAAGAAATAAGACGCTCTTAGTAAGGACGAGTCTACCACCAAAGAATAGAAAATTTAATTCCCAAGAAGAAAGCTATTTTTGAATAGATGAAATAATATCGTCAAAGATAAACGATTTCTTCTTGCCTTTACAAAGAGGAATGCCAAGGTATTTAATAAAAAGTTCTTTATGTAAAAAACCAGTTTTATTTTTGATACTATGAGAGTAATGCTCTTGGTAGTGATCAAACAACTTTTATTAATGTTTATGAATAAACCGCTATTCTTCACAAAATCATGGACAAATTTCATGAGAAGTGAAACCTTCTTAATAGAATCATTAGTGAAAATGATAAAGTCATTAGAAAAACCTGAATGAGTAATGTTCAAACCACCTTAGATTAATAATACATGGATTGATTGTTCATAAAAAGGTCATCAAGGCCTAAAAATAAATATTCCATAGCAATAATGAAAAGGGCAGGGGAAAGAGGATCTCCCAACCTAAGGCCTTGATAACCTTTAAGGAAATCATTACATTACTATTAATGATAATTGAAAAGTAGCAAATTTTAATGGAATTTTTAATAATTTGTAAAAATTGAGAATGAAAGACAAAAGAAATCTTGATATTATAGAGAAAATCCCAACAAATATTATCATAAGCTTTAGCAATATCTACCTTAAAAATGATGTTCCCACCCTTTACTTTAGTATAAATCTCATGGATCATTTCTTAAGGGAGAAGGATGTTATCAGAAATAGCTCTCCCCTTAACAAAACCTATTTGAAAAAGGGGAAATTATATTAGGGAGGAACAAATCCAACCTACCCATGATGATCTTGGAGATAAGTTTTTTTTTTTAAAGAGCAAAGGCTAATAGGTGTAAAGTCCTCCCAATTGTTAATAACATTTTTCTTGGGGATAAGCACAATAGTAGTAGAAGAGAAGTATCTAGGTAAAGGAGAACCCCCCAAAAAGTCCAAAACTACATCCACTAGGTCCTTATTAATAATATTACAATCCTTTTTTAAAAAAAATAAGTAGTAAACCCATCAAGCCCAGCCACAAAGTCAGTGTTCATACCTATAACAATATCATGAATCTCCTTAGCAGAAGGGACTTTACAAGAAAGGCATTATCCTCTTCAAAAATAAAGTGAGGAATGAGGTCAGCTTGAGTGATAGGCTGAGAGAGAAGTTTTTGTTAAATAGGTTTAAAAAAAAATTATGCTAGAAGAAGTGATAAGATCCTCAGTTTCATAAGTAGTACCATTTTGAAGAGAAATCTTATGGATATAATTCTGACAATGTTTCTTTTTAATAGAGGCATGAAAATATTTAGTGTTATTATATCCCTCACATAAGTGTTTAGTAACAACTTTTATTTCTAGTAGGTTTCCTCTTCAGCATGTAACATTTTTAAAAGGTTCTTAGATTCTTATAAAAGAGATAAATTATCATCATTAGGAACATTCATAAAGGAATCTTCCAATTGCACAACCTTCTGCTCAGCATCAATAATTTTAGTGAAAATATTTTTGAAAACATTTTTGTTCCACCAATTAAGTTTAAATTTCAACCTTTTTAGCTTCAACCAAAGCCTAAACATCCCAACATAAGAATTATTAGGTTGAAGGGGAGCATTCCGGTTATTGTTCACCATATAACGAAATCTATCATTAAGAAACCACAAATTTTAAAATCAAAACCAAGAAGGAGAGTGACTTCCAAGAGCTTTAAAACCAATTAAGAGAGGAGCATTAACAGATAGGGTCCTTCTCAAATGATCCACATGAGTAAGAGGAAAATTGGAAATCCATTGATTATTAAAAAGAATGTGATCAAGTTTTTATCAAAGATTACCACGATTCCAAGTAAAATATCTTCCAAAAAAATTGATGTCCACAAGATTACAATCTAAAATCACGATGATAAATTTTTCCATGGAGAGAGAATTAGGGATGGATCCCCCTTATCTCTTCATAGGAGAAGAAATAGTATTAAAATCACCGCCAACAAGCAATGACAAATCCACCAAAGAGGAGAAATTGGAGAGCTGCTCTCAAACTCTCCTTCTAGTAAATCTGCATAAGGAAGCATACATAAAGGAAGCACAACATTTGAAATTAAACATTTAAATAGAATAATGAAAAGATTGCTCAAAATTAGTAATGAAATCCATTTAACAAAACTATTCAAGTGAACCTAAATTTTGTCAGAACAATCAGCATAACCATATTTAAAACCAAGATAAGTAGCCGTAGATATGAGTTTAACAAGAGAAATAAAAGGTTCAATAAGAACTAAAACCATAATATTATGAATTCTAAACATACTTTTAACCCTAGTCCTAGAAGTGGGACAACCAATGCCCCTCACATTCCGAATAAGAGACTTAAACTTTTGAAGATAATTGAGCAGTTTGAGATCTAGTACTCCAAGTAGATTGAAGAGAAATATTTTCAAAAACTGTGTTTCATTTTTCTGAATTTAGTGAGATAATCATTAAAAGTCATGCAATCTTCATCCATTGTTAATTTTGACCTGTGGTTAAATTATTATTAATAATATTATTATTATTTTGGTTAAAACCCACAGAGGGTCAACATGATAAAACAAATAAAAATTACAAGTCCTTATAAGTGATCAAAAGTTTGCTAATGTTAGAAGAGCTACATCAAAAAGGAAAGAAAACCTAAGAGCTAAAGATCCCATCTAAGTACAAGTAAAAGAAAAACCTAGGAAAAATATAGTGTGGAAAGGAGGTAACACCCAAAAAAAGGAGATCCACCATAGAGCTTTCAATAAAATCATCCTGAAAAAAATGACAATCTGCAACAGCCAAAAGAACATTAAAGATCTGCATCAAAATAAGTCTTGCAAAACCAGCTGACAAGGATCCAACAATATATAATAATACTGAACCATAGTGAAGATAACAGTAAACCCAATAATAGGCTAAATAATGCCAATCCTTAAAAAGAACAATATGAACTTGCAGGGGAACCAAACATGTCTGATTAATAATAATAGTGGAGGGAACAAACCTACTGACACCAAACACAAAACCAACAGCATGCATATCATAAGATAAAAGGCTATCCCCATCATCCAAAATAGAACCAACAATAGCACCTAGACTAGCAATCTGATCATAATGAACATCCAAAAAACTAAGATGGGAAGGAGTAACAGCAACAGAGGAATGAAAAAATATGCAGACTCCAAACACAAACTAGAAACACTAGCCTCCATAATAAAACCAACAAAATCTTCCAAACTAGTAGCTATCAACCCCTTTCATAGATAAGAACACCCGCAAGGCTGAATCAAACAAAACCATACGAAAGCAGAATAATCAAAAGCAACAGATCCTCCCAGAAAGGAGGTTGACACCCCGTAAACAAAATGGATAACTTAAGATGAGATACCAAAGAACAAAACTAATTGAGGACGCCAACAATAGATGAAATGTCAATAACCCAAAGAAAGTATAGGCTAATCCACAAGTAAGGAAATTCCTAAAAAAGGGGCAAGGAAATATGCTACCGAAAAATAAAATAGAGACTAGAATGCACAAAGATCATTAATAACTTCAAGAAACAAAGCTAATAACCAAAAATATGCAAGCCAAGTCTAATATAAGAAAGCCCAGATTTATCTAGCCTAATTAAACTAACAAGGTTCTTAGGGAGGTTATAACCCAAAGATTCTATGAATGAATTAGGGGTATAACCAACATTAGCTAAACAGTCAACACAACTATTGGCTTTCCAAAAAACATGAGAGAATTGGTAATTAATTTTGTATAATAAACATTTAGTTTACCTAATAGAAAAAATAACACAGGATTACAGGAAGGGGAACCATTCCCATGATGAATTTAAATCATAAGTAAGACATCCACTTCAATCAAGATATGAGTAATGTTCAAAGCTAAACAAATGATGAGACCATAAGAAAGAGAATTAAACTTAGTAAAACTAACAGAACAGTTAGAAAATGGCCTAACATAGATAATAATAACATCGCCCAAATGATTTTTAATGATACCACCATAACTACAAGCATCCAGCTTCACAGAGCCATCAGAATTGAGTTTCACAAAGGGATTCTTAGGTTTAAGCTTGGACAGAAATTTAGACCTATGGTTAAATTATTATTATTATTATTATTATTATTATTATTATTATTATTATTATTATTATTATTATTATTATTATTTCCACCGCCATGCTTACTCATTAATTTAAATAAAAATTACAAGTTCTTAAGATGCATAACAAGCTTAATACTTCTCAAAAGAGCTACAAAACAAAGAAAAGGAAAACTTAAGAGCCTAAGACCCCCTCTAAGCACTAGTACAAAAAAAACTAATAATATTCTAGGGCTGTATGAAGCCAGCACCCAAAAATATGAGATCTATAGATAATTCTTCAACCCAATCATCCTGTAAAAAATGCATTTTTGCAAAATCAAAAGAGAACTAACCTACATGTACAATGAGATATCTATAAAATAAGGTGAAATAACATATAATCATAAAGGATAAAATAAACAAGCCTGTTGATATAACATCATCTATAGATAAAACTCCAAACCAAAAAAATTAACAAAAAACTTGAGAACGTAACTCTCAAAATATTCATCACAGTTAAGATAGTAACCATAGGACACCAATAGATGGAGATAGGACCCGAACTTAAGCCACAGACAACAAAGAATAAATAGGAATAGGAGATATCACCAAAATTTTCCATAGAAGCATCTAACCACTTAAACATCAAAGCAACAACCATTGCTAAGAAAATAAGGATAAGAGAAAAGACCCAAAATTCACACATAATCAAAAGAATATCCCCAGAAACATGAGCCTAGGAAATAACCAAAAACAAACTGTCCCTACAGAATAAAACCCAAAAGAAATAGCCACCCAATCCCAACAATGATCTATACATATGAAAGATAAAGATGGAACCAACACAAGAACAATAAACCAGAAACTAACACAATAAAAAAGAACCCTAGCGAAAGCCCACAATAGTTGAAAATAACCCCAACAACCAATAGAGGACAAAAATAACACATATATCTTGAAAATTAAACAAAATAAGAAGCACATGAATCAAGGACCAACAAAACCTCACCTCTTGACATATGAAAGCCCAAATGTATGCAGCAGAGTCATGCCCTTCAAAAGATGAGGTAAATCTAGCCAACAAAATTCATGAAATTCATTTAACTTATTGCTCAATTTGGCCAGCCAGTCAACAAAACAATTTCCTTCATGATAAATATGAGACATGTAATAATTAAATTTGCCAAGAAGTTGCTTAATATCCCTAATAAGATAAGGTTTTTAGGATTACCAGATGCATCACCCTGAATAAAATGCAACACCAACATAATATCCACCTCAATCCAAACATCCATAATATTCATAGCATTACTTAGGTTAAGCCCAAAAATAAGAGCTTTAATCTTAGCAACAATAGCAGAATAAGGAGTTAAAGGCCCAGAAAAGGCACACAACACATTACCCATATTTTATCTTAAAACCTAACTATAGCTAGCCGATCGGCTGTTCACAGAACCATCAGAATTTGGCTTCACATAAGGAAGCTTCAGCTATAACCACCTCATAATCTTTGAATCAACATTCCCATTAATACCATTAAACATAAAGCCAAAGTTAGGAGCAACAAACTAGTAATTCCTGAACTTCTTGGAGTTGATAAGGCTGATAGTATAAAGATATTGGATTTTTTCTTTCACCTTATAAATAATACGATTTGAATTCATCTTAATATTATTATATTTAGAGTCATTTCTTTCACACCAAATGTACCATAAAATAAGAACATGAATAAGATTCCTAATATGACCATTACTAGGAAAAAACTAAGCATGTAAAATAGCAGAATTGTCAGTGTTGTATGTAAAATGATTATTGTTAAACATGTCATTAAAATACAACCAAACTTTAGCTACAATAGGCCCATTAATAAAAACATGATTTATAGTCTCAATATTGTAGTAGCATTGACATTTTGAAGGAATAAAGAACCCTTTCCTCATCAATAAGACATTAATCAGTAAGAACTATTTTAAAACTCTCCAAACTAATATGGAATAAGATAAGTGAATACTTTTATGACAAAAAATAGAGAATAACGGAGACTTAATGTGAATAGTTCTAATAGTTTCCCTAACATTTTTGAATTTAAAAGTACCAAATATGGGTAGATTAAATAAAATATGATCCTCAGTGCCAGATTGAAGAGGGATCTCCACATTCTTTTGCACAAGACTATCAGAAACATAATCCTTCAATTTGTTATAGTCCCAATTATTAGCAGTAATGAAATAACTAACTTTAGTAGAAGTAGTAAAGTGAGAATTCAAATATGTATTAATAGAAGATACACCCATCCAACTATCTTGCCAAAAGAACACCTTACCTTCCCCAATGCCCCATTGAATAAAATTCTCAGCCTCCCATTTGATAGAGCAAAGTCTTTTCCAAAACAAAGAGTCACTACCTTTACAATGGCATATGAGAGGATGTTTTCTAATAAAATATTTTTTTAGCATAAATTTAGCCCATAAACTTCTTTTAGCACTAAAGGAAAAACCAAAATTTATAGGAGAAAGCAAGAACATATCAAAAATACTTTTGCAACCAAGCCCCCTTTCATCCAGCACACCACAATAATTTTTACAAGTAGCCCAAAGAATACAAGAAGAATTATTCTTAGAACCCTAGAAGTACTTGTTAATCATTCATTCCATAAGCAAAGAAATATTTTTAGTAGGCTGAATAGTGTGAAAAAAGAAAATAGGCAAAGAACATAGAACTCTATTAATTAAAATAAGTCTCCCACCAAAAGAAAACAAATTATAAGCCTAAGAAGATAACTTCTTTAGAATGGAAGTAAAGACATATTCAAACAAAATAGACCTCTCTCTCCCTTTAAATAAAGGAATGCCAAAATATTTAATCGGAACGTTTTGAAGAGCAAAACCAAATTTATTCTTAATAGCATGTGTTCTCGATTGGGAGATAGAGTTCCCATAAATAAAGTAGCTTTATCCTCAGACCACTAAACAATTGAAAGTTAGAAAGAAACTTAAAAAGGATTTTCAACATTTTAATAGAGGCATTAGAAAAAAATGATAGTCAACAGCAAAACTTAGATGAGAAATACGAAACCCACCAACGGTACTATAATGAAAATTAGGATGATGTAAAGAATGTCTAAGCCCATAGACAAATATTCCATTACAATTATGAATAAGGCAGGATATATTAGAATACTCTGCCTAATACCTTGAGTAGACATGAAAAACCATAGCTTTTACCATTGATAATCACAGAAAAGAAACAATTTTCAATACAGTTCTTAATAAGCTGTATGAAAGAATAATTAAAAACAAACTGATCAAAAATATAATAGGTAACAATAAAGCAAATCTACCCATCAAAATCTTAGAATTCAATTTATTAATAATGAACATAAGCTAATTGGCCTAAAGTTGACCCATTAATTTATGGCCTCTTTCTTAGGGATCAAAGAAATATTAGAAGAGGAAAAATACTTGGGGTAAGGTGAATCAATAAAAAATCTCTAACAGCCTCCACCACATCCTTTTTACTGATAACCCAAGCCTTCTAAAATAATTTAGTGGTGAATCCATCACAACCAACCACCAAATCAGTATTCATCCCTTTAATAGTGTGAAACTTTCTTTTTTAGAAGGAACTTGAGTGAGTAATTTGTCATCATCCTCAGTAATTAACTGAGGGATGATACTAGGATTATAAAAAGGAGCAGGAGTAAAACTACTATCAAAGATACTTCTAAAGTACTCCACCCTAGAGACAGCAATTAAATCTTCATCATCACAAATGGAACCAAAATATATGAATATGATGAATGACCCTCTTTTTTTTAATTATCACATGAAAAAAATTTAGTATTTTTATCCCCTTTAACTAAGAATTTAGAAGTTACTTTTTGTGTCAAAAAAACTTCTTCCATCTCTTGAAGATGGAATATGTTAACTTTAGCCTCATTAAGAAACTTCAAATTTATATTAGAAGGATCATTCAAGTAAAGATTGTCCACACAATTGACAATTTTCTTAGCCTCCTTAATGTTAGAAAAGAGGTTCTTAAACTCACATTTGTTCCACCAGCTCAACTTTTTCTTTAATCTTTTCATTTTAAACCAAAGCCTAATCATACCCTTAAAATTACCATCAGGAACCACAGGACAATACTAATTATTCTCAACAATTTTGTAAAAAGACCCATCTAAAAGCCACATATTTTAAAATCTAAAAGGCAATGGCTCAGAATCCTTAGGAAAATTTATACTGAGTAAAAGAAGAGATTGATCAAAGAGAAATGCTCAGAGGAATATCAGAAATCCATTTATCATTGAAAAGAATATGATCAAGTCATTGCATTATATTGGACCTTTTTCGAGTGAAGGCACTACCATAAAAGCCAATATAATATAAATTACAATCCATAATCATATTATTAAAAAGTTCCATAGCCTGAGGCTTGGGGGCTTTATCCCCAATCCTCTAACCAGCATTAGAAATAGTATTGAAATCACCACAAATAACCTAAGGAGAATTTGAAAACATAGAAAAATCATTTAATTGTTTCCTAGGGCTTTCTCTTCCATAATGAGAACAAGCTGCATAAATAAGTGAACCACAACATTTGAGTTTATAAAATCTAATTTGAGTATGAATGAATTGAGGAAAATCATCAATAAATTGATTCTCATTGGCTTATTCATAAAAATCCAAATTTTGTTAGAGCAATTAGCAAAACACCTACTAAAATCAAGACAAACCAACTTAACATAAGAGATAAGAGGTTCCAATAAAATAAGAAAAAATAGTATTATGAACCCTACAAAGGTTCCTAACCCTAACTGTAGAGTCAGAACCCCCCACACCCCTCACATTCCGGTAATTCCTTAATCATTAAGAAGGTTCATAACAATTTGAACACTAGTGGAAAGTGAAGTGGGTAAAAGCACTTTTTTATTATGTTTATTTTTCTTTTTCCTAACCTTAATAAAACCATAATCATCTATAATGTTACTACCATTGTTAATAGGAGTGGAGACTGTACAAATATTACAATTTTCTGAAATCTTACAAACCAAAATAGTATGGTCATTAATAATAGAATCATTAATAAAAGTATAAAGAATTTCTTCCTTCTCACAAGCATCAAATCTCAACAAGTTAGAGGCATCAACAGCTCCAAAAATCGAATAGCTATCTTTACCGGAGCTAGCAATAGACTCAAAAAATTGAGAAGGCATAAAATTAGGGTCACTTATTCCATAGCTAATATTTTTTAGGAGAAACCCATGAGAGGGCCTGCGTGTTCATATCCAAAATTCGTTACAAGTCCTTAAAGTGTACAACGGCCCACTAATGCTTAAGGAGATACAAGAAAAATTTAAAAGAAAATTCCTAAAAAGCCATTATTCCCTGCTACATACGATAAATAAAACAAGAAAAAAAAAAGAGGGGGACAAGAAGCCACCACAAAAAAAGTTCCAAGCCATCTCCTAAAAGATTTCTAATCTGGTCTAGTTAGAGGACTTGACAAAAAAGGTAATAATATATAGCCATAAATAGGGCAAACCCGACTCAAGAGGTAGCACGTGAGCCTTATGAATGTACTGCAAAATACTCTTGTTACCAATGTCACTTGTTAATGGAAGAGTCCAAAAAAAAAAAACCATCATATCATAATAAAATTCCTTGAAACCAGAATGAAATGACTTAAACCTTAATATACAAACTATAAAGAAGCCTTAAAATCCCACACATTAAGAATAGGAATACAACTACTAAATATGCTTGGGTCAAACAACAAACAACATCCGCATTCCACCAACCCAAAGCCCATACCCGATAGATATAATAGAGAAAGCCATCCAATACAACAATATGCAACACATGTCAATCCACACCCAACAAAGAGAAGGCCACCCACAAGAAAGATGCACAAAAGCATAAAGATAAGTCATCACCCAATCTATAGAAAACCTCTTAGTCAACATAGAAAATTAACTAAAAAGACGACCCATGATAAAGCTAATATGCTTCTCAATAACCCAATACTAAAAGAGAACACAAAAAAATAGTAAAGTAAAAACCAACCTGCTCCAAAAAATCTAGATAGACCCAAACAACATTAAGAAAACATCAGTGAGATCTAGAGAGAGTGAACTACTCTAGAAACACCAATAACAACCCACAAGATAGAGAACATAACAAACAAACTGCAGGCGATTAGGAAAAAAAATAACAAAATAACCTAGTAAAAGAAATCAACATTATTAGAACCACATATCTGCCTTTAGAGGAATAAAGGAGCAATCCACATATAACAAAAGAAAATCAAAACTAAGAACATAGGGAATTGTATACAAAAAGGATCTATCTTCCGAAGTAGCCATAAAATAAGAGAAAAAAACCCCATAATAGAGGAAAAATTTCAAACTCGACCAAACTCCTCCATCAGTAAGCCAATAGCAACAGTAATCAAATAATCATCAATAGAGAAAAAATAAGCCTACGACATTTTAGAATTAGTACCCCAATTGAACACAGAACCAACATCACCATGCTTATTAGAAACCTACTGACCCCAGCCCAAAAATAAAACAACCACATAATAGATAACTAACCCTTCAAACTACCACCCAATAACAACCAATAGAAAGCAATCAAACTAGTAGAGAAAACCCTCAATGGAATAACTATATAAGACACCCAGCTGACTAATGGAACTAAAAAAAAAACAAAAAACCAAACCATGAAAACACCACAAAATATCAGTTATGGTTTGATGAAAATCACAGTGCACTTGCTAAAATTCTTTCACCCACTAAAACAATTAATAAACATAAAATAATGACAAAACCCCTAAGACTGGAGCCAAAGGATCAACCAAAAAAGGACAATAAACCACATCCAACACCAACCGACAAAAATACTGGGAGCCCCAAAAAAGAGACCACCCAAGAAAATAGAGCAGAGAACAAACAAGCCCCCGCCTGAAGTTGATGAACATGAGCAAAAACTAAAACCAAAACCAAAACAAAAACCAAAACCAAAAGACAAAGTAAAGCACCATGGATAATGGGAAAAGGAAATCAAAACATCCTAATATAAGGCAAACCGAACCTATCTAAATTGAAAAGGCCCATTAACATATGGGGCATTTTGGGCCCAGCAAATTCAAAAATATCCATTAAATTGTAACCTTATTTAGATAATAATTAGCACACAGATAAACTTCACAAAAAGTATTAGAGATAAAAAAATGATAAGAGAAAGAAACTTCTTGATCTCCCTAATCAAATAAAAAAATTTTGAATTATGAATGATATCATTCTGAATATAATGAATAAGAAGAGTGGCATCAACCTCAATCCAAAAATTATTAATACCTAAGGAAATGCAAAGATTAAGACCATACTGCAGGGAAAAAAGCTCAACCATGATCATAGAGGAAGCCCTAATAGGACCAGCAAAAGCATAAACCATTAAACCTTATATCACGAATCATATCACCACACCCAATAGAAGAGTCCTTAAAGGAACAACCAATATTTAACTTAAACCACCCTTACAACGATTTGGACCATGTCATAATACTCTCACTAACAGCACAACCATAGGAGAAGATTGTAAAGAAATCCTAATAACAGTAGCAAGATGATTGAAACCTTTGAAATAACCACTGATGAGCAAGTTAGTAGCAAAAAGTTATAGAATTTTATCTTTAATTTTAAAGATAATACCCATAACATTCATTTTGATGTCCTCATGCTTGGACTCATTCGTACCCTCCAAAGAAATATGCATATGATAATAAAAAGAAAATTTCTAATGTGACCTTCGGTAGGAATAAATGAAGCATGCAAAATATTGGAATGAGCATTATAACTAGCACAAAAATGAGTCATAAATACATCATCAAAATATAACCACACTTTAAGAGCTATAGGACCACTAAAAAAAACATGATCGATGGACTCAATATGATAGCAACACTAACCCTTAGAAACAATATAAAATCCTTTTTTTAATTAAAATATAATCTATAGGAATATAATTGTGTAAAATTCTCCACATTAAAATAGAATAAGAGATAGGAATGCTCCTATGCCAAATCACAAAGAAAATAATAGCCTTAACAAGAGATTATCTAATAGAATTCCAAACTAGTTTAAGACCAAACTTACCATCATTCAAATTAGTAAACATCATAAAATCCTCTTTAACGACTAGAGGTGGATTTTAAGAATTTGATTGATAATAAAATCATCCACAAAATTGTTTAGGAAGTCCTCATCCCAAAAACCATCTTTGATAAAATAATTAACTTTGATAGCATATGTAGAATGAGTATTTAATATTTTATTAATAGAAAAATTACCCAACCATTAATCTTGCCAAAAGAAAACATCAGCATAACAAATCCCCCACTGGATAAATTTATCCGCCTCACATTTGATAGAATAGAGTCTATTCCAATTATAAGAATCCCCTTTTTTGAAAAGGTAAGTAAAAGAATGTCACACTCTGGGATCTAAATTGGGAGAATTACATCTATATTTCATTTTAATCATTTAATTAGAGCTTACCAATGAACAACAAAAAAAATATATGATTGCATTTTGTCTTGAACTGTAGGAAGAAAAATTATGCATATTGTCTCGAGCCTCATATCATAAAATCCTTACCCTTTCCTGAAAATATGTAAAACCATGTAATGAGAACATAGCCAACCAAATGTAACTAAAATCTTACAACTAAAATTAATGCAAGATAAATAAGAATAATATGTTATAAATCATAGAAGGAAATATATGAATCAATGTCTATAATGATTATCTATATCAATTTATCTTTCTATGGTTCATCACATCTAAATCTATTACATCATCAGTCGTAGTATCAGTAACTGGCAAACGTATTAAAGTCAGTAACAATATTAGTATCATGATCAATAATATTAAATAGTATTAATGATTGTAAAGAGTGGTGTCAGTAATAATATCAGTATCATGATCAGAGTAGAGTCAGTATTAGTATTCAAATATTTAATGAGTATATATTAAGGGTATCTTACTCCTGCACTTATGAATCCCAATCAGTTACCCCATATAACTCTCAATTAATGTACTCCCTATAACTCCCCTTAAATCAGGTGATCAATCACCCCGACTCCTTATAACTCTCAATCAATCTCCAGCTCCTTATGACTCCCAATTAGTGAATCATGTGGGGTAATCATATCATGTATTAGATATCATTCAGTACTTTAATTAAAATGTAATAAATCATATCACTCCATTTAGAATGATCAAATCTATAACATATCCAAACTTACATGGTGAAAGCTTATAAAATCATATGATAATACAACTTTTTTTATAGATTTAAGAGAGATAAAATATGTAGAAATCAAAATTACTAAAAATAAAAGTAAAAGATTCATCACTTATAATGAATAGAATAATATCTATAACATGAATGGCTGATAAATATAATCCAAAGAAATTTCTCTCTCCTCTCTCTTCTTCCCCTCTTTCAATTTCTTCCTCGCCAAGCAGCCAAGTGAGGGAGTTTGCGGAGTGAGTCAAGGATATATATATATAATTTATGGCCTTGCAGCGCTCACCAGATCAATGCCAAACCGCTCTACTTCAGAATTTACATGTTTTTCAAATATATTTATTCTACAAATTTGAGTTATTACAGAGGATACTTATCGATACAATTCTTAGAAATCATTTTTTTAAATAGCATTTCCATCTTTCCTTAAAGTTTTTAATTTAAATTAGCATAAAATTTTTATTATATTTATTTGCCCCTAAACACCATGAAGCATCTTCACATAGCCCCACCACTCCATGTGAGCTCATACAAAACTTAAAACTCATTTTTTTAAATTTTTTTAAAAAGAAAATACCTTAAAATAAAGTAAAATTAGGGTTTTAGTTTTGACCTTCCAAATGAGCTTAAAATTTCATAAAATTTTGGCCATAAGTCAATAAAAACTTGAAGAATATTTCTTGAAGTTTAGAACTTATTTGGAAGTATTTTAGTTTTTTAATGATTTATTAGATTTTTAGTTTTCCCTATTTTTATAAAATTATTATAGCTTACAAGTATAATAATATTTATTTTTATTCTTCTTGCATTCTTGAATATGTTTTTAATTTATTTAAGTGCTTTTTATATTTTTGTGATTTTTATTTATTTATTAAATATCATGCAATGATATTTTGTCTATGGGTATCTTAAGTATACCTAGAAGTAGGGTTTCCAAATTTCAAGCAAATGAATCCGAAACTTCTTGAAATTAACTTTAAAGGCTGAGAATAACCTTTAAAATATTTTTTGATAATTTGAAAGCATTTTTTACATGAAATGAATTTCATATGATGTTTCTAAGTTAATATACCTTATCCTTAAGTTATTTTTCTATGCGTTCAGAGGAATTCAACAATTAAAGTAGATTGAAAACAAAATTTTACAATACACTCTCCATCATATAGTCAAATTTGTTCAATTCTACTATAAACCAAAGATCATAAGTTAAAAATCACATGAAATTTACACACACACACACAAACACACAATATATATATATATATATATATATATATATATATATATATACATTCATAACTCTCCAAATTGATAGAATTACCTAGAAAGTTAGAGAGAGAATCTCCCAAAATGTTAGAGAGAGAAACTTCCCTTTATCAAATTTTATTCCTTTTGCCATTTTGGCGGTTTGTTCGTTGATGGTGGGTGAGGCGGCGGCGACCGCCGCTGGTCGTTGAAATCTTTCACAGAGCCTGTCCTCCTTATCTAGTACTCTTGAGTATCTCGATGGTTTTAGTAGATCTCTTAAGGCTGTTTCATTGACGATTAATGAACCTTCATCTTTCTCGGTTAAGAAGTCACCTCTATTCCTGGCAAAGGCAAAGGAATAGTTAATGGAGTACTGATCAAGGCTCCTCTTCCTACTAGCTGCATTACTCCTCCTAAAAGTTTGAATGATTTTGAGGTATCTTCATCTTCGGGTATGAAGTTATTTGTTAATAGGTTTAGCAATAACATTACTAAACCTTGTTCTTTGGAGAAGGATGATTCTTTCATCAATGTGGTAATGGATAAGTCCTCTGATGTTTGTGTAAATTCTCAAGGAGAAAATCTTCATAAGAATTTGCCATTAGGAGTTTTGGTGGAACAGGGTGTTACTCCTGTTCAAGCTGCTAGTAACCCGTGGACTAGATGACTAAGTATCAAAATTAATTTCTCCAAGGATGATTCTATTCTTTCTGAACATGGAATGAATATTAAGTTGCACGAAACAAGTGTTAAGGCTAATACTAAAAAGCTTCAATTTTTTGTGGTGGTAAAGGTTTTTAGGAAGGAGGTCCTTATTCATTTGATTGAAAATGAGCTGCATCGACAATGGGTGCAGTTTGGAAAATTTCATTTAACCATCCTTGGTTTAGGCTGCGTTCTTTGCTCTTTTTCTTCTATGTAGGCTGTAAATAAAGTGTTAGAGGGAGTTACTTGGTATGTTAATTGCCATATAGTTGGTATAGATAAGTGGACTCCTCAATTTTCTCCTTCTTCTTTAAAAGGATTAACTTCTCCTATTTGGGTCAGGATTTCGCATTTACCATTGCTTTGTTGGGATGAAGTTAATGTGGCGAGAATTGCTTCAATGGTAGGATCTCCTTTATGGATTGATGGCAATTTGTTCTAATGGAGTAAAAGGGAGTATGCTAGAGTTTGTGTTTGCATGGCTCTAGACAAATAATTTCCTTTGGGTGTTTGGGTGGAAGGTTCGAGTGGTCATTTTTTTCAGAAAGTAAAATATGAAAAAGTTTCCACATTTTTTTTCAAATGTGGGAAAGTTGGACACCTAATTGGTGAATGTAATATGAATGGAAATGTTGGTTCTAAGGAGGGTGTTTCCAGGCCTGAAAAGCTTGCTTGTTTGCCTGATAAGTTTATTTCGAATGATGCGAGTAAAGGACCTTCTAATGTTCCTTGGGTTCATGTTATTAATAGGAGGAGGAGGAAGGTTTTTTTAGTTGATCACAGAGATAATCAGATAAATGCTGGCAAGTCTAGGCATTTAAATGCTGGACCTGTTCTGTTAAAAACTCCTTCCAATAAACAAAGTCTCTGAGGCTTCTGAATTAAAGGAAGTGGGGGTAGCTAATTCAAAGATAACGGAGGATGTCATTCATAACCAGGAGCTGCCAGCAATAGATGAAGACGTAAAAAGGTGTGTTGAACCAGGAGACTTGGATGGTGCAACAGATTTTCAGTCTAAAGAACATGTTCCCCCAGTAGTCATGGCTTCGAGTAGTAAGGTATCTTCTCCTATTGCTCCAATTTTATCAGCTGAAATGAATAGATTCAAAATTATGGAATCTTTTAGAGAAGAAATTGAGGATAAGGGTAATCATGGTTCTCTTGAGTGAAAGTTCGATGTGCGCCAAGAGAGGGGGGGGGGGGGGGGGGGGGGGGGGGGGGGCGGGGGTGAATTGGTTTTTTTATAAAATTAATCCTAAACAAGTGTTCTAGTTCTTATTTTAATTTTTAGATTTTTAAAGATAAAAGCTTATCTAGTCAAATGCGGAAGCTAATGATTCTTTCACAATTATGATAGTGGTGATACAATTTTAAATCTCACAATAAAAAGCTAAAGCAGATTTTTCACCAAACAGTTAGCACAGTAAATAAATTCATAAAAAATAAAATGCAAAAAAATTAAAAAAATACACTAGAAATTTTTATAGTGGTTCAGTCACTTGACCTACATTCACTCCCCGAAGTCCTCCACTCCGAGAGTTATACTACTAAAAGCTGACTCTCCTTCTACTCCCACAACAAGGCGGAGAAGCGTTTGCAAAACTCAATTTCACCTTCCCCGATGTGGCGGAGTGCCAGATGCTATGTCATCCTCCTGGTGATGACAGTGGACCTTCTCCTTTTTCTCCCTCCTGGAGAAGGTACAGTACCTCAAGGATGTTGACCTTGAAGCCTCTATCCCTAGAGAACTTCCACAAGACTCACCAAGGCCACAGGAGGAGCAAGCGTGCAGCTAGCTTGGAGCAACCATGTGATCCCCTCACACTCCTTCTCCCTCATGCTCAAGCTCACCTTCTCCTTCCTCTCACAAACCCTGGATCTCTTCAAAAGCTCCCTCTAAAGAGTTCCTTCCTCTATCACGCTCCTATATTTCTTACAGTAAGAATCAGAACAACAACTACAACAACCTCTCTAAATACGAAAAACTCCTTTTTAAAATGATTCAATTTGGATGAAGATGTTCGTATAGTATAATCCAATATCATACAGTACGATCAGTTCAAAATCAGTTTCGTCTAGTACAAAGGCAGATGAACAGTTCACAAATTTTATGAACATCATATAATATTATCAAGAGATCGTACTAGATGATCATTTTATTTTCAACTGTTCATACGGGATGATCGAATTCATGTCTGTACATCATCCCGCACTATACACTTCATATAGTATGAATAGTGCAATTCAGATTATCATCCTAGATGATTGGTTTCATCTGGTGTGATCGATGGGATGACCTAAATCATCTCTATACATCATACAATATGATTCATATCATACAGTACAATTCATATCATAAAATATGAATGATAGTAATTAAGAAACCAATATTTAAAATCTTACCTAAACTATGCTGACGGCTAGGGTTTTCAGGTTGAAACAAATCATACAGTACGATCATGATCATATAGTACGATCAGTTCACAAACTAATCAGTCACAATTAGCTGTTAAGCCTTTAGTTTTAATGGCATATCATATAGTATGACTCAAAATCATACAGTATGATTTTCTTTAAAAAAAAATTTAACTTAAAAAAAAAAGAGAAACTCTTCCCCAGTGTGTGTATGCATGGTGATCACCCCATTTATATACACTCTTTTGTGGCAGACTCAACAAATAAAAATTAAAGAAAATAAAATACAAATTCTTTTACATCCTATTCTACCCAGTCTTGAGTCTCCAGCAGTCTTAAGCGGTTTGTATCTTACCTGAAATATTAGTGCTCATAGACAAAAATAAACATTTATATTTTTCAAGGAAGAACATATTAATTCAGTCAATATTATTTGTCATCATCAAAATCTAGTGCTAGGGATCCTGGATTGAAACATTGAGCTGTTGGATGGAGAATTAGAAGAAGGGGAATTTGCTGCTGAAGAGAAGAAGAATTTAGGATCTGAAATAGGTTATGTGGATGAAGTTTCTAGAGTAATAAAATTCAAACTTCAAAAAGAATTTAGATCTTTGGGCAAAGATAATATTCTTCTACAAAGGAGGAAAGGTGATGTGTTGAAGAGAAGTAGGAGTGAGAGCAATCCAAACTCTAATCATAAATGTCATCAATAGCTTTTTAGAATTGTAGGGGGTCTAGGAAAAAAGAAGCCTCCTACTATTTGAAGGAGATTGTGAAAGACTTTGATATATTCTTTGTCGGGCTTGTTGAGACAAAGATTTCTTCTATTAATAGATTTGAATTCAATAAAATGATTGGAGCAAGTTGGGATTTCTTCCTTTTTCCTGCGGAAGGTTTGTCTGGTGGTATTATGGTTTGCTGGAGGTCTGATATTGCTTCTTTCTCTGTGATAGAAGCCTCTTCTCAAGTAGTAGTTAGTGAGTTAAGTATTCCAAACAAAGGTGTGTGGTTGGTTGCTACAATCTATGGTAGCAAAGATACATATAAGAGGAGAATCTTGTGGAGAAGTCTTGAAGATTTTTTGGATAGGAACCTTCCTTATATATTATGGGGAGATTTTAATTGTATTCTGTCACAAGAAGAGAAAAGAGGCGGGAAGAAGTTTGTCTTTTCTCAAGGCCCTCAGGATATGAATTTGTTTATGAATAAAGGTGACTTCCATGATATTGGAGTAATAGGGTCGAAATTTAATTGGTGCAATAATAAAAAAGGTGGAGCCCAGATTCTAGAGAGATTGGACCATTGTCTTCTTAAATCAATTTCTTTAGCAGCAATACAACCGATGGCTATTCGTTATCTTGCAAGAGTAGCATCTGATCATTGTCCTATCCTGGTAAAAAAATTTTCTTCTAGTTTTCGGAATAATAAACATCTAAGGTTTGAAGATATTTGTGTCTAAGTCTTGGGAGAAAAATGTTCGAGGAGATGAAGTTTATCCTCTCAATCAGAAATTTAAAAGGGCTTTGAAGGAGTTATTCTTTTGGAGCAAATCAAATATTTGAATCTTAATGTTTTGAAAGATCATCTAAAGAAAGAAAATTTTTAATTACAAGAAGAGGAGGCTGATAGAGGAGGTATGTTTGATGTTAAACTCTGTTTGTTGAATTCTAAGGTGCTTGAGCTAAACTCTACTCTTAGGCAACTCAATACCTGGTGGAGACAAAGGGAGAAGGTCAAGTGGATAGAAGAAGGTGACACCAACTCAAAAATTTTCCATGCCTTTGCTTCAGCTAGGCGTAACGGTAACCAGATTAATCAAATCAAAGACAACAATGGTAATTTGATTGAAGATCAAAGTTAAATAGAAGAAATTTTCTATGAGTTCTTTAAAGACAAGTGGAAGGAAAGGAGGTGTGCTCTAAGGGGCTAGCCGCCTACTTCTCATATGCTAGATGATGTAGACAGAAGCTTTTTGATGGCCAAATTCTCAAAGGAGGAGCTGGAGCATGTTGTTAGTCATGTGGAAGCTAATATATCTCCAAGTTTGGATGGAATCTCTTACTCTTTTATTAAATTTTATTAGCCTATCATTAAAGTGGATGTTTGGAAGGCTATCAATTCTTTTTTTACTTCTGGTGTTATGTGTAATGAGTGGAAGGAAACATTTGTGGTCTTAATCCCTAAGGTAAAAAATCCTATGAATCCTTCCAGCTATAGACCAATCAGCCTTTATTTTTCTATTTACAAGATAGTGGCAAGGACGTTGTTGAATAGGTTGATTTGTTTCATTCCAAAAATTATTTTTGAAGATCATAATGCCTTTGTTAGAGGCCGTTCTTTATCTGAACAAATTTTTCTTACCCAAGAGTTAGTCAATAAGTTCAGATACTCTAAAGCTAAGAAAGGATTGATGGCTATTAAAGTAGACATGGAACAAGCATATGATAGTATGGGCTGGTCTACTTTGAAGCAAGTTTTAGAACATTTTGGATTCCCTGGGAAATTTTCTAATTTATTATTACAGTGTGTGGTAGATCTGAAGTTCTCTATTTTGATTAATGGTAACAATTCTAAATGGATTGAGGCCAAAACTGGTTTTAGACAAGGTTTCCCCTTATCTCCTTATCTTTTCATTTTGTGTTCCCAATTGCTATCTGACACTTTTGTTCAAAGAGGAAGAAATATCAGTATTAAATTGGCTCCTAATGTAGACAAAATTTCCCACTTACAGTATGCTGATGACATTATTATTTTTTCTGAGGCTAAGCATAAGAGTGTGAAGAAAATCATCAAGATTATGAAAGACTACATCAAATGGTCAGGTCAAAAGGTGAATGTTCAGAAATCTTCTGTTCTCTTTGGGAAATCAGTTGGGAGGAGAAGGATTGTTGTTCTTTCAAGACTTCTAGGTTTTAAGGTTGTAAAAGAATTGACCTATCTTGGAGTCAAAATGGCTTTAAGGAGGTTGGTTCTCTCAGATTTTCAGAACCTGCTGGATCGTTTGGCGAACTTGGTTCATTTCTCTTTCAGGAAAGTTGGTTCTCATTAAGTCAACATTTCTTTCTCTTCCTACATTTTTATCTACTCATTCATTAGTCCCTATGGGAGTGTTGAATGATTTGGATAGAATGAGTAGGAATTTTTTATGGCACAAACAAGATAGTAGTAAAGGTCTCCACTATGTTGCATTGGAAATTTTATGCAAAACTAAAAGAATGGGTGGCCAAGGAGTGCAATTAGCAGCTGCTAAAGTTGGTCTGTTAAGGGCTAAATTTTCTTGGAATTTTATCACAAATCCTTCTTCTCTTCTCAATAGGATCCTGATGGCAAAATACGGGAAGGATATTTGGAATTTAGAAGTTAAGTGCTATGCCTCTCCAACTTGGAAGATATTGCTAAATGGGGCCAAATTTCCGCAACAAATAGTTAGATGGAAGGTTTCGAATGGAAGTATTATCAATACAACTAAAGGTGCTTGGATTTTAGATAAGAGCATTGATCAGTGACCTACATTTGTTGTAGAATTGAATCATGAAAGCAAACGTCTTATATGATTTATCCAGGAAGGAGAATGGGATGTATCCAAGCTACAGCTGTTCTTCGGTCAAGAATTGGTAGAAGTAATTAAGTCTATCTCAATTCATCCAAAATTATAAAATGATCAATTGGAGTTGCTGTCTAAATTTTAAGGTAAATCAATATCTGCTCTGGTTTCTGAGAAGCTGTATGGAAATATTATTGAAGATAGGAATTAGAGATGAATGAAGAAGCTTAAACTTTGGCCCCTTGTAGAATTATTCTGGTGGAGATTAAATCTAAATACAATCCCCTCAAATGAATTTCTGATGTATAGAAGGCTACTGGATTTTAATGGATGCCTGAGAAGATGCAATGCTATAGATAATTCTGAACATATAGCAGTCAATTGTGTTTATCTCTCTCAAGTGATATATTTGCTTAATAGATAGGGATTTAAGGTCCTTGCTCTTACTACTCTGGAAGAATGTTATCGGGAGTTGGCGGTTTTATCAAATTCCAATCCATTTTTAGGAAATTTGTATTGTTATGCTATTTTTTTCTTGGAAAAATAGAAATAAGCTCAAACATGGTGGAATAAAGGACTACATCATTGTAATAGCAGCAAATTCTGTTAGCTTTGCTACTACCTCTTTCAGTTTAATCTGTTTTTGGATAACTGGGATACCAACCAGCTGTTACAGCTGTCTTCTTCTTCTTGGAATCCTCCTCCCCCCCGAATGGATTAAGATCAATATTGATGCCTCTTTAGAGAGTTCATATAAAGCAGGAATAGGTGGCATGATTAGAGATCATAAGGGAAGATTTTTGTATGCTTTTGGTTTGTGTTATTTGCATAGGGATTGTTCGCAATTAGAGCTGCTGTTTATTTTATCTTTGAGGAAGGTTCTTCAAGAGTGGATGTATGAGGTGAAAGGAATCATAATATAAGGTGATAAATATAATGTAATTAAGTATGTTCAAAGTGTGCTAAAGAATGAAGATGCTAAGGAAGCTATCTTGAAGCCGGAAGATTTATCTTTTCTTAGAGATTTTAATCAAGTGTTATTTCATTTTGTGAATAGAAATTATAATAAGTTAGCTGATTGTTGTGCTAACTATGCTCTTTCTTTTGATTTTATTTGGGATGATATTGGTTGTAATAAGATTCCTCCTTACTTTGTTTCTTTGTTAAAGGAGGAATGTGATAGGGGTGCTATCACTTAGTTACTTATATCTTAGTTTTATTAATAAAATTGCTCTTTCCATTTCATCAAATATATATATATATATATATATATATATATATATATATATATATATATATATATATATAATAAAAATGGGGCTTGACTGTTATAAAATCTATTAATTTAAATTTAGACATGCATCATAGTACAATTTGTTGAAAAGGCATATTAATGTAATTAATACTTTTTTAAATGGCTCAATTTAACTTTAGAATAAGGTCTATTATACTATCCAATCAATATCATATAGTACAACCATAAATCAAATAAATTAAAATGAGATTGCAATCTAATATTCTAAAAAAAACTTTTGGTCAAGCCACAAATTTAATCACATTATAATGCTTGATACATTAACATCTTATTAGACCATCATTTATGAAATTGGTAATTTTTATTTCCTTGAATTAATTTAATTTTAATTCTATGATTGAAGGTGTGTTAGCCATTTTAACTTCTTCAACACTTTAAATATAATAATGTTTTCCTCAAAAAATAAAATAATGTACTTTTTGGTAAAGCTTGATTTTTTTGAAGATGATATATTTACACTTTTATTTTTTGGAAAATTTAATTTTATTTCATTGAAAAAGTGTTACAAAGTCCTTAGAGGGATCAATAACCTACTAAATACTCTAATAGCTATAATCAAATTGATAAAAAAAAAAACTTATAGAATCATAGTTCCCTAACTAGATACAAGAAAAAAATAAAAGGCAGTCCAGGGACCTGACCCAAAAATGCCACCAAGAGTAGCAGGACCACATCATGAAAACAAAAATATAATAGAAGACAAAAGATACATTCTACAAAATATCAAAAAATATTGAAAGGAAAAAAATCAGATAGATTGCACTTACCTGATAGACGAATAATATAGAGTGGAGGACAACAAAAAATGTGAAATTGAAAAGGACTACAAATGTTACTCCCCACACAATATTAGATCAACTAAAAGTGAATAATGAAGGACATAGAAGGAGCAAGATTGTGAAAGAAACAACCCAGCACGACAAATAAAAAAGGTAAGTAATGAAACCCCTCTAGCTAACACACCAACAAACAACATGAACTATTACTACATCCAGGAAGAAACAGTAAAGCTCCACTAGACTAAGAAAACCCACAACTAAAAAGCATAAAGGGAAGACCAAAGAGATGCAAAAGGAATAAAATTCACTAAGAGATAACCTAACAACCAAAATCAATATAAGACAGATAAAATAAGCATGGGAGCAAAGTTTCGATCAAAGAAATTCAAAATAATGAAAACATACAGCCAAAAGAACACTTAAAATACCTCTGCCAAACTCTACAAAGTAGGCCAAAGAAATAAACATCTTGACATAGATTGAAATGCCAACACATTAAATGAGATACAACTAACACATAATAGGAAATCATAGCAAATAAAATGAAGCACCATCAAAAAAATGAAAATCCAATAAAAAAGAGATAACCCATAGTAGAATTGACATGAACCAATAGAAGATAAAATCAATAATAAACCAAGTATTTACAAACATCCCTTCCCATTAAAAAATGGAATAACAATATACAGATTAGAAGAAGCGATGACAGGAAAATTCAACATAACAGAAATAAGATAAGGGTATAAGGAAGCCAAAAATAAAGAGATCACCCACAACAGAAATAACATGGTTCAAGTGTAAGATTACATTCTTATGTTTGGGATACCCAAAATATCAAGCCAAATCATGCCTTTGAGGAGTCCAAGATAATAGTCTTTGTTAAATCAAATCATAGTAGTTATCTTAGAATCTTCCTTAGCCATCCAATCAGCACAGACATTGCCTTCTCTCCAAATATGAGAAATTCTATAATTAACTTTATTAAACAAGGCTAATGTTTTGTTCAAAAAATACAATATATTAGCATTATGGCATTTACGAGAAATAACTAAAGAAACTAGGTATTTTTGTTAATGCTAAGAAAGATCCCCTTATAAAGATCACTTAATTTTGCATACAAGATATTGCCATTTGAAATATTAGAAGCGAAGCCATATAAGAACTCTCCTTGATAGTCCCTTATAAGACCACCATAGTCAACACCACTATTATTAACAGAACCATCAATATTTAGTTTAAACTCAAGTATTTGAGGTTTGATCCCCCTCACAATTTTGGGAGTGTTAGATCTCTCTTAATTATAACAATTAATGTTAAAAAGATGGCCAAATGCTGTTACCTCTAAAGTTCTTAGGTTTTAAAACCTTAGAAAAAAAAGTTGTTGGACTTTGAATTTTAAGCAAATGATAACCTGATCAGAGCTTAGAGTTGTTATGTTTCCAATTATTCCTCTCTAACCATAGAAGCCAAAAGAAAAGCATAGGAACAACAGTAAGAATATGACCTTTAGTTTTTTTTATGAAACCAACCAGCCAAAAAGGAGACAAAGTTATTAGTATTACACTGCACTTTAATCCCTAATCCATTCTCTAATTCAGACCACACTTTGATGGTAGTAGGTCTATCAAAGAGAACAGGTTTAAGGGTTTTAATATGGTAACAACATTTACATTTTGAAAGAAAGCAAATACCTTTAGCTTGTAATCTACATTCAGCAAAAATAAAACCCTTTAAAATTCTCCAACAAAAAGATAGAGATAGAAGTAAGAGTAGAGGAATTTCAAACTTTTTCATAGGTACTATTACAATCCTTCTTGGTTTTAAAAAAATCCACACCTTTTTAAAACTAAAATCACCATTCTAAGATATTTAAAAATGGGAATATCATGAAGATAAAAATTAAGCGTGATGACACAAATAATATCAACAATGCTTTAAGGCATATGATTAAGTAAAAGATGTTCACACCACTTTCCATCCCAAATGAAATCAGACACCTTCATTGAAGAGGTAGAATGAGTGTTAAAGAGTCAAGAGACCCAAAATCAATCCAATCATCCTGCCAGAAATGGGATGAACCACTCCTTAATCCCCATTGAAGAGTGGATTCCTAAAGCCATTTAATTTTACATAACCTACTCCAACCAGAAGATTGACCTTTTTAAAGAAGTAAAAAGAAGGATTAGTATTATTATAATATTTCTTATTCATGAACGTAGCCCAAAAAGAGTCATTGGTTTTGAAACTCCAAAAAGTTTATAAGAGAATCCTTTAACCATGTCAAAAATAGATCTACAGCCCAAACACCCCTCTTTAAGAGGGCTAATGCAAGAAACAACTAGACCATTGATTTTTTTATAAATAGAAGAAGAACCCCAAAAGTTTTTGTTTATTATTTCATTCAATCTATTACTATCCTCCCCTGTAGGATTAATCATTTGAAGAAAATAAATTGGCATATAACATAGAACATTCTTAATTAAAACAAGTCTAGCCCCATAAAAAGAGTTCAAATTCCCAACCTAAAAGTTTATTAGGAATGTTGAAAAATATTTTATCAAACAAAAAGGATTTTTTTGGTGCCCTTTGTAAAGAGGAGTTCTAAGATAATATGTAGTGAGAGATTTCTTTTTATAACCAATAATCATATTAATATTATTTGATTGATCCAGATACATACATTTGCCCACAATAAAAGAACTTTTAGAATTGTTAAACTTGAGCCCACTATCTTTTTTAAAAATGTTAAGGAATATTTTTTAATTTTTTAAATGTTTATTAACGATCCATTACAAAATAAAATAACATCATCAGCAAAGCAGAGAAGAGAAATATTTAAGCCACATGAAGTTCTACAGGAAACACTTTTATAAAAAGAGTGATAATGCAACCAACCTCCAGATAAGTATTCTGCAACAATAATGTATAAGCTTGGAGATAGTGCACCCCCCTACTAACACCCTGAGTAGCTTTGAAGAAATCTTTAGATTTTGATTGATAATGATAGAAAATCAAACATTATCAACAATGCTCTTAATTAACTTAATGAATCTATCATCAAATCCAAAAAGATGAAGCATATTAACAAAAATTCCAATTAAGATAATCACAAGCTTTAGAAATATCGAAGATAAAAATTAAATATTGCCCAGAAACCATTTTGTGGATGTTATGGATTAACTCCTAAGTAAGAAGGACATTATTAGATATTCTTATCCCTTTAAAAAAACTAGTTTGATTCGTTAAAATAATATTAGAAAGGATAAGGGCCATCCTAGAGGACAAAATCTTAAAAATAAGCTTGTGAATAGTGTAAAGACTAATGGGTCAAAAATCATTATTCCAATACTCAGGATTGTTAGTTTTAGGTGTTAGAATGATAGTAAAGCATGAAAAAAAAAATATATAAATATAATAATCATTAAAAAAGCCAAGATAACTTTACAAATATCTTCTTTGATAACAGGCCAACATTTTTTAAAGAATAAAATTTCAAAACCATCTAGCCCAACAAAAAAATATTTTTTTATATCCATGAGAGATGTAAACATTTAAATCTCATCAGGACATTTAGAAAGATAGATATTATCCTCATTAGAAATAAGGGAAGCAATAAATTGAGGAAAGGAAATTGGCTCAACAACCTTCTCTCTTCCATGTAAAAAAAAGAGAAAGAAATAGTTGATTCCCCTATAACATCCTGGTCATCAAACTATTCTCCATTATCCATTTTAATTTTATTAATAAAAGATCTAGTTTTCTTTTATTGAAAACACCATGAAAATACTTAGTATTTCTCTCTCCTTCAAAACATGTTCAAAAACTACTTTTTGTTTCCAATAAATTTCCTCATAACTCTGCAAATTACTAAGTTTAGACATATCATTATACACCTGATTCCTGCTATCCATAAAAAAGTCAATAGAATAAAATTTTTTAAAGTTAGTGACATCCTCTTCAGATTTTAAAATATTATCTATTGCCAAAAATGTTTTTATTCCACTATCTAAGAACCTGCTTGAGTCCTTTCAATTTTAATGCCAAAAGAACCATATCATTATTACATCAAAATAAGGTAAAGTGGCTATCAAATTCTCCTTGACCACTTTGAAAAAACTAGGGGCTTGAAGCCACTTTTTTGAAAATGAAAAGGATAGAAGCCATTAATGTAAGCATGCTAAATTTTAGATAATAAAGATACATGATTAAAGGCAGTTCTAGTATGGTGTTCCACAAAGGTAATAAAGAAGAAAGAGAGCTAGTCATTATTGAATAAGACTCTATCAAGTCTTTCCAAAATATTATTATTAAACTAGGTGTAACAGGAAATAGTGAAGCGAATATTAGTTAAACCGTAATCCAAAACCATACTACTGAAATAATCCATAGTAGAAACATTGGAATGAGAGCCTCACCTTTTTTTTAGTAGCATTAGAAATAATGTTACAATCCCCCTGAACGAACTAGAGACCTTGACAACTATTATTAAAGTCAAGTAGTTTCTTCCAAAAATCTAGCCAACCAATTTTAGAACAATATTCATAAATAAAACAATCCATAACAGTAACATTAAACAAATATAAACTATAATGCAAAACTTAGTTAAAATCACCAATGATGGATAAATCAAAACCTACCTGTTTTTTACAAATAATAATCTGAAATACATCATAGGTTCCAAAAGAACCAAAACTAAAATTTAATGAATACTACAAAGATTATGAATACAAAGATGAGTATCACTTATTCCCACACCTCTTATATTCCAAGTAATTATGCTAATCATCAGAGTTAGGTTTAGAAGAAACATTTGATCTTGTGAATCTAGCTTTAGAAGAGAAGGAGCTTAGAACTTTATTTTTATTTTTCTTATTAGTAGCCAGAGAGAAATCACCGTTTGAAACATGCACTACATTCAAATTATCCTCTTTATAAATAATTATAATTACAATCCTCATCAGTAGAATTAATTTCACCTACTTCCCAATTAGAAATTGACTGACGTGAGGGGCTCGACCTGTCAAAATGATCATTAGGATCCTCATTATAATGCATATACAATTGAGGCACCCCCTCAACCTTATTTAAAATAAAACCCTCATAAATAAGAGAGCAAGAAATAAAAATTCTTAGCACTAAAATAAAGACATCCAAACCACCTAAAAATTGAAGAAACTCACCTGTAGGAGCAATTTGTTTGCTAATTTTGACTTCTTGAATAGAATTAGGATTGACATTAACATCTAAAGCAAAATCCATAGCCTCCAATTTGCTAGAAGGTATAATTAATGGAAAAATAGAAGGAAGGTTTCTAGGGGCATTCAAATTGAGAGTAATAATGACTTCATTTAAAGGATCATTATCTATAAGATTATCTGCCCCAGATGGAGTAGGCTTATCTAATTTAGATAGAGGCACATGCATTTTTGGATTAACAACCTGATTTCTCCAAAGTTGAGGATGTAACAAGAAACATTCAATTTTACTATGGCTAAAAGTCTTACAGTTATCACAGAAAGTAGGAAATTCCTCGACTACTTTTTGAACATAACCAAACTTTTTGGACCAAGACAAACACTATTAGGATATTCCTTAGAAATATCAAGTTCCACAAGAACCGTAACAACAAAAAGCCCGGTGCCGTTAGTCATTGCATTACTATTTATAACAACCTATTGAACATAGAACCCAGACCATGTAAATCCATAGAGAAAAGAGGTGTGGTCTCAATTTAGAAAAGGAAATCCAAATCAAGATGATAGGAGATTCCACAGAGATATCTGAAAGTACGAGATGTGCCAAGAGGGGAGGTGAATTGGTATTTTAAAAAATAAATCCTATACAAGATTCTAATTTTTAAGGATTTTTCAGATTTTTTAAAAGGATGATTTAACTAATCAAATGCAGAAGCTAAAGATTTGTTCATAATTGCAATAATGGTGGTAAAATTTTAAATCTCACAATGGAATATTAAAATCAAACTTTTACCAAGCAGTTATAGTAAAAAGTAAATGCAAGAAAAGTAAAATACGAAAAATGGAAAAAGCACACCTGAAATTTTTATAATGGTTTGGTCAACCTTGACCAATGTCCACTCCCTAGAGTCCTCCACTCTAAGAGTTGCACTACTAAAAAGTGACTTTCCTTCTGCTCCCTCAACAAGATGGAGAAGCCTTTACAAAAACTCACTTTCACCTTCCCTGGTGTGGCAAAGTGCCAGACGCTATGTCACCCTCCTCGTGATAGTAGCAGTCCTTCTCTTTTTTCTCCCTCCTAGAGAAGGCAGAGAACCTCGAGGATTCTGACCTAAAAGCCTCTCTCCCTAGAGAGTTCTCACAAGACTCACCAAGGCCATAGGAGGAGCAAGCGTGCAGCTAGCTCGAAGCAACCGTGTGATCCCCTCATACTCCATCTCCCTTACGCTCAAGCTCACTTTCTCCTTCCTCTTATAAACCCAGGTTTTCTTCCAAAGATCTCTCTCAAGAGTTCCTTCAGTTTTCACGTTCCTCTTCTTCACACACACTTGAAAAGGATGACAAACTTTATTTTTATATTAGGCTTTAGGAAACCCTAATCATTCAATTCACCTGTCACTATTCGTACAGTACAATCCAATATCGTATAGTATGATCAGTTTAAAATTAGTCTCATCCAGTAAGAAAGGAGACAAATAAATAATAAATTTTCAGCACATCGCATATTACGATCGGTATATCATACATGATGATCTTTTTATTTTCCACTATTCATGTGGAGAAACTTATGAGATGACCAAAAGTCGCCTCTATAATTCATCCTGCATTGTATACTTCATATAGTACGAATAGTTAATTTTAAGTATATCATCCTATATGATATAAATATCGTATGGGACGATTAGTGCAAAAAATTATAGTTTCATTTGGAATGATCTCTAGGATGAACAAAATTCATATATGAAATTAGTATTGTATGATACATATCATACAGTATGAATTAATAATCCAAGATTTAATTGCCTAATTATAGGGGGATAATTTTAGCAAGATTTCAATTGATCGTACAGTACAATTAGTTCAAAAATTAAATTTAAAATCTTACTTAAATTATGCTGGCGGCTAGGGTTTTCAGATGGAAATAAATCGTACTGTACGATCATAATCGTATAGTATAATTAGTTCACAAACTAATTATCAGAATTATCCATTAAGCCTGATTTTCTGATGATAGATCGTACAGTACGATTAAAAATAATATAGTACGATTAAAAGTTGTATAGTATGATTTTCTTTTAAAAAATTTATCTTTAAAAAAAACTCTCCCCCTGTGTGTGTGCATGGTCACCAAATTTGCATACACTCTTTTATGGTAGACTTAAGAAATAAAAAAGAAAGAAATTACAAATTCTTTTACATCATATTCTACCCAGTCTTGAGTCTCCAGCAATCTTGAGCAGTGTGTATATTACCTGAAATATTAATGCTCACCGACAAAAAATAACATCTATAATTTTCAAGAAAGAACGTAGCAATCCTGTCAATATTATTTGTCATCATCAAAATTAGAGACTAGGGATTCCTGGATTGAAACAACCTCCCCCTTTTTGATGATGTCAAATAATGTTATTTAATAGGCAAGATAAATGTTATTTCTTCCTTAGCTTCCCCTCACAAGATGATGGATTTTAAAAGATGGGAGGGTTTACAAACAAATTCTCTTTTTAATTTTAAATCTTTTTTTATTTTAAATACATAAAAAAAATATAACCATTTTAAAATAACACAACATAAAAAAACATACGTAGCTTAAAAATAACATAGTATACAAATAATGAGAGCATAGAACATAACACTTCTCCTCCTTTTGATATCACCGAAAAAAGGAGTATCAAACAAATGAAAAAAAAATAGTATAAGAAAAAAAAGACACAACAAACAAGAAAAAGGTACTAGTAAGATGGATCCTAATCAGGTGGTGGTAGTGGTGTCTGATAGTACTGATGGATGGAGGCAAATTGATGATCTATCGAGGTGAATCGTTCACCAAATCATTAGATATCATCATTGTGCTATCATTATTATTGGTCAATATGGTAGTCTAGCCAAGTTTTGAGTCGATTGAGCCACTGAACAATATCATCTTGAGGGTATGCAGGTATAGGTGGTGGTATCGGTGGTGGTGGAGGATTTAAACCTATCATTTTCAAATTCTCCATCGTGATCACTATGGATTGTTGAGATTTCACATCCTAATTTCCTTTAAATCTAAGTGGAGAAGGTTCTAAAATCTTTAAATGACTCACTCTTATGTGCTAAGAATCTTACCTAAGTAAATTTAGAGTATTCATCAACTATTACAAATCCATATGTTTTCCATCCTAGGCTAGCTATATTAACAGGTCCAAATAGGTCCATGTGAAGAATTTCTAGTGGCCTAGAGGTGTTGATATCCTTGATTGAATAGAATGATGATTTCACTTATTTTTCTAGTTGGAAGGCATCACATAGGTGATCCTTAATAAAGTATAACTTAGGTATGCCTCTAACTAGGTCTTCCTGAGTGTTTTCATGCTAGTATGGCATAGTCTCCTATGCCATAGCCAAGAGTCATCAGCTATTACTTTTAAACATAAAGAGTTTAAATTTTCAATGTAATTGAGGTCTAACATATAGACATTATTTATCCATTTTCCCTCTAAGACAAGTTTTATCATTTAAGCTAATCATGCATTTGTTAAAAAGAAACTTTATGTCAAAACCTTTATCACACAGTTGACTAATACTTAATAGATTATGTTTTAAACTATTAACTAATAGAACATTTTTAATTATAAAATTTTTAGAATTTCTAATGGTACCTGAGCCCACCACTTTTCTGGTGGTGTTGTCTCTTACAGTCACCTTACCGCCTGACCTGGCCTCTAGTGTCATGTACTGCTTCATGCCTCCAGTCATATGTCTTAAGTAGCCACTGTTAAGGTACCACATGCTCTCACTAGACCTTTTGTAAGAGCATCCCTATAATATCAATCAAAGGTTAGTTTTGGGAACCCACGTGAGTTTGGGTTCCTCCTTATGCTTAAATGAATAAAATGTATGCATGTTATGCTGTGATGGATGCAATTTAGGTCTCCACACTAGATGTGTCCTATGGTGGATTATGCAAGTGAGGGCTATGTGACCTAGCATGCCATAAGAGTAACACCTAACATCGGGAAATGGCTTCACTAACCTGTGTGGATGATGGTGCCTCCTTCTAAGTTTATGTGATACATGCAATATTGAGGGGTTATCCCATTGGATACGTGAGGGTACTGATTTATTATTCTCTAATGCTATAACCTTTACTCTTAGGTATTCATTTGCACTTTTATAGCTTAACACTTCTCATTTCAATGCAAGCTCATTGCTATTTAGTTGACATGCAAGCTCTTATAAATCCTTAAATGCATTTCCTAGTTCAACATGTGATTTCTTCAAGGAATCGTGTGCAATAGTTAATTCAACATGCATCTTATTTAATGTATTAAATTCATCAAGCAGGGACATGTGATCTCTATCCAAGTTAGAATGTTCTTTGACTAAATCAGCATGCTCTTTTTATAAAGTATTAAAATCAGTGTTAAGAATAGCGTGCATTTTCTTTAACTTCCTATACGAGTCATGCATTTTTTTCAAAAATAATTAATAATTCATCATAAGAGAGTTGACATATCTCATCTTGATCTGATTGATTAAGGTTATCGTTAGTCATAAGACACAAATTCGTTACCTCCTCCTCTACTTCTTCTTCTAACAATTCTAAGGTAGAGTCAGCCCAAAAGGCTTTTTGTGTTTTTAGCTTGCCCTTCTTGTACTTTGACTTCTCCTTGCCCTTCTCCTTGGTGGATGAGTCTTCACATTGGGGCAATCAGCTCGGAGATGACATGGTTTCCTTCACTCAAAAAAAATTATGTCGGATATAACTTTAATATTCTTTGATCTTTTACCTTTGTTCCAGTTGTTTTGATGACACCTTTATTTCCTTTTCAGAAAATTCTTGAGCTGACGAGTCACTAAGGCTATGTCATCATCTTCCTCCATTGCAGAACTATCACTCCTTTTCTCCTGCATTACTTTGCCTTTAACTCACTCCTTACTCATAGGCAATGAGTGACCCAAGTAAATTGTCAATTGAATAAATATTTAAATCTTTAGACTCAGTTATTGTAGTTATTTTTGCATCATAAGAACTAGGTAAGCATCTCCAAATTTTATTGACTTTTTCAAAATTAGATAACTTTCTTTCTAGTGTATGCAACGATGTCACAATATGGGTGAACCTAGCATACATTTCAGATACAGTCTCGCTAGGTTTAATTTGAAAGAGTTCATAATCATATAGTAATATCTTTAGCCTAGACTATTTAACCTCACTAGTTCCTTTGTATGTGATATACAATCAATCCCAGAACTCCTTACTAGTAGTATAAATAGACACTCACATATAGTCTTTTGATTTCAACGCGCAAAAGAAATAATTCAAGCATTTTGTATTCAACTACGCAAGTTCCCTATCATCGTTACTCCATTCATTAAATGATAAATTTATTTTAACTCCATTCATGAGATGAAAAGGTACCGAGTAATCTTCTTATACCAACATCCACATGCAATAGTCTATAGATTGTAAAAACATAGACATGCAAATTTTTCAAAAGTCAAATGGTATATTATCAAATAAGGGTGGGAGAGTTATGGAATAACCCTCCGCAGTGTTACGGTTACCAAAATATGATATGTATTATATGTTTCTAGATTTTTTAAAACACTATTTTCCACACTCTGATACCACTTAAAAGTATGAGATGTGCCAAGAGGGGGGTCAATTGGTATTTTAAAAAATAAATCCTAATTAAGAGTTCTAATTTTTAAGGATTTTTTAGATTTTTGAAAAGGATGATTTAACTTATTAAATACGGAAGCTAATGATTCATTCATAATTACAACAACAGTAATAAAATTTTAAATCTCACAATGGAATATTAAAATCAAACTTTTACTAAGCAATTATAGCAAAAATTAAATGCAAGAAAGTAAAATACATAAAACAAAAAAAGCACACCAAAAATTTTTATAGTGGTTCAGTCAACCATCACCTACATCCACTCCCCGGAGTCCTCCACTCTAAGAGTTGCACTACTAAAAAAGTGACTCTCCTTCTGCTCCCTCAGCAAGGTGGAGAAGCCTTTACAAAAACTCACTTTCACCTTCCCTGGTGTGGCAAAGTGCCAGACACTATGTCACCCTCCTCGTGATAGTAGCAGACCTTCGCCTTTTTCTCCCTCCTAGAGAAGGCAGAGAACCTCGAGGATTCTGAACTAGAAGCCTCTCTCCCTAGAGAGTTCCCACAAGACTCACCAAGGCCATTGGAGGAGCAAGCATGAAGCTAGCTCGAAGCAACCGTGTGATCCCCTCTTACTCCTTCTCCCTCATGCTCAAGCTCACTTTCTCCTTCCTCTCATAAACCCAAGTTTTCTTCCAAAGATCCCTCTCAAGAGTTCCTTCAGTTTTCACGTTCCTCTTTTTCACACACACTTGAAAAGAATGACAAACTTTATTTTTATATTAGGCTTCAAGAAACCCTAATCATTCAGTTCAGCTGTCACTGTTCGTATAGTACAATCCAATATCATACAGTATGATCAGTTTAAAATCAATCTCATCCAGTAAGAAAGGAGACGAACAAATCACAAATTTTCAGCACATCGTATAGTACGATCGGTATATCATACTGGATGATCTTTTTATTTTTCACTATTTATATGGGGAAACTTATGAGATGACCAAAAGTCGCCTCTGTAATTCATCCCGCACTATATACTTCGTACAATACAAATAGTTAATTTCAAGTATATCGTCACGTGCGATATGAATATCGTACGGGATGATTAGTGTAAAAAGTTGGGGTTTCATTTGGTATGATCTCTAGGACTAACAAAATTTATCTTTGTAATTCATACAGTATCAGACATATCGTACAGTATGAATGACAGTCATTAATAATCTATGATTTTATTGCCTGACTACCGGGGGGCATAATTTTAGTAAGATTTCAAATAATCGTACAGTACGATTAAAATTGAATTTAAAATCTTACTTAAATTACGCTAGCGGCAAGGGTTTTTAGATGGAAATAAATTATATAGTACGATCATAATTGTACAATATAATTAGTTCATAAACTAATTATCAGAATTAGCCGTTAAGCCTAATTTCTGATGACAGATCGTACAATACAATTAAAAATCGTACAGTATGATTTTCTTTTTTTAAAAAAATTATCTTTACAAAAAATTCTCCCCCTCTGTGTGTGTGTATGGTCACCCAATTTATATACACTCTTTTGTGGCAGACTCAAGAAATTAAAATTAAAGAAAATACAAATTACAAATTCTTTTACATCCTATTCTACCCAGTCTTGAGTCTCCAGCAGTCTTGAGTGGTGTATATCTTACCTGAAATGTTAGTGTTCACAGACAAAAAATAATATTTATAATTTTCAAGGATGAATGTAGTAATCCAGTCAATATTATTTGTCATCATTTAAAATAGAGACTAGGGATCCTGGATTGCAACAATATCGAACATTGGAGATCATTTGATAAGTCTCATATAGCATTTATACATGTAATAGTATCAATGTCCAAACAGAAGACTGTAGTCTAGGTCATTAGCCAATTTAATTAATATATAAAGAGGGTCCAAAAGCTTAACAAAAAATTCCCCATAAAGCTTTAGCTTAACAAAATATTTCGAATAAGATCCAATTTTGGCTTATGAGTAATAAACTTGTTGACCAACAAGAATTCAAAAGAAGAGGCTAACGCTTCGATTTCTTCCTCAGAAATCCAAAACACCATCATCTCATAGTAGGTGCTGGCTTTGAGTTCTAGTAAAGACATAGAAAAAGAAGAACTCGACAAAGCATTTGTGAAAGATTGATATTTTATTTTTAGCAAGAAAACCAAGGTAAAAAAGCATGCTATGATTACAGGCCATATTTTCAGCAAGAACCCTTGAACACAAAAGAGCAACAGAACCAAGCATTCGCAAAATAACACAAAACCCTAGTCGGCCGAAGACCTACTAAACGAAAAGAAAACCAGAGAAAGCAGACGAGTGATTTTCCTGATGGATTGCAGTTAAAACAATGCTCCTATGAATCGAACATGGTACGAGAGACGAAGGATGGGAGCTAGGGAGAAACCTTAGCAAAGCACGATGAGTAGATGATCTAGTTTCACTTGACCATGTTAGACTACTAGCTTAACTTAAGTCATAATAAATACAATTTATAGCACTTGATACTTGATTTGCAGTTAAGCTTCTTCTCAAGCTTACACCTCCACAAACATTAGTCAAAATTATTACCAAAAATTAAAATATATTTGTGATTGTTAAAAATTAAAAGTACAAGCATAAGCTTAGTAATATAGTTAAGAAAGTCTTGCTAGTAAAGAACCATATAATACAATTATTTTACATATTTTATGTTTAAAACATGTAAGTTTTATATATGATGTTTTATCAAGCACACTCAAATTATTCAATTTACTATTATATTTCATTATGATATTTGGAAGAACCACCTTTTCTTTATCCATTTTACCTAACTTGTTTTTAATAATGGAGATTGAGACTTCCTTAAAAAAAATTCATCTTATCTCAAAGGTCTAAGCATCTAAACCCTATCATCCAACCATCTTACTGTGTATTTAAGTGAAGCACATAGGGGCATGTGTCTCCCCTATTTTATTATTATTTCTTTATATATAATAAAAATATATTAATATAGACCCCTATATTTGAAGTTTTTCAGAGTAAACATTCAGTCCATATCCTCCTCCTAACTTCAAAAATTTTCTTTTATATAAAATCGGTTTATGCTCTTCAAACATTTATGATAAATTTAAAAATTAGTGTAGCAATCTAAAATAATGTTTGTAGAGATTTCTAGCCATCTAAAATCTAGCATGCCCTATCAATGGAGAAATTATTCTGTGCAGGGTCCAGACGGGAAGAACTGTTCGGACATGTGAGTGTATACAATGTGTATACATTTGTACACAGTGTGTATTAAATTTTTATATATACTGTGTACACAGTGTATACACTCACAGTCCGGACGGTTCTCCCCGTCCGAACTCCACACGGAACAATTTCTCCTATTGATGAGGTACTACAATCCAAAACAAAAAATTCTCACCAACTAATCTGCATGCTCATTTCCAAAATAGAAAAAAAAAATTGAATGGACTCATATATTGGGCTATTTTGCACAAACTAAATGGAGTGGTCTGATGTCACTTGGCCAAAGTTAGGCCAACTTCCATTCAATAACCAGCGCGTACGTAGTAGACAGTGTGAAACCTATTCGCTTGTTTACTGCATGAATACTTGACGAACGAGGCGGTAAAAGTCTTACTTTTGTTCCCAAAGCTGTTCAGACGAATAAAGTTGGTCATGCGGGGCTTCAACGACTTTGCAGCGAATCTTCATGGGATATTCTTGCTCGAAGTCATCAGTTTGTTGTACAAGCAAGTTTGCTACGCGTAAGTAGTTGAATGGGGTATTACATGAAATTTTGGTTCACAAATAGCGAATGGGTATAATGCTAACTCTAGCTTTTGTTTAACTGTTGGGTGATTCGGTTCTTGGGTATGTAGAACACGGTCATAATTTTTATGTTATTATAGTGAAGGTATAGAGCTAACATCATTGTTCGATAAATTTTATACTAGCTATCAACAATCTAACACAATCCTTCACTTATCTCATTCATGACTTAGGACCTGACAACAATAGTGTTGAGCTTGCATCCTAAAGGATTTAAAAAAAAGTTGAGGACTTCAGAAAAGAAAAAAATACAAAATTTGAAAAAAACTCCAAATAGAATTAATGAATTATTAATCAATAACTCCACAGGCTTCCCGACTCAATATTTTTTTTATTTTTTTTCTTTTTTTAATTATTTTTTTTATTTTTTAGGCTTCCTGATTCAATATGGGTCACTATATCAACTAAAAAAATGCTTGATTTTGTTTTGGACAAATTGATCAGTGTGCGAGACTTGCTTTTCAAAACATTATATGAATAAAAATATTTTTCATTCTATGTTAAATTTATAATTTTTAAGATATATAAAATTTAATTACTTAAAAAATATAGAGTTATTAGCATTATACATACCACTTTATTTCATGCTATTTACATATCTAGCACCCAGAACTTTAATATTATATTCCTACCACTCTTATAAAATTTTAATATCAGATATATCACTCCTCTATTTCATTATTATCGCCCATATCACCTTATAAACTTTAATATTTCATTCCATGCACCCATATTTGTTCTATGAGTGGTAGACATGTAATATTAAAGTTGTAGGTATTAGATATGCAAATAACATGAAATAAAATGATATATATGTATTTAATTCTCTAAAAAATCTATTATAATTCTAATAGATGCCAACATATTAAAAAAAAGAAAAATCACATGATGATTGTGGAGAAAAAACTGAGCATCTTACATCGTGAATAATTAGCAAAGTAACTTTGCATATTAAAATAAACAGCTGCCAGATACGCTTTTAATAGTCATTTCGCACTAACAAAGCCCATGAAACACTGTCAACTCTCCTAGTCAAAAAGTTATGGTCAACTTCTATCTAAATTATGATTTCGTTTGGGACGGCTTTCTTATTGCTTTTTAAAATAACTTTTTAATACAAAAATTAAAATTTTTATAATAAAAAATTGTTTTAAGAAGCAATAAAAAAGCCATCCCAAATGAAGCCTATATCGAGCGCAGGTGGTTACAATCATTTGGGGTGCTTTCTTCATTATACAGTGTGAATTGTGGAATTCTAAAGCTCGCACTCATAAGCCAAAGCAAACATGTGCACATAAGAGGATGTATTAATTCATTGACCGGGAATTAGGACTTCTTATGTTCATAAATGATGAATGGGTCAACTTCTAGTTAGCACGTAATTTGTTTAATTAGGTAAATGCAGCTAATATCTTATGTTATAATTAACTATGGCATAGTAACTGTACTTTATATGTAATACCAAAAGCACATTAGAAAAAAAAAAAAAACTTTCAAAAGCACATTTAAAGAATGTAGTTTAAAATACAATAATAAAATAAAACTAACATTCTAATGCGAAATAAGATACCCAACTAACAAGAATTAATAACATATTTCAAAAATTGAAAAATCAAAATCCATAAAGAATTATTTATCAATAACTTATTGGACTTCATAAGCTCAAGATGGCACTAAGGGTGAGTTTGGGACAACTTTCTTACTATTTTCCTTTTCAAACCACAAGTACATTTCTATTTGGCTACTACTTTCTCATTGGGCTGCTATGAACCTATGAGATGATTCTTGAGCCATTGCATAAAAAAGGCAGCACATAATTGTTCATAAATTTTGTATTTGGTGTGAAAAAAGAAATTAAACATCCTATGACATTAATGGATAAACTAGTCAAAATAAGTAGAAGAACAAGCTCCTTGTCAAACAACAACAACAACAACAAGCCTTTGTCCCACTACGTGGGGTCGGCTACATGAATCCTTTTTCTCCATTGTGTCCTGTTAAAAGTCAAATTCTCATTTAAATCTAATAAAGAAAGATCATTTCTAATATTTTCTAAACAAATCAACTAGCTCCTTGTTATGCACCAAAAATTTACACTAACCATAGTAATTATTTCTTTTAGTTGAATAGTTTTCAATGTTAATTTTATTATAACCCTTCTTATTACACTTTTTTTCTCAACAATCCTGATCTTTTTTTCCTTCTTAATAAGTGACTTTACAATATCATTACATTCTTTCGTCAATTGTCATAGATAACATGCTAGTTTGATCGATATATTTGACCCAGAGGAGTTTGTTGGAGAAGCTTACAAACAAAAATGTTATGCACATAAAAAACAAGGCATATCTTCTAATGATGCACTAATCATTTGGGCAGTCGCCTAAGCTATAAGGTGTAATCTTGCATGATATGTTATCATTAACATAACTTATGCTACTTCATCCAACATTCTTCTTTGTATCCCATAAGGTAGCGATCTTGGTTATCAATTTTTCAAACTAACTTTGAAAGATATATTAATGTTTACATCTCAAATGAGCATTCCACCAAGTCAAAGAGAGTTTAGTCACTTCAATCAAGCAAAATAGACCTTCTCTAAAAAAAAATACACATAAAGTCTGAGTAGATATCAAGTTAATATTTTTAGGAATCAAAGTTCTCAACAAAAATTCATGATAAAAAGTGGTGGCGCCAGTTTTTACCTATATTGAGGTTAATGCCTCAAGTCATAAGAAGGCTCAATATTCTCTTACTTTTTTGTCATTTTCTTGGCAACTAAAACTCTAACCTATTTCTTATTATCATAATGACAAGATCTTTCTCAAGTTATAATTATTTTCTGAATAATTCACTTTGTTTTAGATTCTAAATTGACATTTTCTTGCTCATAATCATCATCAAAGACATCATTCACCTTATAATTTTGATATGTAAACTTTTTTAATCGCAAGAGCTTATGCTTGTAAACTTAATTTTGATAATGACTAGCAAAACTTGGCATGTGTTTTTCTTTTTCCTAAGGTTAATGAATGTGTTTGCTAAGTTACTTTAGTAAGATCTTAATGCAAACATATGTAATTATTGATCTCATTTTTTTAATAAGGTCAATCTTTTCTCTCCTAGGAATTTCTTAGAACTTAGGTTTTCCTACATATGGATATAAGTTATCCTTATGTCCCTTCCAAGGGGACACCTAAAGACATAGCATGGGCTAGCTATAGGAAGTCCCTAAACCCTTCAAGACACTTCTTAGTAAGCTTAGTAAGGTGATGGTCTAAACCAAACCAAAACCTAAGGTCAAAATCTTAGAAACGTTTGATATCCTTGAAACCTTAGAAAACCCTAAATTCAGCACAAATACTCAAGCCTTGTAATTTGTTAATTGAAGTGATTTTAAATGGCTTCTAACTTATGTTGGAATCATTTGAACTCATTCCTATCTTTGGTTGGTCCCTCTTTGACTAAGGATGGCAAAATGACCATAATGCCCTTAGGGCACCCTATATGGGTCCCTTAGACCAAAACCTTAAACTGAACCTTAAATTTCCTTCAAAATGCTCTCAAAATCATTTTAGGAACATTTTGAGCCATTCCATACCCTTGGTCAACCTCTTGGACCAAAAAAGGATAAAACATGGATTTTGGGTCAGCTTTGAGTTTAGATAACTAAACCCTTTTTGAATCATTTGGAGCCATATTTAGCCCCTACAAAACCCTTTGACCAAAAGTCCATAATTACCAAATTGCACCTTGGTCTAACCCAATAACCTAATCCTGATTAGAAAACCATACCTTTGGCTTTAACAAATACAAACCCTTCTTTGGGTCATTTAGTGTCTATTTTGACCCTTAGTCAACACATTTGACAGAGGTCAATCCTACTTGACCAAAACTATCAAAATGCCTTTATACACAACTCTTGGGTAAGACTTTATAAAACTCAACCGTTTGACCATGTGCTTGCATTAGACTAATCTAAGGCTTCCCAAGGATTAGTTTGCCTCACCCTATGACTATGATCAACAACTTATTGACCATAGTTTGACTGAAAATTCCAAAAATGATCAATTTGGACATATAGAGTGTACCTTAGGTTTCCTAGGCTAATAACCCTAATTTATTTTTAGGATTGGCTCCCAATCAATGAAACCTATCCTAAATTCATTATAGTACCCACATAACCCATTATTAACACTAGTTGGCCTTAATTATGTTAAATTACCCAAATGTCACTCATTGTGTAAACTCTGCTTCCCTAAGATTTAAGCCATTCAAACCCTAAAACCATAGCTCCAAGATCTAGAATGAGTATCTTAAAACCCTAGCCTTGCTCCCTTAGCTATCTCAGCCCCTTGGGCTAATGCAAGCTAGCCTAATGAGCTAACATAAAACCCAATTCAGCCAAATTAAAGAAAAACCAATCTTGCCCAAGGCTTCCTATAATCATTTAAAACTCATATAATCCCTACTAGCTCAACAAGATAGTAGACATGTGCTCTCAAGTGGTGGAATGATCTCCCAAGCTATGTTTGAGCCATAAAATATTCCAAGATGCTTGGCAACACTTCATTGCAAATTCCATAACCATCTTTGCCAGCTCAGGCTTCCAACAGTGCCTAAATTTCCATCCAACTTCAAATTTAAGCTATTAAAAATATTAGCCTCTTCGCCAAATTTGCATGCAAAGATCCATCCCTCAAGTTCTAGAGCATGTGTTGGATTAGGCCCATGTCCCTCCTAGCTCCTAAAGTCTTTTTTTGAGTGAAATCACCCATCTCTATTAGCTCTACATAGTTGAATCCCATTTTAAAGCTTAATCAATAACAACCCTTGCAATCTTCAATGGAAGTCTTCCCCAAAATCAGTTGAACTGAAATCAACAATCAATTCTTTTTGAAGCTCTTTAGTTATAGGTAGTCTTCAATCTGAACATTGTTATAATAGGGTTTGAGACAATGTGAAACAAACTTGCAATCCAATAAAGTTAGACCATTGGATTATAGCTCTTATCCTTTTAATCCTCTTTACTTATTTGGATGAAGATCTATCTAAAAATCTTTCTAGATCAATGAGAGAATCATGAATGGTTCATATTACTGATGAGAAGAGGATGATGAAATCATGACCGTCTATTTTGCTTAAATAGAATAGACAATTGTGATAGGTGTCGTATGTAATCCTATATAACTATTCCATTGTATCGAATTAACTATTTAAAGTTGTTTGATCTTTGATCTGATGGATATGGTCTCATCCTACATCACATGCGTCCCTCCATTATAGTTATCAAGAAATTAGGTGACACTTTGTGTAAAGCACAAGACACATCAACGAAAATTGATTAAATCTGATTAAGGGATTTAATTAATTTAAAAAATTATATAAAACATCAAAAATTTATATCAAATTTAATTCAAATCAAAAAATAATGAGTAAGACCTCTATGGATTCATAAAAGAATGAAGAAAATTCTAACGATAACTTTGAAGACTCTTTGTTAGTTACATGTAGTATATTGTTTAAATATTATGTGAGCTTATTTGAGCAATTAGCCATTTTAATCATGTTTATTAGCCCTTAAATTTATTTGGGGGATTCTTTAGGGCCTCTCATACATCCTTGAGTTTTTCGAAATTATTTTAAGATCTCATAGGCCTTCCAATTATTTTTCAAAGTTTTAGGTCATTAAATGATCCAAACTTTTGAAAATTTTTGTAGATGAATCCATTGAGCTAAATGATTTGAAATTAAAAATGTGAGTTCCTCTGATCATTAGGATCAAAGGAAATTATTTTAAATTTATGAATTGGCATGTAGGACCTTTAGGAAAGTGATGAACACCTAAATCTAACAAATTTGGAAAAATTCTAAGAAATTCATTTCAAGTTCAAATGGTTTGGAAATTTCATGAATTGATCTTGAGGTCATCATAGACTTGTAGATTTAATTCTATGAAATTATGACTTGATTTGATTTAAAGAATAGCAAACAATAACTCTAGGTAAACATAGGTTATCCTATGGACATACAACATTTCAATAATATATTAAAAAATAAATATAAATGATAAAAAAAATAAATTTCATAATATCTAAATGCATTAGAGAACATGAGAATATTAATTATAATCAATTCCAACCTAAAAACATATGTCCATAATTTTAAGAAAGAAAACATAAAAATAGTTCCAAAAAATCACAAAAAATTTAAATAAACCCCAACTAAACTTAAATTTTCAATGACTAGGCTTTAGAATAGCAATGATCTAAGGTCCAAATTTCGTAAAGTAAACATTTGATTGAACCCTTAAGTAAACCTTAATTTCACATAGAAACTTTAAAAATTAAAAAAAAAATCTAAAAGATCATAATAATATAATCTTAGCTGCATTGGATTCATTTTAAAACATTGAATTTAGGAAAAAATGATGGTTATAATTTTTCTGGTCATAAATATAATTTATTTGAAAGTCAAACATTGGTTTATTGTTTAATAAATCATTAAAAATCATATAAAATTCCGAATAATTTGAAAATTTTATGAAATCTTTCAATAATCTTTAACTTTTATAAGGATTTGAATTCCTTCGGCCACCCAAAACCTAAATCATAATTGCAATCTGAATGGAAAACTTAATTTGACACATAAACTTTGAAAAATCATAAACAAATATGTAAAAATAAAAAATATAACATAAAAGGCTTTGAACTCACAATAAACTTAAATATCAGATAAAAAGAATTCAATCATGATTTAGGATCATCAAAAAAAAAAAAAAAACAAAAAAAAAAAAAAACAAGAACCTTAAAGGTCATTTGAAACTTAAAGTAACAAGAATTAGCAAATTCAAAATAAAATATAATAATAATAATAATAATAATAATAATAATAATAATAATAAATGAGTTAAAACTAGAAAATTCACTAAAAATATAAGAAAAATTAGATAAATACTAAATAAATTTTGAAGTCCACAAAATCATACGGAACAATAATCTAAGTAAATAATTCAACAAACACCTCATCTTTATATTCATATTAAATAATTTCCCTAAATGATCGAGTGATTAAGAAATTAATAAAAAATACAATAAAAAACAAAAAAGTGCCAAATAAAATTTATGAACCTATAAAATCATATCAAACAATAAACTAAACGAGTAATGTGTTATCAAGTCAATAATTAAATAAAAGCAATATGAACAAATCCTGGAAAGTCAAATAAAAGCTATAAAACATTAAGTATTTAATCGAAATCACCCCTGGTAAAAGTTAAATGATTTCAGAAATGAAAATAAAACAATAAACTAATAATAGAGAAACGCCAGCATGATCTCACAAACATTGGATGTTGGATTAGGCTTTGATCTTAAATTTCCTTGGTTAGGGTGTTTACTTCTCTTATTTTATATTTTACTATATTTTATTTTCTAACACTTTATTTTTCCTTGATTTTATATTTTTCTCTACTTGTTATTATATTGATAGTAGAATAATGAACGACTTTCGTGTCATTGGCATACAATAAAACTTCCTAATTTACATAAAAACCAAATTGTGTGTTGAGCACATTTACATGCTTGATTATAGGATAGCCTAAAATGAGTCTCATTATACCTTTAGGAAATATTCTTCTATTTTTAAAAAGGTGTAGAAAGAAAAATAGTTTAAAAAATGACATCTAGCCATGTCCATAACATGTTTTCTACTCCATATTTAGACACTTATAGACCATTCAACTTATGAGGGTACAAATCTATCCTAGGGGAGGCCAACTCCTTAGAATGAAATCTATTTTCCTAAGCTTTTTTCGGAAAAAATTCAAATCATGTAGATTTTTGTTTACAATCAACATAACATAGCATTAAAAATCAACAAAAAAAAATGTTAATTACAATTAGAATTAAAAGCATAAATACACTACATATACCTAAAACCATTTAGGATCTCTAGATGTTAGTCCCAAATTTCTAACTAAATAATAGCCTATCCGATTCTGTATTTCATAGTGACCTTAATTGCATGGTTTTAAGCAGTTAGGTGGATTTAACTTGTAGTCCTCTTTAAGTAGGACTATAAGCCTAGATGAGTTAGTTTTTCTTAAATATTTTGTAGGGTAAGTGATATAAGTCCCACTATGTCATGCCCCAAAATCTAATTAGAAAAAATATTTTATTCTATTTAGCACATTATCAATAAATAGACATAAAGCGAACTAAAAATATAAAGAATTCATATTCATCAAAAGAGCCATGTACAATAATCCAATATAACATTTTCTCATATTAATTCATATACAAGACTGACTAGATTAATAAAATAATATTTTTAAAAGAGAAATGTACCTACAACCTGAAATTCAAACTTTATTAGCCTTTTCTCTACTGAGCTGGGGACTTATCCTTTCCTGAAAAGCCATGTAAATATGTTGGGTGTGCAAACCACTTGCTCAATTGGCTACACGAAACCTACTAAAGACTTCAATATTTGTAAATATAATAAATTTCATAAGAAAAACATAGGAAGTTTTATAGTTCAACAAAAGTGACATGGTAATTTTTACAATGGTCTATCAATAATGTGATTACAACAATACACTTGATATTAATAGTGGTTACGTGTCAATAGTATTAATTTTCAAAAGCAACAACATAAACATTTATTGAACTTGTATGTAGCATCAACATGAACTTCATTTTGACTTGAACATAATTATAGAATGAAAAGCATGGCACATAAATAAATTATACAAAACATGATTCACATTCACATGTACCAAAGCCTCCTTAGACATCTACTTCTACTTAGAAATCATCTCATATTTGTTCAGCATAGATAGAGAAATTACATATAGCCCAATTCTCCTTATAACTCCAATTCAATTTCTTCCTCTACTTGTTCTTCTCTCATCTATTTATAACAAATGGAGAAATTACATGTCTGTACATAATAATTCTACAGCATACAAAAAAAAATTTACTCAACATAAAGTTTTTTAAACTTAGTCAAATCAAAGAAAGCCCAAAAAAAATACCTACATAAATGTTAATATTTAAAATTAAAAAAGAGGATTAGTAACCTTCCTTGAGCAAAACAATTTCCCTAACTAGCTTGACAAATGAAATTAGCTCTAAGCCCTCCGAAACAAGCTTTATCTTTCTAAAAATCCTCTTCTTTCTTTTAGCAACAATCAATTTCCAAATAAGAATTTTTTAGAAAGTTAAGTGGATTTGGATATTTAAAGACATCACCTAGTGCCACCATTCCTAGCACTGCAATGCTCCCCAGTGAAATTTCTACAACACAAGACATAGAGCTTGGCATCGCAGCACTACTTCCTAGCACCACAATATGGTACCCACAATTGTAGTACTTAATATATAGCTCTACTATGCATAAAAATATAGAGGGTAGTGCTGCAACATCGTATTTACAAAACTGTAGTGCCCGCAAGTGCAAATCCTTAACATTTTCATTAAATTTAAGTTAAAAGCTTTTTCAACCTAAATAAACTTAAACATGACTTTAAACACTTTTCAAGTTATCAATAATGCTAAATAACTTATAAATCTTACCAAATCCAAATTGGGTCATTAGGAAATTGAATTATTATAAAAATGGTTATTACAACCTCCCCTTCTTTGAAAAATGTGAACCATAAAATATCATTACATGCTAGCCATCAGAATAGATATGGGTATAAAGTTATCTCATTTCAACCGCTTTCTCCCAAGTTACTTCTTTTTCTATCATATTATTCCACTAAACTTTGACCTTCAGATTATCTACCCCTTGAGCACTAAAATAACTAAAAAATTTTAAGTCATTCTTATTCAAATGTAAAAGTGATCCTAAGATAATACTAAATCGAGATTATCTAACTTCTTAGATATGGATGCAACCTGAGAAGTCAAAAAAGATAAAGTATCTGACTCAAAGATACGTGCTACTCTCTTAGGATTCACTCTATCTGAAGGCCACCTAATGTTGTTTATTTCCATTTCCTCTATCAAGGAATAAGAATCTTTAAGGGTTTTTGACATCGAAGATCCTCTGGCTGGTGCATCAATAATAAACCTAAAGGGTCCATTATGAAATGCCTGAATCACCAAGCAATCAGGCAAAGCATGATGTGGGCATTTTCTAAGCATCTCCTTAAATCTTTCCCATCACTCATAATTTGACTCTCCATCATATTGGAAAAATTAAATAATATCATTCCTAAGCTTAGCAGTTTTAAAAGGTGGAAAGTACTTTGCTAAGAACTTATGTGCCAACTCATTCCTAATGGTTAAGAAGCCTAGGGGAAAGGAATTCAACCATATTTTAGCTTTATCTCTTATAGAAAATGGATATAATCAAAGTCTAATGGAATCATCACTGACTCTATTAAACTTGAATGTTGCATAAAGTTTTAAGTAACTAGCTAAATGTAAATCTAAATTCTCTACAAGAGTTCCTTCAAATTGAGAATTCTATATTATTTGGATAATGGCAAGTTTTAGCTCTAAATTTTGGCTTAAATAGTAGGTCGGTTGATACTCTGATGAGTTTCATCTACTAATAGATTGGCATCATCCCTAAGAGATCTGGGTTAGTCTAGATCAAGTTTTGGTTCGGCTATACCTACTTCTATAGTTTTTAAAGTTTTTTAAATTTCTATAAGGGTCCTCTCTATTTCTAGGTCAAATAATAGAGGTCACTTACTAGATTTATAATGAATACATAATTAACAAATACTAGGTGAAATGCAATTGAAAATCAAATGAAACAACAATTATAAAATCAATTACAAGTTTATAATTTCACAAGTGACAAATTCAAATACAGCTAACCAATTAAAATTTAAATAATAAAAGCATAATTAAAAATGAAGCTTTTATGGACAATATAAAAAAAATTATAGAAAATGCACTTTTGTATCCCCGACAATGATGCCAAAAACTTGATGGTGATTTGTTGTTACTATATATGTTTGTGATATTCCTAGCTATAGAAGTACACGTGATGATCAAGTAATTAAGTATATGAGAAGAGTTTTGATCCCACTATGACGCAAGTTTTCTACAACTATTTCTAATATTGCCTTCTCAAGCAACAAAATTTATCCAACATAATGAAATAAAGGTGAGGTGCTACCACTACTGAAAAATGTAGTAAAAAGTGAAGATGACCAAAAATTATGATTTTTTGGATTAACGATAGTGAATGAACCTACGTTTTCCTAAGTAGACTCATCTACAAATATTATAATTAAGAGCATATGCACCCACAGATTTTTGTCATGCTTGTAAGGATGTTAAGAAATATTTTCCCCTCATTACAGAGATTATATCTCCATAGATCCTAGAATCCTATTCATCCTATATTTAGACATAAAAGTTTTCTATCTTAATCCTCTTAATTACTTCAACATTCCTCCATTGAGGCAATGTATTACACTAAATATAACTTTATACATGGACATTGCACGAACTAAATTAAGCATAGGAGTAATTGAGGACAACCATTCATATTTATAGATAAGAGTCTACATTAGGAAATATAAAGATTATTCACATCATCAACCCAAAAAAAAAGAAGTTAGCCAGTCATATAGTTAATTTGAAAAAAAATACTTTTCATTACTTATTTTTCAAGAAAAGATACAAAACAAAAAAAAAAAGAAAATATCACCCAAATTTGAGAATACTAAACATATCTTACAAAGGGAATCTTTTTTGAGTGATTCTCTCTCCACTCGTTTGCTCTTAACGCTCTATCCCACTCCTAAGTATGTCTTACCCACTACACATACAACCAAACACTTCACTAAATATTTCTCCACACTCTTCTCTATCCTCACCACTATTAAGAATAGAAAATAATTTATATTTGCTCACATAATTGCCTCTAGCATCGCGACATTATAATGATGAATTAGCAGTTTGGCACTGCTAAATTGGCTCCGTAGCAGCATTGGGCTGACTCGATGTGATGTTTCATAAGTAAACTGATTTTAACTACCCCATCATGCCACACAAAAGATTTGATGCCATGCCACTTCGACATGTTATCTCACACTATGGTGCTCTAGAGGTCAATGCTTCGACATTGAATTATTTACAAAAAAGATAGAGAGTAGAGCACAACATTATTCCCTTTATGGCATTGAGGTGCCAGAAGCATTGCAACACTGAGTGTATTTTTGCTAAGGTGTGGAATTAATTACCATTTTCTTGAGACTCGAGCATTATGATGTCGTTCCAATGTTGTGGCATTGAAGGTGACGTATTGTTAATGTTTGGGGTGCTACAACATTGGTTTTAACTTTGCAAATTTTTTACTTTTTCTATGAGGCATTCCTATCCAACATCAACTAAAATACACATTTTTATTAGAATTTAACATAATAAAGATAAACTTAATTTTCAATTAACAGAACCCTGTGGATAAATAAATTGTCCCAACTCATTTGTGCTTTATGTTTCTCTAGTCAAATCTACATAGTTAACAACATACCATCTCAAAAAATAGAATAATACTTCATTATTAATTTAATAACACAATTAGGATTTATTTTTATAATTAAACTCAGCATAAGGAATGTAATATTAATCTCGAGAGGTAAATATGACATTCACCTATCATTTTGAAAATTTAATTTACTAATGAATAAGACTTTATCTACATCTAGTGATTTTTTCCAATGTTTTAAAAACTGGACCAGACCGCTCGGTCCAATTCATCCTAAGAACCGCTTCTGCATTAAACTAGCAAATACCGGACAAAACTGCAGGTTCAACCAGAAATCGTCGAACCAGCCATGGTTCTCTTGAACCGGCCAGTTCAACTTTTGCATTTTTTGAATATTTAAATTAATTATTTTAAATATTAAGTAATATTTATAATTTAATTTAAAATTTGAAATGCTTAATTTTAAATTAAAAAATTCCAACTAAGCATTTTATAAAGTTTCATCACTTTACATGAGGTACTATTTCATTCTAGCTCAAAAACTAATATAAAGTAAAAGCATTACCAAGAGAAAATCTTCCAAGTGGCTTATCTCTTAACAAAAACAAAAGTTATTTTATTGCTTCTAAGAGAATCACCAATGATTGTATTGTTGCCATTAAAGATTTAACTGGTTTTATGCATGGCCAATTACCTATTAAGTATCTTGGTGTCCCTCTTTTTAAAGGTAGAAAGAAAACTTTTCTCTTTGATGATCTCATTTCATCTAATCAGAATAAAATTTTATCTTGGGATTCTAATTTTTTGAGTTTCGAAGGTAGAGTTACTCTTATCAAAAGTGTTCTTTGTTCTTTACCTGTGTATAGTTTTCAAACTGTTCTTCCGACTCAAGCGGTTTGCAATACAGTGCATAAGCTCATCAATAATTTTTTTTGGAAAGGTTCCTCTACTAATTCCAATACTGTCTGGGCCACATGGGATAAATGTTGTGGTGTTTTGGAAGAAGGGGGTTTAGGTTGTAAGAATATGAATGATTTAGCTATGGCCTTTTCCTTTAAATTGTGGCATAATTTTCGCTCTAAAGTTAGCCTTTGGGCTAAATTTATATATGCCAAGTACTATGTTGGTAAGCATCCTACTTCTTGTTAGTTTAATCAAGGTGGCTCTAGAGTGTGGCAAAGGCTTTGCAAGGTTAAATGGGTTGTTGAGCCATATATTTCTTGGGGGCTTGGTGAAGGTAATGTTTTCTTTTGGCAAGATCGGTGGCTTGGTAAATAGTCTGTTGACTCCATTTTGAATTCTTCTTCTAATGCGGCTATTAAGGTGAATTCTTTTTATTCTGATAATTATTAGGACTTTGAAAAACTTTCTAATGTTGTTCCTGATTTTATTGTCCATCAAATTTTGAATCTACCTATTAATATGGATTATAAGGATATTATCCCATGTGATTTTTCTAAAGATGGTAGATTTCACTTAAAGGATGCTTGGCATATTTTTAGAACTAAGAATAATATTGATAACATTTTCTCTATGATTTGGTATAAAAGTATCCTATCTACTGTGGCTGTGTTTTTCTGGAGAATTCTGCATAAATTTGTCCCCACGGATGACAATCTCATTAAAAGAGGTTTTATTTTGCCTTCTAAGTGTCAATGTTTTTGCCATTTGGAGAATATGCATCATGTTTTTATAGCTGGCTCTATTGCTGTTAAAACTTGGGTTTATTTTGATGACATGTTTCAATTAAATTATTTTAATGTGCATTTGTCTCTTTATGCTATGCTTAATGCTTGGTTCATTTAGTCTAAGGGTCATATCAGAAATGTTATTCCTACTCTCATTTAATGGTTTTTATGGCTCGAAAGGAATAACTCTTTATTTAATGGTGTTCGTATGAATCATCATAAGGTGATCTAGAATGTGAAAGATAAGGTTTTGGCTCTTTTTTCTGTTAAGTTGCTTTCCAGTAAGAACTTTAAAAATTATTCTTTTGTTGGTTCTGCTTTAGGTCTTAATCTGGATGATAGTTCTATTGTTAAAGAGGCTAGAATTATTTACTGGATTAAACCTCCCACTAACTTTTTTAAGTTGAATGTGGATGGTATTAGCCTTGACTCTACTAAGGGTTATGGTGGGGTTATTAGAGACTATAATGGTAGTCTTATTATGGCCTTTGTGGGGCCATTACAGAATGGTAATATTTTTTTATGCTATCACCTTGGCTATTCTTTATGGCTTGAAGTTGTTTATTTCTCTAAATGTTACTAAGGTTATTATTGAGGTTAATTTTGACTATAATTTATGTTTCCTTAACTGTATTGATGACTTGTTGTGCAGCCCTGAGTTGTTTTATCAGGTTAGGGAGATCAAAATTTTGCTTATTTTGTTGAACGCCTCTTTCTCTCATATTGGCGAAGTTTGTAATGCTAGTGCTAATTGGTTAGCTCAATGGGGTTGTAGTCTTGAATTTGTCACTAATTTCATTGGGACTAACATTCCTGTGGCTCTGAAAGGCCTGCTTAGACTGGATACTCTTGGTATGCCTTATGTTCGTAGTTGAGTTTTTATTTTGGTTTGGTTTTTGGGGTTTGGCTCGTTGTTCTGTTTTCTCTTATTTGGACCCTATGTCTCTCGGTCTTCTTTCTTCTGTTGTTATTTCCAGTTGTGGTTGTGCCTTTTGGTGGTGTTCTATGTTGCTGGATTATTGGGGTGATGTCCCTTTTCTGGGGCTGCTCTTGTATATTATGGAGGTTGTTGTTTTGTGGTACTGCTCTATTGACTGGAAGTTTGGGTTTGTAATCTCCCCCTGGGGTTGTTACCCTTGTGTTTGCTTCAAGTTGATGTTTTTTTTTGTTTGGGTTAGTTTTGACTCTTGGTAGTGTGGGTGTTGTTTATATTCTGGAGGTGCTGGCTGTTTCCCTGTTACGTCTAGCCGAGTTTTGCTGAAGGTTTGTTGGTTTCTCTGTGGAGCTTCTCGGTTGGGTCTTCTTTATTGGCAAGGTTGTGTGTGGCTTATTTTTTTGTTTTCTGGTGATGGTCTTTTTTGGGGTTGTGCTGGTGAGTGCTTTTGGGCTCCTCTCAGTTTGGATGGTTGGTGATGCTAAGGATTTCCTTACTTGGTTTGGTTTTGTTGAGTCTTTATTGCTGATTGGCATTGGTGTGTGCTGGGGGTTAGCTTTTAGCCTTGATTATCTGGTTGGGTATTCCCTTTTTACAAATTTTGACTTTATGCCTGCTTTTGCTCTTGCTTGGATGAAGTGGAACTATAGTTATTCCTTTTCTATTGATGTTGCTTAGTGCTTTTGTAAACCTGCTGGTAAGGCTATTGGTGGTTGGACTCAACACTTTTATATCTTGTATGGTTATTACTCTTTTTTCTATTTTAGATCTCATCTTGTTTTGCAGAATATTCTTAGTGCAGGTACTACTGCTAGTGCAAATTTTTCTAGGGAGCCAAAGCTAAATGCTATTTTTTGTTGCTTTCTTATTTTTTGGGTGCTTTTCCTTGCGCACCGTAGATTGTACCTAGGTTGCTTGTACTTTTGCTTTAGTATGGACCTCGAGCTTTTAGGATTTTTTTGATTTCTTTTGTAGCTCTTCTGAGCATTAGTAAGCTTCAGGGCCCTTTAAGGACATTATAATTATTTTTTAAAATTAACACTTAGGCCCTATCGTGGGTTTTCTCCAAAAGAAAAAAAGAGAAAGTCTCCTAAGTGATGTGGGACTAAAAAAGCTAAAGCACCTATTTCTTACTTCTTAACTCTTAAGTTTATAACACATACTATCCATTTTAAAATAGATTTTTTAAATAAACATTTTATGATGTAAATAATATTTATTTTTAATTAATAATTTTAAATAAATTATATTATTCATTTTTTTTGTACTATAAAAATTAATTATTTATTTATTTATAGTAAATGATCTAATCTAACCTCAATAATTCATAAATGTGAAATAATAATGTGAATTTAATATATAAATTATAAATATAAATTATATATAAATATATAACATAAATTAATAATAATTTATATGAAACTTATTAATTGATATGTAAGTTAAATTTTTGTTAAATTTGAATTAAATTTAAAGATTGAATACATTTAAATTTAAAATTACATAAGATATTAGTAATGTGTGAATTCAATTTATTTTTTAATAAAAAATTTATATTATTATATGACTTTTATGTCATCTTAATTTTATTTATTACATCATCCGGTTCAATCCCGGTTCGACCGATCGAGCCGATCGAACCGTGAACCGCTCCTTCTACCGATTCAATTTTTTGGTCCGATTTTCACAACCTTAATTTTTTCCCTACTCTAGTGAACAAAAGTAGGGTTTAATTTTTTAAACCAAGTTTTAGGTCTCCTATAGAGGCAAGCCTCTATAGTTTATTATATACCAAGATAAGTCTTAAGACAACTCTTGATTAAAGTGGTAACTAAACTTCTTTAGATTTATAGGAGTTTAAATATAAGATTATGAGTTTAAATCTATGAATAAGGAAAGTTTCAAAATTGAATAATTATTTGATGAATCAATAGATGAAAGGGAGAGTGCTTGAGATTTTGGGAAAACACAGAAACACTCAAACCTATACAAATGTTTTGCTTTATCATTTAAGTTAGGATGAAATTTATGTTTGAGTTGACAGTTTATTGGATGATCGAGATAATCCTCTTGGAAGAAACTACCAGCTAACCACCTCTGCACACAATGTTCAAATCATGATTTTTTAGGTCTAATACATGTAGGATAGATAGCTATTGCTTAATAGGAATCATGATTCATGTTCAAATTTTAATTGAAATCTTTGAATATATCTAGGGTTCAAATGCACCGAAAAATTCAATTTGATGTGACTTCACCCTAGACTATATCTATCTATAATTCTATAAATTTATTCTAAGTCCATTTTTTCTTTTTTGAAAAATTGGCACAATAATGGCATTAAACCCATTGGGAATAGTATAGTGGCCCCGTCTCTAAGACACCTCCTTCCTTGTCATAGGCTTGTGTGCTTGACTAGTTTACATTGTAGGAAAGTACATTTATTGGTTATTAATAAATTAATTAATTATTTAAGTTTAATCAATTGAATTATTTAATGATTTAGAAACTTTATTTGACTTATTATTTCTTTTTATTTGATTTAAATAATTTAATTTTATTGAATATTCTTTAATTTTAATTTTTATTTTTTATTTTTGAATTTTTGTAATTAAATTGAATTCTTAATTAGTTTTTAATAATATTTTTATTTATTTCAATTAAATTATTTAATTTTATTTAAAAATTAAATTTTTTTATTTATTAAATTTTAATTTATTTAGAATTTATTTAATTTACTTTTTTTATTATACTATTTTTTAATAATTTTAATTTATTTATATTTTTATGATTTATATTTAATTATAAATTGATAAGTATAAATAATTTATTAAAATTCCCTACTATAGAACAAACTTAGGATTCTATGTTTGATTGATCAAATGATTGACACAATGAGTAAGAGATAGCTCAAGGTACAATCACTAAAAATTTGGTGTTAATTGAGCCAATGGTTGATTTTATATAATTTAATTTAATTAATATTTAATTAAACCCTAAGTTATTATTATGGTTAATTTCAATATAATTTGATAGGGCTTTTATTTCTCTTTGATTATATATTAAAATTGTAGTTCAATGCAATTTATATTATATTTTTTATTACTTTTGTTTAATTTATTATGAATTTTATAAATTTCATGCCCAAAAGAAGTGCTAATCTTAGGGTTTGTTAATTAAGTGGATTAATGACCCCTGATTAACACTAAATTAATTCATATGGTTTATAATGTCACTAGGTGTGCTAGTTTTAAGTTTCATTTCTATTTGATCTAAGGTGAATTTCCTAGAATTTTTTTAAAATTATGAAACTATAGACCTAAATTGATTTATCTATATGTCTCTACAGTTTATCAAGGCTTACAATCATGTATATCTTGCCTTTGCAACATAACATACAAACACACCAAGAAAAGCCCCAATGCTTTATGAATCAATCATAATGATTTGCAAAACATTTTGGCCAAATTATGATGAAACTATTTGAAAATTAAGTCAGGATAATAATGGCTTCAAATAAGCTTGAGAAAATTATGGGATGTAGGAAAAATCAAAAAATGTTCCTCAATAAAATTTAAGGCTAATGATTGAGTGTACAGGGTGAATTAAATGAAAAATAAAAAAGCATCAAAGTGAAATTATATAAAATACACACAATAATTTTAGTAGGTTATATTTTTATATAACAGCTTCGTTCCCTGAGTGAATAGAGCCCTAGTTTGAGAAAATTGGATTAGTGAGTGATTTGTAAGAAATGTTGGATGGTCAGGTGCTTAAAATACATTTAAATTTAAGTTTAAAACTATTTACACAAGTGGTGCTAATGTGTCACGTGCTTTCTAGATGGAAGAGTGCCATTTGAAAGGTAAAAGGTGGTGGTCAAGCAACTTTAACAAGTCGGCTAATTCATCACCATCCACGCAAAAGCATGTGGGTTGCACAATCATGATTTCATCTTCTTCCTCTAGACAATGGGATGAAGAATTTTTTAGCTTTAAAGTTTATATATGATGAATCTATCCACACCAGCTCACTCACAGAGGTTTGTATATAACTATACTTTTGTTATATGATATTTGAAGGCTTCATATAACAAGTTGAGAAAACTATTTAAAAACCTATGGTTAGAGCTAGGGGTTTAAAATTTACTTCATGCAGGGAGTTTTAAAGCTAGATTTTAGTAGGGTTGAGCTCCTTGGCTCCTATGCAACCACTTTTATAAAGAGGTCATAGTTGGAGGAGGAACAAATGAAGAGTACATGAGCTATGATGGACAAGTGGCCATAGCTTAGTGGTCGTCATCATCAATAGCATCCGAACTCCTAGAAAATACTTCAAAAAGATAGAGGAATTTCTTGGAGAGTAAAACAAAATGAGAGTGCACTTGGAGAGCATTTAGAGTTGGAACATAATTAGAATGAACATTTTCTTTACTCTACCCTATTCCATGCAATGGGATCCCATCTAGTGGTTGGGATTGATCAGAGCTTTTGTATGGATGACTACGAAGTGTCTTAGATGGTTAGAGAACCATATCTAGGGCTAGATGTGACCTTAAATTCCAAATAGTGACATGGGGCCATTTTCCCTTGAGGAGACTAGTTGTGTCAGGTTCGGGCAAGCTCATGCAGTGGTTTGGGTTCACGAGTGTATATGAAGTATCTAGAAACTATTTGAAACCATGTAGAGTAGCTAGTATGGAAGATATATCATTGTATGAAGAGGTTTGACTACATAAGAAAAGTTTAACCATTAAAAGGATTTTATTGGTCAACCTTTGTCTAATCAACTAGGTTAGACTCTAGCTCCTAAGAGTCAATTAGGTCAGGTGTGATGGGTTTGGCTCAATGAATTTAAAGTTTATAAGGAGGAGATCAAGCTTGAATTGGTTTGACATTTCATATGGGTTGACCAAGTCAACTCACCATGAAGTAGTTATACCATGGCTTAATTCTATTTAGGAGGTCAAGTGGACTAGGCATGAGTAGTGGGGGCAGGTTAATTGATCATATGAAAGCGTTCGAGTAAAGCTAGGATGGTTTGACCAGTCTTTGGTTAAGTTAACCAAGTCAACATTTGCCCCATGGGAGTAGACCAAATGACCGTGACACTTTAAGAGCTATTATATGTTTGATTGGATAAGTTTTAGTGAAGTGTAACAAGCTATGTAGTGTCAATGCAATGGTTTTGACCTATTCAGTTAATATGACCTAGCCAAAGAAGGTTGACTGGGTCAACCCCTATCTTGGAGAGTTAGGGTTTATGAATTTAGTGTATGAAACTCCTAAGGTTAGGGTTTATATAGGGTTTGAAGTCAACAAGCTAGTGTTAAGTATGATACAGTCTAATAAGCAATCATGGTATATATGAGGGCTTGTCTTTGTTTCTTAGGTCAACCAAACCATGCTTCACGGTTCAAAATGATTTAGGGTTATTTAGATATACATTGAAGAGCATGGGGTTCAATGGCTAGGTTAAGGTCACTTAGACTAGTCACCAACTCAAGGCAAGGTGTCTTTGGTATGAATGAATAATTTTTAGCCCAAGGTAGGAGACCTGGGCTGGATCCATACTACATAATGAAATAAGGTAACACTATGGTGATATAGTGTTAGATTGATGAGAGTTTTAGGATTTTAGATATCAATGACCACAACTAAAAATAAGGTCAACAACATTAGGTCCCAAAGACCTCACCTTAATGTTGGCATTGAAAACCCTTAGGAAAGCAAGCCATTTAACACCATAACCCACTTTTTCGTGGCTTTAGTATGACCCAATTTTCATTAATCCATATTAATTTCTTCACTAAAATTCTAAATATTTTAAAAATAAATCAAAACTCAAAATTTCTAAAAATTAAATTATAATCAAAATTTAAAATTTCTCAAAAATAAATTAAATTTTAAAATTTCTATAAATTAAATCAAAATAAAAATTTTATAAATTTAAAATCAAATGTAAAATCCAAAAATACTAATTCAAAATTAAAGATCAAAAATTAAAATACAATTCCTTAAAAAATTTCTCCTCTTTTGCATCCTATTTATTTTTGGTCAACACCAATACATGTCGTGTATTTTTCAAGTCGACTCCAAATTTTAGGGTTCCATTTGTTGTCTTAACTTTTGAATGAGGTTTGATATTCCTCCTTAGCAATCAATTCTTAGTGATTAGGTCCTCCTCCTTAGAGTAGGACTTTCTTTATAGTATTTTCATTGGTGGACTCATATTTTACTTAGACTTTGCTAACCTTAAAAAACCCATAACCTAGGTGAGTTCCCTTATAGGACCCTTAAAACTCTTAGGTTAGGCTAACCCAAGTTTGACCAGAGGTGGTGTCCGAAGACTTTAAAATATGTTCTTAAACAAAAACTTGTTATCATAGGTCTGCCTTAGATCAACCCTAGGGTAATCCTAAGAAGACACCAACCTAGTCTAATGACCTAAAATAAGTAAATTGCTCAGTCTTTGACTTTGATTAATAATAGTTAATACTTGGGCCATTTAAAGTCAAGGTTGGACCTTGGTCAACCCATTTGACCAAAGTCAGCCATTTTTAATTAAAATTATCCCAAAAATCTCCTAGGCCCTACCCTTAGGTCAACATAGGGTTAGATATATTCATATGACACTAGGCTTAAGTCTAGTTAACCTAAGATTCCTCTATGGGTAGTTAATTCACTCTCCAACCATGGTTAACCCAAAATGTCCAAAATACCCATATCCTAACCAAGCATCACCCATGGTCAAACTTAAGCCATTTGACTTTGGAATTGAGTCAAATTTATCCAACATATAAATAAAATTCTCAAAATATCCTCCACAGCTTAAAATTAAATTCACTTGGACTTAACTTAACCTTCATTAAACACCACTGAACTTAACCTAAGAACTCCTTAGACCCTAACCAATTCCTCTTAAGAAGTCTAGTCCACTTTGTATATCCCATGTTGGTCAACCAATTGACCTAAGCCAAACCTAAATAAACCCAAATTCAATTCAATAAATTAAAACCTAATCAGCCTCAACTATTGCATTAGTAAAACTCTTTGAAGCTTGGTTTATTAGTTCCAAAGGTCATATCGGAAATATTATTCCTTCTCTTATCTTGTGGTATCTTTGGTTGGATAGGAATAATTCACTCTTCAACGGTGTGGGTATGAATCATAATAGAATTATCCAAAATATGAAAGATAAGGTTTTGGCACTTTATTCTGTTAAGTTACTCTCTATCAAAAATTTCAAAAATTTTTATTTTGTTGCTTCTGATTTAGGTCTTTCGTTGGAGGATAATCACCTCTCTAAAGACCCTAGACTTATTTAGTGGACCAAACCTCCTTATAACTTTTATAAGTTGAATGCGGACGGTGCTAGCTTTGGGTTGGGTTGTGGTGGTGTTATTAGGGATTTTCATGGTACTTTCATTATGGCTTTTGCTAGTCCTATGCAGAATTGTGATGTTAACTGTGCTACCATCTCGGTTATTCTTTATAGTTTAAGATTATGCATTTCTCTTGGTTTAACTAACATTGTTATTGAAGTTGATTCCAATTACCATTTTCAATATTTAAATTCTATTGAGGACACGGTGTGTAATTCTACACTCTTTTATCAGGTGAGAGATATTAAGAACTTGCTTATCTTTATGAACTATTCTTATTCTCTTATTCACAAGGAAGGAAATGCATGTGCTAACTGGCTTGCTAATTGGGGGTGTGGCTTGAATTTCATTACTGATTATACTGATATTAACATCCCTATTCTGCTAAAAGGTCTCTTAAGATTAGATAAATTTGGTATGCCCTATGTTAAACCTTAATGTTATCTATTGGCTGGAGCCTTTAGACTTGGTTTTTTTTATCCCAGTGTCTGTTTACCTGTTGTTCTCCTAGGTTTTTTGCATGTGCTGGATTTGTTTCCTAATGCTCGATCTTTATTTGGGTTTCATTTCTGCTGTTTGGACTGGTTTTATTTTGTCCAGATATCTTGTTCTTTGTAGCTTTGTCAAGAATTCTGGCACTCTGCTACTGTCCAGGGGTTACTGCTGTGTTTTTGTTGTTCCTGGGTTAATTGGGTCTCCTCTCTGTTACCTTTTTCCTAGTCGAAATGTGGTTCATGTTTATGCATGGGTGCTTTTCTTGGCTGCCTGGTTTGGTGGTCTTATGTGCTGGCCTTATGGTGGCTGATTTTTCTCTGGTCCTATGCCTTGTGGTGGTCCTATGCCTTATGGTGGCTGATTTTTCTCTGGAGCCTTTTGTGGCTCTTGCCTGCTGCATCCATTATTATGTTAATGGCTATGATCTATTTCTTTCCTTATTTTGTTCTGGTGATCTTAAACTATTGTTGGTCTTTTTCTATGGCTTTGTACACTTTAGTTGAGGATTTTGTGGATATGGGCTTGAGCTGTGATTGCACCTATTTGTTTGTTGATGGTTTTCCTATTTATTTCTCTCCTACCTTTAGGTGCGTCGCGAGACCTAGTTTTGATTGTGTTGTATGGTTGTGGGTATCTATGGGAGTAATGTTGGGGACTGGGGCAATATTATTTTTGTTCTGGGTTTCTCCTATTGTGGGGTTGTTGTGTTGCTTTTGGTTGTCTCGTGTGGTTTCTGGGATCTCTCTCGTTATCTGAGTATTTTGTTTTTGGTTGTTGGTTTGGGGCTCTTTTGCGGGTTGGTTGTTAGTGTTGTCTTGGGGCTTTTTGCTGTGTTGCTTCTATGTTCTACTGTTTTTATGCTACTGTGTGGGAGGCTTCTTTTTCTTTCTTGGAGAGCCTGGTTTGCTGCAGTTCGGGGCTTTCTTGCATGGTGTGGTTGGTTGGGCTTGGAGGTAGGATTGAGTGGCATTTGGATTACCCAAGTAATGATAGCTAGTTTCAATTTATCCTGAGCTCTATCAGCCTGTACCCTTATTTGGGTTTTATGTGGTGGAATGTGGGTGGTTTTTGGCTCGAAAGCTCTATATTAGTTGTATCTTTGCTTATTATTTTGCTTTTAATTTAGTTAATTTCCATTTATATTTCTATGTTATTTTGTGCTTTAGTTCTTTTGTTTTGTAGCCTTCTTGATTCTTAGGTGGATTTGCTTATGGTTGTGGTCAAGATTTTTTACAAAAAGATTGTGCTTCTTATTCCTATTTGTATCTTTCTTTTTTAGATGCTTGGCTATAGCATCTCTAGCTTGTTATTAGGTCATTCTATTTCTTGGCTTAATGGGGACTATCGGCTCATAGGTTTTTTTTATTTATTTTGTAGTTCATTCGAGCATTAGAGAGCTGATGGTCCCCCTTAAGGACCTTGTAACCGCTTTTTTTTTAACGCGTAGGCCCTTCTGCGGGTTTTAACCAAAAAAAAAAGTAAAACTCTTTGAAGCTTCTTGAATCTCCCCATACCCAACCTTGCTAACTGGCACCACCAAGATGACCAGTTAAGCCTTAGCCAAGCTTATCAAGAAAATAAAGATTTATTATATCTTATCTATCCATCCCTAGCCCCTGGATTATTTTAGAACACATGGAAAGCCCTGTTGGACCTTCCCTAACAACCTTAGCTAGCTATAGTGCCACAAAAATTTGAATTCCCACCTAAAACAAGAAATAAAATCTCCATAACTATGGCTACTTAGGTTGAACTAGGGAAGCAATTTATAATCCATAAAATTTTGCAATATGAGAGAATAGAGAGCAACCCATCCATAACCTCCCCAAGCCCTCTAAGAGCAAGATCACCCAACTCCGACTAGGTTTATATGATGAAAAAGGGATTCTTTAATTCACTACCTCCCAACATATGAGCTCTTCATCAAAGATCTAAAAAGTTTTTGAACAAATTTAATGATACAACACATTCAAGTAAATTTAATTTTATCCCTTTTTCTAAAATAAACACACATGAAATAAATATCATAATATTAAAATATATAGAGTAATAGTAATAATTTTAAATTGAAATAAAGGTAAGTAAATAAAATAAAAAAGTAAAATGATAAAAGTTTTTATAGTGTTTGTTAGTTAAATTTTTTTATAGTTTTTACTATCCTCTTTTACTTTAAAAAGACACACATGATGATTTTGTGCAGAATAATTTGCTTTAAAAGCCACATTATTAAAGAAAAAAGCTTAAATTCATGGCGCTAATCCATGGAGCACTATAGCATTCAACCTTAAAATTTGACTAAAGACAAAGAGCAAGGCACCATAGTGAAGCAAAGTCCCAACATTGTAGTGATAGATCACCTCATTACTTTAACACTGATAAGGGCCCCATAGTGCCAAATTGCCTGAGTGTCATCGTAGAGTAGTTAATTTTGTTGCCAACAATAAAATGACATGTTAATTCATTCGAAGTGTTGTTGCAGTGGACTTCACTAGTGTCATGGTATTAGATAATTTCATTGGCTCCACAATACACCACACGTAGCGCTAAGGCACCCAAGTCAGTTATGCATGTTAAACATAAATAATTTGGACATATTTTCTGAATGGGCTAGCCATTGTTTCATTAATGTTCAATCTTAGGAAAAGTTTAGAGGGAGGAAGAGAGGGAGTGCAAGTCAAGGAAGTCAAGATCATTGGTAAAGAGAGTTTATAATTATGTTTTCAAGAACTTCTTGATGATATTTATCCTTTTCTTTTTAATTATACTATTATTTTTTATTAAAATGGAATATGCTTTGTTTATTTTAATTTTAATGGCTAGCTCAATCAATGCTTTTGGCTTATGGCATGTTTAAAATAATGCTCACATAAGATTAGATCTTCTTTGTATGAATCATGTAATGTTAGTTTTAAATCCCACATACCTCATTTAGTTTGTATAGAGGCTTGCATGAACTTAAAATTTAGTGTGATCTTCTTCCTCAATGTTGGCATAGTGGAACAAATAGAAGATTTAGAATAGAATTCTACCATAAATAGCTAAATGGTGGATAGAATCCAAGAATCATAAAGGATATACAATCATTGCAATTAAGTGCAATCTTGGCTAGAAACTCTAACGAGCTCAACAAAGGAGAGGATTATTTATGCTTTCCTTCACAACATCAACATAGGAGATCTATCTTTTGCATTCATGAATTTTAAACTATCATAAGTTTAGAGGCACTTAGACACAAGATTTTCTTTTTGAGAACTTAGCTAATTATTTACATCAACACACCTTTTTAATTTAGATGGTAAGATAATTTAAGCAATTCATAAGAGTAGTACTAGAGTGGTTTACGGATTATACTTATTCTAGTGGAAAGTAAACTTGCTAATTTATTACTTGAGTCGACAGATACATTTGCATTGATCTAGTGATAACCCATAGTTAACACAAAGTGCTAGGGTTCACAAATCAATCATTACTATTTTAGCCACCCTGGAGCTTACATTCACACCGTAATTGTCCAAATATCTTTATTATATTTTCTTTGTTAATATAAACAGAGAAATCTCTCTCTTTTAAAGGTAATGGTGTCACCCTATACTTCTATCCAAAATAAGAAATATGTCATCCAAACACAACCCTACAACTTGTAATGTCTAACATTATGGAATGAAATCAACCACTTCTGATGCAAGTTATTAGGTGATGTCCATTTATCGAAATACTTTTGAGAAAAATTATTTTACTTTTGAAACTAAAGAATAAAGATTTACACAATATATATGAGGATAAAAAGTATAGGTGATGTAGTATCCTGCACAGAAAAGCTCAAACAAGTAAGCAGGAAGATCAATGGAACAGTAAGTTCTTCTTATTTAGATAATAACATTGTGTGTCTTTGTTCTCCCAGAATTTCAGTACATATACTCTAAAGGTCTCTCTACTTCCAAAATATCTAACTATAATTATAAAAGCAACTATAGTACTAGACCCTAAAAGTAGATAAGTGATGGATAACTTGTAACTCACTACACATGTACATGGTAAGCTAGCCCTCATGCTTGTCGTAATAATGATGCTCCGCATCACACATCCTTCCACAAAAGAATTGTTGCTGGGCTCTTCAATATTAGCTATTCCTTCATCAGGTGGATAATAAGAATAAAAATCTACAATGTTAAATGTGTTTGGGGTGTTGAACTCAGCTGGCAAGTCGATAACATAAGCATTTTCATTAATATAATAAGTCACAGGAAATGAGCCAAACATTCACCTGCTAAGTTTGGAATATGTTCCCACAGGAAATCACTCTTTTGGCATGCAAAAAATGACTAAATCTCCTGGCTTGTATATTTTCTTCCGCCGGTGAGCATCTGTGTCCAATTTATATTTAGCATTAAAATCCTGCAATTTTAAATGCACTTTGGAAAGCACGTCTGAGAATTGATTGACCCATGCTGAAGCCCCCTCGCTTTTACAATTTGGAATGACTGCAATATCAACAATAGTGCTTAGCATTTTAGTATAGACAATACTAAATGGACACATACCCGTTGATTGGTTGGGCATTGAATTGAATGCAATTTCGGCTTGGCCAAGGACTTCATCCCAAAGTTTTGGGTGTTCTTGCACTAGACAGCGAAGAAGCGTTTCCCAATGTCCTATTGTCAACTTTGGTTTTCCCATCGGTCTGTGGATGATAATGTGAGCTCAACTAAAGTTTAGTACTTAATCGCTTCCATAGCTCATGCCAGAAATGACTTATGAACTTCACGTCCCTGTCTGATGTGAGGCTACATGGTACTCCATGCAATCGTATAATCTCCCAGAAAAATAGTTTGGCAATATTTAATGCATCAAAGGTCTTCTTGCATGCGATAAAGTGTGCCATTTTAGAAAAATGATCCACTACTACCATGATTGAATCATTTCCACCTTGGTTTGCGGCAATCCGAGCACAAAATCTGGGCTTAGATCCTCCTAAATGGATTCTTGAATGGGTAGTGGTTTGTATAAACCTGTATTCTGCCTGGCTCCCTTATAATTTTGGCACACTAAACATCTCTCCACAAATTTGCTTACATCCCTCCTTAAATGCGGCCAATAAAATTTAGTTTGCAACTGAGTAATAGTGTTGTCATGCCCCGCATGAGCCGAAAGTCGCCTCCATGTAATTTCTGAATTAGTAATTGCCGCCACATGATTTGGGGACACAGCAAATTTCCCTTGAACAGAAAACCATGTCTTATGGAATAATCATCCATTGATTCTTTGTTGACACACTTCACCCAAACCTGAGCAAAATCATAATCCTTAGGGTATAGTTCTTGCAAGCATTCCATACTCACAAAATCAGAATGCAACTGGGTGATGAGAGCTGAACGGCAGCTTAAAGCATCAGGTACATGATTTTGATCCCCACTCTTATGTTTCAGCATGAATGTGAATTTTTGAAAAAATAGGATCCACCTCGCATGCATCCAATTGATGTTCTTCTGGGTGTTGATATACTAAAAAACTTTGTGATCACCACAGAGGAAAAAATCTTGATGTAACAAGTAATGCTCCCACTGCTTCAAGGCCCTAATCACTGCATATAGTTCTTGCTCATATATGGACCACCGCTGCCTTGACATACATAGTTTTTTTTGCTAAAGAAGTCAATCAGCCTATTTTCTTGCGCCAACACAGCTCCAATACCCATGGTAGAAGCATCTGTTTCAACTGCAAATGGCTTATCAAAGTCTGGCAATGCAAGTATGGGGGCTGTTGACAATGTTATTTTAATTTTCTTAAAACTCCTTTGTTGTTCATCTCTCTATTAAAATTGCTTTTATTTGAGAACATCAATTATAGGAGATAATATAATAGTAAATCCTTTGATGAATCTCCGATAGAAGTTTGCCAAATTGTGAAAGCTCCTAATATCTGAAAAGGATTTCAGAGTAGGCCAGTCTACTATGGAAGTTACCTTCTTTGAGTCGGTGCTAACACCTGCAGCCGAAATTTTAAAACCCAAGAATGAAACTTCATGGCTTGCAAATTCACATTTTGATACATTTAAATATAGCTTGCTCTTCCTTAATGTTTCAAATATGTTTCTTAGATGTCTTATGTGATCCTCCAAATCACTGCTCATCAAAGTATGCCACACAACATTTGTTCAAAAATGGCTTCAAGACCTCATTCATCAAATGCATGAAGGTCAATGGTGCATTACAAAGACCAAATGGCATTACTCGCCATTTGTATAGCCCCTCACATGTTTTAAATGTTGTTTTCCATTCATCCTCAGGATAGATTCTAATCTGATGATAGCCACTGCGCAGATCTAATTTAAAAATGCTTGTGAGCCAAACAATCTTTCCAACATTTCTTCCATCCTCGGCATGGGAAATCTAAATTTAACAGAGATTTTGTTAATTTCTTGGCTATCCATACACATTCTCCAACTCCCATCGTTCTTCAGAACCAACAAAGTTGGGACAGCACAAGGGCTCATGCTATGTTGAATAAGATTCTTGTCCAATAAGTCATCTACAAGCTGCTGCAGTATCTTGTGCTCGGTGGTACTTATCCTATAATATGGTATATTGGGTAGAGTGGCCCCGGGTTTTAGATCAATTTAGTGTTGAATGGTTCTGAGTGGCGGCAGTTCATTGGGTAAATTTTCTAGGATAATATCAAAAAACTTTTGGAGTAGTGTCTTAACCTCTTCTGGTACAGTTGAATTGTCTACAAGAGTAGCTTGTTCCTTCATAATAAGAGCCAAGATATAAGAAGATTAATTCCATGCATTTAATAAAGTATTTCCTATCACCACAAATATAGCACTTTTGTTTTGATTGGCAGCTTGCTCACGGTTAGCTTGATTCGACAACAACTGTAACCTCTTCCCTTTCCACTTGAACACATATGTGTTTGCTCTACAATCATGCACTACACCCACATCAAATTTCCACGGGCGGCCAAGGATGATATGACACACATCCATATCAATTATGTCACATAAGACTTTACTCACATAGTGTTTTCCGATGGAAAATGGCACCCAGCACATATCTGTGACAGACATTTCTGTTCCTTTTTTAACCCAACTAATTTTGTAAGGGTTTGGATTTTTCATGGTTTTAAGTTGTAGGATTGTACCATCACCTTAGATATAACATTTTCAATGCACCTTCTATCAACCAACAAGCCACAAACCTTTTTGTTTATAGTACATTTTGTTTTGAACAGAGTTTCTCTGTGAATTGATCGGCTTCCTGGGAGCTAACAGTAGTTTTTGAAGAACACACACGAGCAACTCACCCTCGTCACCACCTACATCTTGAAGCGGCACGTTTTGTTCTTCCTCATTATCACTTCCAACTACTTCATGTTCCACCTTTAGTAACTACAATTGAGGCCTTGTCGGACATTCGTTTGACTTGTGACCTTGTTGAAAACACTTGAAACAATTCATAGTGGTGGGTTTTGCATATAGATTATCTTTGGACTGCCCTTTAAACTTTTGATTTGATCTTATTTCCATACTTCTGTTAGGTGTGGCAGTTGGGAGTTGACTGCTGACTAGTGGGGGATGCACTCTATTAGCTTGTGCTTGTGATGCGTTAAAAGGAGCCACTCGATTACTATCTACCACTTGCTCTAAAATCCTTTTCCCTTGGCACTCTGGCTATGTCTGGTTGGTTGCATTTTAACCTTCAGTACATATTTGACTGCTTGTGATAATGACCACATATCGTTCATCTCCAATTTCTCTTGAATTGCATCCTTTAAACCACCCACATAACGGGCGACCAATTGATTGGCGGACTCATTCAAATTGTTTCTAGCACTCAACCGGTAAAACTCCTCAGTGTACTCGTTAACAGAATGATGTCCTTGACTGCAATGCTGATATTGAACATAAAGCATCTGCTCATAGTCTGTCGGTAGGAAGTGTCCACGAAGTAATTGCTTCATTTTGTACCAAATACGCATTGGGCCTCGCCCCTCCCTACGTGAGATTGCAATAATTGTAACCACAAGCACTAGCTCCACCCTTAAGATGACAAGCAACATGTTTAACCTATTTTTTAGGCTCAATTTCTATATATTCGAAGAAAGTTTCCACTGATCTTTCCCAATTTAAATAATCCTCAATATGCAATTTACCGTCAAAAAATGGGCTATCTAATTTAACTCGGAACTCACCAGGGTACCTATCAGCCTCCCTTGATCTTCATTGGGGGGAGAAATTATTTCTTTTACCTATTTAGATAAATCCAGAGCTCCGAATTGATCTACACCATCATCCGAATCCGAGGCTGCATTTACTGGCATTACATGTTGTGGGTTTATTCCTCCTCCGACCCCTCATCGAGCTGCTGGTATGGTTGCTGGCAAGCCCATCCATGGGTTTTGATTGCGCTCCAATCGAGCACGTATAGTTTGCAAGTCTCGGTGCACCTCATCATAGAAGCGGTGGAAGTTCTCCGCCAACTCCTTTGTGTGCTGTGCCGAACCTGGATGTTCTACCCAAAGGGCTTCAAGGCTTCTTTTGTCACCGAGAGCCACCCGTCTGCTGCTTTCGGCCATCTAGCTCTGATACCAATACTGATGTAGTATTTGCATAGAAAAGCTCAAACAAGTAAGCAGGAAGATCAATGGAAAAGTAAGTTGTTCTTGTTTAGATAATAAAACTGTCTGTCTTTGTTCTCCCAAAATTTCAGTACATATACTCTAAAGGTCTCTCTACTTCTAAATAACTAACTGTAATTATAAAAGCAACTATAGTATTAGCACCCTAAAACTAGATAAGTGACGGATAGCTTGTAACTAACTACACATGTGCACGGTAAGCTAGTCCTCAAGCTCATCGTATTAATGATGCTCCGCATCAATAGGAAAATAAATTATGGCATGAAAATAACACTATCACAACTTGTCTCTAAAACCTGTATGTTAGAGTTTCCAATTAAATAAACTTATTAACAATATGTATGCATGTTCATAACTATCATGAGACTTCAATCATCAATTGATGATTAATAGAAATGAACAATTCATGCTTATTAATAATTAAATTTCAAAATACTTATTTTATTTATAGTGCACAAACATTACACATTTAATTTACAAGTTTTATGATTATAACATTGTTCTAGTAGGTTTTTGGACAAGTAAATTCAAAATATTCAATTTTCAATACTCTTTTATTAAGATTTCTTCATATCACTCCCCAAGTTTTTGTCCCAGACTTAGATTAGGGTCATCAAACCCTCGTTACGTTAATTACCCTAACTTACTTTCCATAATTGAGCTTGGGACCTCTATAGAAAATTCATCTTTCTTGAATTGTCTAATCATTTAAAACCTAAACCATTGAAAAATTTTTAGCATGCTTTTACAAAAGGGGAATATAAATTACTATATCTTTTCTTATTTGATATTTTTACAATAAATATTTTATTCATACCATCTAAAATTTTATGATCGCATTACAAGAATTCTTGACACCCCTATTGTCGCATTAGGTGGTGTGGTTCTCATAATGCATCATTTAAATCTTTCTCGCTTAGCTATCATGGGGATCTTCACCCAGTACATTGGCACAGATTTGTTTGGCAAAGGAACTATGCTTTAACTTTTCTATTTTTACTTGGATAGCTCTGGGAGTATTAAAACTACGGATTTGCTACTAAAACATTGCATTCCTGTTGAGATGAGGACTAGTATCTGCAATGAATTTCCTGAAAATATGCCACACTTATTTTTTAAATGTGATTTCTCTTTAGAATTATTTCTTCCATCTTGGCAAGGAGTTCTAATTTCTTTTTTAAGGCCTAACCTATTTACCTTTTTTATCACTTTGTTGATTTGGTTTACGCCCATCCAACTCAAAAGAATTTTAACTTCTTGGGTATTTGTTGTTCTCTTTATTTCATTTGGAGGGAAAGAATTACAAGAAGATTTAGTCAAAATTTTGAAAGCACTTCGACAGTTTGCTACAAAATTAAAGCTGCTATTTGTGCTAAAAACTCTGGGTGGAGGTATATGGCGCACATTTTACACCTATTTGTGAATTTGGTACCAAGGCAGCTTGTTTGGATATGGGCATTAGTTCTCGGCTTGCTTATATCATATGTGGAAGATGGTTTATTTTGTTTAAATGGGGTTGTTCTCCTATGACACTATTTTGCCTTTATCTGATCAGAGTGCTCACTATTTTGGCTGGACAATGATGAAAGATTTTCCTCCAGATCATTCCCCTCGGATGGTCATCTCAACAGCCAGGTTACCCCTTAGACGGTTGATTTGGCAAATTGGTGATATCTTATGATATATGTACTGATTTTTGTTATATTGGAGCAATTTTTTGCCCATTTTGAGTCCAATTTTTGTCTCTTAAATGTTATTTGTTTTCTTTTCATTTGCTCTTTAAGTTGGGCATTATTTTTGTGATGCAGCTCTAATCTTATTCTATCAGTTCGAATTGTGTTTGTTTTGTAGCTTTGTTTGTTCTTCAAAGATTGTAATTAAATTTTATAGTGAATGAATTAGGCCCTGCACTTAATTTTCTCAAAAAAAACAAAAGAAAGAAACAAATCTGCCACTGCAGCCATGCAAAATCATCTTCTTTTGAAAGGCCTAAGCATCCAAAACCTACCATGTCCTTTTTAAAGTGGTACATGAATTTAACACCAAGTTTCGTACTAACCAAATGGTGGGACACATACTGTTGCGTCATTTTGCACTAACTAAATGAAGGATTGTGATGTCACCTGCTGGTCAAAGTTTTTAAGTCAAGATCTAATCCATACTCAGCGCGTGGATGGTTGCAATGATTTTAGATGACTCCTTTAGATAAAGTGAATTACCAAATATAACTTCTGAATCCCATTCTTTTGTTCCATAAATGAATTATTTTGAAGAACAAGGTGGTAAAAGATCCTAACTTTTCTTCCCCAACTAACTGATAGAATAAAACAGCAAGACTTTACAGGGAATATTCAAGGACTATTCGGGCATTTAATGATCACTTAGGCTTCGTATGGAACAATTTTTTATCACTATTTTTTTTGACTTGATTTTCAAAACAGCATATGGAATTGATTTGAATAAATTTTATATATGTTAGATTGATATTCAATTGTTATACGTGCGGGTTATATTGTGGGTTTTTTTCATGAGATATGATTTGTAATACATAGTGTACAGTATGATGACAAATTATGATGCTAAATGAGAAAATTTTGAGATATATAACATATATTGACACATCTACCAAGTTGTCAAAATTTTGTTTTGCATGATCAACAATCTTATTAGAGATAAAGTCGGTTAAACTCTTGGGTCTTTTGCAGCTCTTTTGTCTAGCTCGATATTAGGTATATGGCTCCATGCCTTTTTTCTTGAGACACACCGTGAACCTTTGTAAATCAATCGTATTTTTTTGTGAGATCAATTCCAAGTTGCTAGCTCTGATCTTCACTTAGTTGAATAAGAACTCCCAGCCAAAATCTAGATGCCCAATTAGAATAGATTTTTTCTTTTCAAATTGATACATATTCTTGTAGAGTATAAGTTGGTGTTATATCAATAGATCGAAAACTTTTAAATTGTGTCCAACACATTCTATCATATCAGACTATATATGAAGATTACATCCAAATAGATGACATTAAACAAATTCTTAGATGTCCTCAAGATGTCATTTATCAAATTCATAAATTTTATTATCATATCAAGAGATATAATAGTCTAACAATCCTCTTCAATAGTCCCCATTTGAATTTGAATATGAATTTTCACATACATTTTTACTAAATGTGGAGCTGATGATAGCAAAAAATTCAAATTATAATTGGTAAAATTTAAGAAATGCTACAATTTGTATAATAATTTATGGACTAAAGAAAGTAGATATAATTAACAAAAGCTTTATTTATCTAAAATCATCTCTCATTGTAGAGGTTCAATAATCTAAAATTTAACATTTCCCATTGAACAAATCAAACTATTTTAATCTTTTTAAATTACGGCATTAATTTTAATTCAAATAGATTCCAATAAAATAAAAAAATTCAAATAATTTCATATGAAAAAGAATTTAAAAAAGAAAAGACAACTTCCTATATTATAACTTACTTTCCCAAATAAAAAATTAAAAAAAAAACAAAAAAACAAGCACGTGATGCAATGTCATGTCAACTAGTCAAAAACTTGTAGTCAATTTTTAATATTATATCGGGCGCACAGGTCGTTACAATTATTTGAGGTGGTTCCTTCTTTCTACAATGTGAATTGCGGAATACTCAGCCTCGCACTTTTATCGCACTTTTAGTGGGGGAAAAACAATAAAAACAAGTACATATAAGATGTTATAGGGTAAGTGGTAACCATGTAATAAATAACTCGTTCAACGAGAATTAGAACGTTGAGATCGGGCCTGCGGTCGAGTGGTCGACGGAACAAGTTCCTCCCATCTCATCCGGGCTCGAATCCCCTAACTGTCCAAAAAAAAAAGAGAATTAGAACGCTTCTGATGTTCATAATTGCTGAATGGTTGTAAAGCGGCTAATTCTCTAATTTCCATTTGAAATTTTGAATGTCGCGTGATGCTAATTAGGTGAATGCTGTTAACATCTTCTTTTTATAATTATGGCATAGAAACTGTATTTTTTATGTAAAATACCAAAAACACATTCAAGGAACCTAATTTAAAATAAAATAATAAAATAAAGCTCACATCCTGTGATGATAAAAAAACAAAAAACCAATTACATACAAGAATTACAAAACATACTTAAAGTTTGGAAAAATCAATGTCCCTAAAGACTTAGGCTTCATGTAGGATAGCTTTCTTACAGCTTTATAAAGCAATTTCTTAGTACAAAAATTTCTTGAATTTAAAATTTTTTTACTAAGAAGTTGCTTCATAAAATAGTAAGAAAGCTATCCCAAACAAATCCTTAGTTATCAATAATTTATTGCACTTCTTTTTTGGTAAAACCCACTGATGGGCTTACACATTAATATAATTAACATTACACAGCCTTAAAAGGGATCAAAAGCAACTAATGCTCAAAAGAGCTACATCAAAAGAAAAATAAACCTAAATGCCTAAGATCCCATCTAATTAATATCACAAAAAAGAAACCTAATAAAAATCTAGGTAGGCCAAAAGCCATCACAAAAAAATGGAGATCAAAGATAAACATTCAGCACCTTCATCCAGCCAAAAGGAATGGACCAAAAAAAAAAACCAATGGTCCATTAAGGAAAGGCTTCAGAGAGTGAAAAGATGAGTATCAAACTTCATAGCTATAGAGAGAAACCACGAGCTTAGCCGAATAGGAAAGCAGCAGGTCTTGAAATCAGGGGGTCAAACCGAGACATATAAGAATCACCTGCAGAAAGCAAGACAAAGCAAGACATATTTAATGTCCTGAAATAGTTCAAGACAAAGCCTTATTTAGCCGACCAAATAGCATAATCATATACAACTTGATTAATATAAGAAGTTCTATAATTGAGATCCAACAATAAATCCATCATCTTATGAAAAGAACTAAAAACTTTGGCATTTAGACAGTTTTTCGAGTTGATGAAAGAGATCAAAACTACTAGAATCAGATTCAATCCAATTCATGTGAATATTATGGTCATATAACAAAATTAATCCTTTAATCAAAGCCACCAATTCAGGACCAAAACCATCGCAAGAGTTACAATTGGAAGAAAAATCACACACCAATTTGTTGTAGTGATCCTTGATCAAGCCACCATACCCATTACCAAATGTGTGGATGTTGAGTTTAAATTCATTTATCAGAGGCTTAAACCAGTAGAATATTAGGGGATGTTTCACCCTTTTAGAACTATCATAATGAATGTCAAAATAAGCAAGCCAATTTTTCCTACCATGAAAATGCTTCAAAGAAACCATTCCATCCTTGAAAAGCTATTGTATTTTGAATGATAAGGATCTAAGGACTTGTTGGTGGCACATTTTAATGCCATTATGCTTTCTCATGTTCCTCTCCTCCCAAAGGAAGAGAAAAACCAATAGAGGAATAATGTGGAAAATGTGCTTTTCAGCTTTGAGCTGAAACCAACAATTTAAGAAAGAAGAAATGGCCAAGGTATTAAAACCAATCTTGATTTTCAAACCATTATCTATGGTATTCCAAACGTTTGCAGCAATTGGACCACTCAAAAAACATGAGAAATAGTTTCAACAAGATAACAACATTAACATTGTGAAACTGAACAAAGACCTTGTTCTTGCATCCTACTGTCAATAGGGATAAAACCTTTTAAGATTCTCCAAACTAACATAAAGGCATAAAAGGGAGTGGAAGAGTTCCAAATCTTACTAAAATTTTGGATAACATTTTTGTTAAGTTTAATATAATGCCACACTTTTCTTAGGTTGAAGTGCCAATCCATAATTAACTTGTACAAAATATGGTCAGAGCTAGATATATTAATGGGGATCCCACAAACCATGTCCACCAAATTATGAGGAATGAATTCAAGAAGATGATGTTTGGACCAAGCACCATTATTAAAGAACCAAGAAACATTCAATGAGGAGGTAGAATGATTGTTGGGGAGAGAGTCAAGAGAACCCTCACCTGACCAATCATCCTGCCAAAAATAAGATAAGCCATTATGAATTCCTCATTGAATAATAAATTCAGCAAACCATTTAATGTTGCACAATTCCAACCAGGAGATTGACCTTGCTTGAATGAGCAAGTGATAGGGTTTTTATTCTTATAATACTTTTGATTCATGAACTTGGCCCAAAGAGAATCATTATTCATGAATTTCCACCATAATTTGAAGTAGAAGATAGTAATTAAATCAATAATAGACTTGCAACCCGCCCCCCTAAAAAATTGTTAATGGATTTCTCAATTCTATCACAAACACATCTAGTAGGATTGATGGTTTGAAGAAGATAGATAGGCATAGAAGAAAGAACGTGCTTAATGAGAACAAGCCTAGAACCTATGGATAATAACTTAAACTCCCATTTAGTGAGCTTTCTATTAATTATAGCAAACAAATTATCAAATAAAAAAGACTATTTTTACCTTCAAAAAGAGGCGTACTAAGGTAGTAGATGGGTAAAGCTTAATTACAAAAATTAGTGCAGAGTTTAATGTTATCACAATGAACCATAAACAACACTACCATTGCCAGGTACCAAGTCCTAGATGAGAAAAGTGGAGGGTTGCGTTAGGTAGTTGACAGCCAGCGTAAAACTTGTCGAATAATCATGACATGAATCTTTTAATATATTATGTTAATGCTTGGAATTTTCATGGAAGCGACGTACTGTATGGCTTGAATACAGCGACAAGTGTGCAAGGGCCACTGCATCGGCTCCCAGGTGCAATGTTAAATAGGCAAGGGTTCCCATATCATAGACTGATGCGGGCAAAGAAGCTAGTCCATAAAACTAAAATTAGGATAGGCACTTGGAATATAGGTACACTTATAGGTAAATTAATGAATTAATAGATATTATGATTCATAGGAAAAAAAATATTTTATGCATTTAAGAAACTAAATGGGTTGGAGAGAAGGCTAAGGAGATTGATAGTTTAGGATTTAAACTTTAATATTCTGGTAAGACTCATATTAGAAATGGTATAGGTGTGATTATATATAAGAGTTTAAAGATAATGTTGTAAAAATTAATATAATTAGAGATAGAATTATAAATTTAAAGATTGTTATTGATGCTAAGATTATTAATATTATAAGTGCTTATGCTCCTCAAATAGGTTTGAATATAGGTTCAAAATTAAAATTTTGGAATTACATAGAAGAATTAATACAAAAGATACCTCTTGAAGAAATAATTTTCATTGGAGTAGATTTAAATGGACATGTTGGTAGAGAGGTAGATGATTTTAAAAGCATTGATGGCTATGGGTTTGGAGCGACTAATGAAGGTGGTAAGATCATATTAGACTTTTCTTTAGCTTATAATTTAGTAATTGCTAATATATTTTCTAAGAAAAGAGATGAGCATCTAATAACTTATAAGAATGGATAAAATAAAACTCAGATTTATTATTTTCTTATAAGAAAAATAGGCTGTTTTGATTGTAAAGTTATTCCAAGTGAAAGTTTTTGTACCCAACATTGCTTATTAATTTTGGACTTTAAGATGAAGGGGCAGAAAATAACAAATAAAGTAAAGTGTTGTTCTAGGATCAGATGGGGGCTTTTAAAGAATATTAACAAAAATATTTTTGAGAGTATGATACTAGATCTTAAGATTTTGTCTGTGCATGAGGAAGCTAATATTATGTGGGAAAAAGTAGTTAGTGATATTAAGAATGTTGCAAAAGATATACTTGAATTATCAAAAAGAAAAGCTCTTAATAGTAAAAATAGTTGGTGGTGGAATCAAAATATTCAAGAAAAGATAAAAAATAAGAAGATTTGTTATGAAAATTGGTTTAGAAGTAAAAAATTCTGATAATTGGCAAAGGTATAAAGAGGCCCGTAAGGAGTCTAAGAAAGCAGTATGCGATGCAAAGATTTTAATTTTTAATGATTTATATAATAGATTAGATACTAAGGAGGGTGAAAGATATATGTATAAGTTAGCCAAACAAAGAGATAAGAGTAGTAAGGATTTAGTTCAAGTGAAGTGTATTAAGGATGAAGATCATAAATACTTTTATTAGAAGAAGATATTTAACAAAGGTGTATGAGATATTTTTATAAACTCTTCAATGAAGATTATGAGAATGAGATTGATGATATCCCAATACAGGTGTGGAAATGCTTAGGACTAGAAGGAATTTCTTGGCTTACTAAGCTTTTTTAATATTATTTTGAAGACTAAAAAGATGCCAGATGAGTGGAGAAGGACTGTGTTGATTCCTATTTATAAGAATAAAGGTGATGCATAAGATTATGCAAATTATAGAGGCATTAAGTTAATGTGTCATACTTTAAAACTATGGGAGAGAGTTATGGATCATAGGTTGCGGCCTGATACTAATATTTCTCAAAATCAATTTGGATTCATGTCAGGTAGGTCTACTATGGAAGCAAAACATTTATTGAGAGGTTTAATGGAGAAGTTTAGAGAGAATAACGAGGATCTGCATATGATATTTATTGATTTAAAGAAAGCATATGATAATGTTCCAAGAGAAGTGCTTTGGAGAGTTCTAGAAAAGAAAGGGGTTAATAATGCTTATATTGAAGTCATTAAGGATATGTATATAGGAGTTGTTACTTGTGTCTAGACACAAGGTGGTTTGACCAAGTATTTTCATTTTTCTGTTGGATTACATCAAGGATCAGCCTTAAGCCCATATCTTTTTGCTTTAGTTTTGGATGTTCTCACTAGACATTTGTAAGAGGTTGTACCCTGGTTTATGCTTTTTGCTGATGATATTCTTCTTATTGATAAGACTAGAGATGGAGTTGAAGGTAAACTTGAATTATAGAGGCTAGCTTTAGAGTCTAAAGGCATTCATTTGAGTAGATCTAAAACTGAATATATGGAATGTAATTTTAGTAATAATAGTTTTAGTGGGGGGATTGTGACTTTGGGAGATGAAGTCATTAATAAGGATACATGTTTTATCTTGGGTCTATTGGTCAGAGTGATGGTGAAATAAATGGGGATATTATTAGTTGAATTCAAGTTTGATGGTTGAAGTAGAGGAATGCATTGGGCTTGTTGTGTGATAGAAAAGTCCCCCTCAAACTTAAGGGAAAATTTTATAAGATGGTGGTTAGACCTACAATGCTTTATGGTGCAGAATGTTGGCCATTAAAAGAGAAGCATAATATTATGTTAGGTGTTGTAGAGATGAGGATGCTCAGGTGGATGAGTGGCTTTACTCTTAGAGACATATACAAAATGAGCATATATGTGAAAGGTTGGAGTAGCTCCAATGGAAGATAAGATTAGAGAGAGTCACCATAGATGGTATGGTCACATAAAACGGTAGCCTTCCAATGACCCCGTTAGGAAAGTAGATGTATTAGATTTTACTTATGTTAAGAAGGGTAGAGGTAGACCTAAAAAGATGTGGTTATAAAATATTAGAAATGACCTTTCTTAATTAGATTTAAATGAGAATTTAACTTTTAACAGGGCACAGTGGAGAAAAAGGATTCATGTAGCCGACCCCACATAGTGGGATAAAGGCTTGATGTTGTTGTTGTTGTTGTACAATGAACCATAAACATACCTTTTCCTCCAATGAAGGAACATTTACTGTTATTAAAATAAAGACCACTTTCACTTTCAATAGAAGACAGAAACTTCATTGACTTTTTTAACACATTTCAGAGAACCATTACAAAGGATGATGATATCGTCAACAAAACAAAGGCTGGGAATATCAATGCCCCCAAAGCTCCTATACTGAAAGTTATTATTGGTGCCAAAAAGATGGGTTAAGCCTCTAAATAAATAATCAGCAGCTATAATATATAGAGTAGGAGATAAGGGATCTCTTTGCCTTATACCTTGGGCTCCTTTAAAAATCCATGAGACTTGCCATTAACAATAGTAGAGAACCAACAATTTTCAACAATGCTTCTAAAAAGTTTAATACAATTATCATCAAAACCAAATTATTTAAAAACATTAAATAAAAAACTCCACTTAATATTATCATAAGCCTTGAAAATATCAAGTTTGAGGATAATATTATGCCCATAGACTTTTTTGTCAATCTCATGAATCAAATATTGAGCAAGTAAAATATTTTCTGCAATGTTTCTTCCTTTGACAAACCTCATTTGATTTAGGGAAATGATTTTAGGGAGCATAGTAGATAATCTAGTAGCCAAAATTTTAGATAAAAGTTTATTAAAAGAGGAGCACAAACTAATAGTTCTATAATCATTCCAAGAGTCAAGGTTAATCTTTTTAGGAATCTAAATGATAGAGGTACTAGAAAAGCATTTAGGGATAGAGAAACCATTAAAAAAAGCAATCACAATGTTATAAAGGTTTGACTTAATAATATTCCAACAGCTTTGAAAAAAGGCAATAGTAAAACCATCAAGGCCAGTGATAGAATCATTATTCATGCTCATCAAAGTATTAAAAATCTCTTACTCATTAGAGATAAGGGAAATAAAGTAATTATCCTCCGAAGAAATATAACGAGGAATAATATTAGGCATCGAAAGAGGCTTAACTTGCTTGCAAGAACTAATAGAATTATTAAAATAAGAAATAACTGAATCAGAAATTAAAGATTGATCGTCAGACCAATCTCCAGACTCCACCTCAATTTTTACTAATGAAAGACTTAGATTTTTCACCATTTGCAATAAAATGAAAATACTTAGTATTCCACTCACCTTCCATTATATTTTTTGAGGCCACTTTTTATCTCCAAAATTCTTCTTCTAGAACCTGAAGATTGAGCAGGTTAGTCCTGGTTGAGCAAACCTAAGCCCACTCAACATCTCCAGAAGGAACAACAAACTTAATTTGAAGCATAGAAACCTCTACTTCAGCTTTAATAATGTTATTAAAAATATTACCAAAGACAAATTTATTCCACCATCTCAAAGCTTGCTCAACTATCTTAAGCTTTAAGGCAAAAATGGTCATCTCATTGCCACCTTTGTAATATAAGATAGGTGCTTTCAAATTATCTTGAATGAAGACCATAAATTTTTGAGCTTTTAACCACATGTTTTGAAAACAAAAAGGAGAAAAGCCTTTTGAATAAATAGGAATAATATTCAAGAGCAAAGGAGAATAATAAAAAATAGCCTTACTAAGGTGCAAAACAATAGAAGAAGGAAAATAGGAAAGCTAATCATTATTAAAAAAAAAACTAGTCCAATCTTTTCCAAACTCTATTATTTGACCAAGTAAAAGTAGAACCAGACTAACCAATATCGGTAAAACCATAATCCAACTGCATGTTAATAAAATCATCCATAGCATTTTGATTAGGTGGAGAACCCCCACCTTTGCACAAGAATTTGCAATAATATTAAAATCACCAGCCACAAAATAAGGACCCTTGAAAGAATTATCCAAATCAATAAGCCTTTGCCAAAGAGGTAATCTTCCTTTTCTAGTGCAACTATCATAAACAATAGAGCCAATGACAGAAATATTAGAAATAAAGAAATTATAATGAATAATTTGATCTAAATCACCAACAATAGATAACTTTATCTATATTTTCCAAAAACAAAAAAAAAAAATTTACCAAAGAAATTAGCAAAACAGAAATCAAAACCCAACTGTCTTGGCAAGTGTTAATTTTGGAAGATTCAACCAAGGGCTCTAAAAGTGCTATAAAAAAATGTTATGAATCCTACATAACTTATGGAGATGCAATTGAGATTCATGATAACCAACACCCCTAATAATCCAAACTAGGGAACTAAACATTAGAAACATTTTTTTTGGAAGAAACGTTGGCTCTAGTTGTTCTAGCATCAATGGAAGTACCAACAAAATTATTTTTTTTTAACCTTTTCTTAGAAGATTCTGACCATCATCTTTAATAATATTAACTAAGTTGATATCCTCGAAAATTCTCCATCACATTATGAGAAAGTCCTCATCAGCAGAATTAATTTCTCCCTCATCCCAATTATCTTGAGACTAGACCGAGTTACAGTAATCCACAAAATTCCCAGAATCATCTTTAGAAGAAATGGCTTTACCTTTTATAATTCCCCATAGAATTTCTACTGAGGATAAAGCAGAGAAAGGAATATTAACACATGATCATTTTAGAAACGTCTAGGAAAGTATATCCTACACATAATTGATTATGCCAATTGACATTACTGTTAATATTAGTATTAATATCAGCATTATAAGGAGAAGGGGAAATAATCCTACCAACAATAGCATCTTATATTAAAGAAGGGGGAGGAGGATGAATACCTTCAGATATATATAAATTAGAAGTTCAGAGGGATGGCTGCATCTGAAAGTGGTAACATTCTCCAGCACATTGTAACTTAGTATATTATTTTGCATAGGATTAGCAAAAGCAGTTAGAATAATGCCATTGTTAGATTTATTTAATGATGTCTTTTTCAAATTTTGGTTCAAGTGAAAACATTCATGTTTAAAGTGACCCAAAGTTTTGCAGTGATCACAAAAATGGAAAAAATAATTCATAACAACTTTTTGAACATATCAAAACTTTTCAGGACCTAGCCAGATGGAATTAGGGTTTTTTTTATGTTAAGTTCAACTTGAACTATGGTGATAACAAGTCTAGATCCAAAGACTGTAGCATTATCGACTTGTAAGGGGGCGACCAAACAAACTACCTAAACCTTAAAAAATCCTAAGAGAAAACAAATCCAAGTGAAGTTCTAGAAATGTGATCCAAATAGGAACAATGGGGGATTTAACCGATATGTCAAATAGGGGAAACCACTTGATTAGTTTCATGAAGCAGTTGCACACGTAATAGGATATATGGTCAAAAACATGATAATAGTCCATATCATTTTCCAGTTTAATAAGAAGATGGCATGAATCTAGAACTGTAATAAAAACATTTCTAGAAAGCTTGAGGTTGAAAAAAAAATTGCCTAATCAAATCAAGTTTAGGTTTATGTAAGGTAAATTTGCTAACTAGGGAAAACTAGAAAGGAGAAGCTAAGCCAACACTTCCTCTTCAGAAACCCATAAAGCCATCATACCACAATGAGTGGAAGACTTGAGATCAGGAAAGTAGAAGATGACATAGAACCAGAGATTAAATCTTTAAAAGAATGGGACCTAAAGCCACCATTGAGAAAACCTGGATCAGATAAAGCCAAGATATTTACTGCTATGCTCACAGGGGGAGCCCCATGTTAAGAAGAATCCATTGAAAAGAACCAAAATGAAGGAAATAAAGTAGATCTAATTGAAAGCCAATGAAAGTAGAAAATAAAACATGAAGAAAATAACAGAAGAACTTACCCTATGAATGATTAGAACTTGGCAGAGTGGAGAGGAACTAATCTCAAGAAAAAGCCCTACAAGGAACCAAAGGAGGGTCATAGAAACCCTACCAGAACTTAAGTTGATAAAAGTCTCGAAAGCTTTAAAATTGTTGATATGGCTAATAATTTATTACACTTCATCTGTTCACGATGGCACAAAATCATTTCAAACATGCTAGATGATCTCAATTTTGATAAACAAAAAAGTACGTGAGACTTGATTTTTAGAACATTATAAGATGCATGATCTATTTCAATATTTATTATAATTTTAGTACCTAAAAACTTTATTTAAGGCTAATAGTGAAAATTATTTGTTGAGTGAATTTGTGTAGTGTTTCATGAATGATACTTATGAATGTAAAATGTCCAATAGATTTGTATGAATCACTACATAAAAGTTTATAGTTTGCGGTGGATTTACTATAAACTTTATGGCATATTATCTTTCATCAAAAATGGCAACAGATTTGCGATGGAAATTTTTATATATTTTTTGTAGCAGAGTTGTAGCAGACGCAACTTTGCCGCAAATCTACCGCAAACTACCCTATCTAATAAATTAATTGTGCATTTATTTCATTTATTTATTTTGTTCTTCGCATTCTCTCATCTGCCTTTGTGCTCTCCTTCAACTTTACCTTCATGCATTCTAGCTATAATCGCTAAATAACTTCTTTTCCTCCTTCGATGATGTTCTTTCTTGTCGCATCGCCTCCTTCGATGACACCTCTTCCTATCACATCCAAAATTACACCTCCTCACCATTATTCTGTCCCATCCGAAGTCACACCTCCTTCACCTCAAACGAGAGCTTGGTTGAAGGTATCCATCTGTCTTCCTTTTGTGTGATTCTTCATCCAAATCTTTAAATTCGTTGAACTACCTCTCTTTCATCAAGCTTTATTATGAATGTATGCTTTTTTATGAAGATATTCTTCTTGTTAATTAGACTAGAGAGGGAGTTGAAGGTAAACTTGAATTATAGAGGTCAACCTTAGAGTCTACTAGGAGGGATTATGACTTTGGGCGATCAAATCATTAATAAGAGTACACATTTAGATATCTTTGGTTTATTATTCATAGTGATGGAGAAACAGATGGAGATATTATTAGCAGAATTCATGTTGGATGGTTGATGTGGAGGAATGCATCGGGCTTGTTGTATGATAGAAAGGTCTCCCTTAAACTTAAGGGAAAATTCAATAAGTTGTTGTGAGACCTGCAATGCTTTAAGGTGTAGAATTTTGGGCATTAAAAGAGAAGTATGATATTAACTTTAAGTGTTATAGAGATGAAAATGCTCAGTGGATGAGTGGCTTTACACTTAGAGATAGGATACAAAATGAGCATATACGTAAAAAGGTTGGAGCAGCTCCAGTGGAAGATAAGATTAAAGAGAGCTGCCTTAGATAGTTTGGTTATGTATCATTATTATATGGTTGATGTGGAAGAATTCATTGTGCTTGTTGTGTGATAGAAAATCCCACTCAAACTTAACAAAAAAATTTTATAGGATGGTGGTGAGACCAACAATGCTTTTTGGTGCAGAATGTTGGCCATTAAAGGAGAAGTATATATTAAGTTAAGTGTTATAAAGATGAGGATACTCAGGTGGATGAGTGGCTTTACTCTTAGAGACATGGAACAAAATGAGATATACATGAAAAGGTTGTAGTAGCTCCAATGGAAGATAAGATTAGGGAGAGTTACATTAGATAGTTTGGTCACATATCATTATTGTATATCCTGATTATATAAGATATAATCTCAAAATTTTTTATGACAATAATTATATATAAATAACATTAAATTAATACAAATCTCATTGTTTGGTTGAAGGAATTTATGGCCTAAGTGTATTATGGATATTCAAAATCATACAAGTTGGATGTATAACCAATTGTTGCTTAGATACAAGACTTTAACAGATGAATTTTTAAACGGAGTGAATTTTTTCATCCAAGTAAGCTACTAATTACCTTCATTTATATTAGAGCGAAGGTTTCATTGTCCATGTTCCAAACACAAAAATCATTCCTACCTCACACTAGATGAGATTACTGTTGATCTATATCAAAGAGGATTCATGCCAAAATATTAGTATTGAACTTCACATGGTGAGTAAGAGCCTCATTTTGACTCTCAATGTAACCCATCTACATGGTCCAACATAGTTGAGGAAGACAGAGTTAGGAAGTTTGAGGACTTGATTTATAATGCAACTGGGTCACAATTTTAATAATATATAGAAGTGTCCCTGAATAAGGAAGCATAAAACTTTTATAATTTATGAAGCAACTGGGTGCACTACTCATTCAGAGTTATATGTTGATGTGAAGATGTTAAGCATAAAGATAGAATACAATATTCCTAAATGAATGCTTTAATCAATTCATTATCCTACTTAAGGAGATCAACCCGGCAGATAATATAATTCCAATAATTTTATACTTGACAAAAATATTAGTTTTTAAACTTTGTTTAATAGTTATAAAAATATATGACTGTATTAATGGATGCATGTTGTACTATGGGTACAATATTTCAAAGATTGCATCTTATCATTATAACATACTAAGGTATAACTAAATTTTGGAAAAAAAAATTAAAGCTGAAGAATGTGTCAGTCAGTCAATTTGTCTACTTACTCATCATTCCTAGTTTGTAATGTTTGTATGTATCTTTGAGCTTTACTGAACATATGAGCATAATGAATACATCTTGCAAGTAGGTGTTCTGAAACATCCATGAAAAGCAGAGGCCTAGAAATACTTTGATCGTACACATCCTACCGTCATCATAGAACTAAGAAATGTAAGATTAGATTTATACGTAGATGGTTTTACTCTATTTAGCCAATTTGCTCACCATGCTCATGTTGGCTCATGATACTCAACCCCTACAATCTATATCTAGAGTTGTGTATGACTACACTTTATAATTTTTTGACACTTATCAGTCCAAGCCCATATAATCCAAAGGAAAAAATAGATGTGTTCTTACAACCTTTAATCAGTGACTTAAAATTATTGTGTAATGAAGGAGTTAATATATATGATATCTCCACCAAAAAAATTTACATTGAGGGTATCATTACTTTGGACAATTAGTGACTTCCCTGCATACAGTTTGCTTTCTGGTTGGAGCATTACGAGCAAGCTAGTTTTCCCATATTATATAAAAATACTAAATCATTCACTTTGAAGCATGGGGACAAGAACACTTGGTTTGACTGTCACTATATGTTCTTCCCTATAAACCCTCCATTTAGGCAAAATAAGGATGCTTTCGCGAAAAAGTAAAATGGAGATAATATAGCCTCCACCAAGGTTAACTAGTGAGAATTTATTTGAAAGAGTAAATTTCATACCCACAAAAATTGATTCTCCAACATTAGTTGTTTACAAATTGTCTGGGTATGGAGTTACTTATAATTGGACAAGAAGAGCATTTTGTGTTCTTAGCCATATTAGAGAATAAACTTGAGTAAACATAATTTGGATATGATATATATAGAGATTAATATTTTTGATGATGTGTTCAATATAGAGATTAACATCAAGGACAAATCTAAAGATAATATAAAAGCTAGGATAGACATGAAGGATATTTATAAGAAGAAAACACTTGAGTTGAAGGAAGATGGAAATGATAAATTTTTAAAGCTAAAAGCCTTATTCACGTTCAATTTAGAGTAGATTCGAGCAATTTGTGAATGGTTACAGAGCCTAAAGCTATCTTATAGATATGCTTCCAACCTTAGTAGATGTGTTGACATGAGATCGAGGATATTGTTTGGATTAAAAAGTCATGACTATCACATCATCATGGAATATTTGCTTCCTACTTCTTTCAATTCTCTTCTAGATTCAATTTTGAATCTCTTAATCAAACTAAACAACTTCTTTAAGGTCTTTTACTCATCAAGACTGAATGAAGAAGCTTTATTCTATATTAAGCATTACATTTCTTTCATTTTGTATAAGCTTGAGAAGATATTTCCTCTAGGGTTTTTTTTTGACTCCAAGGAGATACCCATACATTTACCATATAAAGCTAGAGTTGGTGGACCTTTTAATTATTGATGGATGTATCCTTCTAAGAGATAATTTGTGTAAATATAACATATCTAATATTATTAATAAGTTATTAATTTATAACCACATGTCATTGAGGTATTTATATAAACTTAAAAAGACTATAAAGAATAAAGCACGATCTGAAGGATCAATATGTAAAGTACACTTGATGTATGATGCTACTCAATTATGCTTATATTACTTTGACCCGGAGTTATAATCAACAAGGAATATTGCATCTCAAAATTTGGGGAATCCAGATATATTCAATCTACTAGAAAAATATTAGTATTTAACGGATGTGGTGACCTAGTAGACACTTGAACTGTGCGCTATTTGATAGATAAAGAGATGAAAGTTACCTCATTATACACAATGCTTAATTATGCTGAAGTTGAGCTAAATCTCGAGTATGTTTGAGTTAAGATTCCATACATTTTATAGACTCGGACATAGTGAACCTAAATTCAAAACTTTTGCAGGAATTTTGTTAATGTTCTAACTACATCATTATTATAGAAGAAAAAGAGTGTTGAATTTGAATGTTCAAATTGGTTCAAAAATATGGTATATATTTCTATAAGCCACTTCAACCTTATATATCATAATCAATTAACTTAGTGAAAATGATAATAAGATAGCTACATTTCCTACACCAATCAGATCTATAATGAAGCTAGAGATTTATAAGATCAAGGACTAATAGATCTAGCTTGGAGACCTATGAGAGCAGTTAAATGTTAGCTAATTTGTATTGTGAATGATTAACGATTTCTAACCAAAGCTTGCTATGAAGGTCAGAATATAAAAAATTATGGTGTATGTATTAAAGGGAACAACCATACGGGTGATGACTGTGAGTATTATGGGGTCTTAAATATTTGTGTAAAGAGAAAAACTTGTATCATTTTAATTATGATTGGTTTGACCCAGTGCAAAATAGAGGAACAAGCTTGCATTCACTTTATGGTATTACAGAAGTAAAGTGTGTTAGAAGATATGGAAAATATAACCTAATTGTCATTGTAAGCTAGGCTACCCAAGTCTTTTTTGCTAATTATCCAGGTAGACTGCGGGGTAAATAAGATTGGCTTGTAGTTATGAAGATTAAACCTAGGTGGGTCATTAAGAGTACCATATCAATACTAGCAGCACATCAAGAAGAGTGTATGTCAAACTTTTAAGGGCCTGCTAATGATGGAGATGATCAAATTATAACTAATAAGACTGAGTTGCAGTTAGAGTAGATAGACTTAGACATTGAGGAAAATATTAAAGATGATGTTAGTAGTGAGGATGTAGTCTCATTAGATGGAAGTGAAACACCTAGTATTTAATAGTTGGCAAATAAATGTGTATTTTTGGCTTGCAAATACTTCTTTTACGCACACATTATTTCATAACATTTTATTCTCCTTATAGCTTAGCAGTTACCTTTTCTCCTTATAGTATAGTAGTAGTTAACACATATTTTTTTTCTTATAGTATAGCAGTAGTTACTAGTTATTTCTAGTATTTTTAGAAATATTATTTTCTTTTATTTTTTGTAGATTGCTTCTGGTGGTGATGGGCCCCCTAAGTGATTAATCAAAAATATTTTTAGGTGTAAGAAGAATAGTGGAGGGGACCTCCTCTTTATAGCTAGCCACCCATACCTAGCCTACCCCCCTTTGCCTACACCTCCTACAAGGAGTCCTCAAAATTACTCCCTAGTCCCCCACTTCCCATCACAAGACCTTATGCAGATGGCTTCCTCTAGCCCATACTACCCCCACCTTCGTCTTAGATAGTCCCTTCTACTTATCCCTATCCACCATATGTTTCGCCATTATGCTACCCACCATACCCTCAGCCCTTTATAGTTAGACCTTCCACTCAGACTGTAGCTAGACCTTCCATGTAGATTGTTGGCACATACTGATTCGGCCCAAGGGTGACACTTACTTATTAAATATTCAATATTACATAAATATTTAAGAAGAAATATTTTCACTTAAATGTTTTATGCAGGTTTTACCCATCAAAGAACCCCACACATAAGATATTAGATATCATAAAGAATAGGTTTAATGCTTCATATATTTTTTAGAAGAAAATCATAAAGAAAGTGCATAACATGTGGTTAAGGGAGTTCAAGGTTAGTAAGTTGTAGCATTGTTAACATCTATCCATCTTTTATTAAACTAACATAGAATAATTTTTATTTTAGTTTGTTATTTACAACATAAGTTCTACTGGTAGTCGGAGTATGGCACACATATAAGAATAAATTTTTAGAAATGTTGAGCAACTCATATGTGAGACATGTTTACATGCATTAGAAGGACAAGTGAGTGACCACTTTGGATTGGAGAGGGTGTATGGGTAGAGCATAGTAGTTGTTAGGATAACTTAGATTATACAGAAAAGAGGAAGCAAAATAAATATAATCGAGCTCCTGAAATCGGGGGCATGTGTAGCTCCCTCTAAACTGGACACTCAGTTCCACACACTGAGCACAAATATTGATTGGTAAGAATTTTAATAGAAATTAATAATTTATTTGGTTATGCATACTAATGTAAGTATATTATAGAAGGAGATGCTAGGTAGAGAACCATTACTCTTGAGTTGCATTATCACACCCAAAAGTGCCAGGAGGACCGATAATGGTGGATGAATGAGCATGGAGGGCTTATGTAAGTATACATGCTTTTAATACTTAGATAAATATTATAAGTGATGATTATATCATGATTAATCTTATGTAATATATTGGAGGATGAGTATATACAGCTTCAAGAAAGTTAGGCTACAACTAGTGAAGGATCCTTTGGGGTTCCACTGATATTTATGACAACTGTATTTGGTCACAAGTGGTAGGTGAAATGCAAAAGAGATGAGTTTATGGATTAGGCTCAAAGGCCTATGCATATGAGGGATAGTCCTCTTATGCCTCCAGCTACTCTGCAAATAGCCAGGAGAGTTTATATAGCCAATAGGTGGCTTACTCAACAGCAGAGCTAGAACATGTCCAAAAATCATAGTTAAATATGCACATGCAGATACTTGATGAGCATCACAGATTGAGAGAGTATATTAGTGGAAATCAGCATGCATTTTCATTGGTCAAGCAAGAGAGTGAGGATACAGATTTTGCATAGATTGACTTAGGTTTTTGATGTATTTTACTTTTTTTTGTATATAAGAACTAAGTTTATTTTAGCAATATTACATTAATTGTAGAAAAATTGGATGTAATTGTTTATTTGAGTAGTTGGATTATAATTGTAGAATAATTTTTTTCCTATGTTTATTTTAGCAGTGTTTATTAAAATATTAGCATTATTAACAACTATATTTTTCATAATTAACAATTGCTTTTAAACTGCATAGATTGTGATTGTTGAAAAGCTGAATAACTAATATTATGTTTTTTTTAGTTATGCTACAAGTTTTTGGTGGATTTGTGGTGGAATTTTTTCCACAAAAAATGAACGATGAAGTTATCTTATATTGTGATGAGAAATTCCATTGCAAATTGCAATGAATTTATGGTGGAAATTTTGTCACAATTTGTGACGAAAATATCCACCACTAATTTGGTCACAAATGGCAATGGACAAGCCATCGAAAGACTGCCGCAAGTCAAAGTAGTAATTTCTCCACAAATCTGTCATAATTAGAAGTGAAATTAGCAGTGGCTAGCTAAAATGAATACGACATTTTCTTGAATTTAACTCTTCAAAAATCCACCATAAATCTATTGGAAAATATTTGCAATGGATTGTTTCTAACAAATGCTTTTCTGACGCAACTTTTAGCATTGGAATGTATTCCATTCTAAAACTAAATTTGCAAAGGATTTAGCTTATTTTTTGTGCATTTTTCTGCCAAAAATAGTTTACTTTCCTATAGTGAATGTTCTATTTATATTAATGACATTCCAGTGTCTTTCAAGCTCATATTTGTTGTAAAGTCATAAACTTCAGATCTTTCAACATGAGTTTAATTTTTTATTGGTGTAATTTTTTTGTGAAAGATTTGTTACAGATGAGTCCTTCATTTTAAAAGATCATTTTTTAGGATATTGTGATGTTGGAAGGTTAAGTTTACATTTGCATTTATGGTAAAATTTTATGTGTTATTTATCACATAAATGATTTTTCATGAAACTATGACATGATGAAATGATTCACGAGTCATTGCATCAAAAAGGTAACATTGCACAGAGTGGTTTGTGAGATTTATATTGATGTGAAACAAGAAATTAAGCACCTATTCCATTAATAAATAACTAGGTAAAATTAATGAAAGAATAAGCTCCTTATTATGTCTCAATAGTTTACACTGATCATAGTAACTATTTTTTTAAGAAGAATAAACTAAAAGTTACCTTTATTATAACCTTTATTATTACACTTTTTTTCTCAACAATCTTAGTCACCTTTTCCTATTGGTGAAAGGATGCTTACAAATATTATGTTCTTTCTCTTGATTGTCATAACTAGCTTAATTGAGATCTTTGACAGGAAAAGTGAATTAGAGATGCTCTCATACATGCATGATAAGTACTTCAATAATAAGGCATGTCTTCTAATGATGCACTAATCATCAGGGCAGCCAACAAAATTGTATGGTGTTGCCTTGCACATTATGTTGTTATTATCAACACAACCTATGCCACTTCCTCCAACATTATTCGTTGCACCCCGTGGGGTTGTGTTATTGATCGATCAATTTTTTGAACTAACTTAGAAAGATATGCTACTTTACATGTATCAAATGAGCATTATGCCAAGTTGAAGAGAGTTTACTAACTTTTAATGAAACAAAAGAGACCATTTCTAGGGCAGAATTCTCATAAATACTAAGTAGATACCAGGTTAATCATCGCAGGAATCAAGTTACTCAACATAAATTATTCATCAAAGGTGTTGATGCCAATCTTCACCTCTACTTTTGTTGAGGCCCCATGTTGAAAGAAGGCTCAATATTCTCATACTATTAGTCTTCTTCTTGGAAATTAAAACTATATATAGTTTTCTATTATCATTATAACAATATATTTCTCTAGGCATGATAATTTTCTAAATATTACATGCGGTTTTGGATTCTACACTGAAACTTTCTTTCTCGTCATCTTCATCACCATCATCATCAGCAGCAGCATCATAGCCGTCTATTGTTAAGGAATGTAAATTGGTTAGAATATCATTAAAAGATTCACCTCATGATCTTGATATATAAGCTTTATTAAGCCTAAGAGCTTATATATGTGATCTTCATTTTGATGATCACAAACATAACTTTGCATGTGCTAATTTTTATGTTGAATTTTAGTGCATGTGCTTGCTACATCACCTCAATTGGAGATTAATGAAAGAATCATGTATTGAGAAATTTGAAGTATATTTATGAATTAAATGAAGCAATTATCTAATACTATTGAGACCATTTAGATCACATTCTAAGATATTAAGCTTGAAGCCAAAAATAATAATTTTACTTTTCATTTATAAATTATTATATTTAATATTTTTGGGAATGTTTTGAATGAATTTCATGCACTCACTTTGAAAATAGTGAATTATTTTAATTAATAAATGGATATTAAAAATTCTATAATTGGTCCTATCATATAAAGTTGGATCATAGTATGATATGTACAAACATTGAATTGTATCATTAGAATAAATAAAGTAATATTCTTCCAATTAAATGGACTTATGGAACATATATTACTGTCACATGAATAGTATGATATGCCTTATTTTTAAATTAAAATAAGCATATCAATTAAACATTATTTAATTTATTTTGATCCATCTATGAAATAGACAATATGCTATTGGATCAAAGAGTATGGCATTAAATTAATTCATATTAACATTCTAGTATCAACAAAAAAATAGTAAACTAAATCAAATTTAATTATGAATTATAGCTCATGATGTAGATTACATATCAATTCTTTAGTTTAATTTTTAGATAAAATTGATGAGGTTATATGATGTTAATTATACAATATTTTTAATCAATGTTTCAATTTATTTTTATATGAACCTTTATTATGGATTATCCTCATTTTTTGGTTATTGATTTATGAAGTTAGATCATTATGCTTGTGTTAATAAGGAGTCATTTATTAATATTAAATTTGAAATATTTAGAGCATTGATTAGAAGAGTAAAATTTTAAAGAGTTCTTTTTCCTTTCAACCTTCAACATATACTTTAATCCTCATATTTATAAATCTAGTTTTAGTGAATTTTTGTTAACTTTCCTTAAGATATAATTCTCAAATCTTTATGTGTTGTTCTCAAAAGGATATTTCGAGCACATTAAGTTGGAGGTCCCAACCTAATGGGTTGTCATAGTAGTAGCTTCTCACATTTAGTAGAAGTATTGGATGACTCAATTATTTATGAATGAGAGTGATTTGTCTATGTAAGAAAGGGAGGGATAATGAAAACATGAGAAGAGGACATAAGGAGTGGATATAAGCTTTTGAATGGTCAAATAAACCATAACTCAATTTGCATGCTTATTTCCATTGATTTCTTAATATTGATTTTGGTTTTACAATCATTATCAGAATTTTATTATTGCCTTATACTTAGATATTGGTTGCAAGTGATATTAATTTGAATAAAAAATTATAAATATCTAAGTTTATTTCCTTCAAAACCAAAGCTCACATCATTACAATTTTTACAACCAAAGAGAGAAAATTTTATTTAATTTCTTTTTTATATGTATTTATAATATTGCTAGTGTGAAAATGTTATTTTATTTATTTTTTATACAATAACATTATTTTTTTTCATGGAAAAGTTTTATGATTAAATTTATTTTTTAAAAATAACCCTATTCAGCCCCTCTTGGTTGTACTATAAACTTCAAATGGAATAAGACTAGGTTCTTCATTTTAATGTTACACAACTCAAACAACATCCACATAGCATACGTTTACAATAACGTTGTAGTAGTAACCATTACTAGACCTTCATTGTTTGATCATATAGCTTTTGATTTTTGAATAACATGTATGTCCACAATTATTCAATGAATTAAAGGGGTTTATGCGTTTCTAACAAAACTTGACTGTGACAAACAAATCGATATTCTTTATGGCTAGTAGAAAGGAAGAATGATTCCTAGTTCAAATAAATTCAAAATCTTTAATTTTATTTTGTGATGTAAATTAAACAATTATATGTGTGAATCTATATGTAAGACCAAAAGGGATTTTGGGATTGTCTTGTTATTACATTTAAGGGTACAAAATAAAATAGATATGTTTTAATATCATTGTCCATGACTCTGAGCTATTTTGTATGAAACATAGTAAAATAATTACAAAAATGTACATATGATTCATAAATTTTATTATTAGTTCATACTCTTTATGAATGAAATATTCTAGAAAAGAGAAGGTAAGAAAATAATTAGTTATTTACCTAAATCATAGGAAGTTTCTTTCTTTAGTGAAGAAAAAGCTTTACCAAACTACTCCACAAATTTACAACTTTGCTCATTACTTGAATACGAGAAAAAACTTGGGCAAATAATTAAAAATGCTTCGAACAAAAAAAAAAAAGAAATCTAGGTAAATTTCAAGAATTAGACAAAAATAATGAAAAATCTTAAAGTAAACAAAATGTCTCATTGATAACTAAAAAAATTATCCTTTTTGAAAAATAAAAATAGAGACACTTTAATAAGAAAATGAATAATAACCAGTGTAAAAGTTTAATAAAAAAAAATTCTACCATATAATTTATTTTTAGTGTAAAATGAAAGTCACATTTAGTGGGATTATCCTTATCATGTAAGAAATGTCAATCACAAAGAAAATCCAAGTGACACACATAATGAACATAAGAAATATAGAAAAAATTAAATGAAATTAATGACATTGGCAATCAAAATCAAAATATTATGAATGTTCCTCCAAAATTTGAGGATTAGGTCAAATTCACTATTGACAAATTACTTGAGATATACTCTTACAATGAGGATGATTTTTATCCCACCTTTATAAGTACACTTTTTAAACTACTATTGCCCTAAAAAATGAAAACATTAAATTACTCTAGAAGCCCAGGATTTACTATGAAGGATACTTCTCAAGCCTGATTTAATTAGCCATGCTCAATCTTGTCCACTTGAACTTAATGAGGCCAATACATATTATTTGATCCTATTGTCCACTCAAGAGATTATCCAAGCCATCTCTCCTTATCAAATTCAATTTATTTCTAGTCCTAACTTATTCTTAGGTTCAAACCTAGCTTAACTTAGTTAGAAACTGTACTATAGCCCTTAGCTTTAGCTAATAAGGGAAAGACCTTAGGATTTCCATAGGACTTAGTTGGACTTAATAAAAAACATAGGAAAAGATTTTTAAGTTTTAACTTATAATTGCATATAAATTTATTTGATAGGTTTGATCAAATTTGACCCTAGGTTTGACGTTGTTGAATACATATCTTTAAGCTTATGGTTAGATTTTCCTAATCACAAATATCACTAAGAAAATAAAACAAGTGGTTTCAATCAAGTCAAGGTAAGAAAAAGTACACCATCAAGATATTTCAAGCATAGGAAAAATAGCTAAAATATAGTTGGAAAATAAGTTTTATTTTATGTGTAAGAGAAAATAATATAAAAAAATGTTATTGACTAGCAAGGAAAGCAATCTAAAAAGGTTGAAATTATTCTATGGAACTAATTTATTTTTCCACTTGGTAGTGCCAATTATTTTATTATCTCCAAATAACTTTTTAAAATTATTTGACACCCCATATGTTATGAAGTAAATAAATATCTTAATGAAAATGCCCAAGATTGGTTTAAGAAAAAAAATTAGGAAGTAACACATAGTGATGAGTTAATGAGCCTCAATTAGGATTAGTGGGTCTTCATAAAGACGTCATGGGCATCGGCATAGGTAGGGGTGTCAATATTTGACACGACACGAAAACCCGACTCGAACCCGACCCGAAAAACCCGACTCGAACCCGACCCGAGTTCAAAATGGGTCGGGTTCGGGTTCAGGAATTCGACCCGTTTGAAAAATGGGTCGGGTTCGGGTTCGGGTTGACCCGACGGGTTGCTGGGTTAACCCGAAATCCTGTTTAGAGCCCTCCCCGCGAGACCTACCCGCCCTGCCCGCGCGCATCCGCGCTTGCCCGCGCGCCCGCGCCCGCGCGCTTGCCCCCACCCTCGCCCGGGCTCGCCCGCGCCCGCGCGCTCGCCCGCACTGGCTCGCTCGCTAGCGCGCGCCCGCGCGCTTTGGCCTGTGCGTCCACCTTCGCGACCCGGGTCGGGTCCGATTTTCTGACCCGTTTCCCTACCCATGTCGGGTTAGGGTCAACCCGTTTAGGCTGCGGGTCATTACGGGTTCGACCCGAACCCGACCCGAAACCCGATTTTGACACCCTAGGCATAGGGATTTCAGATTGCTATAAAGATATATAATCCATATAACTTAGAAAATTTTTGTAACAGCACCTTGAAAAGAGAAGCAAAACTCCATGAATTTCTTCGAAGGCATCTATAACATTTAACTGGTCACCTTAATCGTGTAAGTTTAGAAACTTTTAATGATGTATTCTAGCAAATTTAAACTTTATTAAAGATTGAATTAAATCCATATTTTTGATCTTCAACTACGTGTGAATACATAGAGTTACTAGATTTAATTAATTTAATATTTCTTTAGAAGCCCTAGAAGTTAACCTTAGGTAAGAATAATAATTCCATTCACTCAACCTCAAGCCTTTCTGTTGCAAATCTGATCCAAGAATTGTGATTTTGATGTTAGCAAACATTAGTGTGTCTGTTACTGCTTTCTCCTAATTCTATGATATTCTGTTTTATTTTGTGTGTAGTAACATTTCAGGAAAATAGTCCACCGTTCACTTGTAATTTTGATCAGCTCAAGACTAGGTAGACTAGGGTTATAGTCTATATTTTCAATTTGTTATGTTATTTTCTTTCTTTCTTGAGTCGTATCATGTAACTTGAACTTTGTGGATATCATTACTGAGTAACCTTGCACACCCACATGGAGAGAGAGAAAAATATTTTGATAGATTTTTTTTAACAAATCATATTGTGCTACTTTTGGTTTGTACTGTATGACTTTGGTTCATGCTATATGACTTTTATTCGTACTATATGATATGTTTTGTTCTATCAAAACCCTAGCCGCCAGAGGTTAAGAAAGATGCTAATTTTGTTCTGATCGTATGGTTTGATTTAGTTTGTACTACATGCCCTAATTAATATCTTTCTTAATTTGACCCTAATAATCAGGCAATCAATTCATGACATTTATGATCAACCGATCGTACTATATGATATTGTTCGTATAATACGATTGATAGTTTATGACTTTGGTCATTTTATGGGACGTACCAAACAAAAGCAATGAGTTTTGTATTGATTGTATAGTATGATAGCCAAAGTGTTGGATAATCGATAGAGTATAAAATTTGTCAACCCAGAGATTGTACCAAATGAAAGGCATGATTTTTATACTGATTATATTGTACAATGTCCATAGTGTTGGATGATCGATAGTGTACAAAATTGGTTGTCCCAAAAGTCATCCCAAATGAATAGAAGGATTTTGGACATTTTGAACTGAATGATCTTAGGATTGTACTGTATGATATATTCTAAAGTTTTGAACTACTCGTCTGTACGAACTTACTGTATGAATCTAAATTGCACTGATCGTGCTGTACGATACATGTATCATACTATATGAATAGAAGATGATCTCTTAAAAATTAGGGTTTATGTGAAGCCCACTACTTAAGGTTTTCTAATACTCTTATTAGAAAATCTTTTACTATTGACTTGGTCTGAGAGAAAGCTTAGAGAAGGAAGAGAGAGAGAGAGAGAGCTTTGGGAGAGAAGAATGGGAGAAATTATTGTGAGGGGAAGTTGTGAGGGATTCACAAAGGTTACTCCAAGCAAGGTTTCTACTATCTTCCTCAAACTGCTTTCTTGATTCCTTGGTGGCTCTAGGGAGACATTCTTCAGCATTAGATTCAGGTTCTCTGCCTACTCCAAGAGGGAGTAAAAGGACTCAGGTTCTCTGCCTACTCCATGAGAGAGTAAAAGGATTTGAGTTCTCTGCCTACACTAGGAGGGTTTAAAAGATTCAAGATTCACTACTATTACCGGGCAGGTGTAAAAGCTTTTGGTTCTCCACCACACCGAGAAGGTGAAAGTGATTATATAAGGGCTTCTTCGCCTAGCTGTGGGGACTAAAGGAGAAACACTAAAAAGTTTAGTGCAATACTCGAAGGAGGCCTCTAGGGAGTGGACGTAGGTCAAATTTGATCAAACCACTATAAAAGTCTGTGTGTTCGTTCTTTTACTTTTCTGTATTTTAATTTTTGCACTTTTTTGTGAATTATTGTGTAGTTGGAAAAACACTAATTTTATTATTATGAAATTGATATGCTTCCGCATCAAGAATTTTTGTTTTTATTAAAGAATTTTTAAATTACTAATTCACCCCACCCCCCCGTCTTGGTTAGCCTCAGGCTAGTTCTTAGAGGTTTAACAACCTTCACAAACTTTCAACTAGTATCAAAGCGGGATTTATAAATTAAGTTTTAAAAAACTTTTAAAAAAAGATCAAAGGCAAACTTTGAAAATCATAATACTGCGGAAAGATATTCAATCACATGATTATCTTTATTTGATAATATTTCTTTTGATTTTTGGAAAATTTGCATGTCTACCTTTTTGTAATCTATAGATTACACATATGGATGCTAGTTCAGGAAGGATATTATGCACCTTCATGCTTGGTTAATGGCATTAAAACTGAACTTTCTTTTTTTGAATGGAGCATAGAAGATAGAGATTTAGTCCAACTAAATACAAAATATTTCAACTATTTTTTCTGTGCTTTAAATTTTGAACATTACATGTGTGGTTCTACTTACACAACTGGCAAAGAGATTTAGGACAAACTTTGCATAACTTATAAAGGAACAAATGAAGTAAAATAATCTAGGTTAAATATTTTACTCCATCATTATGAACGCTTTTGTATGAAATCTAGTGAATTAATTTCTGAACTGTATACTAGGTTCACTTAGATTATTATTTCCTTGCATGTCTTAGGAAGAGAACTTACTAACTATAAAAAAATTAACAAGATCTTACGTTGCTTACCTACTTCCTTTGATGCAAAAATTATTACTATAACTGAATCTAAAGATCTGAATATTTCATCCATTTATAACTTACTTGGATCACACATTACTTATGAGTAAGGAGTGAGTCATAGATTGCTTGATGCAGGTGAAAAGAGAAAAGAGAAAATTGTGGCCTTAAAGGCTAACAATTTTAAAAGTGATAATTCTGCACCTGATGATGATGATGACATTGCACTAATAATAAGGCAATTTAAAACTTTTTAAGGAAAAAGAAAAAGCATCGACAGCAATGGAATAATGGTAAAGTTAACAAAAATTCTAAGGTTTATACTGATGTTATCTATTTTGAATGTAAGAAGTCAAGGCTCTTGAAGTCGGATTGCCCAAATCTGAAAACTCACCCAATCAAGGAGAAGGGTGAAGAAAAACTTAAGTTCAAAAAGAGCAAGCAATGGACTCAAAAGGATTTCTAGGCAGACTCTAGTTCAGGCTCATCTAAAATAGAAGCAGAAGAGAAGATAACTAACTTGTGCTTAATGGCTGATAACCATCTTGATCATTCTAATCAAGAGGAGTGGTGCTATCATAAAAGGTCTTGTGAGAGCATATGGTACCTAAATAGTGGATGTTCAAGGCACATAACTGGAGATGCAAATTAATTCATTTTGCTAGAGGCCAGGGTAGGAGGTATGGTGCCACTTGGAGATAACACTACTAGGAGAGTGGTGGGCTCAGGTATAATTGGCAACTCAAAAAATTTCCTCATTAAAAATGTGTTACAGGTAGGTGACTTAAAACATAACCTGACCAACATAAGCCAGCTCTATGATAAAGGCTTTAGCATTACATTTTTATCTACCAGTTGCATTATATGCTTAAATGGAAATATTGTGCTATAAGAAAAAAGAATTAATAATATTTACATGTTTGATTTAAACTGTATTGAACCTGCTAACTCTCTATGCCTAAAAATAGTTGCAGATGAATTTTGGTTATGGTATAGGAGATTATGTCATGCAAGCATGAAAAATCTTAGAAAAATCATCCAAAAAGACTTAGTGAGAGGCATACCCAAATTAGAGTTCACTAAAGACCACCTGTGTGATGCCTGTCAGTTAGAAAAGCAAGTTAAATCCTCCTTCCACTCAATCAAGGACATTAACACTAGCAAACCTTTAAAAGTCTTTCACATGGATCTCTTTGGACCTGTTAGCACTACAAGCCTAGGAGGGAAAGTCTTTAGGTATGTTATTGTTGATGATTACTCAAGGTTTACTTAGGTTAGATTCCTATCTCATAAAAGTGAATCATTCAAGGAATTTAGATCATTCTCTACTTGGATTTAGAGGAAGCTAAGTTATGAAATTCTGATAATTCATAGTGGTTATGGTAGAGAGTTTAAAAATAAAAATTGTGAATGTTATTATAAGGAGCAAGGGATAAATCACAACTTTTTAGCTCCTAAGACCTCTCAGTAGAATGGAATAGCTGAAAGAAAGAACAGAACCCTAGAAGAAGCTGCTAGAGCCATGTTAGCAGAATACTCACTTCCTAAATATTTCTAGGCAGAAACGGTGAATACAGCCTGTTATTTTTTGGATATGGTTAATGTTAGAACCAAGCTGAATAAGACACCCTATAAAATCCTTAAGCATAGGATACAAAACTCTCTCACCTTCATGTTTTTTGATGTAAAGTGTTCATTCTGAATGAAGGAAAATCTCCACTAGAAAAGTTTGACCCCAAATCTGATGAAGGAGTGTTCCTAGGGTATTCAAATATTGGAAAATCCTAATGAGTCTTTAATAAAAGGACACTAGTGGTAATGGAGACCACTCATGTTATATTTTATGAATCTGATAATTCTGGAGGGCCTAGGGTAGAAGAAGAAGAAGCTGTTGAGATCACCCAAGGAGTAGAATCTGTAAATTTGGAGGAAAGGGTAGAACCTGAAAATTCACTACCTAAAGAATGGAGATATTCTTCAAGTTATGCTAAAGAAATGATCTTAAGAGACCCATCTGAAGGTGTTAGAACTAGGCATGAACTTAGAAAAGAAGTAAATCACTCTGCCTTCATCTCAATGACTAAACCCACTAACATAAATTAAGCCCTATCTGATGAATTCTGGATCCTAATCATACAAGAAGAATTAAATTAATTTATGAGGAATGATGTTTGGGAACTAATTGAAAGATCTAAGGACCAGAGTATTGTTGGAACTAAATGGGTTTTCAAAAATAAAATGAATGATTCTGGTGTAGTGGTGAGAAATAAAGTAAGGTTAGTGGCTAAGGGATATAACTAGATAGAAGGGATTGACTTTGAAGAAATATTTGGCCCTCTAGCTAGATTGGAAGCTATTAAGGTGCTACTAGCTTTTGCTTTCTTTAAGGGATTCAAGTTATACCAAATGGATATCAAAATTACCTATGGGATAATAAAAGAAGATGTGTATGTTGAACAACCCCTAGGCTTTAAAAATTCACAATTTCTTAATCTTGTGTTTAAATTAAAAAAGACATTATATAGACTAAAATAAGCACCCAGAGCATGGTATGAAAGGCTAAGCACATTCCTACTAGAGAGAACCTTTGTTAAGGGGAGCGTAGACACTACCCTATTTCTAAAAAAAAGGTAGGAGATGAACTACTCATTTTCTAAATTTATGTTGATATTCTATTTAGATCCTTTGATAAAAGCCTTTGTGATGAATTTTTAAAAATAATGAGTAAGGAGTTTGAGATGAGTATGATGGGAGAACTGACCTATTTTCTTGAATTTAGTAGAAGGCAGAAGGATGATAGAATTTTTCTTAATCAATTAGAATACATTAAGGATATCCTTAAGAAATATGAAATGAATAAATCTAAGCCAATAAACACTACCATGAGGTCTACTCTTTAGTTAGATAAGGATTCAAATGGAAAATTAATTAATCAAAAAAATATAGGGGAATAATTAGATCACTTCTTTACTTGACTGCTAGCACACATAATAATATGTTTAGTGTTCATCTCTGTGTTATATTTCAAGCTGATCTAAAAGAATCCTACTAGACTACTATGAAGAGCATCCTTAGATATCTCTTAGGAACCTAAGACTTAGGAATCTAGTATCCTAGATATAACACTTCCTTTGAAATTATAGGATATTTTGATTCAAATTTTATAGGATGTAGAGTTGATAAAAAAAGCACTTCTGGAACATGTTAATTATAGGACAGTCCTTAGTCTTATGGTCTAGTAGAAAACAGAACTCAGTTGCCCTGTCCACTGCTAAAGTGGAATACATAGCCTTAGGAAGTTATGTGGCCCAAGTTCTTTTGTTAAAATAATAAATACTAGATTTAGGATTTCCTGTAGGCACCATTTCAATCTTATGTAATAACACTACTGTCATCTGTATTTCAAAGAATCTAATCCAACACTCCAGGACAAAACACATAGACATAAGGCACCATTTCATTAAGGACCATATTATAAAAAGAGACATAGAGCTACACCATGTAGCCACTGAAAATCAACTTGCTGAAATCTTTACAAAACCACTGGCCTTTGAAACCTTCAGTACCTTAAGAATCATATTAGGTGTAATAGCTATTCATACTTGAAATTGATGCTTTCATTTTTTGTTTTTTCTTGTTTTATTTGTATGTTTGTTTCTGTTTATGTGTTTTTATTTTATACTTTTGATTTTTAGTTATTCTCCTTCAGTATTTTAAGAATCAAACCATTGCTCACTTCTACTATTAATTTTCTTTTAAATGACATTTTGCCTTATTTTTATTTAGAAGCCTGTAAGTAGTGATTGACTCCTCTAAAATAGTTAAAAGAAGAAACATTGATGAATATTTCTCTTCCTCTAACTCCTTTACTGGTGTATCTTCTTTTGAATCAAAATATATTTCAAATTAAAAAATTAGAATTTGAAATAGAGATCTATTTTATCCTTCCTACAGTAATCTATCTCGTATGAATAATGTTCTAAGACAATGCATCTCCTTCAAATTTTCTCAATCAAGTTGTTTACATTTGTCATATGTATAGGAATCTATTTTTTGGTTTACCCTTCCTTATATAAGAGATTGAGTTTATCTTTTCTCATATCTGAAAGATAATCACACAACAAAAATTTTTTTTTAAAAAATTTAGAAAGGAAGCAAGCATGTAAAAATAATAAGAGGCAAAAAATGAGCCTAAAATTAAAAAGATGCATAATGACCACCAAATAATTGTAAGATACACAAAGTGCATCAAAAATTCAAAGATGCATAATGTGCACCAAAAATCGATAAAGAGGCACAAAATACACCCAATATAAGTTAGCTTGCCTTTTTTTCAAATCCTTAAATACCTAGAAGACTCCCTATACAAATTGATAAATCATACACTTAGCATTAAAAATTATGAATTCTGATTGATTACTTTGCAATATTATTTTATTAAATTTTTTTTTATGCAAATTTTGAAAAAGATTACTTTTCCTATCAAATTTCTTTTTTGATTTAGATTTTTTTTAGAAAGAATTTTAACCTGTAAATAGTGTGAGCTAAGGTTTACAAAATCAAATTTTCTAACCTTTCTAAATTTCAGTATTGTCAATTCATTTCTTACTAGTTTTTAATCTAATAATAAGGGAAATTTATCATTTACTAGAGTTGATCGATTTAAAAAAATCACTTTTGATTTATGAATTTTTATTTTTCTTGGTTTTTTAGTCTGTTTTATGTTTTTCCTGTTTTTATTTTAGTTTTGTTTTGAACTCCTCCTGATCATCACATTCTATCCTATAACTTCTCCAAATTTTTGTTCACATCATTTAGTATGATTAACATCATACTGTACAATCTTAACAAAATATCATTCCTCTAATTACAGCACATCCAACAGCTAAATCGATTAATTATTGGTGATTGCACTGTATGAAGTTTTCTTCGTACTATACGATCCACATGACAGAAATTGTTAGAAATTTTGAATTCAGCTAGTATGATCTTTAATACCACATCATACTATATGATCCACCTATTCATACAACATGAACTAAAAAGTTAATAGTCGTACAGGCTGACTCTTTGAGATGATCGCCCTGTGCCTAATCTTCCAGTATGATGTCTAATCATACTGTATGATCAGACAACCTTTTTGACTAATCATCTGGCAAAATTTATTACCCATATCAACTAGTACAATCTCATAATTGAACTGTACAATATTGCAAAATTTTATTTAAACAGTAGCAATTCATTCAATCTCTTCACATAATCCTTCTAATTTTTCCCTCTTGCATTCTCATTCCTTGTAATGGCTGGTGGTGGAAAATATAGTCGCTAAACCCAAGGTGGTTCTTTCTCTCGCCACCCTATTGATGAACACATTTTAATAGCTTCTGATCAAGAAGCTTACTACAAATTCAAAGAAGCCAAAATAACTCCATCTAGGCTTCTCAACCAACATGCACTAAACTTTCTTGTGATGAATCTTTTCAACTCCATTGCACTCCAATTCCTTCATCCTAGCCTATCCCTTTCATTCTAAAATTCTCTATGAATTCCTAGCCAATCTTAGGATCAGTGGGGATACCACTATAATGACCTCCCGTGTCTATTATCAAAATGTTGAAATAACCAAAGAAGATATAGGGATTTAATTTTAATTAAACACCCAAAGCAATAGACCACTTGTTATGGCCTCTATATCTGATTTTGAATGGACTTCTATAAATCTCATGCTTAAAAATGTTACTCTGAATTTCACTAACACTTAGTTCATACTCTTAATGAAAATGCTAGGGTTATCTAGCACATTCTCAGAACATCAATCATCCTTAAAGCTAGAGATTGGGTAAGCATTACCCCGTTACTTTCAATTGCCACATATTTAATCATGTCAAACCCCAAATGGATGAAGCCCAAATTTTGATCGATTACATCCAAAACCTTACATATATTTGATTCCTATCCACTAGAAGAAAATAAAATATTACTCTAGGACATGTCATTGGGTACATCCTTGATAAAAAACATATAATATCACACATCCTGCTCCTCCTAACAACAACCCATTCTTCTTTATGTATGCCTCTTGTTGTATGATATTTCATAGGGATCAGGAGCCAAACAAGCCACTGTTTGATGAAGAAGGAGATGCTGCCCCTATAACTGATCCTACACCTGCACCACCTCCTCATTACTACCCATATGAGGAGTTGATTTAGCATTTTAATAGGCTTGAGGCATGCCTAGATCAACAAGTCCAACATGAAAATGAAATGAATTGGTTCAGGGATCAATTTGGCACAATCCACCAGCAGTACTCCTCCATTCAATAGTTCTTCCACCAGCTTCCACCTCCATAACCACCACCTGATCAGGATCCACCTATATTTTAGAAATTAGGTGTCATTTTTTTATGTTTGTACTTTTGGTGTTTATTTTTCTTTCTTTTAAGTTATATTCTAGTTTGTATATCATTATCCTTTTCATGCATACTTCTTATATTCTGTTGTTTAGTGTTTTTTCTCCTTCTTTTTGTGATGTCAAAAGGAGGAGTAGTATTTTATTGTTTGTTGTTGTGTGTATATTAAATAAAAAAAAATTTTAAAATTTGCCTGTGTTTGTTGTTAAGTGTTTGGATATTAAAAGTAAACTCCCCTTACTTTCAAAAATTCACCTTCTAAGGGGGAGTTGAGAAGATATTAAAGAATCTAAGAATCCTTAAACAACAATATTTTCCATCATAAAAAAGGGGAGATTATTACAAATCTGATCCAAGCATTATGATTCTGATGATAGCAAATATTAGTATGTATGTTATTACTATCTTTTGATTCTATGATATTCTATTTTATTTTGTGTGTACTAACGTTTCAGGAAAATAGTCAACCGTTCACTTGCAATTTTGATCAGCTCAAGACTGGGTAGACTAGAGTTACAGTTTATATTTTCTATTTTTTATGTGTTTTTTCTTTCTTGAGTCGTATCATGTAACTTGATGGATATGAATGCTGAGTAACCTTGCGCACACATAGGGAGAGAGAGAAAAATGTTTCGATAGATTTTTTTCAACAAATTATACTATACGACTTTGGTTCGTACGATATGACTTTGGTTTGTACTATATAACTTATATTCATACAATATAATATATTTTGTTCTATCAAAATCCTAGCCACCAGAGGTTAAGAAAGATACTAATTTTGTTCTGATCATATGATACAATTTGGTTCGTATTATATGCCCTAATTAATATCTTTTTTTATTTGACCCTGATAATCAGACAATCAAATTATGATATTTATGATCAGCCGATCGTATTGTATGATATTGTTTGTATAATATGATCGATAGTGTATGACTTTGGTCATCCCATAAGTCATACTAAATGAAAGAAATGAGTTTTGTATTGATCGTACGGTATGATATCCAAAGTGCTGGATGATCGACAGAGTATAAATTGGTCATCTCAGAGACCATTCTAAATGAAAGATATGATTTTTGTACTGATCATATTGTACAATGTCCACAGTGTTGGATGATCGACAGTGTATAAAATTGGCCATAGAAGTCTTCCCAAACAAATAGAAGGAATTTGGACATTTCGTACAGAATGTTCTTAGGATCATATTATACGATATGTTGTAAGGTTTTGAACTATTTATCTACATGAACCTACTAGATGAATCTAAATTATACTGATCGTACTATACAATATGTGTATCATACTGTACGAATAAAAGACTGATCTCTTCAAAATTAGGGTTTTTTTGAAGCCCACTACTTAAGGTTTTCTAATACTCTTATTAAAAAATCTTTTGCTATTGACTTAGTCTATGAGAGAGCTTTGGAAGAGAAGAACTTGAGAGATTCTTGTGAGGGGGAGTTGTGAAGGTTTCATAAAGGTTACTCCAAGCAAGGTTTCCATTGTCTTCTTCAAACTACTTTCTTGATTCCTTGGTGGCTCTGGGGAGACATTCTTCAGCATCAGATTCAGGTTCTCTTCCTACTCTGGGAGGGTGTAAAAAGATTCAGGTTCTCTGCCTACTCTAGGAGGGAGTAAAAGGATTCGTGTTCTCTACTTACACTATGAGGGTGTAAAGATTCAAGGTTTGATGCCATCACCTGGAGGGTGTAAAAGCTTTTGGTTCTCCACCACACTAGGAAGATGAAAGTGATTCTATAAGGGCTTCTTCACCTAGCTGTGGGGGCTAAAGGAGAGACACTAAAAGGTTTAGCACAACACTTAGAGGAGACCTCTAGGGAGTGGAGGTAGGTCAGATTTGACTGAACCACTATAAAATTTTATGTGTTCGTTCTTTTACTTTTTCATCTTTTAATTTCTACACTTTTCTATGATCTACTGTGTAGTTAGAAAAACTCTGATTTTATTATTATAAAATTGATTTGTTTCAGCATCAAGAATTTTTTTTTATTAAAGAATTTTTAAATAAGCAATTCACCCCCCCCCCCCCCCCCCCCCCCTCTTGGTTAGCCTTGGGCTAGTTCTTAGAGGTTTAACAACCTTCACGAACTTTCACTTTCATGAGAGTGTCATCAACTATGCCTTATAGCAATATTTTCTAAAAGCATTTTCTTAAAGAATCAGTTGAGAGAGATTGAAAACTTTCTTGATGTTGATATTCAATATTTGATATTTGATGCACTTGAATTCTTTATGCTCTTCGAAAGTCAATTTTATGAACTCATTTGTCTCTTATATTGGTGGAATTTTATTTGATTACTTTTGTATTACATTGGAATCTTCTTGAGGAGTATACTTGTGGGAATCATCATGTTGAAAAGGGAGGTTATCATAGTGAAAGTAAAAGTTATATATACGAACGAAGAGGTTATCCAAGAGGGAGTAAAAGGATTCGTGTTCTCTACCTACACTTGAAGGGTGTAAAAGATTCAAGGTTCCCTGCCATCACTGGGAGGGTGTAAAAGCTTTTGGTTCTCCGCCACACCGGGAAGGTGAAAGTGATTCTGTAAGGGCTTCTCTGGCCAGTCGTGGGGGCTAAAAGAGAGATACTAAAAGGTTTAGTGCAATATTCAGAGGAGACCTCCAGGGAGTGGAGGTAGGTCAAAATTGACTAAACCACTATAAAATTCTATGTGCTCATTCTTTTACATTTTCACATTTTAATTTATACACTTTTCAGTGATTTACTGTGTAGTTGGAAAAATTATGATTTTGTTATTATAAAATCGATCTGCTTCCTCATCAAGGATTTTTTTATTAAAGAATTTTTAAATCACCAATTCACCCCCCCCCTCCTCCTGATTAGCCTTGGGCTAGTTCTTAGAGGTTTAACAACCTTCACGAAATTTCACTTTCATGAGAAAGTCATTAACCATGCCTTATTGCAATATTTTTTAAAAGAGTTTTCTTAAAGAATCAATTGAGAGAGGTTGAAAACTTTCTTGATGTTGAAATTAAATATTTGATATTTGATGCACTTGAATTCTTTATGCTCTTGGAAAGTCAATTTTAAGAACTCATTTGTCTCTTATAGTGATGGTTTTTTATTCGATTACTTTTGTATTACATTGGAATCTTCTTGAGGAGTATACTTGTGGGAATCATCATGTTGAAAAGAGAGGTTACCATGGTGAAAGTAGAAGTTATACATATGAACAAAGAGGTTATCCAAGAGGGAGTAAAAGGATTTGTGTTCTCTGCCAACACTTAGAGGGTGTAAAAGATTCAAGGTTCGCTGCCGTCACTAGGATGGTGTAAGAGCTTTTGGTTCTCTGCCACACCGGGAAGGTGAAAGTGATTCTGTAAGGGATTCTTCTTCCCAGCTATGGGGGCTAAAGGAGAGACATGTAAAGGTTTAGTGCAAGACTCAGAGGAGGCCTCCAGGGAGTGGAGGTAGGTTAGATTTGACCAAAACACTATAAAATTCTATATGTTCGTTCTTTTACATTTTCACATTTTAATTTTCTGCACTTTTCTGTGATTTACTGTGTAGTTAGAAAAACTCTAATTTTATTATTGTAAAATTGATCTACTTCCACATCAAGAATTTCTTTTTATTAAAGAATTTTTAAATTATCAAATCACCCCCCTCTTGATTAGCCTCGGCTTAGTTCTTATAGGTTTAACAACCTTAACGAACTTTCACTTTCATGAAAAAGTCCTCAACTATGCCTTATAGTAATATTTTCTAAAAGGGTTTTCTTAAAGAATCAATTGAGAGAGATTGAAAATTTTCTTGATATTGATATTCCATATTTGATATTTGATGCACTTGAATTCATTATGCTCTTGGAAAGTCAATTTTAAGAACTCATTTGTCTAACATGGTCAATTTTAAGAACTCATTTGAATTCAGAGGATTTTTATTTGATTACTTTTGTATTACATTGGAATCTTCTTGAGGAGTATACTTGTTGGAATCATCATGTTGAAAAGGGAGGTTAACATGGTGAAAGTAGAAGTTATACATATGAATGAAGAGGTTTTTCTGGTAAACTTATGTAGGAGAAGTTTATGTATATTTCCAAAAGCCTAATTTATCAACCTCCCCCCCCCCCCCCCCCCCCACCGCACGCCCAAGCGCACGCGTGCGATCTCTTGACTACCTATAAACCAATAATTAGAGCCTAAGATGTATAAATATTTATTTCATTACTTAGCATGGTCCTTATAAATTTACATATTTTTTTGAAATTATTATTATAACTTTTAATCTCACCATAAATAAAGTTAGTGAAGAACACAACACAATACAGCCAACCTTATTTGATCTAATTCCATTTGAATTTTGAAAATTTAGGATGATGATGTACCTTTAATCTTGTGATATGAAATTTCAATTCTTCATTTAAAGGGCCATAAATAAAAAAAAGTTTTATAGGGATAAGAAAATGGACTCCTACTGAAATTGCATAAGGTTTACTAAGTGGGAAGATTATTAGTGTTTTTTATTGTGTTATAAAATGTGATGACTACATGTATCTCATAATTTAAAATAGGAAATGAAATATTGGTCAAATAAGCATTCATATACAAAGGTAGGGATGAGATAATAAAGGCATGAATAAACATTTTAATGCATGAGAAAGAAGCTTAGTGAACATTATAGAAATGTTTGAACTTTTCATAAAATCATCAAAAGTAATAGTACACTTAGTAGAGTACACACAAATTGTGAACTGATAAATAAGATTTGAAAGTTTTTATAATTAAGGAGAAAGAGATCATAAAATAACCTCCATTTCAATTACTCACAAATTAAATTATTATACTATTAACTATTTGCATGGTTTGTTAGTAGCACATAAATAGAAATTCAGTTCAAGGGATAATAAAGTGGACAACCTAGGTAAGAAATCAAAGAACATAAAATTCTAATTCCATGACTTGAATGAAAGTGAATTATAACACTCAAAAAATAATGATAATGAGATGGCCTTATATATAATAGAAAATTCTAAAATGGTGATTGTAGACTCTAATCATAATTCTTAAAATAGATTGAGAACTATCTTTATAAGTGAGAAGAAGGATTCTCCAATATTGTTTGAATGCAATAAGCCAATTCATTTTAAATCTTAATGCCCCACGAACATAAGTGGGAGAAAAGATAAGTTTGCATCAATTGGCAGGAAGGCCTTGATGGTTACTTTTTTTTTAAAGTTGCAATTTACATAAGAAATAAAGGGATACAAGTAACTAAAGATAGTAATCACATTCCTTCTTCAACAAATAAAATAAATAAGAAGGAATGCAATTCTTACAAAAGCAATCAAAAGTAAAACTACTATTTAAAGCTAAAGTAGTACAACAATCAGCAACTTTATTACAATTTCTAGAAATCAAATGAAAGATAACATTATTGAAATCATTAAGAAACATAAGATCTTTATTCCAATCTTCAACTTGCTGCCATTTTGCCTTCTTCAAGGATTCATGAAGCCACTTGATCACATTATAGTTGTCTCTTTAATAATAACTCCCTTGTATTAGAACATCCACAGTTGCAAGTGTTCTCTAAGTAAAAGAACAGCATATAGCTCAAGAGAAGCTACATCACAATGCTTCAACTGCTTACCAAAAGCACAAAGGAACTGCCCCTTATGATCTCTAATAATAACTCCAATACCTGCATTGTATGATTCCTTAAGTGTAGCATCCACATTGAACTTTATCCAATCTAGAGGAGGAGGGCGCCAAACATCAACAGACTCCAATTGAAGATCAGCATCCCAGTTTTCCCGTATTGGATTCTTTGATGACTGCATAATGGAAGTTAAAACATTTAAAGCCAAAAAAATTAACAGATGAAGTAGCCATTCCATGCTTTATTTGGTTTCTTATTTTTTAGGAAAAATAAACTGCTGTACAGTATAATTTGACTATATTCAAATTAACTATAGATAATCTTTTCAACTCCTCTAAACACTTTGAGAAGGAATCAAAGATAGAAACTTGAAAGCCCCATTCACAAAGCTTATGCACAATATGAAGCAACTGACTACAGAAAACAACCACATGCTCCTGGTTCTCCACATCATTACACCCACAAGTACATCTATTCGATTAAAATAAGTTCCTATAACTCAAAAAGGAGTTAGTAGGGAGAGCATTCTTGCATAACCTCCACCAAAAGAATTCAACTTTAGGCAAAAGTTTGAATTTCCTGATACAATTCAATGTCTCGGTAAGGCTTTGTTCCATCGCCCTCTAGTGTCTGTCAGCTTCACTCCAAGCTTTAAATGAAAGAGCAGTGATAGATCTACCCAAATGCTTCTTAATAAGTTCAATGTTGTCTTCATTCAAATCTAGAAATACTTGGATAACTTGATAACTGATATCAAGTCTTCATTAAAAAAATTCTACATATCGAAACATCTCCAGCCGCCGTCATTTGAAATAAAATTCTGGACTGATTCATTGTGGAGTTCATCACAATTAACATAAGTAGGCTATTTACCAAGAGGTTTATCAAAGATCCATGTATCATTCATGATACTCACTTTGTTGCCATTCACCAATTTCCATCTAACAATGTTTTTTAAATACTTTGCTCCATCCACCGGAATTCTCCATGATGGAGAGTTTCCTCTTCTAACCATACCACTCCACACATCACTTCCATATTTTGAGATGATAGAATGATTACATATGAATTTGGATTTTGAATAAATCTCCAAGTAATTCTAGACCTCAAAGGTCCAACTTTATCAACTGAAGAATGAAGGCCCAATCCACCAAAAAACTTTGGTTTACAAAGATCTTCCCATGATACATAGTGTAAGTCTTTCCTACCTTTATCTTTATGCCATAAGAAATCTCTACAAATTTTATCCAACTCATATAATATTCCTTTAGGAACCAAAGAATGTGTAGATAAAAAGATAGGTGGTGAAAGAAAAGTACTTTTTATTAGAAGAACTCTTCCTACCAATGAAAGACATCTATTCCCCCACGCATTTAACTTTCCAACGCATGGTCCAAAATGATTTTGAAATTAGAGTTTACTAGCCTTCTTAATGCCATCTTCACACCCAAGTATTGCATTTCTTTTACTATCTTGAACCCCAACTTCTTAGCTATTTTCTTCTTGCATCTTTTCTTCACTGAATTTCCAAATAAAATTTGAGATTTTAAGTTATTCACTTTTTGGCCAGTTCACCCACAAAAATCCTTCAAAATTTTCTTCGAACAAAGAGCTGACCTCATGGAAGCATTTGAGAATAACAATACATCATTAGCATATAGTAAATTTGTAATTTTTTTCATATTTAGGGGATAATTTAATACCCAACTCGGCACCCCATTGATATATTACATTAGAAAGCAGCTGGGAGCATAGTATATACAAATAAGGGGCTAGTGGGCATCCTTGCCTAAACCCACTTTTAATTTCAATCCAACCCGTTGTTCTCCCAATAATGAGTATAGAAAATCTCACCTTTTGAACACGTTCCATAATAAGCTTAATGAGTCTTGGAGGAAAACCAAACCAATACAAAGATTTAGCTAGAGTTGTCCAACACATACTATCATATGCTTGCTCCATATCCACTTTAACCGCCATAAGTCCATTCTTGCAACTAGAAAATCTGAACTTATTAAAGATTTCGTGAGCCAATAAGCAATGATCTGACATAGATCTACCAAGTACAAAAGTAATTTGATCTTCAATAACTATTTTGGGCAAACAATACTTCACACGGTTCATTATTATTCTAGCCACCACCTTATAAATCAATTGAGACAGACAAATTGGTCTGAATTGTGAGGGCTCCATGGGGTTCTTCACCTTTGGGATTAGAATAATTAATGTATCCTTCAACTCAGGATGCATATCTCCACTAGTGAAAAATCCATTCACTGCTCTCCACATGTCTTCTTTAATAATACTCCAATAGAACTTGATGAATGAGGCGATAATACCATCCAAACAAGGCAATTTATTATTCCCCAAGCTCTTAACAGCTTCCAGCATTTCATCTTTCATAAAATCAGCATTAAGTATATTCCATTTGGCATTATCAATTCTTTGTTGATTCCCTAATTCAGGCCAACCCGAAAGGCTACATTCCCTCTGCTTCCATTTCTGATTGAAGAATTTAAAAAAAGCTGCTTCAACTTTGTCTTGATCTACCACAAGGCCCTCAATATCATCATTTATTTGATTAATTTGCTTCCCATTCCTTCTAGCTGAAGCATAGTCATGAAAAAATTTAGAATTTGTATCCCCTTCTTGAATCCATCTTATCTTGGCTCTCTGATTCCACCAGGTTGCTAACCGGGCTAACGTGACATTAAGCTCACAAACTTTGCTCCTTAACATTAGCAGATCATGCTGATTAAGACCATCTTCAATGCTTTCTTTTGTCCTTCAACGTGGATAGATCCCTTTGTTCTTGTTTCAATAATACAAAGCTTTAAGTGCTCTATTCAACTTCCTATTCAGAATTTCAGCAACATTACCAAAATCATTCCTTCTCCAAGCTTTAAGTACCACATTTCAATCAGCAGGGTAAAGTCTCCACACATCTTCAAATCTGATATATGTGTGAACTAGCCTCAAAGTATCATTAAATTTAAAAATAATAAGAGAGTGATCTGAAGCCACTCTCGCTAGATGTCTCACCATAGCATATAGGACTTATTGAAGAGCTGCAGAGTTCAACAAGCATCTATCCAACCTTTTCCAAATCCTCGAGTTGCCATCCTTATTATTACACCAAGTAAATCTTGGTCCAATAATACCTGCATCATGCAAATCATTATTAGCTAAAAAAGATTTCATCTCTTGAGGGCTGTGGGAGAATATAAACCTCTTCCCCCCTCTTTTATCCTCCTTGGACAAAATGCAATTAAACTCTCCTCCCACTATAGAAGGAACCTCACCACCAACACCTTATCAAGACTCTCCTATAAACATCTTCTAGCCCACACATCCTTACTCCCATAAACCGTTGCAACATTCCAACACCCCTTATAAGGAATTTGGAAACACCCAAACACAACCTAAGAAGAATAAAAAATAACATCAAAACTTCCCTCCGACCTCTTCCACAGCACAAGAATACCCCCAGAAGTACCATTAGCAGGATGATGAAAGAAATCCAAATCCTCCCCAATAATCTTATTAACATCATCTCTATCCAAACTAGACAACTTCGTCTCCACGAACCAATTGAAAAACACCTCATTATCCCTCACCAACTCCCTAAGATATAGAGAAGCCTCTTTTTTTTTTGGCTCCTCTATAATTCCAAAATAAGAAAGAAGACATCACAAAACCAATGAGGAATGGTCCCCAGCACCATTTGAACCACCTCTATCTCCTCTTCTTCTTCTTGGGATATCATCAACGGACCCTAAAGATTTATCTTCTTTAGCAAGCATAATTTTATTTCTAATAGAACTTGCATCCATAACACCACTTGAAGGAGAAACATGCTTCTCTGTTTGCACAGCAATCTTCCCACTAGCATAAAAATCTGTTGAAATTTGATCAACATTTTCTTTAATAGTAGTAGAACTTCCATCAACTGGCTTCATTTCCATCACCAACTGAGAGGTGTGATTTATAGGAGAAATAGAATTTGAATTCAGACTATAACATGCTTCAGTAATAATACATTTCACACCTTCATTAACATTGATCTTCAAGGTAAGATTAACTAGTAAATTGGTAGCCAGAACATCTTGCTTCAATTGTTCATTGTCCTCTTCTTTATGCTTCGCATGCTCCGTAAGCAAACTGAATTTGTTTGTGTTTGCCAAATAGCTATCCACCTTATCATTCTCACCATCTTCTTCAATTTGAATGGCATTAGAAATACCATTATCTTCAGCATCAACCCGAGAAGGAACATCTTGCTTGTCTTTCAAGTTAACCTCTTTATTTCTAACAAATTTCCTCTTCCTATTCTGAAATTTAACATGGATCCACCACCCATACTTTGGTTTAGTAGATTGTATTTTCTTCAAGCCGCCCTTATTAACTTCATCTGAAGAGGAAATTGTGGCCTCTTTATTATGAGACACATTCTTATCAACATTAACATCTCTATCAGGACACAAACTAACCTTATAACCAATCTTTCCACAATCAAAGCAAAAAGAAGAGATTTTCTCTTACTCTATTTTCTGAAAAAAAATCTTCCACCCAAACCATCCACCAAAATTCCTCCTGGCAATTTGACATCTAAATTAATTCGCACACAAACTCTTACGATTTCCCTTCTTCCCCATTTGAACATGTTACCATCAAGGAGCAAAGGGACACCAACCTCAGAAGCAATCTTGGTAATGTTCATCTCATCCCAATAATACAGTGGGAGATGGGGCATTCTTATCCAAACCGGAGAAGATAATCCCTTCAATGAAAGAGGGGAGAAAGTAGGTGACCATCTATCAATCCCAATAATGTATGCACCCATACACCAAGGACCTCCACTCAGAACACCCTCAAAAGCTTCGGATGAACAAAAAGAACATAAAATCCAATCTAACCCCAAAGAAGTTAGATGGAATCCTCCAAATTTGCTCCATTGCTTTCTTAACTCCATACCACAAAATGGAAAAGGAACATTTTCACCTAAAACTTTCACCACCAAGGAATTCTTCAACACTTAGGCATTGGCATTCTCCTGATCTGAATTGAGCTTGATAGCTACTCGATCTTCTGACATTTCAGTAGAAACAATGTTCAGATTAACTTTTAAATGTGGATTAATATTCCATGAATTTGGCAAATTCTTAAAATTTGTAGCATTCTCAACCAAATCCGTCTTCTTGAACAAATTGTTAGGATCAGTAGCATTCACAATCATTATAGGTTTAGATGGAACAGATGGAGTGAAATCTTGCTTCAACTCACTTTCCATTCTAGACACAAAAGTATCAGAAGCATTCGGAGTGATAAATCTATTAACTTTCAGCGTCAAACCAAAAGATCATGGTTCGAAATCATTCTTTCCAGGATTCAAACTCTTTAATCCAGGATGCGTAGATTTAGGAGTTACTTGATTATCTGCAATCATCTTTCCTTTACCTTCAACCATTGTACTTCATTGCACTGGTGGTCGAAAAACCTCTTGAATCTGTAAAGCTGAACTCCTTGGATGTGCATTATATGATCTTCCTTCAGGCAGTGATGTCCGATCTTTAAAACTACCAAATCTCCCTGTGAACCCTTGCCGAATGGATGAAACTTGACGGAGAGAAGGAGGAATGATAGTCAATGATCGCCGGTGGTCCTCCTCTGCCATTCGTAACTTCCCACAAAAAATAGGATGAAGGAATTTTGAAATCCCTATCTCTCTCTAAAAACACTCAAAATTTCTTTCTCTAGAAATGCTCCTTTCAAAATATTAGGAAAACATCAACAAATCCATCTAATTATTAAGAGAATAACTTATATATTTATTACTATGAGGATCCCATGGATGCCATAAATGATATGCCCTAAAGTGACTTACATGATACTTTAACATTTTTTAATGATGTTTTAATTAAATTTAAAAGAAGTATCATACATTAAAAAAGAGTACACAAATTATGATGCCTATTTTATGGACCTAGAAAATGAATTGAATTGTTTTAGGAGAAAGATCAACCAACAAAAGGATCTAATGTAATAATTTAGTATGAAAAAATCTCTTTTAAAATGAAAACATTTACAATTTGAATAATTATTATATAAATGCTTTTTAAAAACATTTAAAAGTAAAAAATGTATACACTATAGACCACATATTGACAAAATTGTATGGTGCTCCACTTGCCATGGGTTAAGACATATATCTAAAAATTGGTCATAGGGATCCTCAAATTATTTGGGTTCCTAGGTTCACATATGCATAAGTAATCTGGTTTCTAAGGTTTGCATAGGACGCCATAATGTTAGGTGTACTACTTTTTATAATTCATTCTTGTAACAACCCAAAAATGCTTTAAAATGAATTTATTTACAAAATCATAATTTTGTGAACTATAGCACTAAAGCATTGTGTCTTCTGGTGTAGTGGTGCTGGGGTGAGCAGCACTATGGTGCAAGAATTTAGTAAGATAGCATTGATGCTCTCTATGTTATAGTAACTCCAGAAATGCATGCAAAGCAATAATGCTATGTTAGGCGAGCACCATGGTACTGACACTAAAATAAGTTTTTATATATATTTAAAAGATATATCACTACCATCACCCACCTCCCCATCTCCTTTTGTTGGCTTGGCCAAAAAGGAAATAAAGGAGAAGAAGAAGAGAAGGAAGAGAGGAGAAGAGAGAGAAATCTCTTTGGGGTTTTAACATCTAGTATTCCTATTATAAAAGTTGTTCTAATCTTAGTAAGTAACTTTACACTACATTTACTTTCAATGATTCTAAGTTTAGTATGTTTTTGCTCTCCTAAAAGTGAAATAAACCTAAAATCTCTTATTTTGTGAAATTTCACCATGTAACTTTCAATATTTGATAGACATTACTATTATGGGCTTTTTTATCAAAATATTACTAAATTTCACTAGGTAAATTAGGAGTTATGATTTCCTAAATTTAATGCATGTTGTATAGATCTTCATACATTTATGAATTACTATATTTCATATATGAAAATGATGTTGTTGATACATGATGCATGTGGTAATTTTATGTATACAAGGAAGACTGATTATTAACACTAAATTAATACATGTAGGTTCTTAAAATGTTAATACCCCTATATAAGATAGTGGGATGACATGTAGGTTCTTAAAATGTTAATATTAAAGATGATTTGTGGTATTATCTTAGTTATATCCTATAATTGATGACTTATTGCACCAACAAGTAGAGTTTGATGACTCTTTAAGATTATTGAAAGCCAACTATGATGATAACAATGAAGATTAATGATATAAAGATTTAATGATAAGATTGATATATGATGGATAAAGAATGCAAAATTCCACATTAAAGTTGGATGCTCTACCATGCTATGTTATACATTGATGCATACATACATTGGTAGTATTGTTACAACATATGGCATTGAGGCATGTGCACTAATAATATATGATATAGATACATGTACTAATAAGATGGATAAGCCTATGATTGCTAATTGCTATGACAAGATAGAGGAGAAAGATGATAGATGATAGATAAGATTGACTAACCATTACTAACTAATAATTAATAACAATTATTATAACTGATTGAATTATAATTGGAACATCAATGATAAGTAGCTAGACTGATACAACTATGTTACACAATTGATTGGATATAATATGATGCATGATATGTAACTGATGAGAAATACCTATTTATCTGATATGATATGACTATTTTATAGTGTGCATTAATTTTAACTATAGATATTGGTGTTTTCTAGGATTTTATGTTAATTATATGTATTTTACATATTTTCAGGTGAGGGTAAGAAAGCTTGAAGATGTTCTAAGGTGCTGACACCTAGTGGTATTTCCTTGTTATCGTAATGTGTTCATTGAGACAAGCTAGTTCATTCTACAATATAACTATTATATATATGTTATTTTAGGCTTATTTCAAATTATAAATATTTATGAATATAAATGTAATTATGCTTTCTACTATTTTTATGAAATTTTTATGCTCTGTTTGAATGGTTTAAAAATAGATAGATACAATTCTTCCAAATTTAGATTTTGGGGTGTGACAATGTTGTATTAGAATTATGGTTGAGGATGTTTTGAATTATTGACCTAGTAGTAATTTCTTTTGTAATCATGTATTCATTGAGACATGATATATTCCACACCAAATTATAAATATTGATGAATATTAATATAATTATGTTTTCCATTATTTCTATGAAATTTGTAAGATTTAGTTCAATGGTTAAATAATAGACAGATACAATTGTTCAATATTTAGACTTTGGAGTTTGACAATTCTACACAATAGTTTATGTGAATTGCGGCATGTAATGTCAAATAGTGTTAAATGCTTGAAGGCTTTTTATTATGGTCCTTGGTTTTGGCCGAAGTAATTTTGCAATGCTAATATGCATACCTTATCTAAATTTTTTTGAGTAATAATTTGTTGCAAGCTTTTCTAGATTTAATTTTTCTATGGTACAGATATGTGTTTATAGTTAGTTAATAAAGCAAATTTGTACATCCTTTAAACTTATGAAATAAAATTCTACCCTCTAAATGATGATATGGATTTACTTTGACCAATCCCATCCACCTTTTTAGTAGGAAAAAGTGATGTAATTGCATAATTTATTAATTTTATGAAATGGTTTAGGAGACAAAAAGTTACCTATTATATTCTTAATAGTTATATGGAGGATAATCTGAAATTGAAATGTTTTAGGACTTCTGTGATGAAGTTGGAATTAGAAATTTGTTTCTCCTAAGATAGCACAATAGGATGGTGGGTAGAATCCATAAATAGCACTAGCTATTTGAATAATAGGGTGAATTTATGATCCATTATTAGATTTCTTGTAAGAATTTCATAGTGTTACGACTCGGGCTCAAGAGTTCCTGTTTTGATGATAACAAACATTATGGCTCACATCTTCTAATATTTGGAATGTATATTTATTTGTGTGTGCACTAACATTTCAGGAACAGCATGCATCAATACAAGAAAGATTCAAGACTCAAGAATGAGTAGAAAAGGCTTTATTGTATTTCTCATTAATGTACTTTTTGATTCCTTGAGTCAAGTCCTGTAATAGTATATGCTTATTTATGACCATGTGTACACATACTTAGGGGGAGTGAGATCCTGTCAAAACTAGAAGTTCAACTTTTGAACAAATCATACTGGACGATTTCGGATCGTCCAGGACGATCTGTTCATTGAACTAATCGTCCTGGACGATCCAATATGATCTCAAAACCCTAGCCGCCATGATAATTTAGGCAAGGATTTAAGAGTAAAAATTTGTTCTAATCGTCCTGGACGATCTATATATCGTACTGGACGATTTGTGCAAAATTTGTTCTGATCGTCCTGGACTATCCCAGGATCGTACGGGACTATCAGGTCAAATTCTGCACATCGTCCTGGACGATCCTGCGATCGTCCTGGACGACTTTTGGCGGCAGAATTGAGTTTTTAGGGTTTTCTGAAGCCACCTTTTGGAGCACATCGTCCTGGACGATCCTTCGATCGTCCTGGACGATCTTTGGCGACAGAATTGAGTTTTTAGGGTTTTCTGAAGCCGTCTTTTGGAGCACATCGTCCTGGACGATCCGGCGATCGTCCTGGACGATCTTTGCCGCCAGAACTAATTTGGAAGGGTTTTTGGAGCTCTTTATTTAAGCTTTCTCAAGGCACTTGATATGTGTCTTTGGCAGCCATTGAGGCTTCGTTCTTTTGGAGAAAACTTGAAGAGAGAGCTTGAAAGGGAGAGAGGAAAGGGTGGAGTTTGAGAGGGAGAAGAGCCTGGGAAGGGGGTTTCTCGAGGGAGTGTGAGGGGGTTCACACGGTTGCTCCGGCAGGCTTGCACCTAAGTACCGTCAGATTCAAGGCTCGTCTCGAAGGAAGTTTTGGGAAGAAGAAGTGCTCTTTGGTGTCGAAGGACCCGGCTACTCCGCCGCACCGGGGAAGGTGGAAGCGATTTTGTAAGGGCTTCTCCGCCTAGCTGTGGGGGCTAAAGGAGAGACACTTGTGGTATAGTGCAATACTTGGAGGGTGCCTCCGAGGAGTGGACGTAGGTCTAGTTGGACCGAACCACTATAAATCTGGTGTGTTCTTTCTTATTATTTTCCGCACTTTATTTTATTGCGATTATCTGCTTGGGTGAAATCTGTGATTGATCTTTTTATTGTTGTTTTAATTCATTTCCGCTGCAAATTATAAAAAGATTTTTGTTTTGTTTTAAATATCCAATTAACCCCCCCTCTTGGTTAGCCTCGGGACTAGTTCACTAGGGCTTAACATCCCTTTCGAACTTTCAAGTGGTATCAGAGCGGGATTCAAAATTTAAGTTTAAAAACTTTTGAATTCGATCCATGGCTAATTTTTGTAATCGTAGTATTGCGGAAGGATATTCAATCACCCGGCCACCTTTATTTGAAAATATTACTTTTGAATTTTGGAAAATTCGTATGTCTACTTTATTGAAATCTATTGATTATCGTATGTGGCATATGATTCAAATTGGTTATTCTGCACCGTCACGTATTGTAAATGAAATTAAAATTGATATTCCCTTTTCTGAATGGAGTAGAACAGATCAGATCAATGCTCAATTAAATGCTAAATGTTTAAATTGTTTTTTCTGTGCTTTGAATTCTGATGATTGTATGTTAATATCTGCATACACTTCTGGCAAAGAAATCTGGGATAAATTATGCACTAGATATGAAGGTACTTATGAAATCAAGCAATCTAGGCTAAATATGTTAATGCATGATTATGAACTTTTTAGCATGAAACCTTATGAAACGATCTTGGACATGTTTACTAGGTTTTCTCAAATTGTGACATCATTACATGCTTTAGAAAAAGAACTTTCAAATTTTGAAAAAGTTAATAAAATCCTACGTTCTCTACTTGCTAAATTTGATGCCAAAGTCATTGCAATTTCTGAATCAAAAAATTTGAACGAATATTCTATTGATAATTTGATTGGCTCACTCATTGCCTACGAGCAAGGTTTGGGTCAAAAGCTTTTGGATGCAGATAAAACGATAGTGATGAAAACTGAAGACATTGAAAGTGATGAAAGTGAAGAGTTAGCATCAGCAACAAATAAATTGAAAAATCTGCTAAGGCACAAACATCAACATCAAAAGTGGAACAAAGGTAAAAATGGTAAGAATGTAAAGTTTTCTTCTGATGTTATTTATTTTGGATGTAGGAAGCCTGGACATATGAAAAATCAGTGCCCGAACTTAAGAACCCTTCCTGAAAAGGAAAAGGGTAAAGCTAAGCAAATTCTAATAAGGGCTGACAATGCAAAACGAAAAATGTCCTGGGCAGATCTAGCTTCTGAATCATCTGATCAGGAGCAAGCTGATGTAAATTAATGTTCTTTTTGTGTGTTTATGTTTTTGTTTTTCTATTACTATTGCTTATTCATTGTGTTTTTTGTGTTTTATTATTTTTGCTTTTCCTTTTCAAATTACTTATGTTGCTTTTTATTGTTTCTCTGATCAAGCACACACATAACACCTCTTATTTTAAAAATTATTTTTTAAAGATCTTGTTTTTTAAAAATGGAAAATTTACCTCTTGTATTTTCTAAATACTATGTTAGTTGTGGTTGATTTTTTTTAAAAATCAAGTAAAGGAAGAAAACTCATGATTTTGTCTCTCTATCTCATTTCTTTGAATAAGGCTATCTTGCTTTTGAGTCAAAATCTGTTTCAGATTATAAATTGATTTTTGAAATTAAAACTTTTTTCATCTCCCAACATTTTGTCTATCTCGCAGGAATCTTTTGCAAATTATTGAACCAACTTTAAGATTATCTTATTCAGGTTGTTCGTCTTTATCATAAGAATAAGGTTTGCTGATTTTAAAGATTTAGAAAGGAGGCAATCAAAAGATGCGCAGTGCGCCAAACTAATTGAAAAGAGGCACAAAATCAGCCCAAAATTGAAAAGATGCGAAATTGCCAAATTGAATACACAAAGTGTATCAAAAATCAAAAGATGCGCAATGCGCCAAACAAATTGAAAAAGAGGCACAAAATTAGCCCATAAAAGCTGCTTCCATTCTTGTAAATCTCTAAAGTTTTGAAAACTCTTATGACTTTTTGATAGATTCGTTACTTGAGTTTGAAAATCAAGATTTTCTGATTCATTACTTTGCATTAATCTTCTATTAGATGTATTTTATGAAAGGAGTTTTGAAGAAGTTTTATTTCCTTATCTAATTTGTTCCTTGATTTAGATATTGGCTTAAAAAGTTTTTTCGCCTTTTTAAAACCTGAGTTTGGATTTACATTTTCTGATTCTCTAACCTTTCTGGGTTCAAAGAGATCAATTCATGTCTTACTAAGTTTTTGGAGAACCTCAAGAGGTGACTTTCCAAATTTTTGCTCCTCCTCTTTTTGATAATGTCAAAGGGGGAGAACATACTGTTGTATTTGTGATGTTTTTTACGTATTTGTGATATTTGTTTTTATGTTGTTTGTTTTACATCATATTGTTATTGTAGTTATTTCAAAAATTAAAAAAAAGAAGAAGAAAGTATTCCTCCCTATTTTTAAAAGACTTTTTCTTAGTGAGGGGGAGATTAGGAGAAAATATCTTTTTGTAAATTCAACCAGTAATGTTTGCCATCATCAAAAAGGGGGAGATTGTTACGACTCGGGCTCAAGAGTTCCTGTTTTGATGATAACAAACATTATGGCTCACATCTTCTAATATTTGGAATGTATATTTATTTGTGTGTGCACTAACATTTCAGGAACAGCATGCATCAATACAAGAAAGATTCAAGACTCAAGAATGAGTAGAAAAGGCTTTATTGTATTTCTCATTAATGTACTTTTTGATTCCTTGAGTCAAGTCCTGTAATAGTATATGCTTATTTATGACCATGTGTACACATACTTAGGGGGAGTGAGATCCTGTCAAAACTAGAAGTTCAACTTTTGAACAAATCATACTGGACGATTTCGGATCGTCCAGGACGATCTGTTCATTGAACTAATCGTCCTGGACGATCCAATATGATCTCAAAACCCTAGCCGCCATGATAATTTAGGCAAGGATTTAAGAGTAAAAATTTGTTCTAATCGTCCTGGACGATCTATATATCGTACTGGACGATTTGTGCAAAATTTGTTCTGATCGTCCTGGACTATCCCAGGATCGTACGGGACTATCAGGTCAAATTCTGCACATCGTCCTGGACGATCCTGCGATCGTCCTGGACGACTTTTGGCGGCAGAATTGAGTTTTTAGGGTTTTCTGAAGCCACCTTTTGGAGCACATCGTCCTGGACGATCCTTCGATCGTCCTGGACGATCTTTGGCGACAGAATTGAGTTTTTAGGGTTTTCTGAAGCCGTCTTTTGGAGCACATCGTCCTGGACGATCCGGCGATCGTCCTGGACGATCTTTGCCGCCAGAACTAATTTGGAAGGGTTTTTGGAGCTCTTTATTTAAGCTTTCTCAAGGCACTTGATATGTGTCTTTGGCAGCCATTGAGGCTTCGTTCTTTTGGAGAAAACTTGAAGAGAGAGCTTGAAAGGGAGAGAGGAAAGGGTGGAGTTTGAGAGGGAGAAGAGCCTGGGAAGGGGGTTTCTCGAGGGAGTGTGAGGGGGTTCACACGGTTGCTCCGGCAGGCTTGCACCTAAGTACCGTCAGATTCAAGGCTCGTCTCGAAGGAAGTTTTGGGAAGAAGAAGTGCTCTTTGGTGTCGAAGGACCCGGCTACTCCGCCGCACCGGGGAAGGTGGAAGCGATTTTGTAAGGGCTTCTCCGCCTAGCTGTGGGGGCTAAAGGAGAGACACTTGTGGTATAGTGCAATACTTGGAGGGTGCCTCCGAGGAGTGGACGTAGGTCAAGTTGGACCGAACCACTATAAATCTGGTGTGTTCTTTCTTATTATTTTCCGCACTTTATTTTATTGCGATTATCTGCTTGGGTGAAATCTGTGATTGATCTTTTTATTGTTGTTTTAATTCATTTCCGCTGCAAATTATAAAAAGATTTTTGTTTTGTTTTAAATATCCAATTAACCCCCCCTCTTGGTTAGCCTCGGGACTAGTTCACTAGGGCTTAACATCCCTTTCGAACTTTCACATAGAAATGGTGCCAAATGTATTATACTTTCATGTATCGGGTTGTAGGTGTTTCCTACTAAAAAATGAGAAATAAAGTTTAATAAAATTATATTCAAGGCCAACTAAAGGAGTTTTCATAGTATATTCAAATAATTATATGTCTTATTAAGTATTTAATAAGAAGTGTCAACCTGACTATTTTGTAACACGCAAGTGCATATATTGCTCATGAGAAATCGGCTATTATCTTTCGTAAGTTCAGTGCTATTTTCATCAACTCATTGAATTTATCTCATAAAATGATTTCATATTATGATGAATTAAAAATAAAAAAAACCATGTTTGTGGTAGAATTTTCAAATGTAAATGAAATCTTTAAATTCATAAGTGCGATGATTTTTATGTGCATGTAGAATTAGGCTATAAATTATATTAAAGAATCATAGCACTATTAATTCCTCATCTCCATCTAGTTCATTGGAACCCTTGTGAAGCCAAGATTAACTTTGGCTAATCATAAACATCATTACAATAACATTATATCCTTCATGATCCCTCAACACTAAAAATCATATGTCTATGTTTTTGGATTGAGTTCATGTTTACCCTAATTGTTCCATTATACCTCTATTGAGGTCATAGATCACACTAGGTTTTAATTTTGTACTTAGCTAAAATAAAACTAAATTAAGCATAGGGAACTGTAATATATTGCTTATACAATAAAATAAAGCCTAATTTATATTACGCACAAAATTACTATCACATCATTCATAAAAAAGAAATTAGCCATAAAATTTCATGTTAAACAAAACACGAGTAGCACTTCACATTGCACTAAAAATACATAGTACCAAAAAATGAAATGATCTAGCTAAGTTAAATCTTAAATGTGAGGCTTGCTCTCCTTTCTAGAATCGCTTAAAGTCTATCTTAAAATTTAGCAACACTTACGAAGCACTCCACACAAAAAAGAAAAGAAAATGAAAGAAAATATAATAAATTTAGAAAAAAAATCTTTTCTACTTCTTCTTGATGTTTCTTAAAGTAAACTCCAACTCCAACCTCCCTCTCTCAAACTCAATGATCATATTTATCCTCCCTTTTTTAGACAAAATTTTGGAGAAGTGGGGTCCATAGCATCGGGCGCTAAGTTTTGTGGTGTCCAATGTTCCATCATGAAATGACAGCTCAGGTGAATCAATGTGTCTTTCATGAATAGCTACATATCTTTACTGGCACTACAACACTACCAATTCTAAATTAATTTAAATGTTTCTTAGATTGGCCTTTATGTCACCAATCATGAATGGTTTAAATCTCATGAAGTTAGGAGTTCATTTGGCGATTCAAATATCAAACCATAGTTCATTTGGTGCTTATAGACCCTTTAACATAGAAAATAAATAGAAGATCATTATGAGAAAGTTTGAATATAATATATATTTAATGAAAATCTTTTGATAAAAACTTGATAAAAAAATAAAAGTCATGTTCAAGTTCAACTAAAAACCGGCTTAAGAGACAATTAAGTAAAATTAAAACTAAATAAATTATTTAAAAATAATTTTAATTTTTTTAATTATTTAAGAGTTTTCAATTAGCTTTCTTTAAGTCCTCTTTTACCTTAAGGAAGGTTTTTTGAAGATTTAAAATCAATTGTTTACTTGAAGTTCTAATTTGTTAAGTATGACCCCCTCATATAATGAAAGGTGTAAATAATAAATGAATGAAATAATAATTAATCAAAAATCTTAAAAATTGTGGATATCATCTTGAGGTTATTTTCAACTTCAGTATGTTGTCTCATAATTATTTAGGAACCAAACAAGTATAAAATTCCTTTCTTTAAACACATTCAATACACATGAAATAAAAGCCTTAATTTCTAAAAATCTTAAGAGAGACTTGTGCTTTTATTTCACTATTCTTGATGGGATGATTTCATTTTGTATGTGTTTGGGGATTATTTATTAGTTATTTCGTTAATTTGAGATCATTGTTCAACATGTTCTTAAAAATCATAATTAAAAAAACAAAAACAATAAATCTTAACGGTATACCAAGAAAGCTTTCAATAAATCTATATATAAATATAAACAAAACCTCTTTGGACCCTTAAAAAAAATGAAATTTACAAACTAAACATTAAAGCCTAAACATAAAAGCATAACACACACTTAGTTTGCTTGTTAGGTAAACTAACTCTAGTCTTAGGCTAGGAGAGTTGTTTTGGTTTTAAATGAGTAAATGCTACTTGTGTTTACTTTAAATGAAATGATTGAATGAGTTTAGTGGATGTATGCAAATGTTTTGATTATTGATTGCTTTGTGATAATGATGACGTGATTTATGATGAACATTTAAGTGCCCTATTATTAGCAGTGCTATGGATGTTTAATCAAATCTTCTACCAGTGGCCATGCTTATGCAGGGTTATCAAAAAGGAGTCCAATATTTATTAAACTTTAATCTAACAATTTTTTTATAAGTGCTACAAATTAATATACTTAGCCCCCAAAAAATTAAAAAGCATGGCCAAAATAATAGGTTACTTAATTATTGAGCTAAGCACTTTGTGGGATGATGTGTTTGAATTTTAAATATAAATTTGATTTATTAAACTTGTAGGGAGTATAGAAACTTTTTTAATTTTCAAATGTAAAGCTAAATGTATAAAAATGTAAAAGTGAGATTATATTTTTATCTTAAGTAAGAGGGACCAAAATAATGAAACTTTTAAAGGTTTTTTATTTTAAATACCTTTTAGAGTATGATCATTGCTAAAAAATTTAAAAAATCTCATTTATATGACTTGGATCACTCTAGAAGTAAAGTTTAGGTTATAATTTAAAGGCATTACCCAATTTCCTACATTTATAAATGGGTTGTAATTAAGTAGCACTTGACACATTTAGACATTTGGACTTTACTGTACTTTCATATATGCTTTGGAGGTTGGGTGAATCATTTGTTTACTTTGACTTTTGTGGATAATCTTTTTTTTTAGGTTTTTTTGTGTATGTGATTTTTGACGATAATCTTCACTAGGTTCTTTCACAAATAATTTTTTTTTCTTATAGTATAAATTTAAATTGAAGAACATAGAATGACAACTGGTTTAGAAAAGGTAAAGGGGGTTCAGCTAATTCCAAAAACATTTTTACTTCTACTCCTTGTTAGGCACATCCATAGCTGTATGTATAGATAAGCCATCCAACCTATTAGGATCTTTACTCTATCTCAGAGGAGGCCTGCTCTATTAGGAAAAAAATTATTTCTATGCCTTTTTAAAAATTCACAATTATGGTGATTATTGTGTTTGACTAGTATGCATTGCATTAATAATCAACTAAAGAATAAAAAATAACCACATTATTGGATTTAGAATTATAATACCCCTAAAAAGTTTAGGACTATTTAGGATCTCTAGATGTTGATCTCAAATTCCTGATTAAATAACAGCCAACCGTATCTTGATTTTCATTAGACTAAAATTTAAATCCTATAGGTTTGAGTCACTACCCTGTAATCGTTCACCTTAGCTCTAGGTTTTGAGGCTAATTGTGATGTCTTAAGCTCTCATTTATGGGTATTTTTCTAATATTTTGATTAAGAATATAGATTCCAACTTTCCAAAAAATGAAATCTCAAACATTAAATTTCATTCTAAAATATGAAAGCCCAACATAGCATAGGCTAGAGTGCTTTTATGTGTATTATAATATTAGTTCTCCCTACCTCCCATACTTTGGCCTCAAGAAAAGAATTGCTAAACTTTGAACAAATTTTGTGTAAAAATTAAAAAAAAAATTCTTATCCTTATCCAAAACTTTGAAATAAAGAAAATATTTGACTATTATTTAATTAAGAGTATTTTAAAGATTCTCACCTCTCTTGAGATATAATTCACCACAAGGGCTTGCTTTTATGGGGAAGATATAACATTAGGTTAAGTAAATCATATCTTCTTCCTAAGGTGGTGAAAGATCTATCAGAATGTAGATAATTTTAAAAACTCCATTTTTTTCTTCTTTGAATGCCATTTCCTAATTTTTTTTGTTTGAGATGGTATGCTATTCTTTCTCATGTTTGATTATAAAAATGAAAAAATTTCCAAAATCCAACTTTTATTTTAAAATCCTTTATAGAATATAATGTTCATCTTTTTCGATGATATGTTATTCGTAATATTGTATTTGATTTAAAAAATAGGAGTGCCTTGAATCTGTGTGGTTTTATTTTCCCATAGCGAAGGCCTTGATCTATTATAACATTAACAGAATAATAATTCAAGGAAACTGTGAAAGATTCTTGGACCTAAAAGTCTATAAAGTAGGCTAGAATAGGTCCTAAGGGTTTTTAATGACTAAACTTGGAAGAGATTCAAATCCTGTTGCCTACCAAGGCTTACTAGAAAAGGCTTTAATTTATTACAACATTACGACATAGTAAATCAAGTAATCCATGGGAGAAAGATTCATAGATCTATGGGTGTTTAAATGGGGATAGAATAGAACCTATTGGATTAAACTAGGGAAAGACACCAATGGCTAAAGTCTAAACCTAAGATTGGGCTGCACTTTAAAACATAAATCCTAAATGAAAAGTTTTAATATGAAAGAAATCCTAACCAAAGGAATGAGAATATTTTCAATTTTGATAAAGTTTTTTTTCTTGGAGGAATTTTAAGATTTTTACAAATTTATTTTAAGATTTATTCTTTCTTTTTGTCTTACAACTAACCTTAAGCAACTTGCAAATTATTTTTCTAGGGATTATAATCTTTTATATTGGTAATAATTTTTTAGAGTAAAGGAGAAAGAGAGAGAGAGAGAGAGAGAGAGAGAGGGAGGGAGAGAGAGAGAGAGAGCGACACAACCATCTTTAATTAAAAGATTTATCAAAGTATCTCAACTATTCACAAGGAATAAGAATCTAATTATTTTTTATTTTAAATTTTAAAGTTAATTACCTACTTCATTAAAAAAGTTTTGGAAATTTAGCACAATGATATAGTAAGAATTTTATTTTATTAAAAGTTCTCTTTTGAATAAAATTATGCATATTATTTCTTAAGTTAATGTCCATTTATAGGAAGTGTAGGAAGTTCGCCATTATAATCAATTAATTAGTAAGATCCTCCTTGATAGGGACTTTCTTAGATTGGCTAAAATTTTCCCCCTATATTATGGTGGGACAAAATTGGACTTTGAAGAACTAAGACCATGTCTCACACCCAAAAAGTTGTAAGATGGACTAGTTTATCATGAGCTTGTAACATACTTAATTTATGTTGCTTGAGGACTTGCTGAGTCTATAAATGCTTCTCTTCAAGCTCATTAAATCCTTAAAATGAGAGTTATACATTTTGTTCAAATTTTATTTGATAATTTATTACAATTCTTACTAAGGGAATTTGTACCTCCAATGAGAGAAAATCTTCATTATAGAAGCTAATGAAAATAAAGTGGATTGAGTTAGGATCTTATACATAGTCTGATAGTCCCACAAGCCTTTAACCAATGTTTCACACCATAGACATTTATTTTCATCAAGGATTTATTTCTAAAGTTTAACAAAAGCTTAAGTGAAGGCCTCAATTAATACATTAGGAAGGGTAATAAATGGTTGAGTATATCAAATAACTATTATGCCTTCTTCCCAAATTATTTATTTTAGTGCTTCATAAAGAGTGATAAATATCAAACATAATTTGGCAAGGAATATGAATTTTGCTAAATATTATCCAAAAAGAATTGAAGGACAGGGAGTTCTTTGACTTCTCATAATAGAATGACTTCTACCCACTTAAAGAAAAAATCAATCATACCCAATATGAATTGATGACTCTTTGAAGGAGGGTCAGCTGGACAAATAAAATTTTTGCCCCAAATCTCAAAGGGCCAAGAGGATATCATAAGGCATGTAACACACTAGGTAGAAAATGTAATGCTACACCATGTACTTAGCATTGACAATAATGATTTGTTATATCCAAGTAGAGTATTTTTCTCTGGGGTTAGAAAGGGTGTTATGCTCTTTCTAGTCATCAAATTCTACGGAGTCAGTGCTATTTGAAGGTCCTTGGTTTGTGAATGGACATATCATTGGTTTAGATAAATGGTCTCCTAGTTTTTCTCAATCTTCGTTGATAGGTTTAACCACACCTATTTGGATTAGGATGCCTTATCTCCTGTTGCAATGTTAGGATGAGATCAATGTTAGTAGCATTGCTTCTAAGGTGGGGTTTCCTTATATGATTTATGGTAATATTTTTCAATGGGGAAAGCATGAATTCGCAAGAGTTTGTGTTCATATTGAGCTTGATAGTAAATTACCTTTGGGTGGTTGGGTGAAAGGTTCTTCTAGAAGATTTTTCAAAAAATTGAATATGAATGTATCTCAAAATTTTGTTTTAATTGTGGTAAGATTGGCCATCTCAAGGATTCTTGTTCAGAGAATGGGCTGCAGGTGAAGATGGGAAATCTTCCTCGAGGGTTGGAGAAGGCTGTTGGTCCTTCTATTGGTGCTGTGGAAGGCAATAGTGCTTTGGCTAAACCTAGTACTATTAATCAAGTCGTAACTACTAGGAATAGTGTGGTTGGAGATTTGGACTCTAATTATGGTCCTTGGATTCATGTTGACTATGGTAAGGCTAAATTTAAAAATTCTTGGAAGAGAAGGGCAACTTATAATACGATCAAGCCAAATACTGTTAAGGTTCAAGCTGTAGGAATTGTTAAAGCTACATGAATGGTAAATGGAGGAGATGGTAATATGGTTGGTGGTATTGCAGGAACTTTGGGAGTAAAGGCTTCTAATCAGGAAGAAGTTGTTGGGGCTCATGATAAAGCTGCCAATTTATTATTGGATGTTCCTGGTGCTAGTATTAGTTTAGATTCTATGATGGTTTACTTGGTTTAGAATTCACCTATTCATGGTAGGAATCCGGTGTCTATTATTGATGATATGTATTATAATGTTAATCCTTTTAGTGGTTAAATGTGGTTAATAATGGTGATAGAAGGTGTTGGAGCTGGTAAACTAGAGACATCTGGTGAGCCCGAGAAGGTGGAGGAAGGAGTTTTTAATTCTTCTAGGCAGGGTGGATCTATTAAGAAGAAAAATTCAAAAGAATTAAAAAGGTTAGGCCCAGTTATGGTGATTTCTAAAAGTAGGAATTGTGATGGGGATGTTAAGGTTAAAGGCAGGGAGGAGTCCCCTTTTCATTATTAATGTCTTCTATTGCTTTTTGGAATTGTAGAGGAGCAAGGAAGAGACAAGCTTCTCTATATTTAAGAGAATTTGTTAAGGAATATGATGTCTTTTTTGTGGGTTTGTTAGGGTCTAAGCTTTCTTCAATTGATAGAGGTGAAGTTAACTATCTTAATAGTAATTATTGGGATTTCTTTTGTGTTCCTGTTGAATGTTTGTCACGTGGGATTATTGTTCTTTGGAAAGCTAGTTTGGCTTTATTTTTAGTATTGGGATCTTCTTCTCAATTCGTTATTGGTGAGCTTAATGTTTTGAATAAACGGGTGCAGTTAATCTCTTTTGTTTATAGGAATAAGCATGTGTATAAGAGGAGGGAGGTTTGGAGTAGAATTGAGTATTTATCTTGTCAAGGTAAGACTTCAATTATTAGGTGTGACTTTAATTGTGTTCTATCAAAGGAGGATAAGAGGAGAGGGAAAAATTCATTTTTTTTCCCAAGGACCCAAGGAGATGAAGACTTTTATGGCAAATAATGATTACCATGAATTGGGTTTTGTTGGGCCTAAGTTCACTTGTTGTAATAATAAGGATGGGGGAGCTCGTATTTTGAAAAGGTTGGATAGGTGTCTGTTGAATTCAATAGCTCTAAATTCATCTCATGTGATGGTGGTTACTCATCTTGCAAGGGTAGCTTCTGACCATTGCCCTTTGATTCTTAACTTGCTGAAATCTAAAGTGCATTACAAGAAGGTTGTTAGATTTGAAGATGTGTGGGTTTCTTATCGTGCTTCTTCAACTGTCGTGGCTAAGTCTTGGATGAAGAAGGCGATTGGGAGTCGTGCTGAAATCCTTAATACTAAATTCAAGAGATCGTTGAAGGCTCTATTTTATTAGAATAAAGCTAAGCTTAAAGACTTTTTGTTATTGAAGGACAACTTTAAAAAGAAATTCTAGAATTACAATTAGAAGAATCTAATTTAGGAGACCTTTCTACTGATAAGGTGCTCTTGTTGAGATGTAAGGCGAATGAGCTAAATAGTACTATGGCTCGCATTAACACTTGGTGGAGGCAACATGCTAAGGTGAAATGGATGTCAGATGGAGATTCTAATTCAAATTTTTTTCATGCATTTGCTAATGCTAGAAAGAATGGGAATTGCATTAAACAAATTAAAGATGAGAATGGGATACTTGTTGAATATCAAGAAGGTATTGAGGAAGTTTTTTTTTTAATTTCTTCAAGAATAAATGGAAAGAGAGAAAATGCTTGCTTAATGGTTGGCCTGCTCCTTTGCGGATGTTGGATGTCTCAGAAAGGTTGTTGTTGGAAATGGTAGTTTCTAAAGAGGAAGTCTTGGGTGTGGTGAAGCAGCTCGGTGCCAATAAATCTCCGGGTAATGATGGTATTACCTATTCTTTCATTAAGGCATATTGGGATATTATTAATGAGGATGTTTGGAATTCTATTAATAATTTTTTTACTTAAGGGAAGATGAATGCTGATTGGAAGGATACTTTAATTGTGCTTATTCCTAAGGTCAATAATCTGATTGTTCCATCTAATTATAGGCCTATTAGTCTTTGTAAGACTATATATAAGATAGTTGTTATAATTCTTGTAAATAGATTTAAAGTTTTCCTCCCTAAGTTGATTTCAGATGAGCAAGCCGCTTTTGTGAAAGGGCGCTCTTTATTAGATCATGTTTTAATGGCACAGGAGGTGTTTCATAAATTCAGATTTTCTAAATCTATTAAAGGGATGGTGTCATTTAAAATTGACATGGAACAGGCATATGATAGTATGGGGTGGCTGACTTTAAAGCAAGTTTTATGTTACTTTGGTTTTCCTGATAAATTTTCTAGGCTCATTATGGAATGTGTTGAAGATTCCAGATTTTCTATCTTGGTGAATGGAAATTCATCCAATTGGATAAAAGCTAGAAGTGGATTTAGACAAGGTTGTACCCTGTCCCCTTTCCATTTGTCTTATGTTCTCAATTATTATCTAATACATTTATGCATAAAGGAAGTAATTTTGGTATTAAAATTTGTCCAAGTGCCCCGAGGATTTCACATCTATTATACACAGATGATATTCTTATTTTCTCTGAAGAAAATGTGAAGATGGTGAGGGATATAAAGGAAATTGTTGTGAATTTTTGTATGTGGTCTGGCCAGAGTATTAATTATCAAAAATCCTCTACCATGTTTGGTAAATATGTTAGGAAGAGAAAGAAGAAAATGATTTCTCATATTATGGGGTTTAAAATTGTAAGAGATATGAATTATTTAGGAGTGAAGATTGCTTTGAGGAGAATGATTGCTTCTAATTTTTAGAACATTATTGATAAAGCCTTGGGTAAATTTAACGCTTGGGGTAATAAGTTCATCTCTCTTACTGGGAGATTTATTCAAGTCAAATCTATGGTTCTCTCATTTCTAATGTTTTTATCTACTCATGCTCTTGTACCTAGGGGTGTTTTGAAGGAGTTAGATAAAATGTGCATGAATTACATTTGGAATAAGCATAATGGTATGAATGGGCTTCATTATGTATTGTGGGATGTGTTATGTAAGCCTAAGAATTGTGTTGGACGTGGATTGCTTTCTTGTGCGAGCAAAGTGGGACCTTTAAGAGCTAAATTGGTGTGGAAGACGTTTACCAATCCAAATTCATTTTTTTCAAGACTTTTCAAAGCTAAGTATTGTTCGATAAGCTGGGATGTCAAGTTGAAGAAGGGTTGTTTTGCTTCCTGAAAGATCATTTCTGATGGTGCTAAAGCATTGGCTCCTATTGTGAGATGGAGGGCTGCTAATGGTGGTTCTATTGGAATGTTTATAGATATTTGGTTGCTAGATAAAAGGTTGAATGAATGGCCTACTTTTGTAGCAGGTTGTGAAGAAAATTATCCCACGTTAGATAGAGTGATTCTGAACAGAGACTGGAATGTTGTAGAGCTGAAGAAATTCTTTGGAGATCAGTTGTTATACTTGATTAGGCTAACGAATATTAATCAGGAGTTGGAGTGTGATCAGCTGGGACTTATTCATCAAAAGTCTAGGAAATCTTTAACTGCATTGGCTTATAGGCTGCAGATCAGGAACAATCAGACATGGTGTATTGGAAATGGATTAAAAGCTAAAGCTGCTTCCTCGAGTGGAGACATTTTGGTGGAGATTATTTAATGATGCTCTTCCTACTTTTCATTTTCTTTTGTACAGGAGGTTGCAGGACGTTAACTTGTGCCTTAGAGGTTATTGTGAGGTTGAAGATTATGAACATGTGGTGGTGAAATGTGTAAGAATTGTTCAGGTGATCAATTGCCTGAACATGTGGGAATTTCATTTTCCTTTGTTTTCATCTTTGGAGGATTATTATAAGGGATTGGAGTATATTTCTGGTATAAATGCTTTCTTATCTAATGTGTACTGTTCAGCGGTGTATTTAGTATGGAAATCAAGGAATAAATTAGTTTATGGAGAATCTGAAGATAGTATTCTTGGTATTTCAGCAAATTCAATTTGCTTTGCTTCTAGGGTTCAATTTAACTCATACTCAGGTCTCTAGGGTGTTAATCAGCCTTCTAAGCTGTCTTCTAATAGTTGGCACCCTCGTCCTCCTGATTGGGTTAAAGTTAATGTGGATGTGTCTTTATTAAGTTCGAATTTGGCTACCAGTAATGGTGTTTTTTGTGATCATAAAGGGAGATTTTTGCTAGCTTTTGGTTTTAATTGTATTCATTGGGATATCTTTAAACTAGAGTTTTTTGCCATCATATCTTTGGGCCGGTTTATGAAAGATTGGATGTTTCAATTTAAAGGAATAATCGTTGAAGGGGATAATGCTAATGTGGTCACAGTTCTTTAAGATTGTTTTAAGAAGAAGAACGTGGGGAAGAGTGGTGATTATTTGAAGGATATCTCTTTTTTGAACGAGTTTGAAAATGTTATTTTTAATTTTTCTGTTAGGGATTGTAATAAGTTAGCTCATTGGTGTTCTAACTTTGCTATTAATAATGAGTTTTGTTGGGATGATTTGGGTGGCAAGATTATTCCTCCTTCCTTTGTTAATTTGTTAAAGGAGGAATATATTGTTTTTCTTTAGTTGTTTGTATTAGCTTTTATTATCTATTGCAATTTGCATCTTTCAAAAAAAAAAAAGTAGAGTATTTTTCTTTTCTTTTCTAAACATATATTATGTTCATCATGAATATCATCATTTATAGGAGACCCTACTAGGACCAAGTGTTTTGCTAAGAAGTGATGTTGTATAACATGCCTGTCTAAGTAGGAAGTTGCTAATAACTAGAGGCAAAAAAAAGAATATGTTTGTTGACAAATAATGGCATAAACAGGAAGCCAATGAAGACTTTGATTTAGTATTTATATTTCCTATATGTGCTAAATATTATAGCAGACCATGTGTTTGTAAATTTTATTTGTGGAAGTAATTATATTTGAAAATGTGATTTTAAATTTTAAAATTAAATATTTTAAAATTTTGAGTTTAGGATTTTAAAATCTTAAAGGAATGATAAGGAGGTAGGAATGTAAATGGAATTGGTGGTTAAAAATGAAAAACAAATACCAATCTCCAAGTATTTATCACTGGCCTTCTCATTGATAAATGTGGTTACACTTGTCTAAAAGATGTATAACTACCCCATTGTACCTCTTTAAGTAGGCCAATCCTAACTCCCTAAAATAGATTTTATTAGAAAATCAAGCATTAAAAAACATCTATAAATATTATGGAATAAATAAAGTGGTTGTTGTTCTTGTGTTTATAAAAGTTGGAGTTCCATTTAGGAAGAGTAGGCTTGAAATAAAGCATTGAAAATCAAAGGTATATTATAAATAGAAGGCTTGCTTTATAGTCCAACATTAAGTTGAATTTTGAGTTTATGGATTGCTTCATTTAAAGATAATTCTAGCATTGAATCATAACACTAGGAAAAAAAAGTATTTAAACTTTAAAAGTAACTCAACTAAGTCATTGAATTTGTCCACATTTAATAAATGAGATATAAATATCAGAAGAGGATTTTCTTTACAACAAGACTAATTTCTTTAAGTTCATCAATAGTAGATTTAATTATCTCTTTATGCTTCTAGGTTGCATCGCTAACTTAAGAGTCATTTGGATCATGTGAAATTTTTAAACAAAGTTTGTTTTGTGAATTAACACCTTTTGTGAAAATAATATCAAACTATAGAACATTGGAGAACACCAAGTAGTGTTTGTCATCATCTACTAGTATTATAGTACCAAAGCCAACGCTTTTGATTTTGGCTAATGTATTTCGCAAATCATACATTTTAAAAGTGTTGTGCTTCACCCCTTGTCTAGATAGTTAATTAATTTCTTAACAGATTGTGAATACAAATAATAAGGGATTTATATTATTTCATTTGTAGAAAGTCCTCAAAATTTTCATCAATGCTAGATCTTGAAGATGAATAAGAAAAGAAACTCATAAACACTTTAGATTCATCTTTATTCAATCTAGGAGCATCTTTAACAAAGAACCCTACAAAAATGTCCAAAGATAATGGAATTAGAGAAGTTTTTACATAGTCTTTAAGATTCTCAAAAGTAGACAATACAAAACCATTCCTAAATTTATTAAGACTCTATCCTCATCTCTATCCAACCCAGAGACACATTGAATATTAGCCTTTTACATTTACTTGATTTTAAATTTATATCTAATTTTTTATTTTCTTCTGCATATGATTCATTCTCTAAATTCAATTACAAATCAATATGTATCAGAAGCATTGGCATTTACACATATTCACTTTCATAATATTTTTTTCTTTCATTAATCCTTCATGTGCCTTATCCTCAAGCTTGCTTGATCTAAAGATATATTGAATATTAGTTTTTTACTTTCACTTGATTTTGAATTATATTTCTTCATATGATTCATCCTCTAAGTTGAATTATAAATTAATATGCATCATAGGCATTTGCTTTTATACATATTCATTTTTATATTATTCCTTTCCATCATTCTTTCTTTTTGTGTCTCCCCTTGAGCTCATTTGGGTCATTCTACCATCTTGTTGCATGCAAGGTGTAGAAGATTAATGAACAACATGCCTAAGGCTAGAATTGCTTTACTTTCTTGCGTCATTTCTCTTTCTTATACTTGCACATTTGTTATATTGATGTCTCTTGAAAAGACCTCTTGCATTTTGGGCAAATATTATGATTCATCCTCATAGATTCTGACTTCATGAATCAAGAATGATTGTAAATCTCTCTTGATGCAAGCTAAATGTCATTTCAAGAATATTTAATGCATTGGTGAAGGTAAGATGAACTATCCTATACTTATGCAACCAAAGTCTATCAAGAAGAGTATTGAAGAAGGTTTTTGAGTCAATTATATGAGCATTTATCATTATGTCACAAATTTCAAGTAGTAGAGTAAGTGACACCAAAGATCTCTCACCTTTTTCTTTGAACCTCACAACAACATTTTTTCTGAGCTAATCTTGTGAGAGTCAACCTTCAAATAAATAAGAGTTCTTGAGGTCATAATATTGACTAATGCATTCAGATCAATAAAAAAATGCTAGTCAAAAGTTATCCATATTTATTGAGATTACACTAAATTATTGTGAGAAGTAAATCATCATCAGATGATGTTGTTCATGTAGTGAAGCAAGATAGTAATGTAGAATATGTCTAGTCATAACTTCGCAAGGATTTCGATGAACTCAGTAAAGATGAGGAATTACTAATGCTCTGATTCATAATTAAATTTTGTAGTGTAATTCTTTATGCACATGATTACCAAATTAGTCATAAATTTTGATCATGATAAAATTTTAAAAACCCATAAAAAGAACTATAGTTTTTCTTTACATGCTTAATAAAAACTTTGACCATGGAAACATAAAACTGTGATTTACAAAAATTAGTATTTAACTTGTATGGATGGTAATTGATTCCATGAGAGAATGATACTTTCTTATGATTTTATTACTTGAAATATGTGCCCTTGCTTATTATAATATCAGGTAGTCATAACTATATAAATTAAAAAATAGAAGAATGATATAATCAATACTATTTCTAATTGCTAGTAGACTTAACATTATGTTTAGTGTCTACTTATTTGCCAGATTTTAGGCAGAACCCAAAGAATCAATCTTAATTGTAGGGAAAATAATATTTTGATATCTTATAGGGACACCTAACTTAAGTATCTGGTAACCTTGGTATAACATGTCTTTTGCATTAGTTGGATACTCAAATTCAAACCTAATATGCTATAAGGTAGATTGGAAAAGTACATCATGAACATATCAATTCATCGGGTAATCATCAGTTTCCCATTCTAGTAGGAACCAAAATTCAGTAACCCTATCCATTGTAGAGGAAGAGTACATAGCTACAAGGAGTTATGTTGCCCAAATCTCATGACTGAAGTTACAACATCTTAATTTTGGTTAGCAATTAGATTCAATCTTGATTATGTGTGATACCACTAGTGCTATATGTATTACAAAGAATCCAATACAATTTCATGCACTAAACACATTGACATTAAACATCATTTTTTAAGAGATAATGTTTCAAAAGGTGATATGGTTATCCAATTTATTAATACAGGAAATCAACTCATAGATATATTTAGAAAGGTACTCAGTTATGAGAGGTTTAGTACACTTAGAATTAGATTAGAAGTAATTAATTTAAGTGCCCGGATCATTATCATAGGATAGTAATAGGCATGTACGTCATTTTTTTGTGTTAACTACTTTTATTATGTTTATTGTTTTTATGTTGTTGTTTATGTGTATTATTATTTTGATTATGTGAAGGTTTTTGATCATCAGGGTTTGTTTGATTTTTAAATTTGTTTTGTTAATTATTGTTTTCTTTTTTGTTGGTTAGCTCACCTCTTTGAGATGTAAAAAAGGGGACTAGTGTAATTTGGTTAAAAATTATACTTGTGTTTTGTATGAAAGTTATACATGTCAGCTTATTATACTCTTTTAGTTTTTGTTAAATGAAAATAAAAAAATATATCGAAAGTTACTGCATTTTATATGTGATCCCATTTTTTCTTCACATTATATTTATTAGAGACAAAAAGCATGGAGAAGAAAAATTTGCTTTGACAAATTATTTAAAATTTCCACTTAAATTGTTTGAGAAAAAAATTCAACCAAAAATATTTTTCATCATCAAAAAGGGAGAGATTGTTTGACCTCCTATTCAAACTATGGTTTTGATGATCACAAACATCATTGGTTATGTTAATTTAAATTATATATATGTGTGAAGGTTGTCACATTTAAACTAACATTTTAGATAAAAGAAAACATGAAGGACAAAAGGAAAGTTAACACACTAGGGATGAGAATCAGGAAGAGGGCTGATTGAGAGTAAATTAAAATTATTACACCTTAAAAAATAAGAAGACATCAAAAAGCAAAGTGTTACATCAAATTAAAATTTTTACTTTTCTTGAGTCTTCTTATATTTAAATAAGTATATAGGGGGCTAAAGAACCAAGCACACATAAATAATTATAAAATAAAGTAACTAAAATTTTGAAAGTTAATTAAAACACTTGATTCTCAAACTAATAGTACTATATGATATAAATCGTAATGTAAGATGGAAGTGGAATTTTTATAAGTAATCAAGTGACATTAATTAATAGAAAATAAAATAAAAATTGTCATAGAACAAGTCATACTTTATAATATATATCATTCTATATGATCTGCTATTTCAATTTAAACTCACTGTAATCATTTTTTTTTCAAAAATAGGCAAATTCAAATTTAAACTACATGTATTATATGATAACCTTCAAACTATACAAATAGTTAACATATTCACCTATTTTAGATCTAAAAAGTGATGATTCAAATAAGGATAATATTTCATATTGTATGATACATATCATACAATCCAAAAAATGGAGGGGTTACTTATGCTACCCTAGATTAGACAGGCTGAATGAATATCCTAAGTTGACAAATTAAACGGATTGTAAACCTTGGTCACATAGTTTGATCAAATAGAGAATGATTTTTAGGGTTTGATGATGATTGAATTAATCATTCTATATGATTGATAGACTGTACTATACGATCAACCATCAAATTTATTAAACATCCCTTTTAGGGTTTCTTTAGGAATCACCTTATAAATTGCTAAACTTTAAGAAACCAAAAGAGTTTTTTTCTCAATTTTTTTAGAGATTTTAAGAGAATTATAAGGGTGTTGTAAGATGGATTGAAGAGGAATGACTGGAGAGGACTTGAGATAAATCTTTTGGAAGAATCTAAAAGATTTATGTGTGTGGTTTACCCTAATTATTCTAACTTAATCTATATTCGTTGATCTCCTGGGCTATTACAAAGGCTCTTGGGGACAATCTTTATATAAAGACTTTGGATCAAACTTGGGATGCTAGTGCGTGAAGGATTTTCAAGGAGAGAAGTGGTGTTTGAGAGTCTTGGTCTAAATACTCTAGATTTAGCCTAGAAGGCTAGGGTGTAAAGTCTTTTCATTGAGAGAAGTTGTGTTGTATATTCTTGTTGTAAAGATTCTAGATCTATCCAAGAGGCAACAGCTCGAAGGCTTTTTGAAGAGAAAAGTCTTATAAGGGTTTCTTTATTACCCTATGAAGGATAGAGTCTTCTTCGTCATGTTGGGAGCCGAAGGAGAGAGTGTCAGTGGAATTCTCAAGTAGAGAACTTGGCAAGTGAATGTATGTCAAGTTGACGGAACCATTTTAAATTTGGTTTTTTTGTTCTTACTTTAATTTTTTTATTTTTTATAATATGCTTAGTTATGATATTATTGTTGGAGATCTTATTTAAATGAGAGAAAAAATTTTTAACTTGTGATAATTTATTTTTATTTTATTAAAATAGTTTATTGTTATAATTCATGCTTTATTATTTTAGCCTTATTTTGAAAAAAAAAATTAATTATTTTTAGTTATAATGGATTACGCATAATTTTAATTTTTTAAAAGTCACACCAAATTACCCCTCTCTTGGCATGCCATACACTTTCAATTAATATTAGAGCACTTCAAAATTAGACTAAATTAACCTTAAACACCAAATTGGTTAACTTAATTAGGCATGAAGTGAAAGCTCTATGCCATATCAAGAGGGGGGCGGGGGGGGGGGGGCGGGGGGCACGTGGTGAGGGGGCAAATCGGTTAATTTTAAAAAAATTGAGATCAACTAACCAATAAGCTAAGGAAATTAACTTAGGATAATAAACTTATCAAAGCAAACACTACAAAGGTAAATAATTTTAGTTTTATAAAATTATTTTTTTATTTAAAATTTTTAAGAGCAATGAAATTTCTAAAGACTGATTCAAAGAAAATGTTAAAACAAACGTAGGAACAATTACAAGCATAGTATGATCAAACCACAAATATAAAAGAAAAAGCTTGCATAAAATAAAATGTAATAAGCAAAAAAAAAAAGCAAATCATAATTTTATAGTGGTTCAATAGAACATGACCTACATACACTCCCTAAAGGCCCACCTCCTTAGGTATTCCATTAATAACTTTCCTTCTGCATGTAGTAAGGTGGAAAAGCCCTTCTCTATTCTAAGGTGGAGAATGAACTTCATAAAGCACTTCCTCCCAAAAACCCTAAACAATTATTCTGCTTCCCACAACAATAAAGAAGCCACTCTCTCCTTCTGCTCCTTGCAACAGCTGATAAGCTGCTCCCTCCTTGTGCTCGTTACAAAAGTAGAGATGTTCCTCTCTTAGCCTTTTCAGCTAGTAAAGCCTTTCTCCCAAAGATTTCTTTCCTAGAGATCCTCTCCAAGAGCTCCACAACTACAACCAAGGGGACCCAAGGTGCAGGCCGATGAGGACAACCGTGTGACTCCCTCACACTCTCCATGATTCTCAACCTGACCTTCTCTCTATTCCAAGTGGTTTGGACTCTCTCAAGCAAGGAGAAACTTCCCCCTCACCAAATCTCTTTCACACAAGAAAAATGTCTTTAGTTACTCAACACAAGATCTTAGTTCTTGTGTGAAATAATTAAAGTGATTGATTTAAAGTAAACCCTAATTTTCAATTTAATGCTTTTGATTGTACAATACAATGTTATGTTTGTATGCCTAATTTTTTTAACTACCATTTCAGATCATCTTGTTGGGGGGCATATGGGTTGTTTGCATTGGACTATGCTTATATTTATTCGAATATAAACCCCTAGTAAAAAATGTAAGTGCATGTGCCAATCAAGTAATTAAAGTGTTATGAGGTAGTGTTGATCCCAAAAAGAAGTGTTCTACTTCACACAATTATTTTAGTACTATATACTTTAAGCTACAAAAATTATCCTATCCAACAAAATCAGGGTTATATTCTATCTAGAATGAGAATTGCAAAAAAAAATAAAGATACTATAAACAAATTTTATGTTACCAACCCAAATGTTTTTCGTTAATTTTTCTTTAATCATATTTGCATAATTAATATCATATAATTATAAGGGATAGACTAATGTTTCACTATCGATTAGAAAAGAGAAAACTCAATTTACTTTCATAGTCAGCACATTATAAAGAATATCAAATTTATCCCGAAGGATTAAAAAATATCCACTGATCATTTTGATTATGAAACTAAACCAAGTTATAAAGTTATAGTCTGCATATATAGGATTCATCCCCTACCTAAGAAAGGAACTAATATAGGATTTATAGTTTTTGTTGGGTTCTAGACTCCGTATAGAGGCAAGCTCCCTATAATTAATTACATCTCAAAATGAGAAGACTCTTGATTAAAGTGAAGACTAAATCTTTTAAATTTTTTAAAGATATAAGGAAAAGTTTGGGTTCAAAAAGAACTAATGAGAAAATTCAGACTTAAAATTATAAATTTAAGATTTAAGATTTTGATTTTTAGAATGATGAGATAGCCCTTTCTGGGATAGGAATGACTGAAGAGTGCATATAATATGGACTTATGTTTGCTTAGAGTGGGCTGCCAGCTAACATCCTAAGCTCCAGAAAATAATTTTATGTATGTAAGATAAGTTGACTCTATCCTAGGAATTAAGGAGATTTAATTTAGAAAATTTTATTTAAGACTCTTTAATATGCAAATGTATTTAAATAGAACAATGTAATGATCTATGAAAGTAATGTATAAATAAAACTTTATTCATTTATAATGTAAATAAAGTATAACCCAGGGTCTGTTGAAAAGTAAGGGTGGCCAGGCTCCACTAACAATAAGCCTGAATTTCTACATCCTATATAATGTAGATTTAAATATGATTTCTTACTTTAGTATTTATCTTCAGGCTCCAATATCTCCTTTAAAATTTCAAAAGACAATAATATTTTCTCTAGATTTTTAAGCCACTAATTCGGAGAACCCACTTAGATACCAATAAAAGTTTAATTTATGGTTGTGAAGCCACATGAACTACAATGGCACTCCAAGAGGGGGTTATTCAATGACACTTAAGCTAAAAATTAGATCTTGTAATATGGAAGCTAATAGCAAGAAAAATCATATGCTAATTTTTCTATTTTGATTTTATAGAAAAATAAATATCAATATATTTTTCTTCTTTCTATTTTTTCTGATTTTTATTTATTTTCTTTTCTAGCAAAAAATAAATCTAAAATAATCTCAAAGTTCCAAACTCAGATTACAATAAAGTAAAATGGAAAAATTAAAATGTGATAAAAAAATAAGAATGAGCACACTAAAAATTTATAGTAGTTTAATCAACCTTAACCTACATCCACTCTCCAAAGTCCTACTGTTTGTGTATTGCACTAAAACTCTTTAGTGCCTCTCCTTTTATCCCCACAGCAAGATGAAGAAGCCTTTATAAGAATCACTTCCACCTTTCCCTGATAAGGTTGACAAACTAAATCACTTTTAGCTTTCCTTAGTGCAACAGAGTAGCCAGATCCTTTGACACTACGAGCTTCTTCTTGGAGTTTCCCTCAAGAACAGATTTGACTCATGGAGGAAGATGGTGAATGCTGGCTGGAGCAACCATGTACAAACTCTCTCTCACACTCCCTTGATCCCACAAGGCTTTTCTCCCTCTCTCAACTACAACTCTCTCTCCAAGCCCAAAACTCTCTCTTCAAACCCTAACTTACAAAAGAACACACTCACTCTGACAACCAAAGACTTTCCTTAAGTCTATTAAGAAAGTATAAATAGTAGGCTTCTAATTATTCAATTTAGGCATCTTTGTTCGTATAATACAATATGAAGATCATACAATACTATTAGTTTAATTCTCCATTTAGTATTGTATGATGAATGTTGCCATGTCCGATCAGTTCAAAATTTTTAACTGATTGTCTAGTATGACCTTAGGGTCATATAGCATGATTAGTTCAATTGAATCATAGTTCATCCAGAATGAACTCCTAGATAACCAAGATCATCTATATCGATTATCTAGTAAGATCTGAATTGTACCATATGATTTAAATGATTAATTAAGCCTGATTTGATTGATTAATTTTTGGAATTAACTTAGGCAAGATTTTTAAATATCGATAGTATGAATAAAACTATTTGCAAAATTCAAAATGTCGCCTAAATTTGATTGGTAGTGGGGTTTTCTAATTTATAACTGATCGTCATGTACGATTCAATTTGTACAGTGTGATTAATTCAAAATTTAATTATCTTAATTTAAGCATTTAATTAATTTCTGATCACTGATATAATAAAGTATGATCCAGATCGTACAGTACAATATTCAAAAAAATTAAATATTTATTTTTCATTTCACCCATGTGGGTGTGCTTGATTGCTATGCTAATATATACCATTTATATTGATTGAATCAAGAAAAATAAAAAAGTACAGACTTTAAATAAAATTAACCTATACTACCTAGGCTTGAGTAATGATTCTTTGATTGTGCTTGGTGTATGCTGAACTTGAAATGTTAGTGCACAAAAAACATATGAAATAATAATAATTAGGAGAAACTAAATAAAGTTCAATAGTATTTGTTATCATCAAAACCTAAGCTCGGGCTCTCAGATTGTAACAGACTTCACATTAATGATGTCTTTTTTGTGAGTTTTTATATGAGTTGAGAAAATATTTATTGATCATACTCTATAGCACCCCTTCCCTTAAATCTACTTGTAAACTCTCTCATACAAGAAGAACCTTTTCATATCATCACTTAATATTCCCCTCAACACATCTTTCAACTCTTGACAAAGCAATATCATATTTTGATTGTCCTAAAGATAATTGTAGGAAAATACTTGAAATAATGATGGAAGTTTTAATTTATTATTGGGTTGATTATCTTTTCATTAATTATCAAATTCTTGTAGTACATTTTTGCTGTCATGTTCCCTATTAGGGGTTATTTGGTTGCAAGAATTCGGAATGCATTATACTTAAAAAACATAAGTTCAAAAATTTTAGGTGTTTAGAATGAAGTAAATTTAAAGCATTTATGTAAGGAATTTAGAATACCTCAAAAAACCCATTTTGAAGAATTTGGAAATCTTCTTGAATTGAGTAAGTTTGAAAACCACATTTTGTTCTGCCAACGAAGCTGAGGAGTTATGTCCTGGCTCTTCTCAATGAAACCAAAGTAATTTTGTAACCATTGGTTCTCCTTAAAGCCATTACCTCATTGTCATTAACCCAACACATTTGTGTTCTCTATTTCTCCCTGTTTGTATATTACTGTTCTCAAGTCATCACCAACCTTGCACTTGTGACCCTAGCTCTCCCCATCCCAATGTCATTACCAACCTTGTGACCTGTCGACACCACCGACATTGTCTTGACTAATCTGCCCTAAATTCATTTTGTGAAAGTTAAAAATTTAGATTCATTTTCTTTAAATTAAGGATCTCTTGATTTTACTTTACAACAAACCAAATAATATTGAGTATGCCAAATATAACATATTTGCTTTATATTATGGAGTTGTTTGATTGAAAGTATTATGAGTGCAAAGTAAAAGAAATCAAGTGGTTTTAACTTTTTTAATATTTGGTTTAAAAAATCAAATATAAAGTATTTATTTAGGGATCTAAAATATCCCAAAATACCAACTTTTATTGTTGTTGATTTAAGATTGAATAATGTTGTTAACTTTTAATACTGTAATAGAAATTTTTATATGTTATTTTAAACATCCATTGAAATCTAATTTGATAGTAAGATTTATGTTGGGAACTCTACATATTCTTACTTTAGTGATTTATATGTTCAATATAAATGTCAAAAGAATTTGGTAGCACGTATTTTTCTTTTGAGCTCCAATCACTTTTAGAAGGGGTCATTTTTATTATCTTTTTAACTCTTAAAAAAATAGTTTTGGAATATATTTTTTCCTATCTTTTGTTACAAATCTTTTTTTTTTTATTTACCTTTCTAAACTTTAATATGAAACTTTATTTTCTTTGGGCCAATTATATACATAATGCTCAAATCTTAGTTAATTATGAATCTAACATTTTCTTACCTTCAATTTTCAAATTCTCATGTAAATATCAAAATTCACAAAAAAATTCAACTCTTATTTTTCACTTTTATCAAATACTCAATAATTTAATTATGGCACACATAAATGCATGAGCTTGATAATATAAAAAAGATATAGTGGCATTATATGTCCCATAATAGAAAATTTTAGAGTAACATGTTTGATGTTTCTTTTCACAGGAAAATATGCTCAAACTTGTTTGAACTTGCATTGAAGATGTTTGGTAGCTGGAGACCCGAGTCTCGAACCACTCCTCTTCTTCACTCACTACTCTATCGTCACATGCTGCTATCCTCATGATATGCCTTGTCACATGCAACCGATGGCTTCCATAGTGAACTCCTATCAGTTTTAATCACTTATGTTACATGTTGTTAATGGCTCGTCGATTCTCTAACGAGCTCCCATTGCGAACCACTCTTCTCCTTCACACAACATCAAGCTTGTTAAGGCTTTTCCCCATATAATTCCTATCATGACACCTCTTTATTTCAAATGCCACTGTCCCCGTTTAGGCTATCCTCTCAAAATCTCTTTTCACAAACATCCCGTATCCCATCACAATTTGCCATGCATGCTGTCACCATTCCATTGCGATCTCCCCTCCAACATCTTAATCCAGAACAATGATGTTAGCTATTCGATTACAAGTTCAAACTCTTTCATCCGTCAATTTCATCATGAACATCTCAATTTAGTTCCATATTTGAAGAAAGGTTCACATTCAAACAACATCTAATCAACTTCTTTGGAAACAATGACATCCATGCATACAAGTGAGACTATTTTGGTCCAAAAAAGAACTTTTGGGTTTGTTCCCCTAAAAATTTGAAACAAGGAGCATTTTTTTTAAAATTTTAGATATTATGGAGCATATCACTTGAAAATTTTCTTAAAATGATATGAAATTTAGTTTATAATTTTGTAAGATTTAATTGATATGCCTGTAATTCCTCCTCTTTTTATTTTGGCAAGAATATTAAGGGATAGTTTGGTTTGTTGAATAAGAAATGTAGACTAAAATAAAAGAAAGTGTAAAAGCAATGCAACGTATTTGAAATATTTTATATTGTTTTTTGATGTAAAATGAGTATAGGTGATTATTTTTTCTGTTTGACGTGAAATAAAATTAATATAATGTAAAGCCTAGTGATTGATAGCAACATCGGACTATAGTAGTGAGTGGTGGCCATGGCCGGCGGCAGGCCACAACAGTAGATAGCAATAGTGGGTGGAAGTCTGTGGGTGGCAACGGGTGATGAAAACACACATTAGATGATGGGTGAGAATGTTCCTGAATTTATAATCTATTTTAAAATAGATCGAATCTAATAAATATTAAATATATCAAAATTAATTAAAAATATATTTAAATACCTTAAAAGTTTACTTTATTTTGCCCCAAATGAAATACTAATATTATAAAAATGCTGCAGTTAAAATACTTCAAACCTTTTTACTTGAAAACCAAAGAGCCCGCACCCCTCTCCGGGTCTCCTCCGGAAAAGAAATGCCGTTGGCTTAAGACGAGAATCAGAGAACGCCATTTCGGATAGTGACCCCACAGTGAGATAGGAGGGAAGGGATGAGGCGCCTGAGATGGGCGGTAGACGGCGGTGGATGGGAGGTGGACGCCGAGGCTCCGGTGACGATGGAGGGGACAGCGCGTGCGGTGCCGGGGGATCCGCTCCCCTTGGGGCTCTCCCGCGGTGGCCGCCTCTCTCGCTCGAAGCAGCTCGATTTCCTACATCGCTTTATGGCTTCCCCTCTCGTTCCCTCCTTTGCCGGCGACCCCGCTAACGGAGGCCGGGGTCTGCTCCTCCACCACGCCCACGCCTTCCACATCCGCGATAATTGGTATTCTTATCATTTATCATAGCTTTCCCGTCTGTATTATATTCTTCTGAAGTGGATTAATTTGGTTGGTTTAGGGTTTAAGGAAGACTGGAGTTGATTGGACTGTAAGAGTTTAGGTTCTGTGAACTGGAGTGATGGAGAAAATTGAGTACATTGTGGATTTTTTTCTTGAACGATTAGTCTGAGTAGTGCCTGTATTATTTTATAGTTGGACGGACACCGCCCCGCCACTGTATTTATTTTATAGTGGGCTAAAATTTGGACGCAAAATAGATATCTCAAAGCAACTATAAATGCTTAACCAGAGTACTTTGGCTCGATTAAATCAGTAATTGAGCATACCTGACTAGACTGATCGTTCGTAAACATAGTCAGCAAAGCCTATACATCTCCGAACTTGCTAAACAATGATTGGAATTGGCCAAAATAAGTTTGACAAGGCTTGACGTTGATGGAACCAGCTTGGCTTGGCTCATGCCAATCATTTCCTTCACATAGAGGGAATGACGTCCAAGTATGAACTACCATCGTTGATCATGAAGGCATCAAAGCTAATGGCTCCTATGCATTCAACTGTCCACAACCCATATATTGCTAATAACCTCAGATGTGGCCAACTTGCCTTGAATTGCTTGTGATAAATAAAAGCCCTTTGATTCATCTCCAACTTTTCATGGAACTTATGCTTCACCTCTTTTTGGACCATTTAATTTAGAATGCTCCTCTAGGGATAAGACAACATTGAAAAAATTTTCTTCACAGCAACTGTGCATGTTTTTTAAGATATGAGTGAGAAAACACCAAACCTTATAAAAATTTTTCATGTTATTTTGGCTTGTTTGCATCATGTTACTTCTCTCTACTCTCTTTATCCTTTACTACCATTCAATTCATGATTGGAAATCTCGAAGGCGCTATGAAAAACTTGATGTTTGTTTGAGGCATGCCCAAGCATGAACTCAAGCTGGATGGGGCTGTGTTGTGGGGGGCATTTTCATAATTTGTAAATTGTGAGAATTTTAATGTGTATGTGTGTTTAATTGCTCTCGTTCATTCTAAATAAAATTAGTCATTTTAAATTTTCTTTAATTTATATAGGATAAATCAATAAATAGACCTCTTTTTCAATTCATTTTAGGAAATGTTTGCATCATTTTTAGAAGGCAGCTCTATGAATTTAGAGAAATTCCCATTTGACATGTCTTTCTTCTCTTCAAAATATGTTTGGCTACTGTTATTTGCTTGACTATTCTCCTTAGTTGTTAAACAGCTAGCCTCCTTTCCTGATGCGTGGGTGGCAACCTCTCTTAATGAACAGCATATCCCAAGGGATTTAGCTTATTCAGTCTCCGAAACCTTGCCAACTCTTGTCTATCTAACCTCTGGTGCCTTATGAACCTCTATCCCTCGACTTGTTTAGCCTATATTGCCTACTTGACTCTTGCTCATCCAACCATTAACAACTAATGGCTTATATCAGTCTAACCTCTAACAACATGTAAGCTTATGAATGTTTGGCCTCCAATGCCTGACAAGCTTCTACCCCTCTAATGCTTCCTATCCATTTGAATATAGATGCTAAATCTTTTCTCGCCCATTTAATTTATATATTTTTGACATGCTCTTGCCTATCTAGCTTGCATCATTTCATTGATTCCGGTTTGTCTTGCTCTTGCTCATCAAACTCCTTCATCCTTGCCTATTGGGCTTCGATTGCCCAATCAATTCTTATATGTATGGTCTTTTAACATTTGATTTACTCCTATCCATTCAATCTCGACATCCAAATTGCTTATGCTTATCTGATCTTCTTTGTGCACCAACAGTTCACCTATTTAACCTTTTATTTGCCCTCTTTTATTCATTTTCCATCTCTTATCTTGCTCTTGCCTTTCAAGCTTCTATCATCCAATTAAATCCTATCTATTCTATATCATAGTTCGTGCAACTCTTGATTGTTTGACCTCACCATGTTAGTTGTTCCTTCCCATTTGGTGTCCATATCTTAAGGAACCCTAATTGTTTGGTCTCCAATGCGTTGCCTACTTCTAACTGTGTTAGCCTTTTAAATTAATTGGCAACTTCCATTGTAAAAGTATAGTTTACTTTAAGCATTGGGTCCAAATTAGCCTTCCTCATTTGAAACAAATTAGCCATGATGATTTCAATCAAATCCTTTGTTGTTGATGCCAGGTTGGCATTGCCTAATTCACCATAGAACTCTTTTATTTTGTGGGCTCTGAAAAGTCACGCCCCAACCTCCTCTCTTTCGGGGGAGTTTTAACGGATTAAGTTATGGGATAAATTTTCAGAAGACAGATTGGGTTTGTAGATAAGACACTACCCAGAGATTTCACCCTCATTTTGCTAGTACTTTATGATCTAAGTTCTGGTTTACTATAGGCGCAAGCCCTTATAGTTAATTACTCCTCTCAATCACGAGAGAGAACTTTCAATTAAGGCTTGTCATCAATCAGATTCGTAGAGATATGGGGTATCTGGCGTGTAGTGGCAACATTGGTTGAGGCATTTGGAAGTTTAATATTTAAAATTAAAAATTTTACCATCTTGCACTTAAAGTGGATGGTGGGGGAATGGATGATGAACCCGATCAAGATCCTATGATTCCGTCGTCCCGGGCCATCGTGGTCTCTGGTCTACTTAGTCAGAGGAGGTAGTCGACCCAACCTGACAGAAGGATCCTTATCGGCAGCCATGGGTTGCATCGTCCAAGGGTACCTTGTATACCTGGGGTGAATATTTGCCAAAGAGGATAAATTTAAATCTACGTTAGCTAACCAAGGGCTTTATGCCCTATCGATCATATCTTATGGATTAATATCTCAAGAATTTGATGCTATTGGAGAGCTTATAAGCTTTGGCCATAACCGTGATTTAGTGGTGCCATTTGGCGGCAAACCACCCGGTTCAGATGGCCCCGATCATAACCGTTTACCTGCGGTGCTATTTAGCAGCAAAAATTACCAGTTAGAGGACACATGTTACGTCCTTACTAGTAGGAGATAGTTTGAGAATGAATCATAGTGATATTCTCGACCAGGCATTAGCTCTTTATGAGTTGAAGTGTATTTTCAAATTTGTTCATCTCGATAAATTGTTGCGGATGATTGATGGGTTTTGTGCTTTAAGTTTTTTTATTATTAATTTCAATTTTAAATATTTGGATTTTGATATTTTTGGATTCTAATTTTTTTATGGGCATATGGGAGGCATTTTGAATATTTAAACTTAAACCCTCCAGTTGAGATCTATGTTCAACATAGCCATCATCAGGGTATTAACGAGCATTTTCACTTGTGGTTTGAACCTTGTCGACTCTGTCTACTTGGCAATAGAGGATCGTATTCGTCGTAGGCTTTATGCCTTTATTTAGTGAATTTTCATTGTTTATAGGCCATGAAGGCCTAATATAAATGTATTAAAATAAATATCTTGGTTGACATCCTGACCGTATATTTGTTTGATGGTTCGAGCCATGTCGACTCCTATATACTTGCATAGGAGTACTGGGCTCAAATTTGGATTTATTATTTGACCCGCGCAGCATCCTCAGATGTCACTTGTATGCCTATAACACGCTTGCTGGGGCCCATGCAAGTATTTGGGGTATTTTTTTAATTATTTATAGAACCTTGTCGACTCTGTCTAATTGCTGACAGAGGATCGGGTTTGTCATTAGCTTTAGGTTTTTATTGGCAAATTTTTCTTTTTATCGACCTTGAAGGCCGAACATGAATTATAAAATAAATATTCTGGTCGATATCGTGACCGTATATCTGTTTAACGGTTCAAGTCGTGTCGACCCCCGTCCTATTAGTGAAGAGGATTGGACTTGAACTTAAGTTAATTTCTTGAACCGCGTAGCATTCTCAAACATCACGTGTGTACCTACAACACGCTCGCCGGGGCCTATGTGGGTGTATGATTGCATATGTATTTCTTTGTGTTTGTGTGTATGCATATTGCAATGTATGTGTAGGGCATTTTGGACATATGAGGGGTCTTCTGGCAGCTCATAGGAGCTCGTGTTTGTCGTAGCCCTTCTATATTTGCCTGTAGGTGACACGTTGAGTGCACGACGCGTCTTCTACAACGGCTTGTTGATATTTACATTTATTGTTGTCATTTGACATTTTGTTCGTAGATGACATTTTGCGCATATAACGAGTCTTCTGTGAGGGCCCGTAGACACTTGCATTTGCAGCATATCATCCGGTATTTGCTTGTAGATGGCGTTTAGTGTGTACGATGTGTCTCCTACAAGGGCCCATAGGTATTTGCATTTGCCATAAATCGATTGTCCTTTTCTTGCAATGGATTAATGTATTTGTCGGCCATTGAATAGTTGTCAATCACAAGGGCGTTGTGATATTAAATGCTTGTTGCTGATTATCCATTGTAGATACGCTATCGGGCCTGTAACAAATCTCCCATCTTCGCCAGCAGGTGTTCGCATTCATCGCTTGTTGTTGACTACCATTTGTAGGAAAACTACCGTGCGTAGGATAGATTTTTCGTCGCTGCCGGCAAACGCTTGCATTCATTGCATGTCAATACTTCTTGTCGGGTGATTTGTATTCATTGCTGAATTTCTCCACGCACGCTTATTGGCAGGTTACAAAATTTGCTATTGTTGCTTATAAGCAAACTAGTGCATTCGCCTCTTGTAAATGTCTAGTAAGAACATCCATAACTAAAGCAAAAAGATATGGGCTTAAAGCTAATCCTTGATGTAATCCAACTTAAATAGGAAAATACTTGGTCAAACCACCTTGTGTTTGAACACTAGTAACAGCTCCTACATACATATCTTTAATGACTTGAACATAAGCATTATTAACTCCTTTTTTTTATAGAATTCTCCAGAGCACTTCTCTTGGAACTTTATCATATACTTTCTCTAAATCAATAAATATCATATGTAGATCCTCTATATTCTCTATATACTTCTCCATCAACCAGTCAATAAATGTATAGCTTTCGTAGTAGACCTACCGGGCATGAATCCATATTGATTTTGAGAAACATTATTATCACGTCATAATTTGTGCTCAATAACTCTCCCATAGTTTTAAAGTATGACACTTTAACTTAATTCCTCTATAACACGAACACTCTTGTGCATCACCTATATAAAAAATCCATCCAAAAGGCCTAAAGGAGCACTTGATCAATACTAGACTTAATCTGACCCAATTTTATTGTAGGAACCATTTGGCCATCCTAAACCCCTTAGAATTTTATGAAACCTTCAAATTTAAACTAGACATACTCCATTTCCATTTTAAAGTCCAGGAGTTTTCAAGTTTTGAAACATTAAAATCCTAAATCACATATTGGGAATTTCAGCCAAAACCTCCTTTCCACAACTTATCCAATTTTCATTACATAGAAATCCAATTTTCATTACATGGAAATTTAACATCAGGCCTCTTAAACTATTCCAAATGCTATTACATTATCTTTAATACCTTCTAGAAGACTTCCAAGTTTAGTTCAGTCATTAGTTAAAGGCCTAACCTTAGGCCAGTTAATGAGGTTTGACAAAACTTTGTATTAGAGTAAGTTAATTTGAAAATTATGATAGAAGTATAATTGGATTTAGATCAAGTGTTCCAATTGTTGCTAAGGATTTGTGTTGAAATATGGAGGATTTTGAGGTTGTATGATTTGTCTTGACAATAGGGGAGTGATGACCAATTTTTGTTTAAAAGAGAAGTTGAGAGATGGTGGTAGGCATGACATCATGAGAAATTTGAGATGATGCATTTATCAATGGTTGAATAGGATGATTTTATTAAAGTATTTAAGGATTGATTTATTCCACCAATAGTTAAATTGAACACTGTAGGATAATTTCTTGAGTTTAACGCTGAGATAAAAAATAATTATGTAGTATAAGTCAGAGTTGGCATCCTTTTCAAGATATTCTCCTCATCATATTGTATTTAGGATGAAAAGTACCATATATTTTTGAGAAACATCAGCGATTAATTGCTACGTGCTTTAGTTCATTTTGATATAAATGAATTTTCAGTTTTAATGAAAAGTGCAAGAAGAGTTGAGCATGGTTGAATTATTCCAAGAAGAATTGAGAGCAGCAATCTAGTAAGAAAATTTTTTTTGATAAAATGATAATTTCAAAAATAAGAACAAATTTGATAACAAGCAGAAGATATATAATTTGAGAACTCATAATGTGAACAGTGTTGAAAGAGGCATTTTGGGCATTGACTTGTAGTTCTTGAAAGTGTTTTGAATGGTGTTGAAAGAGGCATTTTGGGTATTTTCTTGTTAGTTCTTGAAAGTGTTTTTGGTGTGGAGAAGTTGAGTACCGAAAGTTGAACTAATTTGGAGAAGAAAACCAGCATGCCACAAGGTTATTAGGGACATGCTCATCAGCAAAATATATAAATTTTCATTTTATGGAAAGTTGTCAGTACAACTAAAAGGAGAAACTTCAGAGAAGAAGAATAATCAATTAGTGAAAGCATGGATATTTGTTGTTACACCCATGAGGCCAAGGAATCAGAATCAGTTATAGATATGCTTTTGATTTTCAATCAATTTGGTATGGTTTTATTTGATTCCCATGCTTCGTATTCATTTAGTTCTGAAGAGTTTCTTACCAGTTTATTACTAAAATTTGTGTGTTATTATGTTATTGGGAGATAACTTGTATTCCAAATAGAAAAATATATTATGGAATTTGATTTCTAAAGCAAGAAATTATTGGCATAATTAATTGTGATGTCATTGGTTATAAAGAATTGTATAAAGAGACAATTAAGAAAAATATATATAATCACGGGTTGATGATTTGTTTGATAGCTGAAAGATTCTATTATATTTTATAAAATTTATTTGAGATCAGGATATTATCAAATCAGAGTTAAACGAAGCAGATGTAATAAAGAATGCTTTTAGAACCAAGTATGATCATTTTAAATTTCTAGTAATGCCATTTGGTTTAAGAAATACTTTTTCAGTTATTAAAAAGTGTCCATTATCAATGATTGATGATTCATTTTATCAATTGGAAGATACTACTATATTCTATAGAATTGATTTGAGATCAAGATATCATCAAATCAGAGTTAAGGAAATATAAATAACAAAGATTGCATTTGGAACCATGTATGATCATTTTGAATTTCTAATAATGTTTTTTGGCTTAACAAATAATTTTGCAATTTTTACAGATTTGATAAATCGAATTTTAAGCCTTATATAGATCAATTTATGGTTATATTTACTAATGATATTATGATATATTTTAAGACTAATGAAGATCATGTTGAACATCTGAGAATATTATTGGATTTATCAAGGGAAATTTTATTTTGGCCAAATTTTAAAACATGAATTTAGGTTGAGGAGTTTTACTTTTTTTTGACGTATGATAAATGGTGAGAAAATTTCAATAGATCCTTAGAAGATGAAAGTATTACTGATTGACTTGTACCCAAGAAAATTAACCAAAATTTATAGTTCTCTAGGTTTTAGATGCATGCTATAGGATATTTGTCGAGGGATTTTGACATATAACTTTTTTATTATCCAAGTTGATGAGAAAATATTTTAAATTTAAATGGGCAGAAGAATATGAAAATAGCTTTCAAGAATTGAAAAAACATCTGACAACTACATCAAGATTAGTCATTTCATAGGGACCAGCAGGATTTTAGAACTATATTGATGGGTTATGAAAATAATTGGGATGTGCTATAACACAATGGAAAAGTGATTGCTTATGTGCTAAGATAGTTGAAACTTTATCAGAAAATTTATTCAAATTATGATCAGTAACTAGCAGTTGGAGCTGTTGTTTTAAAAATTTGGAAGCATTATTTGTATATGATGAAATGTGAAATATTTACTAATTCTCATGCTACTAATCAAAGTTTAAATACATCTTTACTCAAAAAAGGTTAAACTTGAGGCAAAGAAGATGACTTCACCTTAATCAAGGAGTATGATTTTGATATAACATATTGCCTTAGAAAAATAAATGTTGCAGCTTATGCTAAACTTTTTAATGAAGAATGTGAAAATAAAATTGACTGTAGTGACCTTAGCACCTTAAATAAAAATAAAGATTTCTGTTTTTATCGGCATATTAGTAAAACCGAAGTTAGAGAGGCTTTAAAGAAAATGAAGGGTGAAAAAGCTGTTGGACCTGATGATATTCCAATAGAGGTGTGGAAATGCTTAGGAGATGAAGGAATTTCTTGGCTTACTAAACTTTTTAATACTGTTTTGAAGATTAAAAAGATGTCAGATGAGTGGAGAATGAGTGTGTTAATCCCTATTTTTAAGAATAAAGGTGATGCACAAGATTGTGCGAATTATAGAGGAATTAAGTTAATGTGTCATACTTTAAAACTATGGGAACGAGTTATGGAGCATAGGTTGCGTCGTGATACTAATGTTTCTCAAAACCAATTTAGATTCATGCCGGGTAGGTCTACTATGGAAGCCATACATTTATTAAGAGGTTTGATGGAGAAATATAGAGAGAATAAGGAGGATTTACATATGATATTTATTGATTTAGAAAAAAACATATGATAAAGTTCCAAGAGAAGTGCTATGGAGAGTTCTTGAAAAGAAAGGAGTTAATAATGCTTATATTCAAATCATTAAAGATATGTATGCAGGAGCTATTACTTGTGTGCAAACACAAGGTGGTTTGACCAAGTATTTCCCTGTTTCGGTTGGATTACATCAAGGATTAGCCTTAAGCCCATATCTTTTTGCTTTAGTCATGGATGTTCTCACTAGACATTTGCAAGAGGATGTACCTTGGTGTATGCTTTTTGCTGATGATATTCTTCTTGTTGATAAGACTAGAGAGGGAGTTGAAGGTAAACTAGAATTGTGGAGGTCAACCTTAGAGTCTAAAGGTTTTTGCTTGAGTAGATCTAAAATGGAATATATGGAGTATAATTTTAGTAATAATAGACCTAGTGAGGGGATTGTGACTTTGGCCGATCAAGTCATTAATAAGAGTACATGTTTTAGATATCTTGGATCTATTGTTCAGAGTGATGGTGAAATAGATGGGGATATTATCAGCAGAATCCAAGTGGGATGGTTGAAGTGGAGGAATGCATCGGGCTTATTGTGTGATAGAAAAGTACCCCTCAAACTTAAGGGAAAATTCTATAAGATGGTGTTGAGACCTGCAATGCTTTATGGTGCCGAATGTTGGCCATTAAAAGAGAAACATAATTCTAAGTTAAGTGTTGCAGAGATGAGGATGCTCCGGTGGATGAGTGGCTTTACCCTTAGAGATAGGATACAAAATGAGCATATTCGTGAAAAGGTTGGAGTAGCTCCAGTGGAAGATAAGATTAGAGAGAGTCGCCTTAGATGGTTTGGTCACATGAAACGGCGGCCTCCCGATGACCCGGTTAGGAAAGTAGAGGTCTTAGATTTGACTTATATTAAGAAAGGTAGAGGTAGACCTAAAAAGACTTGGTTAGAAAATATTAGAAATGATCTTTCTCTGTTAAATTTAAACGAGAATTTGACTTTTAACAGGACACAATGGAGAAAAAGGATTCATGTAGCCGACCCCACGTAGTGGGATAAAGGCTTGATGTTGTTGTTGTTGTTGTTGTCAAATTAAAACTTAAACATCAAACTCTCAAACTCAAAACTATAACACTAAAAACTAGAAAGCTCTCCAATGCTCGAAGTATGCTCCTGCAAGTACAAGCTCCAAATACCTGCATGCAAGAAACAAAATTGATCAATATTATAAACAAAATTGCAGTGCAAAACGAATAGTAGAGTACTTTAAACAAAAAATTGCAGTGTAAGGAAGAAAAAATCAGTACTGTAAACTAAACTACAATGCCAAGGGGCTATGTACTGTAACTAAAAATAGTGCTAAAGCATGAAAAGAAACTACTAAAACAAAAAACGTTAGTGTCAGACTAGTAGAAAGGTGTAAACTAAAGTTACCACTGGCCAAATCTCAATATACAGGCCACCTCGCTTATAGGGCTAGGTTATAAGATTCACCTATGGGCTACTTCTAAATAAAGTCGTAAGACCTACCTTAAAACTAAACCTACAGGCAACTTCTAAGGGAAGTCTTAAGATCTATCCAAAAAAACCTACGGGCTACTTCTAATAGAAGCAGTAAGGCCCAATTCTTAAAAAATTAGGCTACTTTTAATAGAAGCAGTAAGACTCACTTAAACAAATTGGGCTATTTCTAAGTGAAGCAGTAAGACCCACTTTTTAAACTAATCAGGCTACTTCTAATATAAGCAGTAAGACCCACATGCTAGAAAAACTTCTGAATGAAGCCATAAACCTAAAATTACAGGCTACTTCTAAATGCAGAAGCAGTAAGACCTGCCTAAATAATCAGACCAATTCCAATGGAAGCCATAAGACCTACTATATAGACAACTACTAAGGGAAGTCGTAAGACCAATCCAAATAAAATTAATAGGCAACTTCTAAGGGAAGTCGTAAGACCTATCCAAACTAAATTAACAGTCAACTTCTAAGGGAAGTTGTAAGAATTATCCAAACTAAATTTACTCGGGATCTTTGAGAAGAGGCAAATCGATATGACAGAACTATGGGATATTGATCGGGTTTACCTTCATCCTGATTAACGAGACTAAAATATCTAAAACTTTTCATTCTTAATCGAGAGTTTTCTCTTATGCAGTAAGAGGGGTAATTAATTATGAGGGCTTGAGCTCTTAGGAAGTAAGGACCCAGATCTAACTAAACGTTGATACAATCTTCAGGGGAAATCTAGTTAACAGCATTCTTCCTTAAGGAGAATGTAATCCTAAGTCCGCAAAGCACGATTTATGCCAAAGCGCCATTTTTCTTGAGCAAACAATCATATGATATGAAGATGGCATTTTTATGATGTTTTGTGTATGTATGATAGTTTGTTTGTAATTTTGATTCAAAGATATATAAGTTTTGTTGTTAGACATAGAATGATCATAATGATTAATATCAGTTCTTTTGGGTTATAAAAAATACAATCTTTGTAAATGAAAGTTAATGATTCTTCTATCTGCTTTGTATTATTTTAATGCTTATAGGAGCTCTGTATATGTAATTAGAAATGAGGAACGGATGTTGATACTATATTTTAGGGGAACAGTATTATAGAAGTTATTGCATGCATGTATATTAGACGAGTAAAATTATATTCTTCTCATCTATCTGCCCCAATTTGGAGTGATCTACTATAGTGTAGGTGTTACATTGGGTTGGAGTATAACAAGATTTATCACAAGGCCCAACTCCATCTCAAGGCACATCCCACCATTATCACTTTTGATCAATCTCTCCTCTTGTTGTCAATCTTGTACAGTTGTCCCTTTAATATGGGTAAAAGGGGAAGACTTGTAACTTCATGTTACTTTTAGTGGAAGTTCATCTGGGATAGGCAGCATGGTTTTTGATTTCGAGGTTTTCCATGTAAAAAAAAAGTCATCTCTTGATGTTCGTGTTTTTGCAAATTCTATATCCAAGACAGCCATAACGCTCATCACACTTCTATTCCGCAGGATTGTAACCAGCACACAATAATTGTATATTGAAGGAATAGTGTGGTTCACCTGATTTGATTGTTTTTGAATATATTAACTTGATTTTGTTTGGTAAAGCTGTTTTCTTCTTTTTTTTTTCTGTTTTCTTCTTATGATTGATGAAATAGTGAATTTTTCTGCATATGAAAAAAAAAAATGCATTCATTTACTTATACAAGTTGACGCTTCAAGTTCTAAAATGCACAAATATTAAATGAGTAGATACTTGGTCATGGAAATTCCTCGTCAATGTTTAGAATGAAATTGTTTCGGGAGAATATTTATTTGATATTTTTGCCTCTCTTTGTGTATTTTTTAATACAAACAATGCGACTTCTCTCTTACTTTCTTTCATCCTCTTAAATGCCTTATGCTTTCATAAGTGACGACCTAGGTCGTTAGCAAGAATCCAATGAGTTTTTCTAGTTCTACTTTTTTGAACCTTGACATCTTGGGTCTGTTGTTCAGAGTGTACTCGTTTTAGATATCTTGAGTCTATTGCTCAAAGTGATGGTGAAATAGATGGGTATATTATTAGTAGAATTCAAGTTGATGGTTGAATGGAGGAATGCTTCAGGTTTGTTGTGTGATAGAAAAGTCCCCCTCAAACTTAAGGGAAACTTCTATAAGAAGGTGGTTAGACCTGCAATGCTTTATAGCGTAGAATGTTGGCCATTAAAAGAAAAGCATAATATTAAGTTAAGTGTTGCAGAGATGAGGATGCTCAGGTGGATGAGTGGCTTTACTCTTAGAGACATGATATGAAATAAGCATATACGTGAAAAAATTGGAGTAGCTCCAATAGAAGATTAGAGAGAGTGGTCTTTAGATGGATTGGTCACATAAAATGGCAGCCTTCTGATGACCCGGTTAGAAAAGTAGATGTATTAGATTTGACTTATGTTAAGAAAGGTAGAGGTAGACCTAAAAAGACTTGGTTAGAAAATATTAGAATTGATCTTTCTTTATTTGATTTAAATGAGAATTTGACTCTTAACATGACACAATGGAGAAAAAGGATTCATGTAGCCAACCCCACGTAGTGGGATAAAGGCTTGATGTCGTTGTTGTACTTTTCTGAACCTTGAAGTAATGTGTCTATTGGTCTCACCGATGGTGCCGTATGCTTTACGTCTTTGCATGATGAGGTTTCAAGTCCTGCAGGTCTGTAACTGTATTGGAGCAGTTCAATCTACAGAATTTTGTGGCTTCTCTTAAAGAGACTGCATCAAATAATCTTGAGGACAAGTCGTTACCTATGACCATAGCAAGGAATATCATTGAGTTCCTCTCTCTGGGCTGTGGTTCAGAGCTCTTGATTAGTCCGGAGTCTTCTTTACTTTTTGAAATTTACAATGACAAAAAGAGGAGCCGTGGCAAAGCAGTTTTTCTTCACAAGGCAAGTTATATCTTACATGATTTTCAATTAACTTATAAGTTCTCTTTATGCTGATTTTCATATTTTTAGTTGATAATCTGGGTTGCATTCAGGTTCACGCAATAATTGAAGCTAATACTCTATATGTGATTGTAGGGTGGTTAAATTAAAGTGATTCCTGAGGAGTTAAAAAATTATCAGGGATTTAAGATAATGGAATTTTCATTCTCAGTTTTAATAAAAATAAAATTAATGCCAGCTGAGTTAAGTAGGCAAAATCAGCAATGTTAAGATGGTTGTGTAAACCGTAGGCCAAAGCCCCAAAGGATTTAATTAGGGAGACCTTCATATATTATTGATTGAAGATGAGATTGTAGGAATGACATTGGTGGCTTGAGCATCAATGGGTTGAAGGTTCAGCAATGAGGCAGGGAGAAAAAATTTGTGCAAATAAAAAAGGTCCAACCAAAATTGACTTCGGTTGAATTTGAGGAAAAAGTTCCACATGAATTAGAGTTTAACGCATGTCGGACCAAATAGAAATGAATAAGTAAAAGATTCAAATCTGAACCCACATATTTTGAATAAGGCTACTGATGATAATGATGGATAGGAGCTCCACAGTTCTGCACGATGTTAAGGGCTGCTTCTGTTATCAATTTAATTGGCAGGATGTAAGTTGGTTAAGCTTCGATTTAATTGATCTCACTTCTGTTGGATCTAAGTTGGGGTAGCTGAAGCAAGAGAACATGATGACAAAACCTGCAAGTATGAAGAGTAGATGGAGAGCTTATTGGAGATCGACTAATTTCTGTGAACAGTGGTAATGACATGAAGTCCAAGCCTTTTAACCCCTTATATTTACGATTAAAAAGCTTCACCTAAAAAAAAGGAAATAATACATGATTTGATAAGTACAACTGACACAAAAATGAGGGTACATATGCAGCCATCTACCTCTAACATAACTTGGCATGCCATTGTTAACCTCTGTATAAGTGTTATGATCAATACAAGTAAGTGTGAAGGAAAGACGGTCAACAAACATCAAGTTTAATGTTGCGAGTATCGAAGCTACTTTACCGTGATTGAAACTACTCAAATTTTGTTCACTTGCAAAACAGACTGCATCGACATGTCCAGAACGCGAACTTACCAAAGTAGCATCGCTTGCATGAAAACCAGCTCGATCAAGCGACAAAAGTGATCGTTGGAGGGTGCAATGCAGTGCAAACTTACACAAAAAATGCTCGATCATGAAACAAACTTCGCTCGTGTTTGAAACATAAAAATTGCCTAAGGAGACCTCTCACACACAAGTCGAGAGTAGACGGTAGAAGAAGATGATCTCAGGCATGATGTTGCGTGTTTGCCTGAAAATCGTCTGTTCACAAAATAGACTATTTCGTTGCATCCCAAACGTTGAAAATGCCTAGAAATGACTATAATATTGTCCAGGGTGGCGCGATAGTGCAAGAGACAAATTATCGACGGACGATTCGATGGCACGTAAAATGAAGATACACGTAAAATGAAGAATCCAGCAGGTTGATTTACTTAACGTCTCTATTTTATTTTATTTTATATAAAATTTAATATTAAAAAAATCAAAATATAAAAAAAATCCTGTCTCTAGAAAATTTGGCTGCTCGTGTCCTAGCCCCGTAAAAAATCATACTCATATCCTATGCTAGCTATCTGATCCTGTCCATATCTCTTCTCTAACCAATTCCCCATTTCTTTTACCCATTCATTTTCGCACATTTAACTCTCCTTCACTCAAAACTTCCTTTCTTGGCCGCAAGTTTTGTCCTGTGCTTTTATCCTATTCCTCTCCCATTGGTGAAACCCAAGCTCCAGATCATCCCCCTGTTGTGTGCAACAGTTGGAACCCAACTCTTCTTGCCTTTTATCCCCCCCATTCGAATACAACTTATTTGCTACCTCTCCTTATCCTCCTCTACAAGGTTGTTTGGTAACAAGCAGGATTTAACTTTAGTAGGATTTACTTAATGCTGTAAATCCGGATTTAGTAAATTCTAGGTATGTTTAAATCATGAAAATTGTTTAGCAAGATAGTTGTTAAATTCTATTAAATTCTGTGAAATTGTTTGACGACTTAATCCAGGATTTAACGCGGTTAGTTTATTTAAAAATTAAATTTAATGTGTTTTGAATTTAATTTATATGTTAAGTATAAATCACTTATTAATTTTAATTTTAATTACCGTCAATAAGTTATAATGATAATGATGGGGACATCCGATCATGCAAACTATATCAGAGACGTGGCCGACGATCTACGGCCATGAGCGCGCCGATTTATTTTGAATCCTTATATGTATTTGCTTTATTTTATTTGTATTTTCCGTTTTACCCTTACTTAAGGGACTTATCATATGTAAGCCCAAGAGGCATAGTTGTCTTTGAGTTTCTTTCATTTGTATGAGGCTATTTATAAGCCATTTATGTATCTTTTGAAATTAATGAATGATCATTACTGAAAATTCTAAAAAGTGAGTTCTTTTGGAGAGCTTGAGAGTTTTGGAGAGAAAACCTTTGGGAGGGAAATTGGATCACCCACCAGCCGCAGGAAGAGTCCGGGCTCGTGGTCGTCGTAGTCGCTTTTCTTTCCCCCCTCCTTTTTTTACCCCCACCCGATCCCACATCTCTTTACCGTCGGCCAAACCATCAAGCCACCGGCCTTCCCCACTCATCTCCCCCACCTCTAAGCCGAAACCATCCCCCACCTCTCTACCTAGGCCGGCCACCTCTCCCTACTCCACACAAGCCACCTTTCTCCCCACCCACACCCCACCAAAATCCCCACAAACCCTTACCTAGCCGCCAGCCCTACCTTTCCCCTTCCTTTCCCTCCAAAATTCAAATCCCTACTTGATTACCTTCCATAAGTGATAACTCTTAATTTAGGAAAGCCTAATTTCATATTTCAAAATAATTTGAATTTGAAAATTCTTTTCTAACTCGGAGAATCTATTTAAGGAAAGTTTCTAAATTAAATCTTATTTAAATTTCAAATTAGATTGGATTTAATTAAATCTTTCCTAATTCCTAAATCCAAAATAAGAAACCCAAATCTCTCCCCACAATCCCCTCCCATCCTATTGAAGTCGCCGGCCCCTCTCTCTCCCCTCATTAATTCCCCTCCCCCTTAACACCTCAATCAAAGCTCTCAACAAAAGATAATTTTCCCTCCCCTTTCCTTTACCTAAATTCAAACATTCAAACCCTAATTCCTTTCACGACAAAATCTGAAATCTACTTTCAGATTTTTGGAAAAGGGGATCCTCTCCACCTTCTACTAAGCTTCTCTACACATGCATGGCCAATTCTGAACTTGACTCCGGTCTTGTCTACAACGAACAACGCTTCGTCGACATCCTTCGATCGCCCTTCTTCGACGTCAATCCGGAGATTGAACAGACTGTGGAAGAATACGTGGAGAGAATCACTTTTGCCCTTGTCACCGCCATAGATGAACAAATCGCCTCCGTGCAGTGGACGATTACTTCTAATCGTTGACAAAGGTAAATCGATCTTCCAAAATCCTTTATCTTCTTAGTTTACTTCTCAATTGTGGTTATATTTGGATTCATGAAGATCATGCTAATTGTCCTCCGCTAAAGCTTAGTAAGCTAGAGAGTTGAATGAGAGATCCTTGCATAGTGACTAATCTTATTGTTAGTATAGGGATCTCTTGTTGAAAATCATCCATGTATGTAACGTTAGATGAATTGACTGTTTTACTATCTTAACTCCTACGCATGTGATTTAGCCTTAGCTTGTTTTACCGCTCTTTGTGTGTTATCTCGTCATTCAATATCACTATAAAGATATAATTATTTTGTTTTTATTTCCTCTTCTCTATTTCACCGTTGTTGTAAAATGATGTTGCTTCGCGTGAGGTAGAGTTTTGCATGAGCAGCGTCTTTGACTCCTTTCTTCATTGCAACGAGTTGCTCATTCGGTTCCTTTGACGACGTTATTCTTATTGGATTAGAAGTATTGATTGGAGCTCGCTCATTGTGAAGGTAACTATCTTTCTCTCTTTCGTACGCTACTTCAGCTAAATTCTGTAAATCTGCTAAATTCTATGATTTAGTAAATTTGGGATTAAGGGCTAAAAGAGAAATGGAGGATTTATTCCGCTGTGAGATTTAACGGGTGCTCAAATCCCATTTGGCGGGATTTAGCATAAATCTTGCTCAATTCTTGCATAAATCCTATTCAATCCTATTGCTAAATAGCCCTTACCTGTGCGAAAATCTCTAGCTCCCAAGCCTCTCAACCAGCCCAACTCCACTGACAATGACTTCTAGCCCTTTCCTCCACCTACCTAATTGCCTAGTCCCTAGCTTTTAGCCTAGCCCCTCCTTCTGATATTCCCTTCACAACAAGCCCTCATTTCAACACCCATTCCTCACTCTCACTGCCAACCAACATTTCCCTCAATGCTTCTTCATAGCATCTCAGTATTAGTTGTCTGCTCCTTACTCTTCCCCCTCTAACTTCTCCAATCGAACATCAGCTCCCCAAATAGTTGCATGTTAACACCACTCAACCATCCTCCAACTCACGTGAATATACAGGCTGATCCCCTCCTATTCACTAGCCACATCGACCACCTCTACTACTACACTATTCCACTCACGACCATACTTTAGCTACTCCCAAACACCAACTATTCCCACCTTCCCCTTCTCGTGAAGCCAAATCACCTAAATTCCTATTTCCTCACACGCCTCCAACAATCCAACTCCTCTCCAAGGGCGGAATTAACTTTACTTTTGTGGGTTGACAAACTCATTATATAAAAACTAAATATAACAAATTAATATATATATATATATCAAGCATATTCTTGTATTTCATTATAATTTATAAATTAAAAAATAATTGCAAGTTTTGCATTTTATTTTGCATTTTTTGATAATGTTGCATAATGACTTCATTGAGAACATAGTCAAATATTTCCTTCTTGATGTATGGTAATAGATAGTTACTGAGCTAGCCATCACCCATTTTACTACGCAATCGATGTTTGATAATCTTCATTATAGAAAAGGTTCTCTCTATTATAACTGTAGTAAATGGCAAAGTCAGTGCTAAAACAATAAGCCTATAGACCAGGAGATATACGATATTCTTTTTAGCCTTTATAATTTGTTTTGTAAGAGAAACAATACTAATCAAAGATGTGAACTTGTCGCTTGTACACATATCAATAATGTAAATAAATACTTAATGTTCAAGTGACATAAGATTACTATGAAAAAATTAGCTGGTATAACTCTGCAAGATGAATCAATTTTTTCTTATCATAAGAGGAGAATGAATTACTTGGGTTTAGACATGCCACACAAGGAAGCAACTCAGTATTAGCTTCTAAGAAACAATTATTCAGTTCCTGAAGTTGTATATCAACAACAGTGTAAAATAAATCAACCCAATAGTGATGGAAGTTTATTATCTCTTCAACTCTCCATACTAATGGACGATGAACCTTTAATATAAAGTTCATATTTGGATTTTCAATTTCAAAAATATCATAAAACATGATACTTCTTCTAGTAAAGGCTCCCATCCATTTCTCTCATTATCTGCAATCGTTATTGGACACTCACACCAATTTCATTGCATTTACGATATATTGATCTTTTTTTATGTAAGATTTTTGATAATTCATTTATAATCTCTAAAACATCAATCATTAAATGCAGTGTCAAGACAAAGTGAAAAGATTTCATAGCATGTATTAAATCGTTCACCAACAAATGAGTCTCCATCTTCTTGGCATGTGATAATTTGCTCTTGAGGCTTAAATAAGTAGCAATAAAGACAAAATACATCTTTTTGTTCATTGTATTCTAACCGTTCCGGATATTCTTCTAACCATTTTGAGTTAAATGTAAATGCAACATTTACCATTAGTGTTTAAAAGAAATGATGATTTTTTAGTTGATACGCTACCTTCAACAAATAAGCTTTTCGAACTTTATCCCTGTCATTTACATTGTAACTCCAGATGGATGGTTGAAGCCCATAGTCAGTAGGGAGATTGTTAATATCAATTTCGACATGTTCTTTACTATTCAGAAATTGATCTATTTATAAAATGCTTGTTGGTTATCTTGTAAGTGTTCTAAACTAACATAACAATAAAAAACATAAAAAAATAATCAATACATGCATTTAATATGATCTTAGCAAAATATGATGGTTTAGTTGAAATAGAGGGGCAGCTCATGATTTATGGTGGTCAAATTAGTCTTAGTTATTTTGCAGTGGATCATGAAATATCCTTTTGAAAAGTTTGGATTTATTTTCAGTTGTAATTATACCCAAATGCACTACAGGAGAATTCCATTTGCTGGGAACTAGTTTAAATGTAATCTCCAAAAATAGATAAGCTTTATTTAAAATTATCAATAGCCTCATTTTTTAATACACATGTAATTTTATTTACTTAAAAAATTATCAATAGCTTCATTTTTCAACTCATGATTCACTTCTTTGTTGATATCAAGCGTTAACTCTACTTATATTAATCATATAAATTTTTATTTTTATTTAAGTTGAAGAAATAGCTTCAAGAAAGTATCTGAAGCACCAACTATAGCTATGAAGTGTGGAGCTCTTCTCATGAGAGTATATTGGCGGAGGAAACCTCTCAATATTCTCCAACTAACATGGAAGTGTTAGACTAGTCATGTTTAAGTAGTTCCTATAAGAATGAAAGATTTGTCAAAAACTGCAAAGATTTTACTAAAATAGGTGAAATTCTTTGCACGCTGAAACGATCTAATTTTTTAGTTGAATGAAACCAGAGAATAATAAGAGATGCATGCTTAAATTATTTATACCAAATTATGTATGTCAATTAAAAAAATTGCTAAAAACTCAATTTTTTCGCTACCTTCAATCCGAGAATGAGGACGTTGTGTCTCATGCGGCAAAGGGGTAGGTCGTAGGTAGGGGCATGCAGCAACGACAAGGATCAAGCAATGGTCAGCAGGGTCGTAAAGAGAGCATCTCTATATGAACGACGAGCAGGGGTGGGTGAACAACGACATGAATGAGAAACAAAAAGTTTGGAAGAGTGTAGTGGCCTATTATGATGCACAAATATAGACACGGCGACACGAATATGACATGGACACGGGACAGTCTATTATTGAAAATATAGGACAGACACAGGTTGGATATTGTATAATTTTTATATTTTAAAAATAGTGTATAAAATTTGAATAAGTAATATTAAAAATAATTTAAAAATAATAAGTCATTTAATTAGAATTTGTCCTTAAAATGATTAATATTAGGATGTCGAGAGTTGGGCGTCGATGTCGTGTATCAGACATCAAGAGAGGAGATGACAATGTTGTCTAGAGTCGGGCATCGATGTTATGTAGTAAGTATCAAGCGTCAATGTCAAGAGGGTGTTTGTCGTCGATGTTGAGAGGCTGTTGGTCTTCAATGTTAAGAAGATATCAGAAAAAGATAAGTTGTCAAGCTGTGGGTGTAGAAATTGCCAGCTTCAAGCATCAATATCAAGACAATGCCAGACTTTGATATTGAGATGGTTTTAAAATATCGATGTTGAGATGACACCGAGCATTGTTATGAAACAAAAGTCGGGACCTGCCAAAGGGAAATGAAAATGAGAATATTCGATAAATGAGGTATTGAGTGTAGGCGATTGATTTGGTATTGTGGATAAGAAATAAGAAATTAAGTTTTTATATTTGAAATAAATAAAAATTTTAAATACAAGAAATTATATTTAAAAATTTTCATAAATATTTAAGACATGTGTCGGACACATGTGTCCAATTTGTATTTAATATTTTTTTGATCGGACACATTTTTGGCGTGTCCGACATGTGTTGGAGGCGTGTTAGGCTCATGTCGTGTTTCCTCTTTGAGAAGAAGTGTCGGTGCGTTATAGGCAGTGGCACATAAGCGAGACAAGGAGGACTAGGGCCAAAAAAATTTCTTAGGGGGGCAAAATACTAAAATTACCCCCTATATAAAATAAACTTTATCTTTGAGGGTGGGCATTTGCCCACCCTGTGCTGTATAGTGAATCACCCATGCAAATGCCCACCCTGTGCTGTATGGTGAATCACCCATGCTCCTCTCCATCTCAAGTCCCAAGCCTAACAACCCCTTACATAACCAATAATCCCTATCCCTAAGCTCTCCCCACGACCTCATAAAACCCACAAATTCAGTCGCCAACATCAACCTATTTGTCCATATCCAAGCAAAACAGCCACCTTACCCTACTCGCTTCTTTCTCTCTCTAAAAGAGGCTTTTTCTCTCCGACATCTCTCTATTATTATTGTTGTTGTTGTTGTTGTAAAGAAAATTTAAAAAAAAAAAAGAGTAGTGAGGAAATTTAACTAAAGGGAGAGATTTTGAAGAGATAGAAGATTGTGTATTGCTCTGGTTGCCACCTCGTATCTCTTAACATCATCGCCATCGCCTTGCCTCGTGTGTGCTAACGTATAACGCTCGTAAACTCAGCAAAAAAACTTAATCTCATTGGCAATACGAGCATGGCGATGAACGGACCCCTACATGTGGTTTTTGTAGCGTGGTGAGGGGAAACTCGTATGCAATGCCCGTGATGAAGCGAGAAAGCCATGTGCCCTCTTTTCTTAGCACAACGGGGTAGGATTAAGTTCCCATACATGTGGGGAAATTTGTGATTTGCTTAGTGCAAGTGATAAAGACCCATGCATGTCTTTCTTAGCGCAGTGGAGTGGAAGACCACGACTGCTTTGTCACCTGACACCGACTATGCACATTTTTCTTAACGTGATGGGCAGACCTATAAGGGGAAGATACTGCGACGTTACCGAAATTAATACTTAATGCACTTACATGGAATCAGACTTAAACTGATGTTTTAAGATTAAAAAATATAATTTAAATAAAATTTTGTAAAACTAAAAGACAAGTAGTGGACCTATAATTTTTATGGTAGCTCGCATATGAGAACGAACAAGAGACTCGTAGTGTGCACAAAAGCTCGTCTATAGACATGTACAGGGATTTATAGTGAATGTGATAGTTTGCCTATAGACAACATTAAGCTACTTGTAAAAAACATAGCTTGCCTACAGACAATATCAACGAACTTACAATGAATGTATCTACTATCTACAGGTAATAATAAGAGACTCGTAGTGCGCACAATAGCCCACCTACAGTCAACAGTAGAGGATTTGAGCTAAATGTAGGTCACTTACGAGCAACAACAGGTGATTTGTAATGAATCCAGCTTAACTATGGGCAATATTAGCAAATTTGTAAAGAACACAACAAACCGCCTACGAGCTCGAGCAAGAAATTCATAGTGCGCATAATAGCTCGCTTACAAGCAAAAGCAAGAACTTATAATGAATGTGATAACTCTCTTGCAAGCAGGAATAGAACTTTCTAACTTTGGATGAATGGATAAACTTTACAAACTATACTAAATGACAAACTTGAAAAAGTTAAATGAACTAAATGTCTCTCCTATTAATAATTAAAAGAGTATATTTTGGCTTCAACAAACGCCATAGAATCTTCAACACGGATATAAGCAGACAGAAGGCATACCCAAGGCCCTAAAAATGAAATTTTGTGTTCCTTCCAACGACAAATATCCATGAAAAATAGAGAAATTTAAATATTATAAAAGTCTTTCCCATGTCAAAATACAAAATTTTAAATTTAAGCATGCCACCTCGAGTGGTGTGTAGGCGCTTATAAAAGTGTGCAATAGCGTCGAGATGAGTGCTACGGTCCCAAAAAGAATGCTACCGCCTTAAGAAGAGAGACACAACCTTGAGAAACATGCAATAACCTAATGATATGCACTACACCAAAAAGCGTGCAAGTGCATAGTGCAAATACATAAAACATGCATGTGCTCCGACAAATATGCTAAAATTGTAAGTACAAATGCCTGAGAATGTTGCAAGGGTTAAAAGCTTGCCAATATAAACTTTTAGAGTAAAAGTATAAAATAGTCCCCCGGCTATTAGTAAATTCCTAATTTAGTCCTCGACTTTTATAATGCCGCAATTTAATCCATCGACTATTAAGAAATGTCTTAATTTTCTCCGAAGGCCAAAAGTAACGGTTAAAGTTAACCCCAACAGTTAAATATAAAGGCATTTTGGGTATTAGGGTGTATGTAAGATTATATTATTATTTTTATATATTTTATTATTTATTATATTAAAATAAATATAAAATTTATAATGGAATTTAACCAACTAAATAGCAAGAGTCAATAATTAATAAACTTGGTTAAATTTTATTATAATTTTTATATTTATTTTAATATAGTAAATGATAATATATTATAATAATTATAATATAATCTCATATACACCCTAAAACTTAAAATACCATCACATTTAATTATTTGGGTTAACTTTAACCCTTGTTTTTGGCATTGGGACCAAATTGAGATATTTTCTAATTATCTGGGGACTAAATTGGGATATTATAAAAATTTGAGTTTGAATTATGTATTTACTAATAGTCGAGGAACTATTTTAGGTTTTTACTCTAAAATTTTATTTTCAAACTAATTACTTGCATGTGCTTCGACCATTGTATTGAACTAAATTCGAGGCCCATGAATACTACGCAGGTTAAATATTTAAGTCCAGTCCTCCTCCTTAAAAGGTTTGGAGTCAACATGATTTGGATTAACAATCAAACTCCTAATCATAAATTTATTAAGAGATTTTGTTTGAAAGTTCAATTAGGCCTTTGCTTTCAAAGGCTCTTTAAGTGAAACTCATCCCAAAAATACAAGCTCTTGGTTCTTAGCATTTGTACGATAATTCATGAGATTGTTCGTTGAACCTAACCCTCTGTTGGCAGGTAAACATAGTTGTCAAGGTTCAGATAACCAAAATACAAATTATTTAAAACCTCAATAAAGGTCATGTTAAAAGTAAATTTCAATCGGAGGGGTTAGTTCTTAAACTCTATCATAATTTTAAAATTCTAAATCTATTAAAATTTTAATGTTAAAAAATGAAATTAATCAATTCTAACACAAAGCAAATCTCATTCATCCTCCACAACTGTTTGGCTAGGGTGATAAATCTATGAATAACTTCAGCTTACAAAGAACTAATATCTAATTGAGAATATCATTAAAATTCATTTTGAAATAATTTTCTGCTAGTAAAGATGTGACATTAGACCTTGAACTGGTGGCTTGTTTGCCCAATCACTCCAAAGAACCCATAACTTGGCCTAATAGCTCTACTTGGATGGTTATGACTAGTCCTCTCTTCGGTGGCTTGGCTCAACGGCTCCATAAAAAACTATGGCTTGATCGAACGGCTTAATATGGTAAATGATTATGACTGAGACCTTTTGACCCTATGGATATTACGGTCACGACTGAAGCCTATATTTATCCCAATAACTAAATTCTTATGAACCATAGGGTATAATTGATAGGGCAAAAAACTCTCAGTTAGCTAAGATTGATTTGACTTTATTTTCTAGGCAAAAATGTACTCTATGTCTGTAAGGTACCTTTATACAAAGCAACCCATAACTGCCATCATTCGATCAGGTTAGGTTGACTAACTCTTCTGACTAAGTAAACTAAGAACCACGATGATCCAAAATGACAAAACCAGGAGATCTGGATCGGTTTCATCATCATTCTCCTCTCCATCCTCTTTAAGTGTAAGTTGATGAATTTTTAATATTAAATATTTAATCTAATCCTAAATATGCTGCTATTAGACAATGGATACTAAGTGTCTATCTAACAACTAGCCTTAATTGAAAGTGTTCTCTTGTTATTGAGAGTGGCAATTATTATAGGGACTTGCGCCTTTACAAAAATTAGTACTTAATTCTTAAAGTCCTCGTGTACAAGGGTGAAATATCTGGATAGTGTCTTATCTCTATGATAATGTCTTATCTCTATCTAATTCGTCTTCCGAAAATTTCTCCCAGAACTTTATTTGTTAAAACTCTCTCATAATATACGCATAGAAGCCGAGGGCCCCAAAGCTCAAATGTTTTGGAGCCTATACCCCCCACAAGTTCCCTAGGTGATTTCTTAGGGGTGAGTCCTCATGGGGGAGTGCTTTGGGCGAGTTTATGAAGGTGTCTCTCAGGGCGCGCTATGTGTCTCTTAGATGAGTGTGGCTATAAGCTGGGGATGATCATAATTGATGAGCCATGACTATAGGCTTCATAGGTGTGTACCTTCTATAGCTTGGGCGAGGATATTTGTGGTAAATGGATGTCTTTAGTTGGGCAAATTTGCTGGAAGAGATGAGTTCTTATAAAGCGAGTGCCTTTTTAAGTGAAGGTTTACCGAAGTGAGTTCTTTGATCGAACTTGCTTGGAATTCGTGCATCCTCAATTGAGCTACCTAGGGCAAAGCTCCTAAAATGCCAACTTTTTTTTTTGGGTGGTTGCTCGCTGGTCCTTGGCCTTGCTATGGTGGATGATTCTCAGGGAAAGTCTAGTTTTGGGCGAGTGCTTTTTTGGGTTGAGCTCCTCGGAGGTGAACTCATTTTATACTTGTAATTTATCTATATAAGCATGTATGGACATATATTTAATTCCTTGATTTACTTGCTCATTTGAAGAGCATCTTGTGAAAATTCCAAGGGAATTAAGGAGAGCATTTAATTTCCCACACAAATAATAAAAAGAAAGTAAATAGAGTTTTACTGCACTTCTTTTACTAATGCCTCTAGAAGGAAGCCTTTGTCTGAAATTCTCATAATGATGTTACTTTGATTTCTATATCGCCCTTGGCTATAAATAGAAGCTTGGGACAATGATAGGGCCACACTTCCTCCTTTTCTTTGCTTTAGCTTCGAGTCAAGTCTTGCGAAATATGCCAATTTTGAAAACTCATAAAGGCCCTCCTTTGCGAACACAGAGCAATGAGGGCAGAGGAACAGAAGTCTAGCTTGGTGACTAAGAAGTAAAAGAAGAAGGCGGTTGTGGCTAGGTTGAGTTCTTGGTGCTAAAGTGAGCTAGCCAAGTCCTCGCCACGATAATTACTATGCCAGAGATGGTGATCCTTGCTCAGAAGGAAGTTAGCCTTGTTCATTCTCAGGTGGAGCCGACATATAGCCATGAACTTATAATTGACGAGGTTGGGCTACAGCGAGTGACAAGTGGAGGTAAGAAGTCTTACTTTTTTATTTTTGAGAAGTTTATGTATGGGGACCTTGTGTAGCCAATCTCTAGCGAACTTAGGATCCACATGACGATGAGCGAGTTTTTGATCATCCACCTAGCGAGTGCAAGGTGCTAGCTCTTACTCAGTGGACGCCCTGCTTATATATTAGGGCATAGGATCAACAAGATTGGTTGCTCGAGGTTTCCCTTAGCATTTTTGATAGGGAATTACCTCTTGCGACCCTTCACTTCATACAACGGATGTCTCCAGTGGTGTAGGATACTATCGGCCAGCAGTAATGACTTCCTTAAGAGCCTCTTCTATAGTGAAGACCGCCTAGTTTGTGGAGGCCAAGCACACAAAAGAGCGAGTGGAGCATCCGCTCACTTAGGAACTTTCTATTGCTTCTCTTTTACTGACTTTAGTGATTCAAAAGCCTACTCCTCCACCTAGTCACTAGGATGTTTGAGATCCCTATACCTGTGCCATTTCTATTAGAGGCTCTGTCAGGCGAGTCCAAGCTTTAAATGAGGATCTCACACGCATTTTGGTCAAGTTTGGGGAATGGGAGTGGAGAATAGAGACCTAGGAGAAGACTAGTTCCTCTACTTTGAGTGATGAGGTTGCTGCATTGTGTAGGGAGTTGTCAGACCTGAGGGTTGAGGTGTTGGTGACTCGCAAGCTATTGGAGTCATCACAGTCAAGCCAATTCCTTGCTGGAGGTCAATTCATTTTTATGTCAGTTGGTGGAGGGGATGCGGTGTCTTCCAAGCTCCCTCATGTATCACCTGTTTCTAGGAGTGAGTAATATAAACTCGTTTAATATAATAAGCTATAAAAAGTTCAAAAGCAATAAAATTTTTTGTGTTATATATATTCGTCATTTATGTTTGTAGCTTATACTTTTTGTCACCTATTTGTACTGATTTTCTATTTCTTTTTCTTGTGGTGATTCTTTTTTTTTTTTTGAGAGGGCTCTTCATTGTTGGCCTTGAAGCAACTTTCCGTTGGGCGAATGAGCTATGCTTGAGCGAATCTTTCCATGATGATGAGAGAATAAGGCAAGATCTTGCTAATTAATATTTGATGTGACCCATTCTTCAGAATTTAAGCAACTTCTCTTATAATTACCTTCTAGCCCTTCAACCGAGTACTTCTTCTTTTCTTCAACGAGATTCTCTCTCTGCTTAGTTTCTCTCTTCTCTTTGCTAGTGCTAGTGCTTCCTTACTAGATGGCTTCCATGAGGAGATGCCACAAAGATTTTCCAAGTAGTCTTGAAGGCGATGAAGCTACTCACCAAGATCTTTTTGGTTAATGCTACAATTATTCTAGTGTCCTGGTGTGAGTTTCCATGGAGGATGATACCTTAATATGCTGTACAAAGATGAGCTATATTATCCTTACGATCATTTCAGGTTTGGCATAGCTACTTCTATATCTTGAACTTGTTGAGATCTTGAATTTTTATGGGTTTATGCCTCCACAAATCTTGTCGAGCTCGGCAGCAAGTGTTGTGGTGTTCCTCTTTCACTTGCGGAAATAGAAGATTAGGTGAAGCCTCTTCTTGTTTCGCCATATCTTCATCATGAAGGTGTTTAAAGATGCAAGTGTTCAATTCTCTTCAATCTACATGACAATGATTAGCCTGATGAATAGGGTGAGAGATTGGAAATAAAAATTTATATTTGTGAAGTTGTGGATCAGAGCGGTGGTGTCAATCAGTCTTGCCCCCATCAGCATGGATAAGCTCTAAGTGGCCTGGTGAATGGGTTGAGGGATTGGAATTAAAAATTTATCTTTGTGAAGTTGCGGATCAGAGAGGCGGTGTCAATTAGTCTTCTCCCCGTCATCATGGATAAAGCTTGTTGGACTTAATCATAATCAGGAGGAGTCCTAAGCCTCCAATAGCTTGAAGAGGAGGCCTCTACTTGTTCGAAGGAGGCCAAGGACTCGGTGAGGAATGATACTAAAGAACTCGCTTAATAGGTTAGGCAGTTCATGCTAAAGGAGAAGCAGTTGGCAACCTTCTTCACTCTGTTGTACTAGGAGGTGCTCAGTAAGAAGAATGATGAGGGCATTGAGTATTGCTTGCAGAAGTTGGTTGCCTCTAAAAACCTTGACAACAAGTTTGAGGATAAGAATTAATTCTATTGCTTGATGTTGGATTCTATTAATGGAGTAATATGAGGTGAGTGGGACTTATGGTTGAAGTCATCTTTTATGCTTTCTCTCTCATTTTTATTATTCTTGTTTTTTGTTTCTTGTAAGAGATGAATGTAATATTATTTGAAATGAATAATAGGAAAAGCTTTACTCGCCTTTTTGCATTTTTTGATAATATATATATATATATATATATATATATATATATATATATATATATATATGTTTGTCTTGAGTTTTGAATGAATGTACTCGTACTTGCTCGCCGACTAATATTCTTCAAATCATTCTAACCTTTAACTCGACTGCTTCTTGTGAATGAATAGAATCATTCCTGTTGGTTAACTGACACTTTTTGAAATAATTTTACTTTTATCTTGGCATGATGTTGTCTTAAATTGGCCTTGCCTTTTTCCAGACTTATGCGCTCATGGGTGCATCCATGAAGGCTCATTGAATGGAAGATACTTGAATGCTACTCAAAGCGAATCTCGTTGCAAAGGGGAAGTCATCTTCTAGGGCTGTATTGCACATTTCTTAACTCACTGTTGCCTTGGATGGGTCTTACCTTTCGCTGGACATTTCTCCATCATGGTGAAGGGACTAATGCGCTATTTCGTGTGTATCTTGTCGCAAAGGGTGGAGTTTCCTTCTAGGGGCTAGGCTCATATTGTGTGTTTTTAGTTGTTTCTTATGCTTTCAGTAGGGGTTTCTTGTAAATCAAAGGAAAGTAGGTAGCACGTTAGAGTGGTGACTAAGTGCCAAGGTAGAGTGGTGACTAGGTGTAGTTAAAATCTCTTATATATTTTTAAGCGCTTAAGAAGAGAGGGATGATCTTTGTGAGTTCTTAGAATCATTTAAACTCGCCATGGAGACTCTACCATAATAAGGAGGTGACCTCACCAAGCATTGATTGTCCTTCTTTTTAGAGGCTTCCACTCTCCTACAAGCCCTTTGCCTAGGGGTCTCGATGGTGGCTAAGTGCATTTAAAATCTCTTATCTTTTTCTAAGTTCTTGCAGAGAGCAATGGTCTTTGTGAGTCCTTAAAATTATTTAAAGTCGCTAGGGCAACTTGACCATAATAAGGCGGTGGCCTCAGTAATTATATATTGTTTTTTCTCTGTGGGCTTTCTCTCTCCAACAAGTCCTTCGGTTGGGGGTCTTACCTCGCCTATAGAGTGTAGTTTTTTCTCTTTAAGGCTTTAACCTTTGCCGAGATTATATCAATCTTTGACTCAGTCAGTTGACCTCTTTTATTTTTTTTGGCTGAATTTTCCTTTGTTAGAATTTTTTTGATGATCCTTATCACCCGTTAGGGTTCGAAGTTGGTAGGCTTTGAGCTCAACATTGAGCAAGTTCTCGGAATCATTTAAAAGAAAATAGGTTTCTCGCTTTACCTATAAGTGGGCGAGTTCTCTTATTATACTCGAGGAAGTTGTTCGAGTTCCTCTAGGTATAATGAGAGGGGTTACGTTCCTTGAGTTTTTTATCATGATTTTCTTATTGTTTGTTTGTTTTATAGTGAAGTCACAAATGGAAATTAGTTTGATAAAATCAAAATTATTTATTATTTTGCAGACAAAATAAAGATACAATATTGATACCACAACTTCCATTATGGGTAAAAAATTTTCAGGTCATCAGCTCATCACATTCTTTGGCATTTTTTTTACTTGAATCTGTCTGCAACTAGTACGCTCAAGGCTAACTTGCTTCTTAATAATATAGGGTCTTTATTTGTTCCACACAAGTTTTCCTACCATGGATTGGTGACTTTTGCCTCCACATTCCTTAACATCAAATTGCTAATGTAGAAGACCTTCACTTTGACATTTATATCGTAGCACCTACGACACCTCTAGATTCAGCATTTGGTTCAAATAGTTTCGACTCGAATGGAAAATAGTAAATTTTTGAATTTTTGAGTTTGAACCCATTTGCTTGTCTTTGGGAGTATTTAAATGCTTGAAAATGATTGCATGTAGTCTAGAATGAGTCTTAAGTGTTTAGTGTAAATTTTGACAAAATCTAAGAAATGTTACTATTTAAGCATCTCAGTGCTGCTACAGTAACAGAGGCCAAATAGTAACATTGCAATGCTCCCGGCTTTGGAATTTGAGTTTTAAACTAGTGCCGCAATGCTCGGATTGTAGTGTCGCAGTGCTAGGCCACTAAGAACACTTTAAATTAAAATAAAATCACTATTCAATTTCATTTGATCAATCGCACCCGATCGATTAGGAGAGAGGAGAGGGATTGGAGAGGGAAAAGTGTATTTTGAGCCACTTCTGGCCATTTTTACCCATCGATCCAGTTGGAAAAATTGTCCAAATCGAGGTAGGTCTCATTATGTTTATCTCAATTTTAAAAAAATATGATTTTTTTTAAATTTTCAATTAATTTTTTATTTTCATTACTGAAAAATGCATATAATTTTGCACCGGTAAAACTTTCTCTGTGTAACTTTTTATTTGTTATAGAGATTGAGAATAGAAACGTTTTGAGTATTTTATGAAAAATTATTATTGGATATTTTGGAAATTGAGAAGTTTTTATCGAATAGAAAATAATCCGAATACTGAAAAATAGTGTTGTAGTTCAACTAAGATCTTAAAATTGTATTTTACATGATCCTTAGTAATTTAGTTATGTTATGAAACTGTAAAATTTTATTTGGTAGGAATTTATCTTGCCTACTGTTATAAAAAATTGTGCAATTCTGATACACGCTCAATTATGCTTTAACTACTATAATGAGATGAAATATGTGCATATGTGATTGAAAAATATTTGCTTGGGATATAAGGGGTGCTAGAATCTTTTGAGATTTTGTCTATATCAGGAAATATCCTAGTGCATATGTCATATTCTGGCGACTATAAGTCATGTTCTGGTGCTTACGGGCATGTTGTAGTGTTATAAGCACAAAAGAGAGTCATAAGAGGTTAAAATCCTTTGAGATTCTGTCTGAGACCGGGATATATGATATGAACTGCTCCATAGTATGAATTTCAGTTTATCTATTTACTTAGTATTTTTATTTGAATAATTGGATAATTGCTATACTCTTATTACTTTTCTTAGTACAGTGATTTATTAGACTGCATTAAACTGCTTTTAATCTTAAGCAAAATATTTAATAAAAAAATTTGTAAATTTAGATCGATTTGTGTGGCCTACTGAGCTATTATGGCTCACTGTGATTTTACTTATGATTTTCACAATATGAAAAAGGAAAGGAGATTGTTAATTAGTAGTTAGCAGTTTAGGATCTCATTGGAGTTGATAGGTATTTTTTTGTTGATTTTTGTACAATTATGGCTAGTTTATTATTCAGTTATGTAGTTTTTGTTTGTAGTCATATACTGTTGTATAGATATATTTTGATGGGAAAAAAATCTTGTGGATGAGTTTATTTTCAATAATTTGATGTTTTAGTTGCTCTGTAGCCTGTTATTTATTTAAAATGTATATTGGAATAGAATCTGAAACATTCCAAAAATATATCTTAGGAATCGTCTATCACAGCTCAACAGGATATGACCTATCCTGGTCGGGTTAGGTATTGACAGTACCTCATTATTCTCCTCTTCTTATTTTAGCACTACCTGAGCCTTAAGTTCTTTTAATATATTTGTTGTAGTTTTTAGGCCTTCTTTATTTCTTTCATTCCGCTTAGCATATTTTTTTTCCTCAAAGTGTGCGGTGGCTACCCTACCTAACTGTGGCTTATTCTCAATCGTCTGTAGGGCCTTGGTTCCATTGAAGATTGCGAATAGTGTCTGGCTAGTCACCAAGGATGGCATAGTCCTTAATGCTCACAAGACTAAAGGTAATACCTCCACCAAGCTTTCTTTGGTTCCTTTAACCTTTTTCTCAAGTAGATTTAGGATTTGCTTGTCTGTTGCCTCGACTTGCCCGTTAGGCTAGGGATGATATACTAGAGCAAATTTGAGGCAGATTCCCTATGACTGACAAAATTTCTTAACCGTATGGGAAAACTATGACCTATTATTAGTGATGATTGAAAGAAGGATCCCAAACCTGCAAATGATGGACTAGAGAAAGATGTGAAAGACCTCAGTGGCTATCTTTGCTAGTTACTTTGCCCAAACCATTATGAGAAGCAGTCGATCATAATGAGAATTACTTTCTTTCTGGGTTGGTTATTGGTTGCGGCCAATGGGATGGTTGCAACTGCATTGGAGCAAATTTCTACTTTTAGAGGTATCTCTTTGAATATTCTTCCGGGTCCTTCCCAAGAGTTGGCAAAAAATATCTCTGTTTAGGGATCCATGTGCGAGTGTCCTTCCTCCCGAGTGGGCTTGCACACTCATATGAATGTACTTCCCTGAGTATTTCCTCTTAGTTCACTTTCTTTGACACATCTTAGGTTTAATGAGATCATTGATCTTTTGAAAAACTCGCTTGAAATGAGAAGATATTAAATGGCTTCAATTTTCAAACCTTGTGGATCTGTTATCTCGGGCAAAACTTTCCACACCCTCATTTACTCATTTGTTAAGATCAATCCAACTCATCAATTGGTCAACCTCAACTAGTGCCACCTCTCCTTCTTCAGTGTTAGTTTGCAACAGCCTTAGGACTGGTCTCCCACCAATTATCCCAACTTTGATAATAAGCCAATGAGTTAATTCTTCTCCATTGGCATTTGTATTATCTTGAAGTAGTTAAATTGGTCGGTTTCCATTACATTTTGAAAAGATATCTCTATAGGATGTCATCCCTCTCTTCATATTTGCATTAATTTGACTTGTTACTAAGTGCGAGTCGGGGTACAAAATCAAGTGTTTGGAGCTTACATTTAATTTGACAACCATGACTTCATACTCTGTTTGGTTATTTATTACATAAAACTTGATGTAGACGACTAAGTTAAAATGATCCCCGTTTCACTCTTAAGAACCATGCCAACTCTTACTGTGTGATTGCCCGACCCTCCGTCCTCAGGGAACAACTTGTCTTAATCACTCAGTACCCCTTTTTTGCATCTGGGAAATTGAAGCCTTAGAAAGTTGACGAGTGCTTGAGCTTTAATGGGCTTTCATAGAGTGTAGGAGATTTGAAATTAGGTTAATTCAATTGCTTAATTAGCCAGCCAAAATGCTTTGCTTTATCTAATATGGCTTTGAGAAGATTATCGATGACAAATTCAATTGGGTGGGCCTAAAAATATGGCTGGAGTCATCGAGCCAACGTTATAAGTGCATAGGCCAATTTCTTCATGATTGAATTTCTCAATTCGACACCCTTCAATGTTTTGCACACATAGTAGATGAGTCATTGTCGTCTCCCTTCTTCTTTAACCAACATCGAGACTACATGTTTGTCGATTCTAATATACAGTTGCATTTCTTCTCTCGATTGAGTGCTTTTTAGTAGCTTTAGTTGTTGGAAGGCCACCTCACGCTCCTTGCTCCATAGGAAGTACTTAGCTCTTCAAGGATTTTGAAGAAGGGCGACCACTTTCCCAATTTCAAGATGAAGTGGTTGAGTCCGATGCCTTGCCCAATGTGTTGTTGCACGTCTCTCGTGATTTAGGCAATGGCCTTTCCAAGATTGCTTTCATTTTGTCTAGGTCATTTTGATCCTTTCTAGGGTGAGGAGAAATTCCCGGAACTTGCCAGATTTTGTATCAAAGTACACTTTAGTGGGCTAAGTCATATATTGTACCTTTTTAAGTGTCGCAAGTGTCTCATTTAGGTTTTGAATGTGTTTCTTCTATGACTTGCTCTTTACCAACATGTCATCCAATACATCTCAATGTTTCTCTCTTTTTAGTCTTTGAAGACTGGGTCCATCATGCTCTAGTCAGTTAGAACGACACTTTTTATACCGAGCAACATTTACTTTATAGCAGTAGAGGCCTTCTCTTGTTATAAATGATGTCTTCTCCTTGTCAATGGGGTGCTTTTTTATTTGGTAGTTGTTAGAGAATGTGTCAAGAAAGCTCAACAATGAATCTAGCCATTCCTTTGGGCATGTCGAGTTTAGATTGCTACAGTGCACACACACATCCTCTATTTCCCATTTGCCTTTTGCACTTTCACCATGTTGGAGATCTATTCTAGGTATTGTACGTTCCCAATGGATTCGATGTCGAGGAGTTTCTAGACTTCTTGATTTATGGGAAAGAATCGATACAACCTTCCTTCTTTTCTGTTTGATGGGTCTAGCCTTCTCGACATTCCGCTTGTGATAGGTGACTTGAACCTTTATCCCTGGCATTTTGGTTGTAGTCCAAGAAAAGGCGTCAATGTCATCTCTGAGAGCTTGGATGAGTTGACCTTGATGTTCTACACTGAAGGAAGAACTTGAGACTTGTTTGCCGAGATGTCTTTGCTCTTTCTTCGATGATATTAGGCACTACCCTGGTGATGTGGATTGTGCGAGGAGGAACCGGTTCATTTCCTAGTCTTCTATAGATTCTTTTCTTGCATGTTTACCTGAGTTTGCTAGGACAAATTCTTTCTGCTTTCTTATTTTTCTTGTGTACTCCACTAGGCTTCAAAGCACTCCATTATATCATTCTCGTGGTCCTTTTGGAATGCATAAAATTTGGGAGGTTCTTGTTATGGATGCTTGCTTTCATTAGTCTTGGATGCTTGAAGAGCTCCCTGTTCTAAATGACCTCTACTAACTTAATCATGAATGAGTAGGAGAGTGATGGTCAGATGCTGATGAGCGCGGTGTGTTCCCATATCACTGTATGAGCGAGCTAGCGTGGCTTTTTCTCTATTTGCAGGGTAGGCGATCCAGTGATTTTGAATGGTGTTGCTCGTAGTGGCGCCTTCTATTACTTGTGATGACGTTGGTTTTGTTGTGCATGTTGTCTTCTCTCCACATTGTGAGTCCTCGTGCAACTTTTATCATGCTCGTGATGTTGGGGTTGGTGTTGCCTTACCGGCAATTCTCTGGAGCGAGCGACTGGCAAATCACGATGTGTTGTGAAGCTCTAATTCTCCATTAACTGACAAATCTTGGTTTTGTTGTTCTTCATGATATACTTATCTTTTTGTCTCTAGCATCAATCCATACTCATTGCATCTTAGAGGTCGTTGGATCTAAATTTTTTCATGGGCCACACTTGACCCTACTAAGACGTTGGGATAGTCAGAAGAAAAGAATACGATGACGAAATCTATGAGTATGGAGAGAAGATGAGAGATTGAGTAATCTGTAAATAGTTGTAATGGCATGAATTCTAAAGGTGCTTGTTAGCCTCTTATTTATAGGGTTAAGAGGACTACATGAAATAATGCATCCTAAAAATAAAGAAATAATTCATATTTTAATATGTATAGATTGATAAAGGCACGTGGACTAGATTGGAGACCATCTGCCTCTAACATGGCATGGGATGCCTTTTACTAGTACTTTGGGGAAGTCCTTGGGGTGAATTCCTTGGGTACGTTCTTAGAGGCAAGTGCCTCATGTGAGTCTATGAAGGCGAGTCCCTTGGACCAGTGGCGAGTCTCCTAGATCAGTGTGGTTGTGAGATGGGGATGAACATATTTGATAGAGCCAGAGTTTCATAAGTGTGTCCCTCTTGTAGCTTGGACGGAGATATCCGTGGAAGATGAATGGTCTTAGCTTAGGAGAACTGCTAGAAGAGCCAAGTCATCATAAGGCGAGTACCTCTTCAAATAAAGGTTTGCAGAGGTGGGTTCTTTGGTCTAACATGCTTGGAATACATGTATCCTACATGAGCTCTTATATTGTGAGCTTCATTGTGGCAAAATCTTTTTGCTTTCAAGCCTTGCTTTGGCAGATGTTTCTTAGGGAATGACTCATTTTGGGCGGGCACTCTTCTTGGCCGAGCTCCTCATGGAATGAGCCGGTTTTGTACCTGTGAGTTACAATGGCATGCTTGAACATTACGATTTTACATTCTCCGAATTAGTTTTGAGAAAATTGTTGGCAATTCCATGGGCATCTAGTATGGTGAATAAATTTAATGATATCTCATCAAAGGATTTAATTAGATAGTTTTTGCTACTTAACATTTTAGTTTACCCCAACAGTTTGGTAATATGAATTCTTCTAAACTGCCCTTTTTTTAAGGAACTTTGTGAGCATCTTCATCACTCTGATGGCTGTGATCTGTTGAAACCTGTAGCATGTAGGTGTCAAAGTAGAAATCACTCTTTTAATTTGTTGCAGACTGCAGTGATCAATTGCTTCTCCAGTTCAGCCTTTATAGTTCTATTTAATTAACTCTATGTTGTTTTCTCAAAGAACTCTTGATGTGCTTCATAATCCATTTGTGTGGAAGCTATATTACCTCAACACCCTTTAAGTTTCTGTTATACTGTAACTGTCTTTATTGTACAGCATTGTGTCTACTTGCAGCTTCAAAGACATAACTTGATGCTGGAGGCAGCTTCCCCTGGACTTTTTGTGGACAAAAAGGGAACGTATTGGGATGTCCCATTGTCAATGGCTATTGATCTTGCTTCAGTTACATTAGATTCTGGTCTGAATTACCATTTATTGTTACAACACAATAGTGGGCAACCTAAGCACTTTGGTGGTAATGAAAAAACCGAGGCGCCTATGTCTCTGCTGCCTGGTTTGTGTGCAAAAGTTGCCATTTCTATGAAGAAACATGTAGAGTTTTGGAGAAAGAAGGAAGGAAAGCTTAAATTGGTTCAACCATATGATGTATTTCTTTCAAATCCCCACATCTCTGGAGTTAGTATATTTGGTATGCCTTTCTTTTTCATTAATACTTTGTGGCATAATTGATTGAAGTCTTGAAGATGTGAATTTCAATGCTGTGAGTAGTTAATAAACTTCTGCGAGTGAACAAGGTTAGAGTCTGCAGTGCTGCATATGAAATCTTTTCATTACAGAGTGTAATTTGGTTGTTAGGTCTTGATTCCATTTGATATTCAGGGGGCGGTCATTGTGTACTGTCAAAACCATAAAAATTGTCTCAACATCTAATCTTTTTAAAATTATTTGGTTGTCTATCTGCTCACTTGCTTGTAGTGATTTAAGTAGAATGGGTCAAGTGATAAAGCTATCAGGTTATTTTGATTTTGATATAATAAAAGCTACCCTGTGTTTGCTTTACTTCTAACCTAACGAATGAAAGGATAAAGTTCCCTTATTTATGGTCTATCATAATTCGTTCGGTTTAGTTTCTGATAATGATTCAAATAGCTTTCATGTACCACTATATTTTCTAATCTTTAAAATGGTAAATATGAAGTCTCTTTACTTTTTCTATTGTTTAATCCACATAGGGTCGAAAGAGATGAGTATACTTTCATACTTAGATTAAAGTGCTGAGTTCTCTCCAAATACCAACCATATCATATCTAAATCTAGTTTAGTTTCTGATTGTTCATATATGATGCCATATCACACTTTCTGAGCCAAACAAGCTATTTTCTTAGAAAATTTTAAGTTTCATGCATTCAGTTCTATTTTAAAATAATCTCTTATGCAGTTATTTCACGAAGATATGTTCGTTCCTTCTTGGTACTTACCCAATTCCTTAAGAGCAAAAGATTGAGTTGTTATTTGAATTGTGATAGGAAAGACTTGGGTTCAAGTCAACCTATCGAACCGGGAGGGGAGAATAGTGGGAAAACTGCTGTTCACAGCAGGAAACAGTGAGAAAACTGCTGTTCACAGCAGGAAAATAGTAGAAAATTGATGAAAACTCAAAGCAAACACTTGTATTTCACTAGTTGAAGCATAAAATAAAAGGAAGATACAAGGTTCTTCAATTCGAGAGGAAGAACAACTCTCCTAATCTCCAACAACACCAAGAGCCCAAGCAAGAAACCCTAGATCTCAAAAATACATTCAAATTCAAGATATCCTCTCTCCCTCCTAATCCTCCTAATTAACAATAAAGGATCCCTACAAATTACCTAAACAGCCCTTTGCATTCAAAATTTTCCCTCCCACATAATCAAATCAGCCCCAAGTGGGGCCCACCTTGTCCGCCCCCCTTGTTATGTTTCGGCGCCTAGAGTAGACCAGGACCAGTCCAGGCTGGACCGGTCCAACCGGCCCCTCCTGGGCCGGCGTCTGCGTAACATTACTCCCCTCCCAAAAACTCACCTTGTCCTCAAGGTGAAAAGAGGGGAATTGTTCTTTCACTCTTTCAAACGGCTCCCAAGTAGCATCGAAATCAGGGAGGCCTCTCCATTTGATCAGCACTTCTTTGTTGCCCATTTTATCTGGTCGGACTCCTGCAAGCTCTAGTGGGTCTAAAACCACCTCTAAAGCTTCCGTCATAGTGGCTGGTAGTTCTGCACTCGCTGCATGCTCCCCTATTGCTCTTCTTAGCTGAGACACATGGAATATTGGATGTATAGTGGCTGAGGGGGGTAACTTTAATCTGTATGCCACTGCTCCAATCTTATCCAACACTTCATAGGGGCCAAAGTACCTCGGTGCCAATTTCTCATTCCTCCTTTTAGCCACTGTCCTCTGCCTGTAGGGTCGTAGTTTCAGGAACACCTTCTCCCCCACTTCAAACTACATGTCTCTCCTGTGTGAGTCTGCCTGCCTCTTCATGATCTGTTGTGCCCTCATCAAATGTTTCTTCAGTTCTTCCAGCATCTCGTCCCTTTCCTCTAGGTACTGCTCTACTGACGATACTGGTGTACTACCTCTCCCGTAGTGCACTAGGTGTGGAGGGTCCCTTCCATATAGTACTTTGAATGGGGTCATCTGTGAAGCGGAATGGTACGAGGTATTGTACCAATACTCAGCCCAAGGAAGCCATTTTGCCCACATCCGTGGGGTTTCAGAAACAAAACACCTCAAATAGGTCTCCAAACTTCGGTTTACCACCTCCGTTTGTCCATCTATCTGTGGGTGATAGGCGATACTTCTCTTTAGAACCGTGCCCTGCATCCTGAACAGCTCCCTCCAGAACTGGCTGAGGAACACTTTGTCTCTATCAGACATAATCGCTTCAGGAACCCCATATAGTCTCACCACCTCCCTGATAAAAACTGCAGCTACTGACACTGCGGTGTATGGATGTCTTAAGAGGATGAAATGCGCATACTTACTAAGTCTGTCAACCACCACTATGATGACTGTGAACCCCTCCGATCTTGGTAAGCCATTGATGAAGTCCATGGACACTTCCTCCCAAACTCTGTTTGGAAGTGTCAATTGTTGTAGTAGTCCAGCTGGAGCCCGGGCCATGTACTTATTTCTCTGGCACACTTCACACCTTGCCACCATCTCCTCCACATATTTATGCATCCCCTTCCAGTAGAGCTTGGATGCTAGCCTCCTGTATGTCTTCTGAACTCCTGAATGACCTCCAACTGCGCTGCCATGAAATTCCTGTAATAAGTGGGGAATATGTATGGAAGTCTGTGGCATCACAAACCTCCCCTGATACAATAGTCTCTCCCCCTTAATGCAGTAGCTCGGATGACTACTCTTGTCCTTCCCCAGATCCTCCCTGATCTTCCTCAACTCTTCGCTCAGCTTACTTTCTTCCTTGATGGCCCCCCAATCTACCATCAATGGAATTGACACAGCTAGTTCCTGAAGCTCCCCAACACGTCTGGATAAGGCGTCGGCTGCTTTATTCTCCAAATCAGGCTTGTATTGGATCTTAAAATCATAGCCTAGTAATTTGGATAACCACCTCTGATGCTCCTCGGTCACCATCCTTTGCTCTAGCAGATATTTTAAACTTCTCTGATCAGTCCTTACAATAAAATGCCTTCTCAACAGATAAGGCTGCCACTTCTGAATAGCCAAGACAATGGCCATTAACTCCCTCTCATATACTGACTTCAATCTAGCCCTGGCTGACAGCACTTGACTGAAGTATGCAATTGGCCTATGGTTCTGCATCAACACTGCCCCCAGCCCATATCCCGACGCATCAGTTTCCATTACAAAGACCTGGCTAAAATCTGGAAGTGCTAATACTGGAATTGTAGTCATAACTTCCTTTAGTTTCTCAAAAGCCTGGGTTGCTGCATCTCCCCATAAAAACCCATCCTTCTTCAGTTGCTCAGTCAAAGGCCATGCGATAGCACTGTATCCTTTCACAAATCTCCTGTAGTATCCAGTCAACCCTAAGAACCCCCTTAACTCCTTTAGGTTTCTAGGCATTGGCCACTTCTGCATTGCTTCTATTTTATTCTGATTTGCCGCCACTCCTTCTTGGGATACGTGTCCCAAGTACTCCACACTGGCTTGGGCAAAGCTGCACTTCTTCAGGTGGGCTTGTACCTGATGTTCCTGTAACACTCCCAAAGCCACCTTCAAGTGCTCAAAATGCTCCCCCTCAGTTTTGCTATACACCAAAATGTCATCAAAGAATACCAGTACGAACTTCCTGAGGTACTGCTTGAAGACCCTGTTCATCAAAGATTGAAAAGTAGCAGGTGCGTTAGTCAAACCAAAGGGCATTACCAGAAACTCATAATGCCTCTCGTGTTCTGAATGCTGTCTTGGGAACATCTGCCTCCTTCATTCTGATCTGGTGGTATCCAGACTTTAAGTCCAGCTTGGAAAACACCACTGCCCCAAATAGCTCATCCAATAGTTCATCAATCACTGGAATTGGAAACTTGTCTGGTACAGTGCCCTTATTCAGAGCCCTGTAATCCACACAGAATCTCCAACTCTCATCCTTCTTCTTGACCAGGAGGACTGGACTAGAGAAAGGGCTTACACTTGGTCTTATGATCCCAGCCTCCAGCATCTCCCGGATCAGCCTTTCAATCTCATCTTTTTGGATCTGAGGGTAACGGTAAGGGCGGACGCTGATCGGTGTCTCCCCTTCCTTCAAAGTAATTGCATGCTCCAACTCCCTCTGTGGTGGCAACCCCTGGGGAGGTTGAAAAACCTCGCTGAACTAGTGTATGAGCGGCTGCGCTGAAGTAGGAAAATTGCCTTCTTCCTCTAGTTGGACCCCTTGCAGACGGTGCAACTCCACTAAGTAGCCTCCTCCCTCCTCCTGGATGGTCTTGATTAAAGATTTGAGAGAAACCCCCGCCTTGGTCAGCCCGGCATCACCCTGAATAACCCTCTTCTTCCCCTCCACCACCAGTTCCATCTTCAATGTGCCCCAATTGATCTTGGTCTCTCCCAAGGTCTGCAACCACTTCATCCCTAGGATGACGTCAGTACTCCCCAATTCCAAGGGAAGGAAATCCTCCTTCACCTGGATCCCCTGAATCTTCAGAACTACTCCTCTACAAACTCCTCTCCCCATCTCCACCTTTCCTGTGCCCATCATCACCCCATAGCCTCCTGTATCCACTAATTCCATCCCAAGCAGCTCAATAATCTGGGTGGAGATTAAGTTGTGGGTTGCCCCACTATCTATCAACACCACCACTTCATGGCCAGATATCACCCCTTTCACTTTCATGGTGTGACTCGAAGTGAATCCCACCACGGAGTTCAGAGAGACTTCTTCCACATCCAGGTGCAACTTCTCCTCCTCTTCTGACCTGCTCCCACCTCCCTCTTCGTCTTCCTCGTCTTCACAAACGAGGAGAACCTGAAGAGTCCAGTCTTTGCACCTATGTCCCGGTATGTACTTCTCATCACATCGGAAGCACACCCCCTTTGCCCTCTTTTCCTATAACTCTTTTTCAGTCAGCTTTTTGAACTGTCCCCCATTTCCTCCTCCTATTTGCTCCTTCTGCACTTCCTTCAAACTCCCTGAGGTTGGCCCCTTGGATGGTAAGAAAGTGGTCATCATTCTGTATGATCCCCCTGAGTAATTTCTCCGGGCTCCCCTTTCTGACTTCTTCTGGTCTTCCACCAGCTGTGCCAGTTCCATAGCTTTCCCTAAATTCCTCGGCTCCAACACTCTGACTGCTGATTGTATCTCTAGTTTCAGCCCTTTCATGAAGTTCCCTTCCAACGCTGACTCCGAGATGTGATCCAACATGCTAGCCAAAAACTCGAACCTGTCGCGGTAATCCGCCACGGTCCCCTCCTGAGTCAGGGCAAAGAATTGCTCATAGAAGTCTCCTCCCCCATCGGCTCGGAAACGCTCTAGTAAGCATTCTTTGAACTCTCTCCAGTTCCGGATAGGCTCCCTCCTATCCCGCCATTGATACCATGCCAGTGCCTTTCCCTCCAAACACAGACCTGCCGCCGTTAACTTCTCCTCCTCCGTCAACCCGTTGACGGCAAAGTACCATTCCACCTTGTATATCCATCTATGGCCATCCTCTCCCTCAAAGATGGGCATCTTCAATTTTCTTACCTTGGGATCTCCTCCATATCCTCGGTATCCCCCGTATCCCCCCATTCCTTGAGGAGGAGGTGCTCCCTAAGTGTCCCGATCATCCCTCCGGCGAGTATACCCGAACCCATTATCGTAGTCCTCCCTTCTACCTTCAAAATCAGTGCCTCGGCGATGGAATTCCTCCCTTCTCCCTTCAAAATCAGCACCTCGGCGATGAAATTCCTCCCTTCTCCCACCAAAATCAGCACCCCTTCTGTCATATCCCATGCTCATCTCCTCTCTAGAAAGCAGTTCTAGAGGAGCCATGTCGTTCTCCCCTTCAAGGATCTCCACCTTCGGCATCCTCCTCCCCCGGGACGGGTTCGGATTTCCTCCCACGCCATGGCCGTCGGTGGTCTCTCTTACTTTCGATGTCGCCGGATTGGTTTTCATTTCAAGTAGTCTCTTCATCATTTCCGCCATAGCAGAAAATCTCCCTTCCAACCTTTCATTGTTGGAGGAGATTTCAAGGAACTTTCCCTCCAAATCTGATTTCAGTTGTCCGAACTCGCCTTCCAATACTTCCACCTTCTTTCCAGCCATCTTTCCTTCCACGAAAAACAGGAAACTTCTTTCGAAAGCCCCAAAAAACCCGCTGAAATTCCTGTTTTTCAGCCACCAAAGGTCCCACGACAATGCTCTGATACCAATTTGATAGAAAAGACTTGGGTTCAAGTGAACCTATCGAACCGGGAGGGGAGAACAGTGGGAAAACTGCTGTTCACAGCAGGAAAAAGTGGGAAAATGGTTGTTCACAGCAGGAAAACAGTAGAAAATTGATGAAAACTCAAAGCAAACACTTGTATTTCACTAGTTGAAGCATAAAACAAAAGGAAGATACAAGGTTCTTCAATTCGAGAGGAAGAACAACTCTCCTAATCTCCGGCAAAGCCAAGAGCCCAAGCAAGAAACCCTAGATCTCAAAAATACATTCAAATTCAAGATATCCTCTCTCCCTCCTAATCCCCCTAATTAACAATAAAGGATCCCTACAAATTACCTAAACAGACCTTTGCATTCAAAATTTTCCCTCCCACACAATCAAATCAGCCCCAAGTGGGGCCCACCTTGTCCGCCCCCCCTGCTGTGTTTCGGCGCCTGGAGTAGACCAGGACCGGTCCAGGCTGGACTAGTCCAGCCGGCCCCTCTTGGGCCGGCGTCTACGTAACAAATTGCTTATCATTTAATATTATGCCATACATTTTTGCTAAGTTTTCAATCAAAAGTCTCCTGTTATATTAGCTTTTCATTGTGTAGAATGAGAGGAGAAAAGCATAAACATCTATGCTTTGTGTAGTCCGTGTGTTCCCTATGGTTTGTCGACCATACTTGGTGTTATTGGCATATTTTGCCGTTTATACTGTTATGGCTGTATGCTGCAGCATTCCATGCTTTTTGAAATGTGTAACTGCCGACTATATATGCTATATGTTTTCCCTATGGAAAAGAATCTGATAGTGTGCTGTATAATTGAGAAAAACCAAGTGATATTTGTCATAATTTCTTATCGACTGATGTTTGTTATGATGTCTATCACACCTGATGGATGTGCAACTTTTGGGATCATTGATATTATCATACAGTAAATAATAAAAAGAAAGAACTACAAGTCGGAGATAATCTCCTTGGTCCAATGTCTTTTCAACCCTCATATATGAATTGTAGCTTAGTTTGCATTGTGAAATTGGTTCATGAAATCGGCAGTGCAAACATACATGTGATAACGTGGAGAAGAGATATGATGTAGATATTATTAAAGGGTGGCGTAGTGCATGAGGCTCTCACTACTTTTGGGAGGGGTTGATGTTCTTTTCCTTAACTTTTTATAGAAGAGTTTATTTCCATGTTTCAACCACCTATGACGTTCCAAGTCACAGTGGGACATCATAACTATTTCCTTGGGTAAATCCTTTAGAAGAGTTATGTAGACATTGATCGTAATTTGCCTTGAATCATAGTGGTATCCATCCCTTCAACAATCAAAAGCTTGTTACATTCATTGTAGTCAATGGAGGAGAAGAAAAGTACCAATGGTAATGAGAGTGAGCTTAAGAACATGTATTTGGAGTCTATGATTTTTTATTGATAAAAGAACCACAGCATATGATTAGATGATTGTTATAGAATCAGAACTTTTGATTTGTTGAAATTGAGCAAAATTTGCAGTAGGAGCTTAGAGAATCATGCATGTCTCAAAATTTGGTTTATATTCATGAGTTTACGTCTTTGTGATGAACCAAGCTGTTAAAAATCCCACCAGATATCCTACAATGTTATCATCTTAAATTTTTGCAAGGCTCAATTTTCATAAACGCTGTTTGATGTCTGTTTTTGCTAACAATAGTTTTATGCCACTGCTGCGCTAGTAAATGGTCATATTAATATTTTAGATTATGTTATTACTTTCAGGTGCCGTGGCGAGTGCATCTCTGGGTGAAAATTCAGCAAGATATGTGAAAAAAATGCTTAGAAGTTGCAATTCTTTCAATTTATGCTTTCAAAAAAATAATTTTGGACTCTTTTCAGATCTATTTGCTTCCTTTACTTTTAAAGCACAGCTTGGGAATTTCCAGCGGCTTTTTTTTGATCTTACGAAGTTTGATGCCCACCTAGATTTCCCTTCAGGCACCACATTTATATGGGGTGCTTCTTCTCTCGCAAAGAACATATATAATTCCCAGAAGCCTGATGCCATTTCAATCCGTGCTATATGTCCAAATTTGAGGGTTTCTCTTCAGCAACAGGTAGATGTGTCCATCCTCTCTATTACATTCTTTGCGTACTTGGGGACTTGTGCTAGATGTCTATGTATGTGTTTACCTATTTTGGATCTGTGCTCTGTGTTTGTTTCCGCCCAAAAAAAAAAAAGTGAGGAAAAAAAAAGGAAAAGAAAAAAAAAAGAAAACAATCCTTGATATTGTTTATTTTGTTTGCACGAATTCTCCATAAATAAATGCCTCCTCTTTAATCTAATAATATTTGTGTTGCTTAGCCCAAGCTTGATAGAATGAACTATGGTTTTACTGATATTTGTTGAAAGTGCGCTCCATTTAATCTAGTTTCTGGGACTAGCTTAAAACTAGTTGAGTGGTGAAGCTAATTGATATTGAGCTTAACTATAGAAATGTAAATGAGCATGCTTTTTTTTAGTCTTTAAGTGTCTCAAACAAGTCTGATTCTACATGCATGGTTTATTCTTGGTCCATATCTTTCCAAATCAACTTGTGGTTTACTCCCTTCTAATTGCAGTGTATGTGCTATTTGTTATTTGGATTACTATTACATGGATAGTAAGTCCTTGTTTGAAACATAAATATCTTTATCTGATTAAGCACAATTTTTTATGTGAAATATGAATCTTGAGGCACCCCAATGACTAAACTAGGTACATACAATTTGGCTTGGTTCCCCTAAACTGATGACCATTTGAGCTTATAATGGAATCATCTATCCCAAAACTAATTTTGGATCATCGTGCCATAATTGGGGAATGCTTGATGTGAGAACTGGGCTTAGCCGGTTCAATTGAACTGGCCCTAATACTATAACAGACGAACGAATAGAACTGGGTGAGCATAGCGAGCGGAGTCGAGCGACCAAATCGCAAGCGCGGGAGGTTCTGGCGGGGTCGAATCACGAAACCGAGCAAGGGAATATATTTAGATGAGAAAAGTAACGACTCATGGAGAATAACTTCAATTTGCTCCGTCCTTTTGAACCGAAGAGGCTTTGAATGAGAGGAAGCTATGTCAAGAGGAAGAAGAAGAAGAAGGGGAGAAATAGAGAGAAAGAGAAGGAAAAAGGGAGGAAGAAGGAAGATGCATGCTTTCAAGTTAGGGTTTGGGATTGATCAGCAAGCAAGGGAGATCGAGAGAAAGAGAGAAGGAAGGAAGCGAGCTCGATAGGTAGGGCAAGCGAGAGTCTCGTGTAAGGGAAGAAGGTAATAAATTTTTGTAGTGTTTATTAAATTTAATTTATAGATTAATAAAGTTAATTTAGAAAATATTTTTATGAAAGAAAGACTAATTTTCTTAGAAAATTTTAAGTTCAATTTACAGAGATAATTGCTATTTTTTTAGGTATTTAGGTTATTAGAAAGAAAATAAATTTGTATATATTTAAAAAGAAAATAAATTTAATGTTTATAGAAATTTTTTATTTTTAAATTAACAAGTTAATTATTATGTATCTATAAGAAAATATATGTATTTTGAAAGGAAGAAATTTATATTTTTGTAATATTAAATTTAAAATATCTTAATATAAGAAATTTGTGTAGAAAATAATAATTGTAGAGAGCGTATGTTTGAGATATTTTGATATTTAAATAAAATATGAATTTTAATTAAAAATGCTAATTACAAAATTATATACAAATAAGGAATTGAATGATTAGTGATGAATGACATATTAATAATATATAAAATATTAATTAAATAAAATATAGAGTAGGAGAGAGAGAAAGTATGTGTGTAAATTTTAATATATGAGATCTTAATTGTTATAAACAATTTAGAAATCAATTAAATGTGAGCAATTAGAGGCTTTAATTAACTATTTTGAGAAAGAAAAAGAGAGAACGGACAACATATACTTTAAAATTTAATAATAAAAGAAATCATAATTAGTGAAATACTCTATATGATTATTTTTAAGAATTAAAGTATATTTAAAAAGAGAAGAAGTTTTAAAATATTAAGTTAGAGAAATTAATAGCATATAATTAATTAAATTTAATGAAGTGAACTTTTATAGGCTTTTAAATCTACCGTCATTGAAATAAAGAGTAAAAGTGAAGCAGCACATTTCTTAAGTTCAAGGTGAGTTCTCATATCTTTTAATTACAGTAATAATATTTGCTTCTCTTACATATGATGCATCAAATACTGTTATTATTGAAATACTTATTATTAATGTTTTATGAATTAATGTTATATCAATTTTTTTTACCAAAGACAATTGATCATGTTGAACTAAAAGACTTGAATTTAATATTATAGAGATATCATCCATTCTATATCATGATGTTTATTATATAAGATCAATATGAAATAATTTGAATAAGATAAATGATATAATTAAAATAGAATGCTAACAGGTGCATATTGATTAATGGAGCACACCCTTTTATAGTATTGGCTGGGGACGTAATGTACCCATGCATGTTAATGAAAAAGATTATGGAAAAGGAAAAAGAAAAGAAAATGAAAAAGGAGTATCTTCTTTGGTACTATTTTAGATATTGGCTCCTGCGATGGTTGTATTATTTATGAGAAAGGATAATGATATGGCTAAAGATATGGATAATGATATATGCATATTATTGAAAGTTTTAAAATGAAATTATTTTATGTTTGGGAAATGATCATGCATATTATTTCAAATGCCTTGAGTTATTGTAGTTTAGAAGCATTAATTACTCACTCTTTCTATTGAAAAATAATTACAGGTATAATTTAATTAACTTAAATGACCAGAATAGGTGAAAATGTGTATCATAAGCGCTACATATCGGAAAAAAGATATTTAAATGATTTTATTTCAATTTGTTTCAAATTTGATGTTTTAGTAACTCTTTCTGCTTATTGAAAATAATTAGTTAATAATTGAAATTTTAGTCAATCGTCCGACCATCTGTTCCCGACTCGTTAATTCGAGTTTCCGTGCTGGGTCGTGACACTTGAACTGGTAATCATAGTTTGGATGCTCACATGTGTCCAACCATGGTGAACTGGATTGATCTCGATTGGCTTTAATTGATACATGTAGTCAGATTGAGTTCTTCCGTATGTGCAGCTATGCCGTTCACTAGGAGAACCCTTATGTGGAGTTGCCCAAAAACTCACTGGGTTGGCCTTCTAAGTTTGGCCACCAACAAGTAGCATGTTGTCAGTCTCCATGTTAGCCTAGAGATGTTCATGCATGCCTAGATTGCAGGACTTCTCTTAGTTCTTGGGGCTACTATACTCAACCTTTTGCAAATCATTTATTCTTAAATTCTTTTTAGGGATAATTAACCCTTTCCAAATTTATAAATCGATCTAAAATTTAATTCTTTCGAGGTAATCTTCTGCAATTCATTTAGTTGGTGAATGTTTTGGACCTATAATAATGTTGTTATAGTTGTATTACATCAAGGATTAGCCTTAAGACCATATCGTTTTGCTTTAAGACATGGATCTTCTCACTAGACATTTGCAAGAGGTTGTACTCTGGTGTAATTTTTTTGCTGATAATATTCTTGTTGTTGATAAGACTAGAGAGGGACTTGAAGGTAAACTTTAATTATGGAGGTCAACCATAGAGTCTAAAGGTTTTCGTTTGAGTAGATCTAAAACTAAATATATAGAGTTTAATTTTAGTAATAATAGATCTAGTGGGGGGATTGTGACTTTTGGTGATCAAGTCATTAATAAGAGTACACGTTTTAGATATCTTGGTTCTTTTGTTCAGAGTGATGGTGAAATAGATGGGGATATTAATAGTAGAATTCAAGTTAGATTGTTGAAGTGGAGGATTGCATCGGGCTTGTTGTGTGATAGAAAAGTCCCTCTCAAACTTAAGGGAAAATTCTATAAGATAGTAGTAAGACCTGCAATACTTTATAGTGCAGAATGTTGGCCATTAAAACAAAAGCATAATATTAAGTTATGTGTTGCAGGATGCTCAGGTGAATGAGTGGCTTTACTCTTAGAGACAGGATATGAAATGAGCATATACTTGAAAAGGTTGGAGTAGCTCCAGTGGAAGATAATATTAGAGAGAGTCGCCTTAGATGGTTTGCTCACATAAAACAGCAGCCTTCCGATGACCTGGTTAGGAAAATAGATGAATTAGATCTGACTTATATTAAGAAACTAAAAAGACTTGGTTAGAAAATATTAGAAATGACATTTCTTTATTAGATTTAGATGAGAATTTGACTCTTAATAAGGCACAATGGAGAAAAAAGATTCATGTAGCCGACCCCACATAGTGGAATAAAGGCTTGTTGTTGTTGTTGTTATTATATAGCTTGCATATGACTAGTAAAGATGGAAAAAAGAAACCTTTCCCAATAAACTCTTTGGAAAATCGTGGGCTCCAAACATTTTGCACCCTAGCCTATCCTCATGATTCGAGTTGAGTTTTAATGGTTTAGGCTGTAGGTCAGTTTTTTAGAAGACATATTGGTTAGAAATGAGACAGTACTCAAAGATTTTTTTTTTATTTTGCAAGAACGTTAATATTTGAGTCCAGGTTTTTATTCACATGTCTTGATTTGCATGTCATCACTTTGCATGTTGGAAAATTCCACCCATTTTGCTTGCGTGATAACTCATGCAACATGAGTGTCATTTCTAGGTGATTTTGACATTTAGATACAACGGCAAAGTCCATTTCATGAACGGGCAATGTTCGGGCGAAGTTGCACAATATTGCGTCAATAGTCCATTGTTTTTATTGCGGTCACTCAAATTGTGTGCAAGGGGTCCCTCTTGGAAATTTCGATGCTCTAGATGCAACATCGCAGTCTGTTTCGTGATCGGGTTATGTACAGGTGCTTTTATGCGACATTGTGATTTCCACCATCATGGTTATTGTTGCGTTTAATTGAGTTGCATGTGAGTTATTTTTCTTAGGTAAATTTGAAATTATGGGCAAGTCATGCACTACACTTCATGAATGGATGACCTCTGAATATTTTTTTGCAATGTTGAAGTGTTTCAAGCTTGCTATGCATGAATTTGTGTTGGTCGATCTTCCTCCTCGTCAATCATTCTTCTTGTCACACTCGATTGCTCATGGAAATGTATGAAGGCCAACAATTATCAAAACGTTTTTTTTCTATTATGCAAAGGAAGCTCTTGGAACTTCAGTTGCTCTCCGAAATGCAAACTTTTGAAAAACGTCACAACTATTATAATGTTATCATAAGGACTTGGCCTTGGAGGATGAACTTGACAAACTTTGCAATATTATTTATCATGATTAGTTATGATAACTCTAATTTAACTAAGGATGATAGCTACATGTTAAATCTTCTTATATATAGCTGGTATAACTCCCGAGATAAGTTCTTGTTTATATAGAATTGATCAAGTTTCTTGTGGGAATCCAAAATCAGCATATCCCACAAGACTAAAATCAGCATATCTCACTAGACTAGAATTGCTTTATTTGGTGCTTGGCTAAGTTAGGATTATTCATTTTTTTTAAGCGATTTGTGAAATATGAGAGATCATTGTAATAATTAGAAAAATCTTCATCTTTCTTTATAGTGGGCGTTGGTCTATTGTTGACCTCTTGATAAATAGCTAAAATCTAACATAAATTCCAATTAAAATCCCACAAAATTTGCTTAAATCAAGCATACCTCGTACCCCGTCGAAGGAATCTCGCAAATCTTGCGCAAAATTCGTTGAACACACCGCATCTACATTACCCAGCTCTGTTATTCAGCGCCAAAACATCGCTTCGCACGATCTCCAACCTCAATCACCTCCTTCTTGTGTTGTTAAAAGGAGGTCGAGTAGAGCCCTTCGTTCGCTTCTTCGACACTCGCGAAACCCCCGCTGCTTCCCAAATCCTGCAAGCCCCCATAGTGTCGAGCTCTTCCTCTGATCAAATCCCGACACTTCTTCGACTCCTCCTTCCACGACATCCAAGTTTCCGACCCCGTCCAAGCCACGGTCGTGCCTTCCGATTTCCTCACCCGACTTCTGCTGCTACGACGAAATCCCATAGATAGCCCCGACCAACCCTCTCCAGCTTGTGATCCTTGTGTAATCCTCCGACCCAAATAGAGAAAGAGAAATAGAGAGGGCGAGAGAGAGGGGAACATTCTCCCTACCTAGCCGAGCCCTAGCCTGCCTTTCCTCCTCCATCCGAGCCATCCAGAGCCGCTCGACCTTCCGACCTCCTTGTCCTATCTGAGTCCTCCACCTCCTTTGCTGCTGATCAACTTCGCAGCCTCGACAACTCTCCCTTTCTTATCGAATCGGAAGTTACCATATTTCGATCAAAAGTAAAAAACGAGAGTCGCTTGCTGTGAAGATAACTTTCTCCTATTCGCGCGCTTCTTCGGCCGAATCCCATAAAACTGCCAGCTAGATAGAGGAAAGGGGAGGATGTAACTTGTTATGAGATCTACTGTTTCCCTAAAATCCTACTAAGTATAATTAAGTATGAGTAATCATGCTTAATTATAATTAGTTATACTAATCATAGTGTTTAATTAATTATAATCAAATGTTATTGGTTATAATTAATAATAATGATTAATTATTAATTAATCCTAATTAATTATTATTAATTATTATTAATTGTCATTAATTAGCCATTATTAATTATAATCAATCACTACTGATTATAATTAATTATGTTAATCATAATCGATCGCTTTTAATAATAATTAATTATTGATAATTACAATTAAATGTTTTTATGACAATTAATTATAATTAATTAAAATTAATTATTATTAATTAAAATTAATTATGATTAATTCTTTTTTTATTAATTAGTATTAATTATAATTAATTATAATTAATGAAAAAAATTTATCTCTCCCTTGCTTCGATTCATGTGCTGCGAGCCTCCACCGCCGGTCCACCTACGCGAAGGCATAAGTTTCTAACTTAAACCCCGCTCTCGACGCTAGCGACGAGCCGACAAACCTCCCTACACGCTCACGTAGCACGGGGGGAAGGAAATCGATGCCACACTTACGACGAGGTGGGTAATCCCCGGACCGCTCATGTAGCGTGAGGGGGATGAAAACTAAGTACCCATACCTAGGGAAATTACTGTGCTCTTTTCAATGGGTGCCCGAGACCCCTAAGCGCTCATGTAGCATAGTGGGATCGAAGAAAAATGCCACTGCGATGTCTACGGACATCTACCTGAAGCGTCCACGTGGCGTGGAAGGGAAGGTTGCCTCTTAGTTTTTCTCCTAAATGTGGGAGACGTCGGGAGGCTGCTGAAATTCCAACTGAAGATATAGAGGATTTGGACATTGAATTTGAACTTAAATGAACTACAATGACTTGTATTTGAACACCAATCAAATGACTAACTGAAACTTGAACCTAAATGAAATAAGTTCAAACCTAAACCTGATTTGAATATTAAGTTAATATGACTTGATCATTTGGACTCAAACTCAAATAAATAAGGGACTTATATCGAAGCTTCACAAGAATTGAATTTGCTTGGATCACGAAGAATTATGATTGAACTTGAACTTGCAAGAACAAGGGACCTGAGTGAACTGCAATAGACTTGAGTTTGTATATTGAACTAGACTTGAACTCAAATGAAACAAAATTGAACATTAACTCAAGCTCGATTTGGACAACAAAGACTTGACTTTGAATAGGGAACTTGAACAAATGAAAGGAGCAAGAACTTGATTTGAATAATGATATCAAAGCTCCAACGGAATGATAAGAAGTTGTCACTTTATTTAAATGCAAAGTGCCTGTTCAAATCTCATGCAAACAAGCAATGACTCATGCATAAATGCATTTCAAATAAAGTGATTGATGAATTTGATATCAAATTCATTACAAAGAGTTTGCAAGTACGATTTGCTTATAAATAACAAGAAGGTGTTGAGAGATATATTGTGGTTACAAAACCATGACCTAAAATACTTTGGAGAGCGATAATTGATCTATAATGCTAAATATGACTTGTCCCCAAGCAGCAATCAGTAGGAATCATCATCCCAATTGAATGTTTATCGTACAAGAGCTCCAATGGATGATGGTATTGAATGAGTTATGAATGCAGTGATGCACTTGCAAACAATACATGGAGATATAACAACCTCTCTACGAGGTTAACTTGTAAGCACATATATCAAATAACCAATGAGCCATAATGCACACAGTGGACAGCTCATAAAGGTGGTGATCATGTAGAATGCACAATGAAAGTGCTACAACGCTCTTACGATCAACCACTATTCAATAGTCAACAAATACACCGCTCTCCTACAAGCAAAGACACATGACATGCAACAAATACAAGGGCCTATAGGCTGCCGTAGGAGACTCGCTATATATGTCATCCACTAGTACATACAGAAGACTTCCAGGAAGTGCCAGCACTTACAGTAGTAACAGGAGATTCGTTAGTGCACTATAATCCACCTGCAGAAAGTAATAAATAGTGCACGACAGTCTACCTGTATGAAACGGGCAAATGACCATAGTACGATGCCATGCCACCGAATCTGCAACGCTTGTACAAGCAGACAGAAGGCGTCTATGAGTTCCCAAATAAAATGTCACACATGTTCAAATGACAGTTGCCCGTACAACTAAAATATCCTGAAAATGCCTCCAGACATGCATCTTAATTTATATACACATAGATACACAATAGGGGTAAGTGCAATCACCCAACCCGTATGGGCCCCGACGAGCGTGTTATAAGCATACACGTGACGTCTAGGGATACTTCGCGGGTTAATAAATGAACCCAAGTTTAAGCCCGATCCTTCTATGTGGGTAAATAGGAGTCGACACGGCTCGAACTATCAAACAGATATACGGTCAAGGTATCGACTAGGATATCTGTTTATACGTTCATATTAGGCCTTTAAGGCTTATATAATCAAGAGAATTCACTAATAAGGGCAGGAAGCCTATGAAACTCGATCCTTTGTCAGCATGTTTGCAGAATTAACAAGTCTCAGTCAACAAAATACAATTGACCCCACAAATATCCCAATGATGACCGCGTTGAATGCATATCTCAAGCGAAGGGATCACAACCATTCAAAATACCACCCAAACACCCCCCCAAAATCCAAAACTCCAGAAAAATTCAAAAAATCTAAATATTTAAAATTTAAATTCAACCATTCAAACACTTAAAGTAAAATCTATCCACCCTCCGTAACAGTTTGTCGATGTGGATAAATTAAAATTTATTTCAGCTCACATAGAGGTAATGCCTAGTCAAAAATATTACTAGGATCCATTCTCAAATAATCTCCTGCCAGTAATGACGTGGTATGTGTCTTCTAACCGGCAGTTTAACCATCAAATGGCACTGTAGGATAAATGGTTATGATCCGGGGCCCTCTGAACCGAGTGGTTTTGTCGCCAAATGGCACCACGAGATAAGGGTTATGGCCAGAGCCAATACGTTCCTTAGTGGCATCAAATTCTTGAGAAATGAATCAATAAGATATAATTGATATGGCACAAAGCCCTCTGTTAGCTAAGGTGGATTCAAGGTTGTCCCTTAGACAAACACTCCCCTAGATCTACAAGATATCTTGGACGAAGCAACCTATGGCTACCGACAAGGATCCTTGTGTCAGGTTGGGTCGACTACCTCTTATGACTAAGTAGACCAGGGACCACGATGGCCCGGGATGACAGAACCATGGGATCTTGATCGGGTCCATCATCCATTATCCCACCATCCGCTTTAAGTGAAAGATGGTGAAAATTTTCAATTTTAAATATCAAATCTTCAAACTTCTAATTTTCAAATACCTAAGCCCACGCTGCTATTATATGCCAGATAACACGTATCTCTACATATCTGATTGATGATTAGTCTTAATCTAAAGTTCTCTCTCGTGATCAGGGTGGGTAATTAACTATAGGGGCTTGCACCTATAGGAAACCAGAACTCAGATCATAAAGTCCTCATAAAATGAGGGCTAAATCTCTGGGTAGGGTCTTATCTACAAACTCATCTGCCTTCCAAAATTTACCCTAGAACTTAATCCATTAAAACTCCCCTGAAAAAAGCATACGGGGGAGGCTTGGGCCGGATTTTTGGATCCCACACAACTCAAAGCCTCTTAACTCTATTTTACATATATTATGGGCTTCTATTAGCATATTAGGATTACGGATCAAGATGATTTAAACTTTTATTTCTCCCCACCTTTATTAGGAGTCATGTTAAAATTTTTATTACATAAAATATTCAACAAGGAATAAAAATCAGCATAGTAAATGTTTGTGATGTTAAAAGAAGGGGAAATGTTCTTTTGTATACAAATGAAATTGGCAATAAGTTAATTTCAATTCATGTTGAATTCTCTGTAATTTTTGATGCAATGAAAATGTTCTAAACTTTTTTTACCGACATGTTCCTTATTCGTGATGTCTATCAGTTGTTAATGCTTAGTGCAGTTTGCTAATGAGGTGATTCCATTGCAAATGATGATGCGTTGCTGCTTGTTGTACATGCTTGATGCTTCTTTCTTTTGACTTTTGATGTTGCTCATTGTTGCTGTTACATTACTGTCTGTTGTTGCTTGTGAATGACATGATTTTGCTTTTTGCTAATGTGAAGTTGTGTTACTCGCTCTTTATTATCATCTAGAGGCATGGATGGTCACGACTATGTTGTAGGTCATGCTATCTCTTAGCTCTATCATTGTTGGAACCGACATAGATGGCCACCATCTCCGGTGCCCCCCATCTCATCATCATCATTTTAAATGCCTTGGTGGCAATATTGTAACTTCCCTCTGATTGCTTGGATACAGACTAAAATCTAGTCCCTCATTTTCATGTGAGGGGAGTTTATCATTTAGAGAAGGCCTTGAGTTTTCTGTTTCGAGTTTTTAATGTAAAACATCCGCTACTATTTAACTGCTTTTGTGCCCGAATTTCTAGAGCTATGGCATGCATAAATTTCGTATTCTTTCAATTTTGAAATGTCATCTAACATGGAATAATGCTTAATTATTTTATGAATCTGAATGCATCCCAGTATGTAGAGAGGATCTACTTATACAACTATGGTTCTGTTGAAATTAGGCTCAATTGTGTGGACTTATCGGAAAATATCTTATTATACTTTCTTGCTTAACAAATGGAAAATCTTGATACTCTATATGGATCAATATACAATCCAACATAAAAACAGAGGAAACCTATATTTTGATTTCAAGAAAATGAGAGCCCTACTTTAATCAGGTCTTATATGTAAGGCTCTTGCTACAATTTTTTTTTAAAAAAAAAAGGTCTTGCTACAATTTGCCCTTGTCTTTCCCATTTTGTCATCATAGACAATGAGATTCAGTCATCCTACTAACTTTAACATTTCAAGTCATTTGCAGATTGTTGGTCCCATCAGCTTCCGTTTTGATTCCAGAATAGTATTGGATTCAGAGAATGGAAAGTATTTGGCTCAGCTGGATGATCAAGTTTTCGCCATTGACTGGGCTCTGAAAGTTCTAGGATCTGCAAAGGCCTCGTTATGGTACTCTCCAAAACACCAAGAGGCAATGGTGGAACTTCGATTCTTCGAGGGCTGAGTACATCATTTAATGTCTATACCCCACTGAGCAAAATGTTGTTATTAACTGCTAGTCATTTTGCTAGCAATTGGTTCTTAATTAGTTGTCTCTACAATTATGTCATTAAACTACTTAAAAGTGGTGCTTTTACTTGTCCTTTTACTATTTAAAAAGCGATTATAGTTGGATTTTATCATCCTGTTTTTTTACATGGATGGCATTTTATTTATTTATAGGAGTGACAAAAAGAAAGAGTGACGAAAAAAGGTGTCTGGGAACTCATGAGTTTTTGAGATATATCCATTTTCTTAAATCAATACGCTACTAGTCTTTTCACTTGGTATACTATACAGGTGAACTTTTATCATATTTGTTTTTATTTGTGATTGTTTATTTAATCAATATATATCCAGAGCTCAATTTCCAGAAGTTCCTGCTTGGAAGCATGTGACTTTGAACAGTTTTCTTCTGGTCGGTTTCCTTATGGAATACTTGAAGCTTCAAGAACTATACAATTGTTAGGAATAGTCATTGGATTTAATGTCTTTTATAAAGCTGCAGCAGCACATATTGCTGCTTTACTTTGGATTTTGCTACTCTTGGAATGGAAGATTCAAGGTGTAATGTAGGGGAATAACATTTGGTCTCTTGGCAGTTATAGCAAGAGAATAGGATGAGGGAGTTAATGCGTATGGAGAGTAAATAAAATATTAATTGATCTTTATGAATAATGAAAAATTACATGAAGTACGAGATGTGCTTCTTAACCTTTTATTATAAGGTTAAGAGGGTTATATAAAATGTTATATCTTAAGCAAATAAAAAATAATACCTAATATGATAAGTACAGATTGATACGTATATGTAGACTTGGCTAAAAGGTGCATACATGAGTATGTCTTTGATGTCGATAAAGTCCCTTAAGAGTACCTTTGATGAGTACTTGGGACGAGTGCTTTGAGCAAATCTTAAAGAATGAGTTTTTGGGGCGAGCCTCTCAGGCTAACGATAAGTTTCTAGACTAGTGTGGATATGAGTTGAGGAGGAATATAGTCGACAGAGTTTTGATTGTGACTTTTTATACAAGTGTGCTTCCTATAGCTTGGTTGGGACATCCATGAAAGGATGATGATTTTAGCTAAGGAAAATGTTTGTGATGATTGAATCTTCGAAGGGTTAGTTGAAAGTTCGTGTAGGTTGTTAAACCTAAAGAAACCAGCCTTGGAGTCTCCTGGAGAAGGTAGAGAACCTGAGACTGTTACTGTAGAATGTCTTCCTGGAGCTTTCAAAGGATCAAGGTAGAAGCTTGAAAAAGATGAGGAAGAACCTTGCTTGGAGTAACCTTGTGAATCCCTCACAAATCTCCCTTACAAAAATATCTCCCTCTCTTCTCTCTCCCAAAGCTCTCCTATGCACTTCTTTGCTCCCTCAAAAAAATACTTAGCAGTCAAAAGTCTTTCAAATAAGAAAATTTGAGAGTTTAAATAGAAAGCCTTCAAAAAAGTCTAAATTTCAATCTGATGCTTATGATCGTCAGTACGATCCAAGATCATACTTTATGATTAGTTCAAAACAGCACTTTCAACCAGTACGAACTGCAACCCACTATACGATAAGTTTAAGTGTTTTTATTGATCGTCCTGTACGATTGGGCACATCATCCTGTACGATTAGTACAAACACATAGATATTCATCTAGTATGAGGGGCGGCGTTTAATTATCATCCCATGCAGGAATCTGGTCATACAATATGATCGTCTCCGGTCATCCTGTACAATCAGTACAAACACATAGCTAATCATCCAGTATGAGGGGTGGCATTTTAATTATCATCCCATGCTGGAATCAGGTCGTACAGTACGATCATCTCTGATCGTCCTATACGATTTAATTGAATAATTTAATCATAATTAAACATCTAGTCACAAGATTAATTTAGATATGATTGTCATATATCATACAGTGAAAGTGCATATGACACACCAAGAGAGGAGGTGAATTAGTGTTTTAAAAAAATAACTTTTTAAATCTTTTTAAATCTTTTATATAAAAATAAAACTTGAAATAATACTGAAGTGATTAAGTGAAATGATTTACCAACTCAAAAATCAAACAAAAAATACAAACAATTTTTTTATATGAAATTATATATATATATATATATATATATATGGTAATTTTTAAAACCAAAGAACAATCAAAATAAATCACCAAAATCATCTTAAAATCATATAATCACAGTTCAACCAGAGTGCGGTAAAAGTAAATTGCAAATAAAAATAAAATACAAAAAAAAAAGAAAAATAGAAACCAAGATTTATAATGGTTCGGTCAACTTGACCTACGTCCACTCCCTAAAGGTTATCGTCTTTAGGTATTGCACTAAAGAGTTACTCTCCTTCAGCCCACAACTAGGCGAAGAAGCCCCTCTCCTTTGACCCTATGGAGAATGACCTTTACAAACTCAGTAGACTATACCTCCTTTCACCTCCTTGGCCCAGCGAAGATGCCGTCTCTCCTTTTGTCTCCTCAGCCCGATGGAGATATCTTCCCTGCTTTCACCTCCTCCAGATGGAGACATTGTCAATCCTTTTGCTTTCTCAGCCTGACGAAGTCACTACTTCCTCTTTCACTCCCACGTCTGACGGAGTCATTGCTTCCTCCTTTTGCTCTCACACTTGATGGAGTTATCATACCTCTTTCGCCTCCTAGATCGGTGGAGATGTCGACAGTCATTAGTCCCAAAGACACTCATTCTCTAAAGTTTTTTCCCAAGAGCTCCACAAACAAAACCAGAGGACCCAAAGTACAGGCTAGCCGGAGCACTCCTGTGAATCCCCTCACATTGCCTTGACTCCCTCAAGACTCTTCTCCCTCTCTCAACCTCACCTTCTCTCTCCCTTGAGAATTGGACTCTCCATGCTCTCTCTCTCTCTCTCTCTCTCTCTCTCTCTCTCTCATAGAAAAGAAATGTGACTTTACTACCAAAAGGCTTGTTCAGTCATGTTACAAACAAATTTATATAGTAGGCTCTTTAAACCTTAATTTTCAATTAAATCACCTTTAATTGTATAATATGATACTCATATTATATAGTATATTTCATTCAATGCCATCAAAGATCATCCTGTATTATTAAAAATCATACAGCATGATTAAAAATCATATAGTATGATTAGTACAAATTGATTATCAAACCTTACATAAAGAATCAAAGTTCATCCAGAGAATTCTAGGGTGGATCGAACTATACGATATATGTATAATACAATATGATCTATAATTAATTCAGATCTAATTCAATTCTTTAATTATCTAACTTAAATTAGGAAATTATAATTAAATATCGTATAAGCATTTTATATAGTATGATCAGTTCAATTTTCAAATTTTCAATTTGATAACTTTAAGTAATCAAGATTGGACAGTGGAGTTTCTAAATATACCTGATCATCCATTACAATATGTAGATCATACAATATGATTAGTTATATGTCAATTTTAATTAATTTTACTTAATTAAATTTTTAACTAGATCGTACAGTACAATCTAGATCGTACATTATAATTAACAAAAAAATTTAAAACATTCAATTTTAAACCCCATGTGTGTGTGCACGGTTGCTAAGCTAATACACACTTAATATAGAAATAGACTCAAGAAAAATGAAAAATACATACTCTATAACATACAAACTAACTTTTATCCTGATATTGTAGGGTCTTGATTCAGTTTTTAATCTTTTTTGGTGTATGTTGTACCTGAAAGGTCAGTAGCATAAAAAATAAATATCCAAAATATGATGCATGAATAAGTAAATGAAGCATCCAATAATATTTGTAATCATCAAGATATGCATTGGCCTCACAAAGTACAAAATCATTCCCATGAGGATCAAGATTGTATCTTTATTAAGTTAACAACTAACTTTAATTAATTATTTAAATTATCCTACCCTACTTCAAAATTTTAAGGAAAAAAATAAAAACTAAAAAAAGGTATTTTAAAAGTTTTTCAATTAATAAATTAACTAAATTTGTGATTGATTGAGAGATAATGTCAATGCTTGATTAGGTCCACTAAGTATAATTATGAATTGGAGTAATTCTGACTCATAGTCTATTGAGCTCAAAGAAAAACTAACTTTTTAATGACTAGCAATATGTCTAATTAACTCACTTTAGTGTAATGACATCATCTCCTTTAATGATTCCGAAAATATAAAAATATATATATGTCTATATTTCTAAGTTTTTGTTCAAAACTTCTTAGTTATTCCACTACATCTCCATCTAGATCATTAGTTTACACTAGATTTTAAATTTGTAATTTACCATATCAAAATTAAATTAAGCATGGAGTGAATTGAAAGAACTATTTGTAAAGATAAGTAATAGACCTAATTTAACATTACACAAATCACCACAATCAAATCATAAATTTAGTAGTTAGTATAGCTATGGAGTGCATATTAAGCAACATAAAAGGATACCACTTTAGTGCTAATTAAAAAAAGTAAAAATAGATACAAGAGTTAGGAAGAAAGAACCAGAGCAAAAAATCTAGGCTTGGAGTTATTCCTTTCTCCAAGAAATTACTCCCAAATCCCCTTGAAAACTATCATAAACTTACTCTCACTACACACTGACAAAGAAGTAAAAAAATAAATAAAAATCAACCCCCATCTCAATTTTCCTTATTTATACATAACTCACCAATAACTACCAATTTGCTATGGTAGGCCCACAATACCACAATGCTATTCCATAGCGCAGAGATGCTTTACTTGAATCATCTTCATGTGCAAATACCCATTTCCTCGACCATCTTGGTGCTGATTCTTCATAGGAGAAGGTGTTTCAATAGTGTTGCAGCGTTTAGCGTTGTGGTGCTCCACCATAAATTTTCTCTCTAGAAACTCCATTATACTACAAAACATGAATATTGATGTTATAAAACCAAGCTCTCTATCTATAAATCAAAAAATTATCCCTTACTAGCACTGTAGTGCCTAAATATTAGCATTTTGTTGCCAATCTCTCTACTTTTGGCAAAAAAAAAAACTTCTTGTAGCACAACAGAGCTTTAAGGTAGTTCTTATATACTTTGAATCCTTAGAAAACCCCTTACATAAAACAATTAATTAATTAACTTTTACATAGAAAATGCACTAATTAAAAATATTTTTTTTCTTAATATTTCACTATTACTTATTATCATTTACAAAATTTTCCCTTCCTCGAGCGAAGGCATTAATACACTATAAAGAATATATTGTTTGGTTGAAGTTAGAAAAGTCCTATAGCAGAAATCCAATATAAATCTTAATGCTAAAGTTGGGAGTCATAGTAGATGTCGATAGTGTGTATCAGTTTTTTAAGTATGGAGGTCCAAAGATTTTAATTGATCGATGGTAGTTGGAGAATCATATTCAAGTAATGGTGGTTGGAACAACCCTAGTTGGTAGGCAACGGAGGTCAGAGAACCGTAATAGGTTAATAGTGGTCAAAGGATTACAGTTGGGCAATAATGATCAGAAGGACCACGGCTAGCGATGTTGGTTAGAAAGGTCGTAGTTAGTGGGCCATAGTTGGAGAATGGTGGTTGGAGGGCTAAATGTCGATCGATTGTGGTCTCAGGACTGTAGTTGAGCTACGGTGGTTGGAAGGATAGTAGTTGTGCTATGTTGGCCTGAAGACTATAGTCAAACGATAGTAGTTAAAAGGATTGTAGTCGTATTATAGAGATTGAATGATTGTGATGTAATGATGGTGATCATATGATATTCTTATAGTAGCAATTTGACGGTGGCTCGACACTGACATCTAGTAATGGGACGATAGTGTTATTGGGCAATGCCCTTACAATGGAGGTTGAGCATTGGTTGATGGCAATGGTCAATTATTAGTCCAATAATGATGGTATAATGACTGCCTAATTGTGTTTTTTAGAGTTTCTTAGAGCCTCAGAGCTCTCTTGAGTCTCAAGTTAAAGTTCAATATAGGGGCATATTTATAGATTTTTGATAGTGACATGCCCCATAAATATAACCAAAATTTATTACTCCCATAGGCGACCTTTAATGATTCCCTTGATCATAGATCATTTCTTCAGCATTTAAGTGTTTTAATGATGTCAAATTATATGATCATGGGCTCTTTGGATTCATCTCATTCAGAAGCTTTATTTAATTATAAGCATGCAAAACTTGAAGATAATTTGGTTATCCAATTAATACCCTAAAGTTTTCAATCATGCTTCAAGTGGTTGATATAGGCTCATTCAAACTCGGGTTGTGCTACTTGAAATTGTTAGGTTCGTCTCATCAAGACGTTCAGTTTGACTATAAATTTGTTGAAATTGAAGTTTGTATAGTCCTAAATTTAATTTTGAAATTTTTTTATTCAAATATACATCGAGATTCATGCCCAACCAAGATGATTTTTGATGATTTGTCAATGGTTTACAATATTAATTAGTAAATTTTTATGCATAAAAACTCTAGGATAATACCTACCCATATCAAATCTAATGAGTATGTTTCGAAACCATACAAATTCTATTTAAAACTACCATCAAATATGATTACTATCTACAATATGGTCATCCTAGATTTGATCACTACGAAAAACCCACTTGTCAATATAGTGATATAAATAAAATGTATTCTTGTTGCGGGCTAGAATATACACGGCGATAGAGTATGAATTCTAGGTCTTAGCGTTGCACGAATATCCAGCTCACACACAGAGAACACAAGATTTTTATGTGGAAAACCCTGAAAAGGCAAAAAACCACGGGGCCTGGCCCAGTTGAAATGATTCCACTAGAACTTGAGCAGATTAAAGGGGACTGACTCGCCTTCAAGGGCGATCAGATTACAAATATCACCCGTAGGGTGAAAGTTAGAGGCTTGTGAGGGCCTAATGTCGCTCTGGCAGAACTTCGGGGTCGTCTGGCGGTCTGGCAGAGCTTTGGTCCTTAGGTATTGTCGGGCAGAGTTGAGGACGGTAAATAGTGGTCCGGCGAAATTCCAGCGTCAAAGCGGTGGTCCGACGAAGTGCAGGGCCTCAGGTGGTGGTCCGATGAAGAGCAGGGCCTCAGGTGGTGGTCCGGCGAAGAGCAGGGCCTCAGGTGGTGGTCAGGCGAAGAGCAGGGCCTTAGGTGGTGGTCCGGCGAAGAGCAGGGCCTCAGGTGGTCCGGCGAAGAGCAGGGCCTCAGGTGGTGGTCCGGCGAAGTGCAGGGCCTCAGGTGGTGGTCCGGCGAAGAGCAGGGCCTCAGGTGGTGGTCCGACGAAGTGCAGGGCCTTAGGCGGTGGTCCGGCGGTGGTCGAGGAGGAGCAAGGGGGCAAGAGCTCTCTCTTTTTCTCCTTAGGAATATGTCTCCTTTTCAAGAGGAGAGGGGGCTCTATTTATAGATTTTCGTGAGTGGCATGGCCCGTAAATAGGTGGAAGATCAGGGGTAGTTAGGGAGTGGTTTGAATGGACGGCCGATATTGAATCCCTTGATCATAGACCGTTCGCTGGACATTTGAAGGTCTTAGAAATGTCAGATTTTGACGATCTTGGGCTCGTTGGATTCGTCTCGTCGAGACGCTCGATTCGATTATAAGCTTGTCACCTTTGGAGATCGTTTGGTAATCCAAATTATGGTTTGAACTTTCCAACAACGCTTCAGACCTTTGATTTGGACCCATTGGGGCTCGGATTGGGTTGAATTTGGTATCGTTGGGTTCGTATTTCTGAGATGGTCAGTTTGACTGTAAGTTTGCTGGAATCAGAGTTTGAATTGTCCCAAAATTAATTTTGAAAGTTTCCAACTTGATTTTGCCTCGAGATTCATGTCCGATGAAGATAATTTTTTGATGACGTATCAATTCTAAAATATAAATTTGTTACAAAAAATTATATGAAATTGTGTGCTAAATTTTATTATATAATGAATATGAAAAAAATTAGGAAATTTCAACAAACAAATTATACTTAGAGAAGGAATATATATATATATTTTTTCGCTTGGTTGCTTGAAAACATAGAGACGATAGAAAGAGCAGCACAGAATAACATGAAAAGAAGGTGGATTTAATGGCATGCAGGCCATTCAGCCTTCAACGGCTATCTAGCCATTGGTAGGGGAAAATTTTAAAATAATAAATATAAAGTGGACATTAGCAACCAACAAAAAATATCTTTGTGGATTTAATGCCAGTCGTTTATATCTTCCCTTTTTTCTTTAATTTATTTTTTTGCTAAATGTAAGTTTAAAAAATTTCACCTTTTATACATACCAATTAATATGCTTGAGATACACAGGCACAAAATGGAGTTTAACAAAATTATTTTTGTTATCCTAAATTCTGAATCATTGAAATAAAGAAAGTTATTAATTATGTAACTTATTTTAATATATTGATTAGAAGTTTTAGCTATCAACTAAGAAATTTATGGATTCGAATTTGACATATTTATATGATGTATGTTTGAGCTTGTGTTAATTGACTTAAATATTTGAAATTTTTTTTATTAATATTTTAGTATATTTCAAAATATATAAATATAAAAAAATAATTATTTTTCTTGAAACATTAATTAGAATACAATAAATTAATTTTATATATTATGAGATTTATTTGATCTTAAACTATCAACGTCCATTTATTTCAAATTTAAGGCCAACTAAAATCATTAAATTATAAACAGTCAGAAAAAGGAGATGAAAATTTGTCTTTTCTGGACGGAAAGCAATTAAAAACATAAAAAAATAGCATGATAAGACAGCAGTCGTTTCTTAAGATCGCGACATAAGGGGAATCCCGATCCATTTTCCGTGGAAAAGGAACACGATCGCTTGTAACGCCGTTTCCTCCGTGCCTATTTCTAACGTTTTCACGCCATCCGCATGCTTGCACATTGTTAAGGTCACTTGTGGACTTGCAGCTGGTAGGCCAATCCGTGTCACACCATCTCCGTCTCATAGACGGAGATGCGCATGGGCAAGAGAAATAGTGAAATTTCCGAGCGATTATTCTGTGCGGATACCGGACGGAAGAATCGTCCGATTACGGAAGAACCGTCCGATTTTATTTGGTATTGAGCACGGTATAGCTCTCTACCGCATTCTGTACAGGTCGGTATTCAGTTTCACTCGATATCGAGTGCGGTACTGAGGTGTATCGTGCTCGATACAGATCGGTACCGCACTCGATGCCGAGGTCGATACACTTTTTAAATGACCTGATGTATTTTTATTTGCCTCTGAACGCCGGACTCGGCATCTAATAATTTGACGAAATTTCCACAGGGTTCTCTATGCTTTGCGTGTGTCACCGATCCAAGTATCATCCCTTTTCTTCAACGCACGGGTAACCGAGCCTTTCGACAACACGTTAACCAACTCGGCCGTTCCAATCCGACAACTCTCTCCTACATCAAAGAAGCACTGTGGTGGTTAGATGTTGCTTGTGAGATGGAAGAAGAAGAGCCGCTTCTTCTGAGGTGTCTGCTCCTCTCCCACCCCTCCGTGCCAATCCCAAGCTCCGAGATCGAAGACACGTACCCTGGAGCCGACAATACTGACAGCCGCGGCGGCTTTGTCTCGTCTTCATCCTCGTCTCCGTCGCCGGCACCGGCGCATTTTCCAGGCCGGAAATCCTTACTCCACCGCTCGAAGACCGCTCCAACCATGGACATCCTGCGAACCCTACGATCTGAAGTCAGCGATGCCTACTCAAAGGAGCAACCGAAACTCGGTCCGTCCGTTTCCGTCCTCAATTACGCCGCCGCTCTCCTCCTTCTCTACCTGTGTCTCGGCGTGCTCATTTATTCTACCAACTCCGACGGCTACTCTGGCATCGAGACCCATCCCTCCGTCGACGCCCTTTATTTCTGCATCGTCACTCTCTGTACCATTGGCTACGGCGACATCACCCCCCTCACCCCGCTGACCAAAGCCATCTCGTGCATTTTTGTCCTCGTCGGCTTCGGCATCCTCGATGTGCTCCTTTCTGCTTCGGTTTCCTATCTCCTCGAACTCCAGGAGAGCCTCATTCTAGCCGCTGGCGCTCGTGGGATCGTTGCCTATGCGTTCGACGCCGAGAAGGGGCGGATGAGGATTAGGATGAAGGTGGGGATCGCGGTCGGGGTGGTAGTTTTGTGTGTTGGGGCTGGGACGGTCGCGCTGCACTGGCTAGAGGATTTGGATTGGATTGATTCGTTTTATTTGGCGGTGATGTCGGTGACAACGGTAGGTTATGGGGATAGAGCGTTCGGTACTTTGAAAGGGAGGGTGTTTGCTTCCTTCTGGCTGCTGGTCTCGACGCTGGCAGTGGCGAGGGCCTTTTTGTATTTGGTGGAGGCCAGAATTGACAGGAGACATCGAAGAATCGCAAAGTTGGTGCTTCAGAGAGACTTGACGGTGGAGGATTTGATTGCTGCTAATATCAATCATAATGGATTCATCAGGTACGGGGTTTTCTTGTTTTCTCTTTTTTCTGTTTAATTATTTTTTATATTTATATTTATATTTTTTTGCTTAGGCATTTGTTAGGATGTAAATTTATAACTGAGTGGCAATTTTTTATTTTTTATATTTTTCATGTGAATTGAACCAACGTGTTTTTTTTTTTTTGGTTAAAAACTTTAAATTTAAATATTTTTTTTGTTTGCGAAATATTTATAGTAAAAATTTTTTATAAGTTCTTGTGATAGAAAACTTTACTTTTTATTTAACATAATCCTTTAAAAATAGATTTTTTTTAAAATGTTTTTTTTTCTATTTAAGTTAATTATTTTGAAAAATATTAGCTAATAATACTAAATTAAGTCTAATTTAATCAAATATAAAATTATATTACATTATGTAATTTTAAATTAGATTTTTGAATATTAAGTGAGCTAAGTATTAACTTATATATAAATAGATAATTGTAATTTTTTTTAAATTTATTTCATTTTAAAGAAAATAAAATTTTTAATAATCATAGAAAGAATTGAACATTTATTATGAATTTCATATTAATTTATTATTCAAAATAATTAGAAGTTGAATCTTGGTAGAATAAGTAAATTTATATGGGTATCCATTTTTAATTTATGAATATTAATTATTTTATAATATATTATGTGAATATATTAGTGCTATTAAAAAATTATTATTCATATCATAAGATCTTATAGTTGGTGTATGATAGTTGAGTAAAGTTATTTATTTGATATTATTGTAGGAAGAAATCTATCACATCATGTGAGCTGTGTAGTATTAATGCCCAATCAACTATTATTGTAGTAAATGAAACAGATTGTATACCATTAATATTTTTGGTGTAATAAATTTTCTATTGTATTATAAATATGTGGTTTATTTAAGCTCCATATTTGATCCATCTACTTGTGTAGTTGATCATTAAGAGCATGTACTTCTATTAGGTTTTCTTTGCAAAACTTGGAGTTCCTAAATTTTATATATTTTTCTTCATAATACATATGCCGAATTTAGAGAATCCTCGCATCATCCCCATTAAAGAATTGTTGGCTATTGCAAGTACACGAATGCAGATGTGTGGAAATGTTATTTGATAGTCCACTATGGCTGAATGCGAAGACAAATGAAGTTTTTTGGTGTTGCATGTATGTTTGAACATTCGATAGAGGTTTATTACTTTGGGCTTTACATGTTGAAGCTATGGGGATAGATGATAATGAGACGAGAAATTTTCTAGCTGCTTTTGGATGAAAATATTTAAAAGAGAAATTTATGGAACAAAATCGTCATCTAATTGGTGCCATCTTTCTTCAGATGCGGTATTAGGAGGTACGACATAAAAGACAAGGTGGTGAGATTGTTGATATTCACAAGAAACTACTTGATCTTGAGGATGTTATTCTGTACAATCCATAGAATTCGGGTGAGGATGAGTTTATTTTGGTCATCTATAAAAATTGATGAAAAAGTTATTGTCTTAAGGTAGGAGATGAAAGTTTTTAAATAAAGCGAACTAGCAAAACCTCTAGTATGAGTTTCAATTTTTCTTCAGTTATTGTCCAATACAAACCCAACTCTAAAATCATCTGCGTATGTTGCTTAATGGAAAGTAATGCTTTATCATCCACATTATATTGTTTATAAGCAGTTGTTTTGTCTAAGTTGGTAGCAGTAATTACAAGATTGTTTAATAGTTTTATGTTGTTGATTGCAATTGGAAAGTAACATCCTCAATATTTTTATTTATGACTTTGAAACTATGAACCTTAAGTCATATTTATCAAGCTAAGTGCATAGTTGTTATTTTTTAGTTTTAAGTTTAACAATTTTATGCAGTAAGATTTGCTCAGAATATCTCAACATGTAGTGCTAATTAATATTATTACAAAAATAATTAGCTAGTACAACATTCAATTCGAAGTATATGGACAAGTGTACATAGACATGGTAGGATAACATAAAGTTTAACATATCATTCTTCAACACCTACATCGTGGTGATTGTGGTAATGCATGTGTGCATGATGTATAATGGTGAGGTGTTGTGATAGGTCTGTCTTGTAAATCATGGTGGCTCTCAGGATTAATCTCATCATGAACCCTTTCTGTCTACGTTGTCAGATGAGCAGTTGATGGAATGGTAGGTGGAGTAAACTTTATAGGTGTGAGCATGTAGTACTAAGGCTAACTGACCATGTCTGGCATACCCCAGTGAACTTGCCCTCTAGGCTAGTTCTGGTATTGGCTCATAATGCTCTTGTAAAATGTAGCTTGTGTATGCTAATTGTAGTTCTCCTATGAATGTCCTATGTCGGCATATGTCGAACGAGCTACATCAATATATGATGGCCCTGTCTCAAATTACTATGGTCAGATATGATATTGTTGTCCCCTCTTCTTCTAATCTATGTCAGTTGTCAGTAATATATATATTTGTATCCGTAAAGTACAGTTCAGTTCTTCAAATCTATTTACTGCTTGTTGGAAATCTCTATTATGTTTGCCACAAAATAGCTTGAAAGCTTCCTACGCCTTGAAGAAGTGGTCCCTATACAATAAACAAAAATGTCCATTATATTTAAAACAATATGAATTTAAATTGTGTTGATAAACTCATTTGGATGTTTACTTACCAGAAGTCGCTCAGACAGTGCTTTAGGGTAATATATAGCAGGGGGCTAAGATGGAGCCTTCAGTAAATATAAAGTGGCCCAAGACCTTAACCACCACATGTAATGGTTCGAAACTGATAAGTCACCGTCTCTATCAATTCTGGAGGCTCTCCTATTCTATCAGAAAGTGATGTAGCCCTGGTGGTATGTCATCCATTCGACATCAACGTTTTCACACTCATCCATTCTAACAAAAGCGGGATCCATTGGTGCAATGTTAGCGGTGGCATGCACCCGAACTATCCAAGAACATGATCAAGTAGTGTCACCTTACCCTCTTCAAACATATGACTGGAATTATGACCAACCATATATCAGCACCTATTAAGCATATCTCAATAATCGACTTTCTGATATGGAGTTCATAAGGCTCTTATACCAGCTGCATGCATATCATGGTTTTAATGTTTAGATAGAAGTCTCCTAATAGATTTAGCAAAAAGTGTGTTTAATCCATGAAAATTCACTACAATAATACTTGACTATGGAGTAGTTGGTCGAGCTCATCTCTGTAAGTTGCTATATTCCCTACGGGTTCTTCTCGAACTCATTCAACATTTCACCATGGAGAAGTTTGATGATTTGATTAGTTACGTTAAAATAACATAAAATTACACAATTAAATTTACTAAATAAAAAAAATTATTGCACTAATCTAAAACTCACACCTAGACCCTCTAGCTTGACCAGGTAAGGAACATGCAACATAGGTCGTCCAACATGTTTATGCTCCCATGATCATATTTGGAGATGTAAGCACCCGATCAAGTTCGCCCTTTTGGGTCTTGTAGCTTCTGCCAACTCCCTATATAGATATGCCAACACTATCCTCCTAACGAATATGTACTAAAAAGAGCAACAAACTTAAGTAAACACATATATTGCAGGTGTATCTATAAGTTTGAAGTGTCATACATGAGAAATAACCCAATAAAAAGAGAATGTAGGCCTGCACATGATGCCAAGTCTTCATATCGATCAAGTCAATGTATGAATCCCGCCAAAATGTCCACCTCAGTTACCTTAGTGGCATGCATATCTTTGCTTGTGCCTATCCCATATGAAGTATTAAACTTATATGGTGATTGAGTTGATCTCGGTAGATTACATTTGGCTCAGGATGTCTTCCTAATAATTCATCACAACAGCAGGTTAGGTAGCCCACCGTCTAACTGGGTTGACAATGGTGTGCCCAATAAGTGGAGGTCCATTGATCTGGACATCGGGTATCATGGCAATATCCTGCAGTGTAATAGTCATCTCCCCTACTAAGAAGTAGAAAGTGTTCGTCTGTGGCAGCTACCTTTCTATAGGAGTTGTTAGCAAGTGGTGGTCAATGTGTAGGTATCACAGCTAGCTAACACATTCTAAACCCGCTGTACATATCCCATCCATGAAATTGGGATGCTAATCTACCACTCGTGCACCATAAAGCAAGTGCAAGGCATCCTCAAGAATAATGCCTTATATAGAAAATTTGTGTGTTAATATTTTTTATGTGAAAAAGTTGTTGATAATTTTTTATTCATATGTTAAATATTTTGTATGGGATAGGCACATGCGAAGACATGCATGTCACTAAGGAAGCTGAGGTGAATATTCTGGTAGGATTCATATATTGACTTGACCGATATGGAGTTCTGGCATCACATACGTGCATTTGTTTTTGGATTGGGTCATTTCTCATGCCTAATACTTCAGGATTAGAGATACATCTGCAATATCTGCCTTGAGGATCTTACTTTTTTTAGTACATATTCGTTGGGAGTTGCAGTGCTGACATATCTATAAAGGGAGTTGGCAGAAACTTCAAACCCGAAAGGGAAAATATAGCTAGGTGCTTACATCTCCTCCTGGTATGGTCATGGTAGCATTATATATCAGATGACCTACACTGCATATTCCTTATTCAGTCGAGCTAGACGGTTTGAGTGTAGGTTTCAGGTCAGTGCAATAAAATTTTTATTTTATAGATTTAATTGTGTATTATTAATTTTATGTTATTTTAATGTAACCAATCAAATCATGAAATTTCCCCTAGGTGATACTAAATGAGTTCGAAACAACTAATAGAGAATGTAGTGACATATAAAGATGAGCTCGATAGAGATGTAAGCACCAGGTCAAGTTCATCCTTTTAGGTCTTTCCTCTTCTACACCTAACCTTTTAAAGCCTTCAATTTTTTTTTTGGTGAGGAATGATATAAGAAAAAGTTGTTCTTCACTAGGATCTCCCATTACACTAGCATTAACACACAATGCATAAGTAAGAGAAGGATGCCTCAAACCCATAGAAATAGTGCCCTTAATGATATAGTTTAAAGAAGAATAAATAAGCTTCCCCACATCGATAGTGTAATCAACCTGAAAAACATTATTGAGTATAGCACGGTCTTTGGTTATCTCACTAATATTCTTTCTTGGTAATAAACGAGAAGAGATAAAATAATGCCAAGCTTTAAAAAGTTGGGTTAGATAAAATACAGGAAAATTAATTATTTTCTCCTCCCTATTCTTCAACACAGCTCCACTACGAGTTTTGCACAACACTCTAAGCAACTATCAGGATTAATGGGGGACAAATTGAAAGGTGTATACTCATCAAACGCAAAATCCCTCGGCTTAAAGAGACGGTTAATAGATACCAGGTCAAATTGTATCCACTTATCTCTAATAAAACATTTATTTTTCACAGCCTCCTTCCCATTGGCAAAAATTTCTCTCATAACATTTATAATTGCAGCATAAGGTTCTTCACAGAAAAAATTCCAGCCCAATTCACATTATTTACATAACTTTCCCACCTGGGTTCTGGAATCCTCTCTCACGGATCAATTGCTTGGATACCACCAATACTGCAAACATTTCCTTGGCTACCACAGAAATGAATTAGCTCTCTTATCATAGGATGATGATCGCTTTTTGCCAAACATCTTAGGGGCCATTTCATAGTAAGCTCAAGAAAAAATGTGCAAGAATTTGAATAAATCAGAGATATGTCATTTTGGCTACAATGAATAAGCACCACAGTATAAGAGGTCTCATTATGCTCTTTTCCTTTTTCCTTTAGATTAATTTCAGTATTATTAGGCAAAACTCTATGAGGTTTATTACTAAAAGAAATTGCAAGCTGTCTTAATTGATTTTATAAATTTTTAATTGAAGCAGCATGACTTTATAACTAGGTTCCTAACTGAATCATAACATCTTCCAAAGGTGATTTCTTTTCTTTGAATTGATTGCTTTGGTTAAAATCTGGGAGATATGAAGGTCTAGAATTTATTACAGGTTGTTGAGTATTATTCCAATTTTATTTTTTATTAGATTGACATGCATTCCACATATTGTTATCACTAATATTATTATTTGACTAACTAAAATGAGGGTGGTTCCTCCAACCTGGATTATATATATTGGAATAGGGATTATTTTATCTCCAATTAATTTACATTCTCAATCCCTAGTGTATTATTATTATCAATAGAATTTTCATTATGCTATTTCAATTTTCATTATTATCGTCTTTTAAACAGGTACTCAAAAATCCTTAAGCACTCACGTAGCGTAGCGGGGATTGAAAAAAATGTTGCCGCGGTGTCATTCGACACGTACCTGAAGCGCTTACGTGTGTGGAGGGAAAGGCTATGTCTCTCGAATTTCCCCTAAACGGGGGAAATGTCGAGAGGCTGCTGGATTTTCCAGTGAAACAGGGTGCTTGTTTTGAACACTAAATGATTTGAACTTGAACTGGACTCGAGCTCGAACTTGAGCTGGACTGTAGAGGACTTGAACTTGAATGAACTATAAAGAACTAAACTCATAATAACATGGAACTTAAACTGAGCAAGACTAAATAATTTGAACCTAAAAAAAATGAATGAATGATGCAAAAGAACTAATTTGAACTCAAGTGAATGAATGCGAGGAACCTAAAACTAAACAAATTGAACTTGTATCTGATTTGAGCCATAGGGGACTTATGGATGATAAGTCTTCAGTGCACACAACTGAAATCCAATCAACTTGAAGCATTTGAATGATCACAAACAAACATCAATGAACAACTATAAATTGTGGCCTATGATGAATACAATCTCTTTATCTCACTCATAAGAAACAAGTAATATGAACTTAGGGTAGTTGCAATGGGGATATTCGTGAATAAGGCATGAAGATATATAGATGAATGTAGCGGCATCTCCATCATCAACAATAGTTCAACATGCAAGCAAATACACTCGAACTCACAAGTAATGAGATTGAAATTGATGGTGGTCTTCATATCAGTCATGCATATACAGAAGCATGCAACGAGTGTTATGATATTCGTACAGTCTACTATAACACAAGAGCGAGCAAATACAACTAGAAAGTTTTGACATGCAACATACAATAGACGCAAACATTTATTGATAGCTTTTCTATGGGCAAGAACTAGGAACTGTCGTGCATATAGTAGCCCTTACAAAAGAAATAATGGGCAACCAACAATTCACTAATATGCTCTATGCATAAATTTTACAAATCTTGGCAAGCAGCGTTGGCGACAAATGAACTATAAATGCAACAAGTCTCCCTACAAATCAATGCCAGTTGTCTTAGCGATGCATACGATAGTCCCCACAAGCACTAGAAGACATACACAGTGAATGCAGCAACATCTCTACCACTCACAACCATGCAATTCCAATAAAATAAAAGACTAGAGTCTCTTATAAGTTTTGAATATTGATGTGCTATGAGTATAGCAAATTGCTAGCTAATATGCACAAAGAAATTGTTGATGAGTATAACTCAATCGGCAGTCAACATCAACATGCAAGCAAACGCACTAAGCTTTCACCGAATGATGAAGCAACTGCTGAGGTATTGCAGGGATGAGGATTCCTTTGCAAGCACATGAAAGTTGAGGGAGAAAGCTCACCTAGCAGTCAGCATCAGCTTGCAGATGAATAATCAGCTCATTCACAAAATAGTAAAACTCCCTACAAACATACACAAAACAACATACAATGAAAGCAAATACTTGTGGATTATGACAGTAGATATGCAGTAGTTATACAAGCTTTCTACGGTTAACACCAATCCACAAGCGAATACACCAGACTTCTACAAGCTGTGGTGAGTAGAACATAATGATTGTGAAGATGCCTTCACAGTCAACGTGCATAGAGAGATTGATGATAAATGCAAGCTCCTACGAGCTGATGTAGGAGTCCTAGCGCGTGCAGCAATACGCCTATAAGCAAAGCATGGAGATACAATGGTTGTGGAAACTCTCCCATAACCAATGTTAATTTACAAGCAAATGCATCAAATCCCTACAAGTGGCAAGGGGTAGTGCATGATAAATATATCCAATTTACTCACAAGCATAGTTATACACACAACGTGCTATGCATTAACAAGCACAAAAAAATCTGCAACGTATGCGAGCTCCTATAGGTTGCTGTAGGAACTTCCTCATGCACTCACCAGCCCGCTCACAAATCAAAGAAGTCGGACTATGGTGAAGCATGCAAACCTGTGCAAGCACAAGATAGAAGATAGTGGCAAATACAAATGATCACTAGTAATGATGAGGGATTCATCGCATATACAATAATGCTCCTGTTGGTGATGATCGGTGACAAATAATGAAGGCTACAACCTCTTTGCGGTCAATGACCACGCAATAGAAGTTAATACACTGGCCCATTACAAGAAGAGGCGGAACACCTTCAGTAAATGTAAAGCACCTACAAGTTATTGTAATAGGAACATTGCAGTGCCCCCGTATTCAACAATTATCCAATGATAACTAAATACATCAATCGTTTGCAAGTAGAAGTAGATGATATGCAACCAATACAATCTCCTACGAGCATTCGCAGAGGACCCATCAAATATTCCAAAAATGTCCCCAAATACCCGCATGGGCCCCGACGAGCATGTTATGAGCACACACGTTATGTATAGGGATGCTGCACGAGTTAGGCAATAAACTCAAGTTCGAGCTCGATCCATTAATGCGGTAGATAGGAGTCGACATGGCTTGAACTATCAAACAAATACACGATCACGGTATCGACCAGGATTTTTATTTTATACGTTCATGTTAGGCATTCAAGGTCTATAGCAAGAGAGATACATTAATAAAAGCATATAGCCAGCTTGAACCCGATCCTCTGTTGACAACAAATAGATTCGATAAGGTTCAATTAACAAAATGGAATTTCCCATAATTACTCTGATGATGGCCGTTTTGAATGTAAACCTCAACTTGAGGGGTTAATTTTCAAGAATTTGACAAAAGCATAGATCCTACAAAAAACTCGATCCTTTGTCGACAAGTAGAAAGAGTCGACAAGGTTCAATCAATGAAATGAAAGTGCCCATAAAATACCCTAATGATGGCCATGTTGAACGTGGATCTAAATCAAATGGGTTAATTCCAAATATTCTAAAATGCTTCCCAAATTTTCAACAAGTCCAAAAATCCAAAAAAATACTAAAATCCAAATATTTAAAATCAAAATTCAACCATCAAATGCTTAAAGCATAGCTCATCTACCCTCTATAACAATTTGTCGAGGTGGACAAATTGAAAATTATTTCGGCTCACAAAGAGCGAATGTCTGGTCGATAATATCATTAGGATTCATTCTCAAACAGCTTCCTGCTAGTAAGAACGTGGCACGTGTCCTTTAATCGGCGATTTTGCCGCCAAATGGCACCGCAGGTAAACTGTGATGACCAGGGCTCTCTGAACTAGGTTGTTTGCCGCCAAATGACACCACTAAATTATGATCATGGCTAGTGCATGTATGCTCCCCAATGACATCAAATCCTTGAGATATGAATCAATATGATATAATCGATAGGGCAGAAGGCCCTCTGTTAGCTAAAGTAGATTCAAATTTGTCCCCTTAGGCATATACCCACCCCAGGTATACAAGGTACCCTTAGACGAAGCAACCCATGGCTGCCGACAAGGATCCTTTTGTTAGGTTGGGTTGACTACCTCCTCTGACTAAGTAGACCAAGGACAATGATGGTCTGGGATGATGGAACTATGGGATCTTGATCGGGTCCATCATCCATTCCCCCACCATACGCTTTAACTGCAAGATGATGAAATTTTTAATTTTAAATATCACATTTCCAAACACCTAACCCATGCCGCTACTATATGCCAGATACATGCATATCTACATATCTAATTGATGACTAGCCTTAATCAAAAGTTCTCTCTCGTTGCTTGGAGGGATAATTAACTATAGAGGCTTGCGCCTACAGGAAACCAGAACTCATATCATAAAGTCCTCGCAAAATGAGGGTGAAATTTTTGGGTAGTGTCTTATCTACAAACCCAATCTGCCTTCTGAAATTTTACCCTAGAACTTAATCCGTTAAAACTCCCCCAAAAGTACGGGGAGGCCGGGGCGCAAATTTTTGGAGCCCACAGCTTTAGACTTTGTACCCATTAACAAACTGATTGTTTCTGCTCTATACTGAACGTAATGAAGGCTTTTGGTTTTAGAAGTTGTTCATTTCTACCATCCCTAGATTCTAGGTTTTTTCTCCGCAAATATATCCTTCAAGTCCATCCTTGCTTTTACATTATATTTAGATTTGCCTTTGATATCTATCACTATGTTGAATAAATTATCAAAAATATTTTTCTCAATATGCATTACATTTAAGTTATGTTTGATCAAATTTATTCTCCAATACAACAACTACCAAAAAATATTTTTTTTGTCCAATTATGATTCAGTCCATACCCCAGCACTCTGTAATCAACTTAACTCTTTTCAAATATTTGCTCACTGGATGACCTTGATAGAGTTTGTGCCATCTCGATTTTATTTTTAGTGAAAACATTCTTGTTTCGCCTAAATGGATGGTCCTAGGTAAAAACATATGGTGACAGTCAAACTAAGTATTCTTGCCTCCATGCTTCAAGGTGAATAATCAAATAAATTTCATGCAACATGGGCAAGCTAACTTGCCTGCAGTGCTCCAACCTAAAAGCAAACCGTATGTTGGAAAGTCACCAATTGTCCGAAGTAATACTGATCTAATTACAAAATTTTGTTTGATGAAAATATCATATGTAGTCACTCATTCCCATAATAATTTAAGATCATCGATTAAAATGTGCTAGAAGACATATATCTTTGCTTTTGGTGAAAGTTTGTGAGGGTGGTTAAACCCTAAAGAACTAGTCCCGAGGCTAACCAAAAGGGGAGTGAATTGGTTATTTTAAAATTTTTTAACAAACAAAATGAGAAATTAAAATCTTTTAGAAATCTTTTTGAATTTTAAAAAACAAACAATTTGTGCTGAAGTAGATAACAAAATCAGAGTTTTCAACCACAGATCAAATCACTGAAAAATGCGAAAATTAAAATGCAGAAAAATAAATAGAAAGAACACACCAAAATTTATAGTGGTTCAGTCAATCTGACCTACGTCCACTCTTTGGAGACTTCTTCTCTCTAAGTATTGCACTAAACAGAACTGACTCTCCTTTTGCTCCCACAACAAGGCGGAGAAGCCCTTACAAAATCTTTCCACCGACCCGGTGAGGCAGAGAACCTAAAAATCCTTTTTCACCCACCTGGTGAAGGCTGAGAATCTGAATCTGATGCTGATGAAGATTTCCCTCAGAGCCACCAAGGAACGAGGACAACAACTTGAAGAAGACGATGAACACTTTGCTTGGAGCAACCTTTGCGAATCCCTCACAACTCCCCCTTACAAGGATCTCTCTCTCTCATGCTCTCCCTCTTCCTTCTCTGAGCACTCTCTCAGATCTCCTCTCCAGCAAAAGATTTTCTCAAGGGTTAATACAATTGCTTAAATAGGGAGCCTCAAATAGAAGTCCTAATTTTCAATTCTGCGTGTCTGATCGTCCAGGACGATCTTTAGATCCTCCTGTACGATTTGTATAAAATAACCCTTTCAGCTAGGACGATCACCTTTGCTCTGTACGATCAGTATAAGTGTTTTGTATAGATCGTCCTGTATGATTTTGCGATCGTCCAGGACGATTAGTTCAAGATACTATAGTCATCATCTAGTACGACATGGGACGATGGGTGGCGATCGACATATCATCCCGCAACCCTCTCGGGACATCCAGGACAATCCCCTGGACGATTAGAAGGAAAGTATGGTTTTCGTCTTGGATGATAGGAGATCGTCTTATGAAATATAAAAGATCGTCCAGTACGATCTAAGTATATTATCTTATATGATATGATTGATCAATCTAACCATAATTAGTCTCATAATCATAGGATCAATTTAGGCATGATTGTAATAAATTGTCCAGGACGATGCGTATCGTCTTGTACGATTAGAACAAAATTTGAAAAATATTATATTACCTAAATTGTGTTTGGCGGTTGTTTTTCACAATCTGAACTGATCATCCTGTACGATCTGAATTGTCCAGGATGATTAGTTAAACAAACTTATTTATTAGGGATGCCCTAATCAGGGTTTCTATTTTTTAACTGATCGTCCAAAATGATTTGAAATCGTTTTGTATGATATGGTCAAAAAATAAAAAAAATCTCTAACTCACCAAATTACTCCCCCTAAGTGTGTGTGTGCAAGTTATTGAGCTTGGAGTCCACTAGATACAAGGTTTGACTTAAGAAAGGTAAAAATACATTGAGATTAAAATTACAAACATGCTCAATCCTAGTTTATCCGATCTTGAACTGATCTGCATTACAAGTGATCTTGTGGACCTGAAAAGTTAGTGAGCAGTGCAAAACAAAACAGATATGCAAGAATAGCAGTAGTAAAGAACAATAATGTTTGTTATCATCAAAATCACTATACTTGGGCCCAGATTTGCAATATTTGTATTATGTGGGCCTTGAATGATAAGTGTAGGAGGAAGATTAGAAGGGGTGAGTATTATGGCCAACATGAGTATGGTGAAACAGATTGGATAAATTGTGTAAAATCATCTACGTATAGACCTACTTTTGCATTTCTTGGTTCTATGGAAAAAGTAGGATGTGGGTCAAAGTGCTTCTAGGTCTCAACTTCTGATGGATGAGTTAAAACATCTCTTTGTGAAATGTGTTCTTTATGCCATCTCACATATGGAGCAGAGCTCATATATGCATATAAATGTTGCAGTCTGAGAGTATGGGTAAGTAAATCAATTGACTGACTGACACATTCTTATATTTTCTATTTTGTTTTTGATTTTGGTTAAAATCTTGGCACGTTGCAATAACGACATGTAATCTTTGACAAATCATCCCCATAGTAGAATATGCATTCATTAACACAACCTTTTATTTTTATAGCTATCAAACTAAGCTTGAAAATCAATTTTTTAGTCTTATATCAATTTGTTGGGATTATATTATTTGCAGGGTTGATTTTCTTAAGCAGCCCAATGAATTGATTATAACACAGGATACTGTATTTTATCTTTATCCTTAACATTTTCACAACGACAAATATCTTTGAGTGATTAGTACACCCATTTCAAATTAGCTGTTGCGCAGGACGCAATAAATCATAAATATTTTGTGCCTCCTTATTCGGTGACTCTTCTCTATATTATAGAAATTACGACTTAGTTGCATCATAAACCAAGTCTTTGTACGTTCTAATATTTTCTTTCTCAAATATATTTGAACTTCTTGATGGGTCACATTTAAAGTCATAACATGGCTCGTACTCACTATGTGAAGTCCAATACTAATATTCTGGCATGAAACCTCTGCGATATAGATCAATAGTAACGTCATTTGATGTGAGATATGCTTAGTTTTTGTACTTTAAACAAGGAAAATAAAACCTCTCATCCGATATAAAGGAAGGTAGTTGATAGACTATCTTGATGAAAAAAATCACTCAGTTAATGAATTCATCTGTTAATGTCTTGCATCCAGACAACAATCATCTATTATCTTTGATTTTGAATATCCATATCAAACTTGAGCTATAAAGTCCTACACGTAAATATTGAGTTGCAATTATGATCAAATATCTATAAAATAAAAAATATTTACTGATGAATTCTTTTGATTCTTCTCCTTTCCTCTTATCTCTTCATCATTATTTCTCAACTACTCCTTAAAAACTGAAGATTACCTTATATTTTTAAACAATTAAGTTTCTATAAACTAACTTATATAACCATTAATCCAATAATTCTAAGATGGTTAAAATTTTGTTAGGAACATCATAATTAAGTGAATGCTAGAGTACATCTAGGAAGCCTAATCTCATATGAGCGATTGCTAACTCTAGGAACCTAATGTGTACATGTTTATTTTGATTAAACATTCATTTGAGAGAGTGAATATGCAAAAATGCGTGATCTAGGCTTCATTACCTATTTATTGGAATAATGCAATGCCTAAGATTTTGACTTTGTTTGATTATGCAATAAGTGCTGACTAATTTTAATGTTATTATTCCTAATGAATTAAAACCATTGAGGGATATATAATTTGCTATTGGCTTAGTTCTTAAATCGTCATTGCTTAATTTGTCTTATTACTAGATGAATCTATTGGAACATGTTGATCTTATGAGGTATGTTGATGAGTTGCTTAAAAAGAGATTTACAAGGGAAAGCAAGAATCCTTAAATTGTACTCAAAGCTGCATTGATATAGGTTTTGTGCCTGAGGGCTTTACCTTGCCTACAAAAAGTAGTCGGAATTGCTTCAAAACTAAATCTTGGTAGTGACTTGGCTGGCTCCCACCTTAGTTGGTCGACCTCTAATTAAGGTCAGTTGATAGTATTTTGGTTTCCTCGCACTCATCGTAAGCAACAAGTTGGACGACGTCTGGTTTGGCGAGTGAAGTTTGTGGTCATGTTTCTAGGAAAGGGTAAATATTCGATGATATGAGGCTATAGACAGTATGTATAGTTTCTTTGCAGCGCTAGTAGTTTCTTTTGTAGTCAGTGTATTTATTAGCAATGTAAATAGTCTTTTTTTAAGCATCCAAAGTTCCTTTATTGCCTCCATTTGGACCTTAGTATGACCTCTTACCTAGTGAGTAACCATCAAATCCAAGTTCCCAATTTTATAAACCACCTTGCATATTTGTAACTAAGGAGGCCTCTTCTTTATCATTGGAACATTGTTGACGAAGATATTTGTAGTTGAGGGAAGTTGACCTGAAAGGATACCCATCTAATTGGGAGAGGTGGGGTTGGGGTGTGAAGAGTGTCTACCTTTGAGAATTGAACCATCATAGTGCAGGTTCTCGTTAGAGTCGAGAGAAGAAAAATCTAAGTTTTCAGAGTCAAGAGGGGATTTTTCGGAACCCAAAAAAATTTTGTGAAGAGATGAAAGCTGAATGCAGTTGTTGAGGTGGTGGGGGAAGACTTCATATGTGGAGAGCCTATAGCCTTGGCAGGTGGATGGAGTTAAAGAGGACTAGTGAGGCGCAGTTCGTTAAGGTGCTAATGGGAGACTTTAAATGACGAGAGAAAGTGCCTCTGCCTGAAATCGAAGGATGGTGTGAAAGAGGACCAGTTAGGTGTATGTGGACATGAAGAGGAATAGAGAACGAGTCGCTGCCACGGAGCAAGGGAGAGGACATCCAACAGAACCCTAATCCTAATGGAGCCATCTCTAGCTTTCTCAATTTTGCTTCTGTCGGTGATTATGTTGTCCTATTTGGCCAACACTTTATATTCTAGTTAACGATTTTAGAGAAAAAAGTCGCATCTCCTTGTACACAAAAGCAGTGTTGCTTATCTTCTCCCAATGTTTTCAAGCATTGGACTTTCATTGAATGTTCCAGAAATGAAAGCCTTGATACTAATGTTCATTGTGCTCTCCTTCAAGTGGATGACTACTGAGTTAAAGATTGGGGTAAAGCTTTTGTTGTGAATGTTACTTTGTTGTCATCTTTTTTCGGTGCACACTAATGTTCATATTTTAAGCATTTCTTCTGAATATTGGACTTCGGAAATTTTAGCTAGAAGTACTGAAAAATTATGTATTAATAACCAGTCATAGCTCTTATGCTAATGCTCTCGTTTATCTTACCAGCAAGTCAGAGTTTGTAATATACAAATTGAAGGAGATGAGAATGATCGAAGAGAGAGATATATTGCAGATTTGCAATCACTTTGCAAAGCTTGATCGTAACGATACAGGCAAAATTATACTCCCAGATTTATTTAACAGTTGATGGCAATGTAAAAATGTCTGTGCTTTGCACTTTTATTGCCCCATCCCCACAGTGGGAATTTATAAATCATGGCTTTCTTCCTTTTTTTAAAGTTATACTTTGATTTCTTAAATTGTATAATTTGTTTAAGAGATTCAGAAAGTTGCCTAGTTATGCAAATTGTTCGCCGGAAAAAAAATGGCGACTTGCTGCAAGTATTTACCAGTAGATTAGTAATCTTCAAAATAACTCATTAAGGATATTTACACTCAATCTAAAAATTGCTTGAAGCTCTCATCTAGTAGACAGATATAGTCTCCCATTACATAATAAGGTATACCAAATTTAAGTTATATTTTTCTATGTAATTCAATTACATGCCATTGACCTTGACCTTGACCTTGACCTTGAGCAATAAAGTATATTTTTTTCTGTTAGTTGAGAGTATGAATAACATAAATTAGTTATATTTTTAATGAGTTATTTCTGTCCTCAAAAACTAGTGCGATTGATTGAGTTTTGTCTAAACTTTGTGGCGGTTAAAATATAACAGAAAAAAATATAACTTTGGTAATTGAATTACATAAAAAAATATAACTTTGGTCATTGGTTGATATTTGAATTAATTTTTCTGTTAATTAGACAATATAATTCAAATCTTATTGTATTATATGTTCAATCAAAAATTAATTCAAATATTAATTAAAGGAGATTAAATTAAATTGGGCTATAACTAATCGTATTGTACTAGCACCGCATCGTACATGATGATCTATTTTAAGAAGCCCTGCCGTGGAATCCTAGTTACTTAAATTAGATAAATTTGAAATTTGAATTGATTGTAATGTACGAACTATTTTGTACTGTATGAATATTAATTAAAATTACCAAATTTAGTTTTGATGATTAAAGAATCAAATCAAATTATCATTAATGATTGTACTATACAATTCACCCAAGAATTTGCTGGACTATTTGTGATTCAAAAGAACTAATCATACTATATAATATATGCATCGTATTGTATGATTAGAAGGCTTAGTATTAAAAATTATGATTTTTGAGAGCCCACTTTATAAACTTTTATTATGTCTTTAGGATAAGAGTTCTTAAGCAGTCAAAGATGTTTTTCTTCTTGGGAGAGAGCTTAGAGAGTCCACTTCAAGGGAGAGGAGAGGAGGTGAAGTTCAGAGAGGGAGTTTGCCTTAAGGGAGTCAAGGGGTGCAAGGGGATTCACACTGTTGCTCTAGCTAGCCTACATTTTGGATCCTCTAGTTGTGTTTTTCTGGGGTTCTTAGAGAGGAGCTCTAAGAAATTGTCTTTGGTGTGAAAGACTCGCTAATTTAGGAGGTTAATAATCAGCATTTCCACTGTGCCAGGAAGTGAAAGGAGGGAGCAACATCTCTGCCAGAGCTAGGAGTTGAAAAGAGGGATGACATCTCCACCAAGCTTAGAGGCAAAAGGAGGGACAACATCTCCACCGGGGCTAAGGCAATGAGAGGAGGGATTGACATCTCCTTTGGGCTGAGGAGACAAAAGAAGGGACAACATCTCTGTGTAGCTGAGGAGGAAAGAGGAGGGAGATTCTTTGGAGTCTGTAAAGGTTATTCTTCACCTTTGATAAGGGAGAAGGGCTTCTACACCTAGCTGTGTGCTGAAGGAGTCTGAGTTAGTGCAAAACCAAAAAGGAGGACCTTTGGGGAATGAACGTAGGTCGATTTTAATCAGAGCACTATAAATTCATTTTGCGTACTCTTTTACCTTCTTATAGTTTATTCTTCGCACTTTGGTTTTCTTTTAGTTATCTATGTGGAAGATTTCCTTAATTTACTTTTTGTTATAGTTGTGTAAGAATTTTTAGGGTGATAAATTTGTGGTTGAAATTTTTGTTTTTTAAATTAAAAACAAAAATTATATATTATTTTCTAAAAGTTACAAAATCGTGTTTGCTTTTGATTTTTGTTTGAGTAGTTTATTCTCTTAAATGATTCGACATATCTCAATTTTGTATCTTGAGCAAAAGATTTTAAAAATACCAAAAAAATTTTAAAATATCAATTCATCCCTCCCCCCCCCTCTTGGTGTGCCATAAGCATTTTTAATTTGTATCAGAGAGCTGTTCTCCCTTTTTAGATTTAAATATCTTGAGTAGATCCACATGGCACATTTTGATAATTATAATGCCGTGGAAGAGTATTCTATTACTCGACCCCCTTTATTTTGATAACATTCCATTTGACCTTTGGAATTTTACAATTGATTTATTTTCATATGTGGCATATGATTCAATCTAGCTATTCTTTACCTTTTTAAATTTTGAATGGAGCTAAAATAGAGGTTTCTTTATTAAATGGTGCTTAGAAGATCATGAACTTGTGCAACTTAATGCTAAAATTTAGACTATTTTTTTGTGCATTGAAATCTGAAGATTGCATACGTATTTTTATGTGCACTAGTGGAAAAGAAATATGTGATAAATCTACATTACTTATGAAGACATTACAACAACAACAACAACATCAAGCCTTTGTCCCATTATGTGGGGTCGGCTATATGAATCATTTTTCTCCATTGTGTCCTGTTAAAAATCAAATTCTCGTTTAAATCTAATAAAAAAAGATCATTTCTAATATTTTCTAACCAAGTCTTTTTAGGTCTACCTCTATCTTTCTTAACATAAGTCAAATCTAATACCTCTACTTTCCTAACTGGGTCATCGGAAGGCCGTTGTTTTATGTGACCAAACCATCTAAGAAGACTCCACCAAATCTTATCTTCCACTGGAGCTACTCTAACCTTTTCACATATATGCTCATTTTGTATCCTATCTTAAAAGGTAACGCCACTCATCCACCTGACCATCCTCATCTTTGCAACACTTAACTTAGTATTATGCTTCTCTTTTAATGGCCAACATTCGGCACCATAAAGCATTATAGGTCTCACCACCATCTTATAGAATTTTCTTTAAGTTTGAGGGGGACTTTTCTATCTCACAACAAGCCAGATGCATTCCTCCTCTTCAACCATTCAACTTGAATTCTACTGATAATATCCCCCTATGAAGACATTCTTGAAGTAAAATAATCTCACATGAATCTACGTTTACATAAATATGAACTCTTTTGCATGCAATCTAATGAATCAATTTATAATATGAATACTAGGTTTACAAAAATCATTACATCATTGCATACTTTGGGTAGAGATATTTCAAATTATAAGGAAGTTAATAAAATTTTATGTTGTATACCTAAATCTTAGAATACAAAAGTAACTGTGATATCTGAGTCAAAAGATTTAAATTCATATTCTATTGATAATCTTTATATTTTCATGCATGAGTGTTTTGTAGTTCATCTTTGTGACCTATGTCAATGTTGGTTTATTCCCTATTTTAATGTGTTTTGATGAGTTGTGTCTATGCGTGGTTTGTGTGTTTGTGTTTGTGTTGTTTCAATTTCATAATTATGTGTACTAGTATTTTTTTTGTTGCATGTTAGTGTGTCTTAAATATTTGCTTTATCACATATACTAGTTTTGTTATCTCATTATAATTTCTATCAAAGTTTTTATGTGTTTGTACTAGTAAAATTGCCTCAGATCATTCCACACACAACCATACAAATCATTAAACATTGTACTATTTGATCATTTCATACTATATGATATACATTGATCAATGATATTAAACCATTCATTTGCAATCAATGGATCAGATTAACCCAATTATTATAATTTGTATTATACAATCCACCTATCATTCTATATAAATGATGTGGCAATAAGCATTGGGATGAATTCAATTCGATATTTACGATCCTTTATTACTCATCATACTATACGAACACTCATTCGTAGTGGATGATTAAGTTAGTCAAAGTTTGTACAACTAACCCCTCGGGATGAATGAAAAGATGAAGACCGTCCTGTACGATCCATGGTCGTACTTTATATTTCGACAAAATTCTTACACTATTCAGATGGGATGATTTATTTTCTTCTGATTATCCAGTACAATCTCGATTGTATTGTATGATCAAATATAGGCTATTTTAGGGAGGGAAAATCTCATTTCTAAAGTACACTACCCCCTCAAACTTCTTCTTTCGAGCTTTCCTTTCCCTAAATTCATGTCCCTAGTTATCCCAATGGCAAGCAAGAGAGCCATACTTCTCCAAGGCTATTCCTCTTATTCCCAAGTTGACTATAGGCTCTAATCAGAAGATGATGAAGCTACCTACCACTACTATAAAGCCACACAAATCACACCCTCTACAATTTTGAACCAAGAAACTATCAAATATTAGGTATTAGATCTCTTTGTAGGCACTACTCTTCAACTCTTTCTCACACTAACATTTCCATTTAATAGTGAGCTAGTTTATCAATTTTTTGCAAGCCTTAGAATTAATGCCAATTGCAACACATCCTTGCAATTTTATGTATGTAAGCATTTTGTATAAATCACGTATAAGGACTTTCACGAAATCCTTCATCTGTCCACCACGGGTACCAATCCCCATAGTATCACCATAACTAGTGATTACAATTGGTAATAATGTCACTCTCACCCTTATGAATAACCCCCTAAATTAACACCAATCGTTAGTAAGTACCTTAGTCTTAGATGCCTGTATCATCTTGCATCTTCTTGGAACATCAATTATCCCTAAAGCTGACAATAAGGTTAACATCACACCTCTTTTATCCATAGTTATATATTTTTGTATGACTGGTACATAATTAAACATAGTAGACATAGTTATTTGATCTATTAAAAACCTAACCACTATTAAAATCTTAGGGCCCGCCATAGGTAAACCTCGCATTAGGACACATCATCTTTAATGTATTAGATTCAAAATACAATCTAATATACCCTACATTAGTCAATCACTTCCTTAATTTCTAAATAGATAGCTCGTTTCATCTCCTCTATAGTGATAGACCCCATACGGCACAACCAACAAAGGAGTATGATACTAATGAGGAAGGGGGAGCACTAGCCTCCGAGGCATCCGCCTATGTCACACTAGCACCCATCTTTCAGCCATTTCCTCCTAACTCATGGATTGAGTGATTCGATAGCTTAGAGCTATGACTAAAGACACATATTCAAGATTCTAACTCATGCTGGGAGCTTTTATAATAGAAGCACGAGGTAGATCGTGCATGGTTCACAGATTAGTTTGTATCCCTACACCGCTACTTCTAGCCTCCACCACCACCACCAGATTAGGGTCTATTTGATTAGCAGTGTGTCTATAATTTATGATGTTTATGTTGCAAACCTGGATTTAAGGATTATAATTTTGATGATAACAAACATTTCTGTGTTCTGTTTTGATTGGCTAACACTTTAGGGACAAAAGATCAAATGCAATTCAAGCTAACTCAAGATCGGGTCCACGTGTGTTTAAATATAATTTTTTTCTTTTTTAGTCAAATGTAATGTAATTAATCTCCTAGCTAAGTAACCTTGCACACGCACACACACACTCAGGAGGAGAGGTTTAGTGAGTTAGAGTTTCTGTTTCAAATTTTGTTCACATCATCCTGGACGATATTCATATCGTCCTGGACGATCTAGTAAAATAAAAACACTAATTAGGGCGACCATGTTAAGTCGATTTGATTAAGCAAATCATCGTGGATGATATACCCATCATACAGGATGATAGGCTCAAATCAAAAATTCTCAGTCGCCAAATCAAGTTAGGCAAGTTTTTATTTTTAGAGATTTGGTCTGATCATCCCAGATGATATGTGTTTCATCCTAAACGATCCTTTACAATCTTGCCTAAATTAGTCTGGTGATTAAGGAAAGTAATTAATATTTAATTGATACGATCATATCGTCCTAGACGATCGCCATATCATCCTAGACGATACATATAAAATCCTGACCATCCAGAGCACTTCACCTGGACGATCCGAGAAATATGCTGGGCGATATTCTCAATTTTGAACTAATCGTACAGGACGATTAAGATATCGGCCCGAACGATCAAGTCATTTTGAGATCGTCTAGCATGTTTTGGCTGTACAACTCGAGCTGTCTGTAGGATGATATTGTCATTTTTGAACGAATCGTACAGGATGATATTTATATCGTCCTATACGATCAAGTCATTTTGAGATCGTCTAGCATAAGTTTCTCTAGACGACCCGAGCTGTCTTCTGGATGAAATTCCTGATTTACATTAATCATCCTGGACGATCGCAGAATCGTACAGGACGATATGAATAAATTTTGTCTTCTAATCATCCAGAGAAACCAGATCGTCTAGGTTGATATGTGTGATTTTGTACTGATTATACAGGACGATCCGCCGATCATCCTGGACAATATTTATCGACCAGTTGAAATTTTTGATAATTTTTTAGCCCTACTATTTAAGATCTTTTGCCACCTTCCTTTCTAGAGAGAGCCTTGAGAGAGAGCGAGAGAGAGCCTGGGAGAGAGAGAGAGAGGATCTTATAAGGCGGAGTTTGTGAGGGATTCACAAAGGTTGCTCCAAGCAAGGATCTGAGTCATCTTCTCTAGTCGTCATCTCTTGTCTTGTTGGTGTCTCTGTGGGAGGATCGTCCACAAGAAGATCCAAGTTCTCTGCCTGCTTCAAGAGGAAACGAAAGAAGTCTAGGTTCTCTGCCTGCTTCAGGAGAAAGCGAAAGGACTCCAGGTTCTCTGCCTCACCGGGTTGGTGGAAAGGAGTTTTTGTACAGGCTTCTCCGCCTTGCTGTGGGAGCAGAAGGAGAGTCACTTAGTGTTAGTGCAATACCCAAAGGGAAGGCTCCGAGGAGTGGACATAGGTCAAGTTGATCGAACCACTATAAAATCTAATGTGTTCTTTCTGATTATCTTCCATATTTATTTTTCTGATGATGATTGTATGATTGTGATAATTATTCTATTATTATTGAACATTTGCATATCATTGTGAAACTGTAATTATTTTAAAACCTTTAAAAAGATTTTTCTAAATTATTTTTGCTCATGAATTTTTAAAATAACCAATTCACCCCCCCCCCTCTTGGTTAGCCTCGGGACTAGTTCACAAGGGCTTAACATCCCTAACAAACTTTCAAGTGGTATCAGAGCGGGATTCATAAAATCTAGTTTTGAAAAACTTTTAAATTTGATCCATGGCTAACTTTGGTAATCATAATACTGCTAAAGGTTATTCAATTACATGACCACCATTGTTTGATAACATACCTTTTAATTTTTGAAAAACTCACATGTCTACCTTTTTACAATCTATAGATTATCGCATATGAATGCTTGTTAAAGATGGCTATGAAGCACCTTTTAGACTTGTTAATAATGTTAAAACTGAACTACCTTTTACCGAATGGACTTTTGATGATTTAGCCTAACTGAATGCAAAGTGCTTGAACTATTTTTTCTGTGCACTGAAATTTGAGGATTACATGCGATGTCTCTATTTGCACTACTAGTAAAGAAATCTGGGATAGATTATGCATTACTTATGAAGGTACATCTGAGGTTAAGCAATCTAGATTGAATATTTTGCTTCTCGACTATGAACTTTTTTGCATGAAATCTACTGAATTAATTTTTGAAATGTATACTAGATTCACTCAAATTATCACCTCCATGCATGCCTTAGGAAGAGAGCTTACTAATTATGAGAAAGTTAACAAAATTCTGAGATGTTTGCCTTCTTCTTATGATACCAAGATAACTGCAATTACTAAATCTAAAGATTTGAACACTTATTCTATTGATAACTTACTTGGGTCACTCATTGCTTACGAGCAAGGAGTGAACCAACGACAAATGGATGCAGGTCAGAAGAAGAAGGAGAAAACTGTGGCGCTGAAGGCCAACGATACTAACACTGATTTTTTCGGGTATGATAACGATGATGTTGCCTTAATCACGAGGTAATTCAAAAGCTTTTTAAGGAAGAAACATAAGAGCTATCAGAAGTAAAATAAAGGCAAGAGTAGCAGAAATCTTAAAGATTCATCTGATACTGTTTGTTTTGAATGTAGGAAGCATGGACATATAAAGGCTGATTGTCCTACACTTAAGGCTCACCCAAGCAACGAGAAGGGTGAGGAGAAACCCAAGTTCAGAAAGGATAAGAAGAATATTCAAAAGGCTTTTTGGGCGGATTCAGCATCTGACTCCTCTAAGACTGAAGCTGAAGAGGAGACTACGAACTTGTGTTTGATGGCAGATGATCATCCTGGTCAGTCTGACCAAAAAGAGGTATGTGAGCTAACCTACGATTAATTACTTGAAGTTTTTAAAAAAATCTATTCATCATATAGAAAACTTAAGAAAATTCATGCTAGCTTGAAATTGGAATTCTTAAACTTGGAAAAAGAGCATGAAATTTTGATTAAAGATCATTCTACGCTTGATAGAAATCACATATCATTACTTGATGAATTTGATGAGTTAAATAAAAAGCATTCTGATTTGATTATTGAGCATGATTCATTAAAAGCATCACATTTTAAATTAGAAACTATATTTAAGGAATTAGAAACTCATGCATCTGATTTAGATAATAGTGAGCATTATTTGAAATTTGAAATTACAAGTCTCAAGAAAGAAAATAAATTTCTAAGTGTGAAAATTAGTACATATGAGAAAAATGAAACACCTCTTACTTTTGCACAATTTTATGCACCTCCACCTTTTGAAGAATCTCATTCAAAACCATCAAAGCATATTTCATTCAAACCTATGAAGAGATACTATCACCCACGTAGATTAGTTAACCCTTTTCTTGGTATTAGATGTTTCTCTTGTGGCATGTTAGGATATATCTCTCACACCTGCACTATTCACTATAGTACATATTGGGTGTGGAGGCCCAAATTGCATGCTTCATAGCACAACATACATGCATTACACTCTTCTTTTCATAAGAAGGAACTCAAACTTGTTTGGGTTCCTAAATCTGATGTTTGATGATTTTACAGGGTTGCTCTCACACAAGACCTCATGAGAGAATGTAGTACCTGGACAGTGAATGTTTAAGACATATGACTGGAGATGTAAATCAATTCATTTTGTTGGAGGCTAGCGCTGGAAGCAAGGTCACTCTTGGAGATAATACCACCAGGAAAGTGGTAGGTGTAGGTATAATCAAAAACCCAAGAACATTTTGATTGAAAATATTTTTCTTGTAGATGGATTGAAGCATAACTTGCTTAACATCAGTCAGCTCAATGACAAAGGGTTCAACATCAAGTTCCTGGCAAATACTTGCATCATAAGCTTAAATAATAACACTATTTTAGAGGGCAATAGGATAAACAATGTCTACATGCTTAATTTAAATAATATTGAATGTGTTGCTTCATTTTGTTTAAAAATTACTGCTGATGAGTCTTGGTTGTGGCATATAAGATTATGTCATGCCAGTATGAAAACCCTTAGAAGAGTAACCCAAAAGGACTTAGTTAGAGGTGTCCCCAAGCTTAAGTTCACTAAGGACCACTTGTGTGATGCCTGTCAATTAGAGAAGCAAGTCCAATCCTCTTTCCACTCCATTAAGGACATAAGCACCTTTAGACCTTTAGAAGTCATTCACATAGATCTCTTTGGACCCATTAGCGCTGCCAGCTTAGGGGGAAAAGTCTATGAATTTATGATTGTTGATGATTACTCGAGATTCACTTGGATTATATTTCTGTCATATAAATCTGAGTCATTTGATGAATTTAAATCTTTTTTCACTTGGACTCAAAAGAAGTTAGGTTGTGACATCTTGACTATTCATAGTGATCATGGTGGAGAGTTTGAAAATGTGAGTTTTGAAATATTCTGTGAGGAGCAAGGGATTAGCCATAACTTTTTAGCTCCTAGGACCCCTCAGCAGAACGGGGTAGCTGAAAGGAAGAACAGGACCTTAGTAGAAGCCGCCAGAACCATGCTTGCTGAGTATTCACTTCCAAAATACTTTTGGGCTGAAGCGGTGAACACTGCCTATTGTGTGCTGAATAGAGTGAATGTTAGATCCAATCTGAATAAGACACCTTATGAGATCATTAAGGGTAGAACTCTAAACCTGTCCCACCTCTATGTCTTTGGCTGTAAGGTTTTCATTCTAAACAATGGGAAATCATCCTTAGGAAAATTTGACCCCAAATCTGATGAATGAGTGTTCTTAGGCTATTCTAGTGTAGGGAAATCCTTTAGGGTGTTTAATAAGAGGACTTTGGTGGTGGAGGAGACAACTCATATGGTGTTTGATGAATCTGATCCTAAAGAGACTAGAATTGAGAAAGAATAAGATATAGGAGAGATTACCCGAGTTAAAAATACAAATCTTGAGGAAAGGGTAGAACCTCAAAATATTTTGCCTAGAGATTGAAGATATTCTTCGAGCCATCCTAAAGAACTGATCTTAAGAGACCCTTCTAAAGGTATTAGAACTAGGTATGAACTTAAGAAGGAAGTAAACCATTCTGCCTTTATCTCAATGATTGAACCCACCAACATCAATCAAGTCCTTTCTGATAAATTTTGGATCTTAACTATGTAAGAGGAATTGAACTAATTTGTAAGGAATGATGTTTGGGAGTTAATAGAAATACCTAAGAATCAAAGTGTTGTGGGAACCAAATGGGTCTTTAAGAATAAGATGAATGATTCTGGTGTGATGGTTAGGAATAAGGCAAGATTGATAGCTAAGGGGTACAACCAAATAGAATGAATTAATTTTTAGGAAACCTTTGTCCCTGTAGCTAGATTGGAAGCCATTAGAGTGCTACTAGCCTTTACTTGTTATAAGGGATTTAAGCTTTTTCAAATAAATATCAAGAGTGCCTTTTTGAATGGGGTAATAAAGGAGGATGTCTTTGTAGAGCAACCCAGGCTTTGAGAGTTTTCAATATCCTAATCATGTTTACAAATTAAAAAGGCCTTATATGAATTGAAACAGGCACCCAGAGCTTGGTATGAGAGGCTTATCACATTCCTATTAGAAAGAGAGTTTGTTAAGGGGAGCGTAGACACCACCCTTTTTCTGAGGAAAGTAGGAGATGATTTACTCATTATCCATATCTATGTTGATGATATATTTTTTGGATCTTCTGATAAAAACTTATGTGATAATTTTTCTAAAATAATGAGTAAGGAGTTTGAGATGAGTATAATGGAAGAATTATCTTACTTTTTGGGGTTTAACATAAGGCAGATGGATGGAGGAACCTTTCTGAATCAATTAAAATACACTAAGCACATTTTGAAGAAATATGAAATGGATAAAGCCAAGCAATCAACACTCCCATGAGTTTATCTGTTTTGTTAGATAAGGATTCAAATAGAAAATCTGTTGATCAGAAGAAGTATAGAGGAATTATAGGATCAATACTTTACCTGACTGCTAGCTGACCTGATATCATATTTAGTGTTTGTCTTTGTACTAGGTTTCATGCTGATCCTAAAGAGTCCCACCTGACTGCTGTTAAGAGAATTCTTAGATATCTCTTAGGGACCCCAAACTTAGGAATCTGGTATCGTAGGCATAGCACTTCTTTTGAGATTATTGGATATTCTGATTCTGATTTTATAGGATATAGGGTGGATATAAAAAGTACATCTGGAACTTGCCAATTTATAGGACAGTCTTTAGTCTCTTGGTCCAGTAGAAAATAGAACTCAGTTGCACTCTCTACTGCTAAAGCTGAGTACATTTCCTTAGGAAGTTATGTGGCCCAAGTCCTTTGGTTGAAGCAACAAATTCAAGATTTAGGATTACCTGTTGGCACAATTTCAGTTATATGTGATAACACCAGTGCCATATGTATTTCTAAGAATTAAATCCAATATTCTAGAACCAAATATATTGACATAAGACATCACTTCATTAGGGACCATGTTATAAGAGGGGATATTGAGCTACACCATATAGCAACTGAAAATTAACTGGCTGACATCTTTACTAAACCACTAACATTTGACTCATTCAGCATTTTAAGGACCAGATTGGGTGTGATTGACATAAATGCATGAATCTGATGATTGCTGATTTCTAAATTTTTTTGTTTTGATTTTTTTTTCATTTAGTTTGTGTTTGTTTTGATTATCTATTCTAAATAACAGTGTAGAAATAAACTCACTTTAAAACCATGATAGTAATCTCTATTATTATTATTATATTTTCTTTGTTCTTCATTATTCTTAAGGGTTGTATAGTAGGCAAAGATGTGAACCAAATAAGTTCAATTGACTATGAAACTTTGTTAACAGGTCATAAGGCAATCATGAAAAATTCAACTCAACTTGGTTCATATTTAATTTTTTTATCAATTATTTTATTAATTAATTAATTAATCATTAGATGAGTAATTAATGGTTTATACTTGGTTTTTCATAAGGCCTTTATTTTTCTGAGGTTATACTCTCCATTATGAGATGAATGAAATATAGTTTGTATTTTTGTGATTTTTATTCAATTATTAATGAATTTTCTAATATCCTATGGGGTTCTTAGGGATAAAATTAGTCTTTGCTTAGGTAACAAAATGAACACAAAACTATGCCAAATTAAATCCATAGGTTAAAAATGAACTAAAGATCATGTTGCAAAAGTTTGGCGACAATTGGATTAGGGATGTAATTTTTATGTTTTTCCCAAGATATCTAACCCTAATCACTTAATGATTTTCCTAAGCTAGACCATGAATTAGATTAAGGTGAAATTAGTGGCCATCTAACCCTACATAGAGACCTAACATCTACACACAATTCATTCACAAACACCCAATGGATTTTGAGTTATTAAATTTAGAATTCTAGGTCAAACTATAGCCAAGAATTTTAAAATTTTAATAGGGCTAAAACAGACTTTAAATTCACCATGAAAATTTTGGGATTTTGGAAACTTCTCATAAATGCTCCCCTGTGAAATTTGGGTCATTTGAGATTGATTATGCGCAATAATTAACAAATTAGGAATTAAAATTTCAATTGAATTACAAGTAGATCACTAAACTATTATCCCCAATATTATACTCATTAGATAGTGCTCTCTATTCTGAATCCATAAAAGGATAAAACACTAAATTTGACCCTCTATTTCATGAGCACTCAATTTTTGAAGTTTTAGCAATTTAAAATCCCTTAAAATTCCCAAATATTTGGATTTACATAGTAAGTAGCTAACTCAACATGTGTTTTCCACATGGTACGTGCTAGTTAGCCACTTGATCCATGATGGGGCCTTATGAAAGATTAAATTGAATAATATCCATTTGATCTAAGATTAAACAACTATAATTCAAATGACTAAACTACAAGGAGGTCTCATGAGACTAGATCCATTGGAATTAAATCCATGAAAGCAAAATATATGAAATGAATAACCATGGCTTTGCCTTCAATATCTTGCCTCAAATAATAGTGTTTCTTGTAAAACCCATTAATTTGTGAAATATAATATATCAAATAGTTTGAAATTGATCCTGAAAGATTTCCATGAGGAAAGCCACCCATCCAACAATTGGATGGATGTAGGGTGAAGATTTTTTTTTCGTATAGGTCTGAACCCCTAAACCAAGGAGCTTGTATTTGGAATTTAGCTCTAGAGAGTGATCCATAAAAGGGGATTTTAATTCCTTTGAGTTTGTGGATGTCAAGGAAAAAAACTTTAATGAAAGCTCCAATATTTGAGTACTAATTTGGAAGTTGGATTTTCACCAAGAATACCTTATAGGAGCCCAATCGGTTGACCTTTCCAGTGCACTAAAATGTCTTAAAAAGTTTGGGAAAGCTAAGGTTTCCTCTAAGGAAGGTGTTTGAATGAAAATGAAATAGTTAGAAGCTCTAAGCAGTGAGAATCATAATGCTATTCATTTTGGTTTTACCATCCTATTTAGCCAATAGGGGTTGGTATGGATGGTATAGATCAATTTGAGGTACTCCTTAAGATCATGCTATGTGGACTGGATTATTTGTAGGTAGGGTAGTAGAGTAAGGGTTCATTTTCACTAGGTTTGGGTTTTGTTCAGGTAGGGTTTACCTTTTATCTTGTAATGGATTCAAGCCAAGTGGCTGGCCAGCTGGTGAAAAGTATGGGAATGTTATGGGGACCATGGGAAATCAAATGAAGGGGTTTTAGCTTGCTAATTCAGGATGAATCACATTTTTGGCCATTTGATTGCATTTGAGCTGGCCGAAGGGTTAGCTTAGGTCAAACCAAGGGGTGGGATGGCTAAGTTAGGAGATTTAGGATTTTGAGTTGTTATTATATTTGTTTGGGCCCAAGGTTTGGATAGGTTTGAGTTTAATTTGAGGAGGAAGGGGTAAGGGTCCTTTTATGCTTTAATGGTTTACTTGGACAACCAATGGGTCTAACAGGGTTTAACATACTGAAGGAAGGTGTTGGGTAGGTTGAGTGGTCATGGCATGGCATGAATTGAGTTTAAACATGAGAAAAGGGTGTATGGGTCAAATGGGCTACATATGGTCAACTTGGTCAAACAAGGCCAATCATGAGGGATCAAGTGCCCAAATAGAATTAATTGAGTTTAATGAAGTGTATAAAGGATTTATAATATGGATTTAGGGTTTGGGTATACCTTGGAATAGCTAAAGGTCATTTTGTACATTAAAGGGATTTTTAGTAACTTTGATTTTAACCATGGTTAAGGGGTTGAACATGACTAATTTAGTTCTAGGATGAATCAAATTAAAATTTAAAGTGTTGAGAATGCAATAGCAAGGTAAAATATATGTTGGATAATTAAAATACCAATTTTATGAATTTTAGGACATGTTGGATATTTTGGAAAATGTGATTGAACTTAAATAGGCTTAGGGTTTTTAATGGCTATAAAGGGTTAGGATTTGTTCAATGAAAGTCAAGGGATGATCCACTTGAAGCTAAAGGTCAAGGGGAAGGAATTTCTTGGGTTTGTCAATGAATATGAGGGTATAAGGGTTTATGCGAAAGCTATAATTTTGAAAGTGTTAGGAGTGAGCCTATGGATATGATTGGAAGGTCCCTTAAGAGCTATGTTTGGCCCCAAGTTAAATTCTTAGGTTGCCCCCTAGAGTCCTTATAAGTTGGCTCTAAACTATATTAGGAAGCCCTAAGTACTATAGATAGAAGGTGATAAGAAAATTTGACCTCTAAAAAAAATGCGTTCAATAAGTATGTATAAAAGTCTTAGTGTAATAGGAGTCAAATTAGATAATTTTCTACAGATTTAGCTTATCTGATGAGATCCAACTAAACTAAGATGTATCATTTTAATTTAGATAAAGTTAAAAGATTAATTTCTTGAAATATTAGGTTAGCCCACTCTAAGCAGATTGTATTCCATTGACAATCATATAAGGTTCAACTATGAGAGAGTGAATTTCATTATTAGATGAACCATTACATAATTTTGATACTCAATCTACCATAATAAAAAATCAAGGCCAAGAGCTAATAGTGATCACATTGTTTGGTCAAGTTTTGACTCATTCACATTAATATGAACTATGATAGTTTAAGTAATCAACTAACAAGCTCAAGATTTAAGCACTTAATAGTAATTTAAACACTTTAAAAATTAAAATATTTTAAACATTTAGGAGAAGCTCTTAAATTTGGAGTGAAGAGTATAGTTACTGGTCTCCTAATATTCGTGAGACCATTTTGAATTGAGGCAATCCATTAAATAAAAAAAAAAGAAATAGAATGACTACCTATGTATACCAAAAATTGAGTAGTGTTCAATCATAAGAGCTGATCAAATAATAATTTAATTTAAACAAAAGAGCTTGAATAAGTTAGGATGAGACTTATCCAAATATGGTATGGCCAAGACTCAAAAGAACCTATCAAGTGAGTTAGTAGTGGAGTTACATAATCAAAAGAGCATGATCCTACTTGCATTAACTCAGCAAAAAATGATATGTTCAAGTTTGGGGATTGTTTAACTGAAAATGCATGGCTAAATTAGGTATGCTCTAGTCAAAAGATTATAACTATAATGGAGTAGTTTTGACTAGGAGAGCATGATTAAAAGAAGTCAATATGAGTTTAGTTAGATGAGCCTGAATGATTTCAAAAGACTTTATAGTTAAATGGGCATGAATAAGAGGGTAAGTAGTTCAATCATAGAGGATAACCATGTTGAGACAAGACTTTATAAAAGATTATATGAAAGTCCTAAGAGGATTCTTAGCTAATGGGGTGCAATTAATGGGAGTAGAATGTACAATCAAATTAGTTTAATTATACTAGAAAATATGTAACTAAAGTATTATGGTCAAGTTCAAATGAAGTTTAGTCTAAAATATATAACTAGATTATTGTGTTAAGCTAATACTAGGATATTACTGAAAATGATGTATACATGTTATTAATACCAAATAGGGTGGACAAGAGTGGTCTTTAGAAGTAGTTCAAGGCAGGTTATCAGGCCTAATTGGAATCTTGGGCTAACTAGCCTAACATTCTATGTAAGTTACCTTGGAAATGTGTAATCACCTATTCATTCATTCTTCAATAATGGCGAGCTCATTAATTATGCTTAGATATAATATTTTGTGGTTAGCCCATATTAGTTAAACTCATGTTTAAAGTTTTTTAGGTTGAAATAAAATTAATCAACTTAGACTTCTAAGGTACTATAATTGCATGGTTTAATAAATAATGCCTTAAGCTAATTTTTTGGTGTGAACAATTATTCATTTATCTCAATGTTGATTTTTTGGAATTATTTTATGCTTCATCAATTATTCCTATTTTTTGAGGATAAAACAAGATATTGTTTGCATATTCACACTCATAAAATTTTTAATTGTAATGGATAATGATGTTATAATATGGAATGCGTCGATGATTTAAAATTTCTCAAGGACATTTAAATCATTTTTTTAAATTAAATAATTGAAATGTCATGTAATTCAATTATGAATAAAAAGGAAGAATCCCAAGTAATTTTGTGATAAATGTTTTGATCCTAAATAAAGTGAGTTTAATCAAATATCCAAAAATTAACATCTTTTTGTGAATAAAATTGTAGTTTTGATTAATTTTTAAATATCTATATCGTGGGAGAATTTTTGACAAGAATAAATTTGAAATTTAACATTTAAGTCTAGTCAATTATAAATAAGATATTAATTTTAAATTGAATATAATAGATTTTTAATAAAGTCATCATGTACCTCATTGAGAAAAGAATCCCTAAAATTCTAACATCAAAGATTATTCAATCATATTATAATTTAATTTTGATTTGAAATTTAATAGAGATTCAAAATAAGTCATGATGGACCTTATCAAGAATAAAACCCTTGATGTTCTAACCTTTGAGCTTAGTCAATCATGGAATAAATCATGCCATAATTTGTTTATGATTTAAAATTTGATGGGGATGTAAGCAAAGTCATCATGGACCCGCCAAGAATAGAAAGCCTCTTGTTATAATATACAAGCTTAATCAATCATAAGAGAATTTTAGAATTCAAAAGAGGATTGCTTCAAATTTTTGCATCCCCAAACTTGATTTGCTAGATTTGAAAATCAAGTGAAAAAAGTTTTAGGTTTTATCACCCAAACCTAACTTAACTTTGATGATTTTTATAATTTTTTTTAATATATTTTTATATGATATATACCCATGCTACAAAGAGAATGTCAAGCAACTTTCAAAAACTAACTAAGAAGAAATGTCTCTTATTTAGGTTTTAAGGATCACAAATTAAAGAGAGTGATTCTTGAAAGTTTGATAAGGTTGTTAAACCTCACAGAACTATCTCGAGGCACACTAAGAGGGGGGGGGGGGGATAGGTCATTTTAAAAAATCCCTAAGCAGGAATACTACTTTTTTCCTTAGCCACAAAATAACTTAAAAAACTTGATTCAGATGGATTACTCAAAATAATATGTGGAAGCAATTTATAGAAAAGTTTTTAATTTTTTTTAACACATGCCAATATTCTTGTAGCAAAAAGTTTTAAACTCAGTGCAGTTGATTGATAAGATTGAAACTAATAAACTCAACTTGCAAGAAAGAAAATTGTAGGAAAATAAAAATGTGAAAAATGAAAAAAGCACACCATAAATTTTATAGTAGTTCGGTCAACCTTGACCTACGTCCACTCCCTCGAGTCCTCTGCTTCAGGTATTGCACTAACACAAAGTTACTCTCTTTTTGCTCTGATAGCAAGGCGAAGAAGCCCTTACATACTCACTTTCACCAAACTTGATGCAGCAGAGTGCTAGAAGCTATGTCACCTTCCCCAGTGATGGTAGTGAACCTTGAATCATTTTTGTCCCTCCTAGAGAAGGTAGAGAACCCAAAGCTTTTTCTCCCTCCTGGAGAAGGAAGCATGCCTCTAATCTTTTTCTCCCTCCTAGAGAAGGAAGAGTACCTCAAGGAATTAACTTCAAAGCTTGTCTCCCAAGAGAGCCTTCAAGGACTCACCAAGGCCACGGGTAGAGCAAGGGTATAGCTAGCTTGGAACAACCGTGTGATCCCCTCACACTTCTTCTCCCTCACGCTCAACCTCACCTTCTCCTTTCTCTTATAACCTAATTTTCTCTCAAAAGCACCTTTCTCAGAGTTCCTTTAGCAATCACACAATCCTCTTTTTTTTTTTTTTTTTGAGATTCTAAAAATATTACTTAAGCATTAGGCTTCAAGAAACCTAAAAAATTCAAGTTGGTCATCACTATTCATACAGTATGATTGAAATACAAATGGTACGATCAGTTCAAAAAATTAGACCAATCCAGTATGATGCAAATAGTCATTCAGATGAACTGTTTAACTTTTTTAACACATCGTATAGTACGATCCAAAGATTATCCAATACGATCTATTTTCTTTTTCTCTATTCCTACAGGATGATTCCTAGGATGATTGGAAATCATCTCTATCAATCATCTTGTACTGCTCTCATTATATAGTCTGGTTAGTTAATTTCAAGTTAGCCATCCAGTATAATATGAATATCATATAGTATGATTAGTTCAAAAATCATGGTTTCATTTGGTACGATCTTTAGGATAACCAACTTTCCTCTCTGCTAATCGTACGGTACGATCAAGATCATACATTATGATATGCTATCATTAATTAAACCATGATTTAATTGACTAATTATTGGGGTTAATTTAAGTAAAATTTCAAATTTTTGTGTAGTACAAATCACATCGTACAGTATGATTAGTTTAAAATTCAAATTTCAAATATCTTACTTAATTTATTCGGTGGCTAGAGTTTTTAGATCTTAATGAATCATATAGTATGATCTAGATTATACAGTATAATTAGTTTATAGAAATTAATTATTCAATAGCCGTTAAGCCCATTCTCTTGATAACTAATCGTATAGTATGATTGTAAGTCGTATATTATGATTAGTACAAAAAAAATTTAACTTCAAAATTTTCTCACTCCCCCTGTGTGTGTGTGTGCATGGTCACCTAATTGCATATACTCTAATGTGGCCAGACTCAAGAAATAGAAAATAAATAAAAAAGTATACTCTTTTACTTGACATCCTATTTTACCCAGTCTTGAGCTTCCAATAGCCTTGAGCAGTGTATATTTTACCTGCAATGTTAGTGCTCATAGACAAAAGGAATATCCAAAATATTTTTTGAGAAAAATAATAATTCAATCAATAATGTTTGTCATTATCAAAATCACAGAATAGGGATTCAGGATTACAACAATTCTTATGCCTATAAGTGTCACTATAAGTCCTGAAGCATTAGAGCTATTTCTAGAATCTCAAAAATATTTTGAGGTATTAAAAAAAGAAGGAAGCTAGGCTCACCAAATTTAAATTTTTTTAATAATGATTATTTATGCAACTCAATTAGGTTTAATTTTGTAAAGCTCAATAATGCATAACAATCACCACTTTAATTCTTGCTAATATTTTCAACTTCATGATTTTCTTCAAAATTGATTTTAATGATTGAAATGACATCCTCATATTGTTAGCTAAATAATTATTGGATTTAGATTTTTTATTCTTGATCAAAGCTCCCTACATGCTAAACTAGGGTTTCCTTATCTCTCTTTTTTCTTATTATCATCTTTTACATCTTTTTCATTTTTATTAAAATATAATTCATTGAAAACTAAATTAATGATAGAAATATAATCTTTCCAGTTCTTTTACATGGTATGTATTTATCTTTTTAGTAAGTCAACATTCCACAATGATAAATTAAGAATAAAAATTCAAATCATAATTAAGTGATAATGAAATTAAAGAATAATTAGATCCTTTGAGATTTAATTGTATGTCAAGAAGCATTCAACATTCTATTAAGTACAAATTATGTATTATTTGTTATATTAAAATTCAATAAAACATGTTGTTTTAGTTATGTTTGTGCAGAAAATCTCAGGAGAATGCCAAAATTCACAAATGTTGAACTAGATCCGCTGCCCCCACTGATTCAGTGCCATAGCGTCAACATCTGTAATACCTCAGTGCAAAATTTAGACATTGCAGTGTCAACCACTCCTTAATTTAAGGAAGATCAGTGCCCTGGTGGAGCCAAGGTTAGCTCCATAGCATTCAATAACACCATTATGTCAAAAAATAGCACTGCAGCACTAGAGTCTCGAGAAATTGAATGTCGGAGTGCCATGCTTCTCCACACCACAATACCAGACTGTACATTCAAGCATTGAAGCATTCATCTTTTATAACACCGTGATAGAGAAGTTACCAAAGTGAGGAGCCTCTCTAATTTAGTCAAAAGCAAAGCCAGTTTAGCCAACAAACATGCCAAGCCAGCATAGTGTTGTAGCAGACTAATCCTAATAGCACTAAGGTGCAAGTTTATCTAATAGTACTGCAACACTGCCTTGTCGAGCATCACGGCTCCTGAGGCCATTTATATACCTTTTAAAAATAGTTTTTCAGTTCTTTTATTTGGGAGTTCTTTCACTTACAGTAGAGTTGTGTAATTTTCATTATTATTTTTTTAGTGGCCCCTTAGAGTAAAGTCTAGGGGAGGCTAATGAAGTTCAAGATAATTTCATTGGAGCTCTTAGCGTATCTTGTGTAAGCAATTCTACCATTAGAGAAGGAAGGAGAGTGGAGAACTCAATTGTACTATATTGGTGAATTTTTTCCTTATTGCTTCTCCTATATCTTTTCTTCTATGAGTGAAATGAAGATGTATTTGTTTTTAATATTTCTATGTCTTTCTAATTTCTGAGTTTTGTGCTAATGATGTGAACACAATGCAAGTACTAATGTAGACTCTCATTATATGAATAAAATTATGAATATTTTTAATAACTCTCATTCATAATTTAATGTATATAATGGTCATATGTATTGTTAATATCTAGTATAATATATTACCTCGACAAAGGAATATTGGAACAAATAGGAGAATTAAAATGGAATATTGGCATAACTAAACATAGGATATTAAACTTTCTAGGTTATATGGAGACATTAGAATTATAAGAAGGTCTTGAACCTCCCTTTCACCCCTACAAGCTCGATAGAGATCTAGGAATGCATATGCTCTAATCCACAATAATATTTATGTGTCTCATTAGGAAAACATTATTGTTTTACAAGCTTTGGTCAAAAAAATATTTTATATATTGGTATCTCATCATTTTTGGCATTCTCTTTAAGTGATATAAACATAAAACTCTTCAGTTTTGTTGAGTTGGATAAACCTTGCATTTGTAGTAGATAGCACTAGTTTGATTGCTAATTAGCAAACACTTCCTTGTGGGATCGACACTAACTCAATAACTTTACTGCTTTATCGACATGTATACTTAACATATATAGTGGGCATTTCATATCAAAGAAAACCTAAGCATATTTAAAAGCTAACTTGTAGTAGCTATGCCCACGTTCCTATCACTTTCTTAAACCCATGATAGGGTAAAAGTTGGAAATTCTATTGCATTTCTATATATCTTGGTTCAAGTTACTACATCATTGTTATTCAACTTAGTTTTGGGTTATGAAGCTAATTTTTGATACTATAGGTTCTCACATCTAGGGTTTTTTCTAAAGTTATGTTGCCCACGTCCTATGGCTGAAGCAATAACTTCTTGATTTTGGACTAAAGGTGGATATTATATTGATAATATGTGATAATACAAGTGTTATATGCATTACTAGAAATCTAATACAACACTCACACATCAAACACATAGATATAAAACATATTTTCATTAGGGAGATGTGGATGCTCAATTCATTGACACTAAAAATCAACTAGCTAACATATGTACCAAAAATCTTAAATTATGAGAGATTCAATGCACTTAGGATAGGATAAGGAATGATAGATTTAAGTGCATAGATGAATTTAAGGGATATTGATTTGTGAAAATTGCCTTAATTAAATTTTTTTTTTTGTATACATGCAATTTTGTTCTATTTATTATTGATGTTATTGTTGTTGTTGTTGTACATGCATGTGTATGTGTTACTTGGTAATAATTATTATGTGTGTTATTTATATTAGAATGATCAACATATGTTGCTTGCTTGTAACGAAAGGCTCTAATAATTAGAAAATGAGAAATTTTAGGCCATATTGCACTGTATATAACACTTCATACTATATGATTCACATAGACATGCATAATTCCCAAAGTCTGAGTTGCTCATTTAAAAATATAATATTTTTATTGCTAATCGTATTGTATGAACCCCCTTCAGATAGTATGATACCTATTAGAATCAGATATTTTAACAATCATAATTGCTATATATAATGTTTTTGTATGATCCATTATTACAATTTATATAGTATGAACACCTCATCATATTGTATGATTTTACTTAATCAAAGATTTGGCTACCTATATGAAAGGATGATCTAAAGATGAAGATTGTACTAGATGATATTGATCATACAATTCAATATGATTAATCTTCATATAGGAACTTATGGGATGATTTAGTTTGAGTTGAATATACTATACGAACCCCCTTTATATTGTATGATTGATATGAGGTTATTAGAAGAGTGACCATTTTCATTTTAAATCACTCCAAACATCCAACCTCTCAGTTCTACACTCACTCTTAGACTTCAAACTCTAACTAAGAGAGGATGGATGATCCTAGTTCCCAACCCAAAAGGTAAGCTAGATTCAGAAATGATAATGATTTAGAAGCTATAGACATTATCAGGAGGCTTCTGTCACTGACTCAAAAATTTTTAGGTTAAGAAAGACTAGGCTTTTAGGTACTTGATTTGTTTACTCCAACCACTCTTTAATTTATTATTTCCCTTCCCCTATCATATCGATCTTCTTCTAGAAATTTTCTTAAATGTACAAATCATTAGTGTTCAGACATCCAGGTAATCCATGGTATGCCACCTATTAAGTTGCCATTATAGACAAAGACTTGCATGGTCACCTGCATAATTCCAATACTGGCACCAAACCCTAAAATATCTCAGTGGACCTATACTATAATTGGTGCACTATAAATAGGACCCTTAGAAACTCACCCTTTTCGCAACACTAACCTTTAGTCAACATAATGGTGTTGAATGCATCTATTATCCAACCAGTACTTCAACACATAATCATCCCCAAAGCTGGTGATAGAATCAATTTCACTCCTCTTCTATTTATTACTACTTATTTCTATTTGGCCGAAGCTAAATTTATTGATGCCAATATGATTATTTTGAATATAAAAAAATTGACTATAATTAGGAAATTTCATGTCTGAACACTAATGATTTGTAAAGTGTTGGTATAATCTCACTTACCTCTTCATACTTTTCAAACAACCCATTCCTTGTGATCTATAGTGAGAGGGAGAGGTCAGTATAATTAGGCAGAGAGCAAGAAGAATAAGAAGGGGAAGCCCTACTTGTCCAGTCACGTCCTCCACAAGGATATTGATACCACTATCCACGGGATGTCTGGAAAAACCACTATTCACACCTTGAGCTTAAAGTGGATCAACACAGTGAGTGAAATAATAAGGAATGGGTGGAGCTACAACAATAGCACTAGGAGGTTTGGGAGTGGTTTTAGAAATAATTCTAACTCCATAGTTGTCCACCACCATCTGATCAGGGGCTTTATGGACACTAGTTTTATATCTTTGTATGTTTTACATATTACATTTCTTTTCCTTTTAGTTATCTTCTTTTCTTGGTGTTGCCAAAATGGGGAGAAATTTGGTCAGGCTTGCTCTTGTGTTTTTATATTTTCTTTACATTAATGAAAAATATTTTGTTTTTATTCATGTTTTGTGTGTTGTGTTTTTTTAATTTGCTCTTATAAATTAAAAAAAAGAAAAACAAATAATATTTTTCACCAATTTAATTTTTGTTTTGAAAGCATCAACTAAGGGGGCACAAAATATTTAAACTATTTAATGATTTATTTTTCCAATGCAACAAAAAATGTTCACCTTTATAAAAAATGGGGAGATTGTTGATCCCCGTGAGCCTAACAGACACTAGTGTATTGGTGATTATAAACATTAATTGTTATACTAACTACTAATCAAGCTATGTGTATAATAAACTCATTTTTACTCTAATATTATAGGAGGCACATAGGTGATAGATTTAGGATAAAGGAATTTCTTAAGTTAAAAGAGTTAAAAGTGAAGAAATTCTGTAAGCTCTGTGAAGCCTAATAAAAAGAATGTGAGTCATCTTGTAGTTATGCTTTCTATTTTTCTTGAGTCTTTTATATGTTAGGCATAAAGTAGGTTAAATAACTGCACACATATGGCATATTATAATATTAAATAAAGTTAAATAAAGCTTTTGATTTTCTTGACCTAATTATACTATGTGATTTACTTTATACTATATGATTAAAGTTAAAAATTTATACAACAACAACATCAAGCCTTTATCCCACTCATAATAGATTGTACTGTATGATCGGATCAAATTATACAATTATGGATTAGACTATTTGATTTGTTTGTCAAATTAACTATATCAACATTTTTAGCATTTGATTTAGAGCTTAATATAAATATCCCTTTATTTTCTTTTAACATAAGTCTTTGGATGTTTCAAGATTTCTTGGGAGAGACCGAGGGAGTTATTAGAGAGTTTTTGAGAAGGCCTTGCTCTATTATGAGAGGGAGAAAAGGAGAGTGGGTTAGGAGTGATTGTGAGGGATCTCTTGAAAGGGTGTTCAAGAGATCAGGTTCCATAAAGGTTGTTCTTCCTACTTTATGTCCTTTTTTCTCAATAGTTGATAGAGTAAGGGCTCTTTGGAGCAAGAACATAAGAGAGTCTTGAGAGAAGAATCTTGTGCTAACTAGAGGCTAATGGTAAGGAATCTCAGTCATGCTGGGTGTAGAAGGAGGGTGTTGTTATTAATCAAAATTTTAAAGATAATATTTTTACCTACAATAGTCAAAAATTTATTCAGGAGCCATTATAACTCCAAATCACAAACTATCTTCTTCATAATATATCTATAATGGGGTTTGAGTGTCACTAATTTTTTCATAATTTTTGATCCTTTGAGAAATTCCTTAAGAAATTGGCACTTAATGGTACAAGTGGGGGTTTTGGGACCGTCAGGTATTCATTTTACAAATCATTTTCACTAGAATTTTCTAATTAAATGAATTATATTATGAATATTTTTTTATAATTTTTTATTCTCTAAAATTATTTGTATGAATTTCATACTAAAAATTAATTATAATAATACTATTATATTATTATTTTATTAAAAAATATCTAAACCCACATAAGTTTAAACCCATTTCATTTCCTTTTAATTCATTCCATGTGTTTAATATAGAAATGATTTTGGGGAAATGAAAAGAAAAAGAGGAGAGAGAAGAAAAAAAGCCAATGTTTGATAGAAGTAGAGCAATTTTTATCTATCGGACCAGTTGTGAAATTTGCTCATCTCGAGGTAGGTTATTTTTGCCTAATTTAGTTTTAAATAATTAGTTTTTTTGGTATTTTTTGATCAAATTTGTATTTTCATAGCCAAAAAATGAGAATAACTTTATTTTGGTAAAATTTTACCTTGTAACTATTTATATGTTATAGCGAGTGAGATTTTTAACATTTTGAGTATATTCTGGTAATTTTTCACTAGGTAATTTTTAAAAAGTAAAAATTTTTGCCTACTTAAAATTTTATTTTAACATATAAAAATAGTGCTCAATTCAATTAAAGCTTCATAATGATATTATACATAATCCCTAGTAATTTGGTTATGTTTTGAAATTATGAATTTTTCCTTATAAGTATTTATGTTGTTTACCATATGGACATTTTGTTTTTGAATTTAATCCAATTATGCTTTAATTAATGAAATGCATTAAAAATGTGAAAGAAATGAATGTGATATAAAGTGATGTTGGCACTAGTAGGCAACTGAGGTGGGATTCTATTACCAAAGTATTGTGAAGTAGGCGCTAGTGGGCGATCGAGGTAGGATTTTATTACTGAAGTGTTGTGATGCCGACACTAGTGGGTGACCAAGGTGGGATTCTACTATGCCGGCACTAGTGTGTGTTGAGGTGGGATTTTGGTATGAATATATTTAAAAATTTGGGCTTAAGAGCTATTCTGATAATCATTATGAAGTTTTTGTTCATAATTCAGTGAATTTTAATATTTATTTAATTGTATTCAATTTTAGTATATGATTCAGTTCAGTTTTTAATTCTTTTAGTTTTAGTTATTAATTTTTATTTTTGTCGTATTAGCTAATCCCTGCTTTTGCTTTTTTTTTTTCAGGCCTTAAGAAGGGTAAGGAGCTAGCTGAGTAGTTTGGATAGTAGTCACTAATCTATGTTGTAGGTATATTTTGGTAAGTTTTTATTTTTATAGGCTTGGCTTATATTTTATTATTTTCTCTGTTGCCTAGCACTGTTGTAGATATCCTTTATATTATATATTTTTTGGATGATATATAGAAAATCATGTTGAGATTCAGTAGTCTTTCACTTTATATTGCATTCAATAGTGGCTCTATATAGTATATAAATTAGAAGTTTTATTTCAATACTTCTCCAACCATTTATTGGGGTCAATCTTACCACAATCTGACATGGCATGTGCTGTGTGATATCAGCTCATATCGGGTAGGGTTGTGACATGCTTTTTGGTATCAGAGCATAGGTTGGAGAAGCAAATTATAATATGGCCATAGGATTTCATTTATAAAAGAGTGAGATGCTTCTGGGTAGTTTTGGGTATTTATTTTGTTTATTTTTAATATGAATGTGTTGTATTCAGCTGCATTCAGTATTTTGAGATGGTTGATCCACCTCAGCTAATTCCAAATATGACTAATATTCAGAGTTCTAATCAGGCATCTCAAGTTTAGGGTATAGCTCTGGTGATCCATTTTAAGGCAATTTCTTAGATTGCAGACATAGTAGCACAGTTGGTTGGTGAGGCCCACAAAATGGTCATTGGAACCCGATCTGATAACATGGACATATATTTAAAAAAAAATTATGAGATTATAGCCTCATAGACTTTCATGTGTTATTGAGCCTATAGCAGCTGAGGATTGGTTGATGAGGATAATAAAGAAAACTCTGGATGGGATGCATTATCCTCCTAACATAAGAGTTAGATTAGCTGCATTTTTATTAGATGATGAGGTGGAAAACTAGTGATTGGGTCAGCAGAGAGAGGTTTCAGGGTCATGCAAATACCCTACCTAGGATGAGTTTGCTGAGATATTTAGGATATAGTTTATACCTTTGTCTTTTAAGAGATAGCTATAGAGCTCTTTTCTGAGTTTGACTCAGGGAAGTATGTTAGTGATGAAGTATGAGGTGGATTTTACTACTCTCTCCAAGTATGCTCCATAGTTAGTTAGCACCTTTGAGGAGAAGTGTTATCAATTTTTGGAGGAACTTTGAGATGCTTTGAGGTAGCTACTATTGGCATAGGATATTACAGACTTTGCTTAGTTGGTCAAGAGGGCAAAGAGGATAGAGAAAAATTTGATAGCAGTGTAGCAGCTATGGACTACAAGTAGGAAGAGATTTAATAGTGAGATAGCTAACAGTAGCCATTCTAGGAAGAAGAGCAAATTTGGACCAATTAAGTTTAGAAGGAGGGGACAATCGGTAGTAATTTCTTATGGGTCAGATAGAGACAATTTTACCAATTCTAAGTGTTCAGTGAGTGAGGCCCCATTATGTTAGTAGTATGGTAGAAGGCATAGTGGTTGGTATTATAAAATATCAGGTAGATGTTTTCACTTTGGTTAGTATAGACACAGTATTGCTGAGTCTCCACAAGGTGGTTTTAATAGATATTCTGACATGAGAGCTGCTAGTTCTAAGCAGTCAATTATGGGTAGGCCTAAGGTAGTACCACACTGATCGCATTCTGAGGTTTTTGGTGGTATGGGTGCAGGTCCGTCAACAAGAGGTCAGTATTTTGGAGGTTTGAAGGGTGTTGTTAGTTCTGTTGCTTTGACCACAACACAACCACGACTTTATAGTCTGACAAAGCTATAGGCCAGTGAGTCTCCAGATATTTTGATAGATATGACTTATATTTCTTCATCTCTTTACTATATTTTATTTGAATCTGGTGCTAGACATTCTTTCATGTTTGAGTAGTATTTTGACTCTCCATTTGCCTTCTGTATTATTACATGTTCCTTTATAAGTGGTTTTACTTGTGGGAGATGGAATGATAGTTAGTAGGGTTTATTTTTTGTGATTTGGAGTTTTTTGATAGAGTTTGGAGATCTGTATTAATTATGTTACCTATTTTTACACTTGATGTCATTTTGGATATAAATTAGATGAGTCGATATGGGGCTCAAATTGGTTTCTTGAATAAGAAAGTAACTTTGTATCAGAATGGTGAGGGCTTTATATTTTAGAGAATTAGAGGTGTTTTTTCTTGTCTAATTTCTGCTCTAGAAGTGGATTGGTTTTGGAGGAAAGGTAGCCTAGTAATTTTAGCATCTATTAGAGTTGTGAGACTCTCTTCTAATTCTGTAAGTAGTGTCCCTCTAGTTTAGGAGTTTTTAGATATCTTCCTTGAGGAATTTGTGACTTTACTACCAAACTGGGATATAGAGTTTTGTATCATTCTTTTTTTATGTACTGCTCCTATCTCTAAAGCTCCATATATAATGGCACCTAAGGAGCTTTAAGAGTTAAAGGTTTAGCTTTAGGATTTAGTTTACAAGGGATTCATCCGTCCTAGTGTGTCGCCATGGAGAGCACCTATTCTATTTGTGAAAAAAATGATGGTATGATGCATATGTGCATTGATTACATGGAGATGAACAAAATCACTATAAAAAATAAGTATCCTTTACCTAATAATGATGTCTTATTTGATCAGCTGGAGGGATGTTTAGTATTTTTAAAGATTGATCTGTGATCTGGTTGTCATCAGTTGAAGGTAAGGGCAGATGATGTGGTGAAGACTGTATTTAGTATGAGGTATAGACATTATGAGTTTTTAGTCATTCCATTTAGAGTGACTAATGCCCTAGCAATCTTCATGGATTTAATGAATAAGATTTTCAAGAAGTATCTAGACCAATTTGTGATCATCTTTATAGACAATATTCTGATTTATTCTAGATTTGAGGAGGAGCATACAACATACATGAGGATTATTCTAGAGGTTCTAAGGCAACATTAGTTATATGTTAAGTTCCTAAAGTGTCAGTTCTGGCTGAGAAGCATTTCAATTCAAGGGAACGTAGTAAGAAGTGCTGGTATTTCAGTAGATCCCTAGAAGATTAAGGCTATTTCTAATTGGCCAAGGATTACTATAGTTTCAGAGGTTCGTAGTTTCTTCGCTTGGCTGGCTATTATTGGAAGTTTGTTCAAGAGTTTTCTCACATTTCTTTGCCTTTAACAAGACCGACTCAAAAGTTAGTAGCTTTTATATGTGCTCTTGAGTATGAGGAGAGTTTTTTAATTATTGAAGGATCATTTGACTTATGCTACTATTTTGACCATTCCTTCAAGTATATAGGGGTTTCAACTTTTCAATGTTCCATCAATGAGAGGCTTTGGATGCATACTAATGCAACATGCTAGAGTTATTTCTTATGCATCTCGACAGTTAAAATCACATGAGAGGACCTACCAGACACATTATTTGGAGTTGCTTACTATTGTATTTGCAAAGAAGATTTGGAGGCATTATTTGTATGGAGTCAAATGTTAGATCTTTACTAAACATTAGAGCTTGAAGTATATTTTACCTCTGGAGGATTTGAATTTGAGGTGTAGAAGGTGGTTAGAGATGATCAAGGATTATGATCTCTTTATTTAATATATTAGTCTGGTAAGGCAAATATAGTACCAAATGCTTTGAGTAAGAAGTCTTCAGGTACTTATTTTTTGTTGCTTACTTCTATAAACTTTCTTATTCGTTATTTAGAGAAATTAGATATAGATGTGGTATCTATTGATACAGTTCCAAATTTATTAGCTCAGATGATTATTCAGCCTACTCTATAGGAAAGAATTCAAGAAGCTCAAAAATTGGATACATAGTATCTGAAGTTGAGTGAATAGGTTAAGGTTGGTAAGAGACTTGAACTCTCTTTATCTGATTATGGAGTCATTTTTTATAAGGATAGATTATGGGTTCCTTCTATTGGTGATTTGAGAGCTGAGATCCTACATGAGGCACATTTCTCGGGTTATATTATTCATCTAAGAAGTAGTAAGATGTACGAAGATTTGAAAGGTATGTTCTAGTTTCCTAGCATGAAGAAGGACATAGCTGAGTTTATTTTTAAGTGTGAGGCCTATCATTTAGTGAAGGTAGAGCATCCATAACTAGGTGGTCTTTTGCAATCGTTACCTATCCCTGACTGGAAAGAGGTGATGACGAACTTTACTATAGGTTTTCCCATATCAAGATAGTGACATGATTCCATTTGGGTTATTATTGATTGTTTCATGATGTCATCGCATTCTATTCTAATCTAACAGATTATTCTGGTAGACTGATTGGCATAGATATATATTAGACACATTATCATATTACATGGTGTGCTGAAGGTGATTGTATCCGATTGTGATGGATAGTTTACCTCCAAGTTAGGGAGAGGTATTCAGTAGGGAATGGGTACAAAGTTATACTTCAGCTGACTTTTTATCCATAGATAGATGGATAGTCCAAAAGGACTATTCAGGTACTGGAGGATCTTTTGAGACTTTATGTTTTGAACTTTAGTGGTAGTTGGGAGGATCATATCCCACTGATAGAGTTTATATATAACAATAATTGTCATTCTAGTAATGGCATAGCTCGTTATGAAGCCCTATATGGTAGGAAGTATATGACCCCTTTATCCTAGGCAGAGGTGGGTGATAGATAAAAAAATGTGATAGGGTTAGCTTTTGTGGATGACACTACAGTAAAGATTCAGCTAACCAGAGAAAGATTGAAAGCTACACATGATAGATAGAATAAGTATTATAATAAAAAATACAGGCTAGTGGAATTTCAGGTTGGTGATTTTATTTATGTCAAAGTCAGCCTGTTGAAAGGTATCAGTAGATTTGGAAGATTCAGTAAGCTGAGTCTAAGGTATAATGGACCTTTTGAGATTATTGAGAGGATTGGTAATTCTGCTTATATGTTATTATTATTTGATCATATATCTGATAGACACAGTATATTTCATATATCCTCTTTAAGAAAGTGGGTATCTTATTCTAGAAAGAGATTATTTATTATTGATGTTGAGGTTCATCTGAACCTATACTATATAGAAGAGCTAGATAAGATTTTGATATACAAAGTCAAGAAATTGAGGAGTGAACAGATTTTAATGGTTATGGTATAGTGGAAGCACCGGACTTCTAGAGAGGCTACATAGGAGAAAGAGTCTGATATAAGACTGCTATATATGGACTTATTTTGATTTAGAAATTTTCAGGATGATATTTTTTTGAGGTGGGTGAATTATTATAACTCAAAATTTCAAAAAATATATTTTTACCTACAACATTTAAGAATTTATTCAAGAGCCATTATAAATCTAAATCACAAACCATCTCCCTTATAATAACTCTATTATAGGGTTTGAGTGTCACAAAAGTTTTCATAATTTTTGGGTACTAGTTAAACTCTTTAAGAAATTGGCACCTAACGGTTCAAGTAGGAGTTTTGTGACCATCTGGTGTCCATTTTACAAACCGATTTCACTAAAGTTTTCTAAATAAAATGAGCTATTTTATGAATATTTTTTTATAAATTTTTAAGCTCTAAAAGTATTTATATGAATTTTGTACTAAAAATTAATTATAATAATATTATTATATTATTATTTTATTTAAAAAAAATCTAAAGCCACTTAAGTTTAAAGCTATTCCATTTCCTTTTAATTTATTCCATGCGTTTAATGTATAAATGAATTTTGGGAAATGACAAGAAAGAGAGGAGAGAGAAGAAAAAAGTTAGTGTTTGATAATCGTAATGCAATTTTTGACCGTCGGCTTAGTTAAGAAATTTGCTCATCTCGAGGTAGGTTATGTTTTGCCTATTTCAATTATCAATAATTTAATATTTTTGTTATTTTTTTGATCAAATTTATATTTTCTATCCAAAAATGAGAATAACTTTGTTTTGGTAAAACTTTTTCAGTGTAACTTTTTATATGTTATAGAGTGTGAGATTATGAACAATTTGAGTTTATTCTAGAAATTTTTTTCGTGATGATTTTGAAAGAATAGCGATTTTTGCCTACTCAAAAAATTTTATTTAACATCTAAAAATAGTGTTCAATTCAATTAAAGCTTCAGAATTATATTTAACACAATCCCTAGTAATTTGGTTATATTTTAAATTTACGAATTTTTGCTCAATAATATTTTTGGCGTTTACCATATGGACATTTTGGCAATTTTTAAATTCAATCCAATTACACTTTAATTAATGAAATGCATTGAAAAATATGAAAGAAATGTGATGTGATGTGTTGTGATGCTAGAGCTAGTGAGCGACCGAGGTGAGATTCTGTTGTGCTGGTGCTAATGGGTGTTGAGGTGAGATTTTGGTCATGAAGATATATAAAAATTTAGGCTAAAGAGAGAAAGTTCGTTAGGGATGTTAAGCCCTTATGAACTAGTCCTGAGGCTAACCAAGAGAGGGGGTTAATTGGTAATTTTAAAAATTTGTTAGCAAACAATGATTTAGAAAATCTTTTTGATTGTTTAAAACATTTACAATTTTGTGATGATGTGTAGATGTTCAACGATAATAGAATAATAATCACAATCACACAATCATCAACAGAAAAATAAGTGTGGAAAATAATCAGAAAGAACACACCAGATTGCACTAACACTAAGTGACTCTCCTTCTGCTCCCACAGCAAGGCGGAGAAGCCTATACAAAACTCCTTTCCACCAATTCGGTGAGACAGAGAACTTGGACTCCTTTCGCTTCCTCCTGAAGCAGGCAGAGAACCTAGACTCCTTTCGCTTCCTCCTGAAGCAAGCAAAGAACATGGACTCCTTTCGCTTCCTCCTGAAGCAGGCAGAGAATCTGGATCTTCTTGCAGATGATCCTACCACAAAGACACCAAAAAGATAAGAGGCGACGACCGAAGAAGATGACTCAGATCCTTGCTTGGAGCAACCTTTATGAACACCTCACAAACTCCCCCTCGTAATATCCTCTCTCTCTCTCTCTCTCTCTCTCTCTCTCTCTCTCTCTCTCTCTCTCTCAAGGTTCTCTCTAGAAAAGAAGGTGGCAAAAGATCTTTTTTGTTGAAAGAAAAAGATCTTAAATAGAAGGGATAAAAAATTACCTTAAATCTCAACTGGTTGTTAGATCAGTACAAAATCACATGAATCAGCCTGGATGATCTTGTTTCTCAGGATGATTAGTAGACAAAATTTATTTAGATCGTCCCGTACGATTCTGCGATCATCTAGGATGATTAGTGTAAATCAGGAATTTCGTCCAGAAGATAGCTCGGGTCATCCTGGGTAACTTATGATGGACGATCTCAAAATGACTTGATCGTCCGGGATGATATCTATATCGTCCCGTACGATTAGTTCAAAAATAACAATATTTTCCTACACACAGCTCAGGTCGTATAGCCAAAATATGATGGACGATCTCAAAATCACTTGATCGTCTGGGATGATATGTCGATCGTCTCGTATGATTAGTTCAAAATTGGGAATATCATCTAGCACATTTCTCGGGTCATCCAGGTAAAGTGCTTTGGACGGTCAGGATTTCGCATGTATAGGCCAGGATGATATTGCGATCGTCCAGGATGATATGGTTGTATCAATCAAATATTAATTACTTTCCTTAATCACTAGACTAATTTAGGCATGATTATGAAGGATCTTCCAGGACGATACACGTATCATTCGGGACTATCAGACCAAATCTCTAAAAATAAAAACTTACCTAACTTAAACTGGCGACTGAGAATTTCTGATTTGAGCCTATCATCCTATACGATGTGTATATCATCCAGGACGATCTGCTTAATCAATTCAACTTAACATGGTCATCCTAATTAGGGTTTCTATTTTCACTGGATCATCCAGGATGATATGAACAAAAATTGAAACAAAAACTCTAACTCACTAAAACTCTCCCACTAAGTGTGTATGTGCAAGGTTACTTAGCTAGGGGATCAATTACATTATATTTAACTCAAGAAAGGGAAAAATTACATTTAAACACATGCGGACCTGATCTTGAGTTGGCTTGAATTGTATTTGATCTTTTGTACCTGAAATATTAGCCAATCAAAATAGAACACATAAATGTTTGTTATCCTTAAATCCAAGTTTACAATAATCTCCCCCTTTTTGATGATGGCAAATATTTATTTAGTAGTTTTAAATCAAGCAGATTGCAGTAATTAAAGCACAGACGAGAGAAGATTTGTCATTATAAATTTTACTAATCATTGACAAACAGTGACATTCAATACACAAAAGAAACTACTACAATATAAAAATAATAAAAGAAAATACTAGTACCATAAAAATAACTCCTTCTTTTGACATCACAAAAAGGAGAGGAAAAAAAGACAAAATAACAATAAACTAAAACAACACAAAACACCAAACTAATAGAGAGGCGGGTCCTGATCAGATGGAGGAGGTGGTGGCTGATGAAAGTAGTTGTGAATGGTGGCGAACTGCTCACCAAACCAGGCCATGTCCTGGTCATACTGCTGTTGTTGGTGAGTCACAAATGAATTGAAGAGAGCAACATCAGTCGCATGCTACTCCTCTTTGAAAGTTCGAAAGGGATGTTAAGCCCTAGTGAACTAGTCCCGAGGCTAACCAAGAGGGGGGGTGAATTGGTTATTTAAAAATTTCACGATAACTACAAAAATCTTTTCGATACTTAGCAGCGGAAACAAGTAAACAATAACGAAAAGATCAACCAACGATATTCACCCAAGCAGTTTATATTGAAAAGTAAAATGCAAAACTGAATCAGAAAAGCAAACCAGATTTTATAGTGGTTCGGTCAACTTGACCTACATCCACTCCCCGGAGCCTCCCCTCCGGGTATTGCACTAAACGAAAGTGACTCTCCTTTTGCTCCCACAGCAAGGCGGAGAAGCCTGTACAAAACACCTCCTTTTCACCACACGGTGAGGCAGAGAACCCGACCTCCTTTCGCTTCCTCCTGAAGCGGGCAGAGAACCCACGAACTCCTTTCGCTTCCTCCTGAAGCGGGCAGAGAACCCACGAACTCCTTTCGCTTCCTCCTGAAGCGGGCAGAGAACCCGGCCTCCTTTCGCTTCCTCCTGAAGCGGGCAGAGAACCCACGAACTCCTTTCGCTTCCTCCTGAAGCGGGCAGAGAACCCACGAACTCCTTTCGCTTCCTCCTGAAGCGGGCAGAGAACCCGGATCTTCTTGCGAACGATCCTCCCACGAAGAACACCGACTAGACGACAGACGACGAGCGGAGAAGACGACTCTGATCCGTGCTTGGAGCAACCTTAGTGAATCCCTCACTAACTCCCCCTCACAAGATCTCTTCTCTCTCTCCCAACTCTCTCTCTCTCTAGGATTTCTCAGGGAAGGAAGGCAGCAAAAGATTTTTCCAAATCTTAGAAAAAGTTCTTTTAAAGGAGGGCTTAAAACTTGCCCTAAATCTCAACTTGTCGGCCAAGATCGTCCAGGACGATCGGTAGATCGTCCTGTACGATCAGTTCAAATTCAGCTGTTTCAGCCTGGACGATCTGGCTCTTCTGGACGATCAGTAGAAAAAGTTGTTCATATCGTCCCGTACGATCCTGCGATCGTCCGGGACGATTAGTTCAAATTGAAGGAAATCGTCCAGAAGACAGTTCGGGTCGTCCAGAGAAATCTGTGCTGGACGACCAAAAAATGACTTGATCGTCCCGGACGATAGGGTAATCGTCCGGTACGATTAGTTCAAAAAGGCCCCAAATCGTCCTGTACATAGTTCTGGACGTACAGCTGAAATGCACAAGACGATCACGATCGTCCGGGACGATCCTGCGATCGTCCAGGACAATGTGATCGTATCAATTAAACATTAATCGCTTTCCTTAATTACCAGACTAATTTAGGCATGATTGCAGTGAATCGTCCAGGCTGATACACGTATCGTCCGGGACGATCAGACCAAAATACTTAAAATAAAACTTGCCTAACTTAATCTGGCGGCTGAGAATTTCTGATTTGAGCATATCGTCCCGTACGATCCAAAGATCGTCCAGGACGATCTGCTTAATCAGACCCTCTTAACTTAGTCGCCCTAATTAGGGTTTCTGTTTTAACTGGATCGTCCAGGACGATGCTACTATCGTCCAGGACGATCTGAACAAAATTTTAACAGAAACTCTAATTCACTCAATCTCTCTCCCTGAGTGTGTGTGTGCAAGGTTACTTAGCTAGGGAATCAGTTACATTACAATTGACTCAATAAAAGAAAAAATCATACATTTGACACACTTGGACCCGATCTTGAGTTGGCTTGAGTAGCTTGCGGTCATTTGTGCCTGAAACTGATTAGCCAAGAAAAACACACTGGAAACATGTTTGTCATCATCAAAACCAGATTTGCAACAATCTCCCCCTTTTTGATGATGGCAAACATTTGTAAAGTAGTCTGAAAATAAAATGAAACTAAGATGAAAATAAAATGAAACTAAGAAATCAAACAAAACACACATTTTTTAAATTTTCATTTAACAGCTCAAACAATACAGAAAACATGACTCAGAAAATAGAAACAGACACGACTACAACTGACTCCCCCTTTTGACATCACAAAAAGGAGGAGGGAAACACATAACACGGAAATAAAATATAAAATAAAACATACACAGAACAACAACAAAACAGGAAAATCAGAATTTTTTCTTGATTTTAGATTCAAAAACCAATGACAGGACGATTGACAGCGCTGAAATCCAAAAAGGTTGGAAATAATCAACTTTCGTAACTCTGACCCCGGGCACCTTATCGATGCAAACCTCTTTCAAAACAAAAATCCGATTCAGAATAAAAGACATTAGATTTGAAAAGAAATCCTTTCAAGCCTCGTTCCAGAAAAATATCTGATATAATAGTGTTACAAAGTAAAAAATCAGAAATCGGGATTTTCAACACTCAAGCTTTTGAAAATATTAAGTGGCACACAGATTTCTCTAAGACATTTAATAATCTGAAAGGAAAGAAAGCTTGTGTTGGGCTCATTTTATGCCTCTTTTTTAAATTGATTGGCGCTTTGCGCATCTTTTGATTTTTGATACACTTTATGTATCCAACTTGGCAATTTTGCATCTTTTCAGTTTTGGGCTCATTTTATACCTCTTTTTCAAATTATCTGGCGCACTGCGCATCTTTTATAAGCTTTCTCCTTTTCATAATCATTAAAGAGTCTCAGCTGTGAGATTATCTTCCAGACATAGGAGATGACTCTCTGCAGTAAGGAAGAACGATTCACAAAACAAAACCCATACAACATATGATAAATGCAATCACTTGATTTAGAAAATCAAACTAATGACTCAAGACTTTGAAAAACACTATTGATATGAGGCAGATTACTGTAGGAAGATAAAATAATCTCTATTTCAAAAACTAACATTTTAATTTTGAAAAGGATTTTTATTCAAAAGAAACTACACACCAGAAAAGGAGTTAGAGGAAGAGAAACAATTATCAATGTTTCTCCCCTTTAACAGATTCAGCGAAGTCAATCACTGCTTATCAGCTTCCAAACCAAACCAAGGTAAAAACTCTCAGTCAAAAATTCAGATCACCAGAAGTAGTGAGCGGTGATCAGATCTTGAAAAGCATAAAACAATAAGTGCAAGATATGAACCAGTGAATAAAAAAAATATAAAATCATATCAGAGTAAATACTCAAATCAAACTAATAATAAGGCTAAAACAGAAATCAGCAAAAACATAAAATCAACTGAAAGTAAATAATCAAAGCCAAAAACTAACTAATAGAAATCAGAAATCAAAAAACTAAACCTAACTAACAGAAATCAGAATACCAATCAGAAAGATAATACATCAGCAGTCATCAGAATCAAGCATTTATATCAATCACTCCTAATCTGGTTCTCAAAATGCTGAATGAGTCAAAGGCCAGTGGTTTAGTGAATATGTCAGCCAGCTGATTTTCAGTTGCTACATGATGTAGCTCAATGTCCCCTTTTGTAACATGGTCCCTAATGAAGTGATGCCTAATGTCAATGTGTTTGGTCCTAGAATGTTGGATTGGATTCTTAGAGATACAGATGGCACTGGTATTATCACACAGAACAGAAATTGTGCCAACGGGTACTCCTAAATCTAAGACTTGTTGTTTCAACCAAAGAACTTGGGCCACACAACTTCCTAAGGCAATGTACTCAGCTTCAGCAGTGGAAAGTGCAACTGAGTTCTGTTTTCTACTGGACCAGGAGACTAACGACTGTCCTATGAATTGACAAGTCCCAGAGGTACTCTTCCTATCCACCCTACACCCCGCAAAGTCAGAGTCAGAATATCCAATGATCTCAAAAGAGGTGCTGTGCCTAGGGTACCAAATTCCTAGGTTTGGGGTCCCTAAAAGATATCTAAGAATTCTCTTAACAGCAGTCAGGTGGGACTCTTTAGGATCAGCCTGAAACCTAGCACAAAGACAGACACTAAACATGATATCGGGTCGGCTAGCAGTCAGGTAAAGCAGTGAACCTATTATCTCTCTATACTTCTTCTGATCAACAGATTTTCCATTTGAATCCTTATCTAACTGAACTGAGGAGGGCATGGGAGTATTGATTGGCTTTGCTTTGTCCATTTCATATTTCTTCAAAATGTCCTTAGTGTATTTTGATTGATTGAGAAAAGTTCCATCATCTGTTTGCCTTATGCTAAACCCCAAAAAGTAGGACAATTCTCCCATCATACTCATCTCAAACTCCTTACTCATTGTTTTGGAAAACTCATCACATAAATATTTATCAGAAGATCCAAAAATTATATCATCAACATAAATCTGGACAATGAGTAAGTCATCTCCTATTCTCCTCAGAAAAAGGGTGGTGTCTACGCTCCCCTTAACAAACTCTCTTTCTAATAGGAATGTGCTAAGCCTCTCATACCAAGCTCTTGGTGCCTGTTTCAATCCATATAAGGCCTTTTTTAATTTATAGACATGACTTGGATATTGGGAACTCTCAAAACCTGGGGGTTGTTCTACAAAAACATCTTCTTTAATTACCCCATTTAAAAAGGCACTCTTGACATCCATTTGAAACAGCTTAAATCCCTTATAACAGGCAAAGGCTAGTAGCACTCTAATGGCTTCCAATCTAGCTACAGGGGCAAAAGTTTCCTCAAAATCTATCCCTTCTATCTGATTATACCCCTTAGCCACCAATCTTGCCTTATTTCTCACCACCACACCAGAATCATTCATCTTATTCTTAAAGACCCACTTGGTTCCCACAATACTTTGGTTTCTAGGTCTTTCTACTAACTCCCAAACATCATTCCTTACAAATTGATTCAATTCTTCCTGCATAGCTAAAATCCAAAACTCATCCGACAAGGCTTGATTGATGTTGGTGGGTTCAGTCATTGAGATAAAGGCAGAATGGTTTACTTCCTTCCTAAGTCCATGCCTAGTCCTAACACCTTCAGAAGGGTCTCCTAAGATCAGTTCTTTAGGATGACTCGAAGAATATCTCCAATCTCTAGGCAATGGGGTTTGAGGTTCTACCCTTTCCTCCAAATTTGTATTTCCAACTCCTTGGGTAACCTCAACAATCTCTTCATCTTCTACTTCAGATCTAGACTCCTTAGGATCAGATTCATCAAACACTACATGGGTTGTTTCTTTCACCACCAAAGTCCTCCTATTGAACACCCTAAAGGATTTCCCCACACTTGAATATCCTAAGAACACTCCTTCATCAGATTTGGGGTCAAATTTTCCTAAGGGTGACTTCCCGTTGTTTAGAATGAAAACCTTACAGCCAAAGACATGGAGGTGGGACAGATTTGGTGTTCTACCCTTAATGATCTCATAAGGTGTCTTGTTCAGCTTGACTCTCACATTTACCCTATTCAGCACATAACAGGCAGTGTTTACCGCTTCAGCCCAAAAGTATTTAGGAAGTGAATACTCGGCAAGCATGGCTCTAGCGGCTTCCACTAAGGTCCTGTTCTTACTTTCAGCTACCCCGTTCTGCTGAGGGGTCCTAGGAGCTGAAAAATTGTGACTAATCCCATGATTCTCACAAAAACTTCCAAATCTTTCATTTTCAAACTCCCCTCCGTGATCACTATGGATGGTAATAATCTCACATCCTAACTTCTTCTGAATCCAAGTAGAAAAAGATCTAAACTCATCAAATGACTCAGATTTGTGTGACAAAAACTTAACCCAAGTGAACCTTGAATAATCATCAACAATCACAAAACCATAGACTCTCCCCCCTAAGCTGGCAGTGCTAATGGGTCCAAAGAGGTCCATGTGAAGAACTTCTAAAGGTCTAGAGGTGCTAATGTCCTTAACAGAGTGAAAAGAGGACTGGACTTGCTTCCCCAACTGACAGGCATCACACAGGTGATCCTTAGTGAACTTAAGCTTGGGCACACCTCTAACTAAGTCCTTTTGGGTGACTCTCCTAAGGGTTTTCATACTGGCATGACACAATCTCCTATGCCATAACCAAGACTCATCAGCAGCAGTTTTAAAGCAAATTGAATTATCAGATTTAATGCTACTTACATCCAGCTTGTAGACGTTGTTGATCCTTTGCCCCTGCAAAACAACTTCATCATTTAAGCTTAAAATGCAGCCAGTGGGCAGGAATTTGATGCTGTATCCCTTGTCGCAGAGTTGACTGATGCTCAGCAGGTTGTGTTTCAGTCCATCTACAAGCAAAACATTATCAATCATAAAGTTCTTTGAATCACCAATTATACATGTGCCTACCACCTTCCTGGTGGTGTTATCTCCAAGTGTAACCTTGCCTCCAGCTCTGGCCTCCAGCGAAATGAACTGATTTGCATCTCCAGTCATATGTCTAGAACATCCGCTGTCCAGGTACCACATGCTCTCACGAGGTCTTGTGTGAGAGCACACCTACAAAATCATCAAATGTCAGTCTTAGGAACCCAAACAGGTTTGGGTTCCTTCTTATGAAAAGAAGAATGCGATGCATGTGTGCTGTGCTGTGCAACAGGCAGTTTGGGTCTCCACACCCAATGTGTACTACGGTGAACAGTACAAGTGTGTGATATGTGTCCTAACATGCCACATGAAAAACATCTAACACCAGGAAAAGGATTAACTAAACGTCGTGAGTGATAGTGCCTCTTCCTAGTAGTGTATGAAACATGCTTTGAAGAACTTGCAACAGAATTTTTAAAAGGTGGCGGTGCATAAAATTGTTCAAAAGTAGGCGGTGTTTGTTATTTTCAAAAGAACTGATTTTCACTTTCAAAAACTCAATGTGTTTGTTTAAACTTCCAATTTCAAACGTTTTTGCACTATCAGTACTTTCTAACTCAGATGCCAAATCATTCACTTTCTTAAAAGCAAGTTCTAATTCAACATGCGCTGTTTTTAACAAGTTATGCTCAACAATTAAATCAGAATGCTTTTTATTCAGTTCATCAAACTCATCTAGTAAAGACATGTGATTGCTATCAATGGTGGAATGATCCTTAATCAACACTTCATGCTCTTTTTGCAAAGTCAGATAATCTAGTTTCAAACTAGCATGGGTTTTCTTAAGCTTCCTATACGATGTATGAATCTTTTCAGAAACTTCAAATAACTGATCGTAAGTAAGCTCACATACCTCTTCCTGGTCGGACTGACCAGGGTGATCATCCGCCATCAGACACAAGTTTGTTTCCTCCTCTTCAGCTTCAGTCTCAGAAGAGTCGGATGCAGAGTCTGCCCAGAACGCCTTCTGAATCCGCTTCTTGTCCTTTCTGTACTTTGGTTTCTCCTCACCCTTCTCCTTGCTTGAGTGAGCTTTAAGTGTTGGACAATCAGCCTTTATGTGTCCAGGCTTCCTGCATTCAAAACAAACCGATTCAGATGAACCCTTAAAGTTTTTATTGAACTTACCCTTGTTCCACTTCTGATGGTTCTTATGTTTCTTCCTTAGAAAGCTTTTGAATTGCCTTGTGATTAAGGCAACATCATCGCTATCAGACCCGGAAGTGCTAGCATCTGAATCTTTGGCCTTTAGTGCCACTGTCTTCTCTTTCTTGCGTTCACCTGCATCAAGTTGCCTTTGGTTCACCCCTTGCTCGTAAGCAATGAGTGATCCAAGTAAGCTGTCAATAGAGTAAGTGTTTAAATCTTTGGATTCAGTAATAGCAGTAATCTTAGCATCATAAGAAGCAGGCAAACATCTAAGAATCTTGTTCACTCTTTCGTAGTTGGTAAGTTCTCTACCTAAAGCATGCAAAGAGGTAACAATCTGAGTGAACCTTGTGTACATTTCTGAAATAGTCTCACTAGGTTTCATGCGAAAAAGTTCGTAATCATGTAACAAGATGTTTAACCTAGACTGTTTGACTTCAGTTGTACCTTCATATGTTATACATAATCTATCCCAAATCTCTTTTCCCGTTGTACAAGTAGAAACACGCATATAGTCCTCAGATTTTAAAGCACAAAAGAAACAGTTCAAACATTTGGCATTTAACTGTGCTAAATCTCGATCATCAAACGTCCAATCAGCAAACGGCAATTCAGTTTTCACATTGTTAACCATTCGAAAAGGTGGTTCGTATCCGTCCTTAACTAACATCCACATGCGATAATCAATAGACTGAAGAAAAGTAGACATGCATGTTTTCCAAAAATCAAATGGAATGTTATCAAATAACGGTGGTCTAGTTATAGAATAACCTTCAGCAGTATTACGATTGTTACAGTTAGCCATTGGATCAAATTCAAAAGTTTTTAAACAGAAATTTTGAATCCCGCTTTGATACCACTTGAAAGTTCGAAAGGGATGTTAAGCCCTAGTGAACTAGTCCCGAGGCTAACCAAGAGGGGGGGGGTGAATTGGTTATTTAAAAATTTCACGATAACTACAAAAATCTTTTCGATACTTAGCAGCAGAAACAAGTAAACAATAACGAAAAGATCAACCAACGATATTCACCCAAGCAGTTTATATTGAAAAGTAAAATGCAAAACTGAATCAGAAAAGCAAACCAGATTTTATAGTGGTTCGGTCAACTTGACCTACGTCCACTCCCCGGAGCCTCCCCTCCGGGTATTGCACTAAACGAAAGTGACTCTCCTTTTGCTCCCACAGCAAGGCGGAGAAGCCTGTACAAAACACCTCCTTTTCACCACACGGTGAGGCAGAGAACCCGACCTCCTTTCGCTTCCTCCTGAAGCGGGCAGAGAACCCACGAACTCCTTTCGCTTCCTCCTGAAGCGGGCAGAGAACCCACGAACTCCTTTCGCTTCCTCCTGAAGCGGGCAGAGAACCCGGCCTCCTTTCGCTTCCTCCTGAAGCGGGCAGAGAACCCACGAACTCCTTTCGCTTCCTCCTGAAGCGGGCAGAGAACCCACGAACTCCTTTCGCTTCCTCCTGAAGCGGGCAGAGAACCCGGATCTTCTTGCGAACGATCCTCCCACGAAGAACACCGACTAGACGACAGACGACGAGCGGAGAAGACGACTCTGATCCGTGCTTGGAGCAACCTTAGTGAATCCCTCACTAACTCCCCCTCACAAGATCTCTTCTCTCTCTCCCAACTCTCTCTCTCTCTAGGATTTCTCAGGGAAGGAAGGCAGCAAAAGATTTTTCCAAATCTTGGAAAAAGTTCTTTTAAAGGAGGGCTTAAAACTTGCCCTAAATCTCAACTTGTCGGCCAAGATCGTCCAGGACGATCGGTAGATCGTCCTGTACGATCAGTTCAAATTCAGCTGTTTCAGCCTGGACGATCTGGCTCTTCTGGACGATCAGTAGAAAAAGTTGTTCATATCGTCCCGTACGATCCTGCGATCGTCCGGGACGATTAGTTCAAATTGAAGGAAATCGTCCAGAAGACAGTTCGGGTCGTCCAGAGAAATCTGTGCTGGACGACCAAAAAATGACTTGATCGTCCCGGACGATAGGGTAATCGTCCGGTACGATTAGTTCAAAAAGGCCCCAAATCGTCTTGTACATAGTTCTGGACGTACAGCTGAAATGCACAAGACGATCACGATCGTCCGGGACGATCCTGCGATCGTCCAGGACGATGTGATCGTATCAATTAAACATTAATCGCTTTCCTTAATTACCAGACTAATTTAGGCATGATTGTAGTGAATCGTCCAGGCCGATACACGTATCGTCCGGGACGATCAGACCAAAATACTTAAAATAAAACTTGCCTAACTTAATCTGGCGGCTGAGAATTTCTGATTTGAGCATATCGTCCCATACGATCCAAAGATCATCCAGGACGATCTGCTTAATCAGACCCTCTTAACTTAGTCGCCCTAATTAGGGTTTCTGTTTTAACTGGATCGTCCAGGACGATGCTACTATCGTCCAGGACGATCTGAACAAAATTTTAACAGAAACTCTAATTCACTCAATCTCTCTCCCTGAGTGTGTGTGTGCAAGGTTACTTAGCTAGGGAATCAGTTACATTACAATTGACTCAATAAAAGAAAAAATCATACATTTGACACACTTGGACCCGATCTTGAGTTGGCTTGAGTAGCTTGCGGTCATTTGTGCCTGAAACTGATTAGCCAAGAAAAACACACTGGAAACATGTTTGTCATCATCAAAACCAGATTTGCAACACTCTTAAGCTGCCACATAGGAGTCAAAGCGAGCCTCCCACTGGTCAAACTGCTGCACCAAGTGATCTAAGGGTGATGCTATATGGAGAGGAGCAGGTGTAGCAGGTGCAGCTAGCTCAGGAGCAGCCTCCCCCTCTTCTCCCTCAACATCTGTTGTGGGCTCCGGATGAAGTCTAGTATTGTGGAGAGTATAAAAAGAGCTGTTGGAGAAGAAGATAGGTGGGATTCTGGCTAGATCTGGATATTGAAAATTGTATTTTGTTTCAAGGGTATAGTGGATGAGATGTCCTAAAGCTAGATTGGGGCGTCTCCTGTGGCCCGGATCCCTAATGGTAGTCAGTTGTTCAATGTAGAGAAAAAGTAGATCAGTTGCATTAAAGTCACGATGGGCTATGATGTAGTAGGTAGTTATGGAGAGCAAAGGAGTGATGTGGATACGGTCCCCAACCTTAGGAAAGATGGAGGAGCGAAGGACATATTGGATTGTCCTAGCATCCTTGACTAGGGAGGAATAGGCCTGGTCATGGTATTGGGCATTTGTGTTTCTAAGGAAGTGGTTTGGGACACTCCAATTAAAGTTAGGGTCAGATGCTAAAATATGAAGCTTATCATCAGAAGTGGATAGTTGAAGAATGTTATGAAAGTCTTTGAGGGTGAATTCTATAGGTCGTTGATTAATAAAGGACTGAAGGGCAAAGTAATCAACGGTAATGCAAAGATTCGTAAAGAAAACTCTAAAAGGTTTAGTGCTGAATGGAAAAGCCAGTGTAAGAATGAAGGTGAGGGATGTGTGAGTGAACAGATCAAGTACCAGATAGGTGAGGGTCCATGGGTTCACAGTTTTGGAGATAGTGATCCCAGCATCAAGATATCTTTGAAATATAGCTTGAACAGCTGCATCAGAAAAGCGAGGATCAGTAGTTCCCCGGGAGGAACTAGCACCTTGATGCCGAGATCATTTTCCACCAGCCATTAGAAGATGAGGGGATGAAGGATAGAGGGAAGAACAGTGAAAAATGGTGAAGAAAATGACTATTTAAATAAAATTATCCAAATCGTCAAGGACGATCGTAGGATCATCTAGGATGATAGGAGCAATTATGACGTCCAGGATGGTTGGTCAAAAAGGTGATCAAATCATCTAGGATGATTAGACACAGATGATTATCCAGAGGAGACAGGCTGGATGACTTTTGACTAAAGGTATCGTCTAGGACGATTAGGTGGATCGTCCAGGATGATAGGTAATAAATGAATCAGACGGGCCGAAGTTAAATCATCCAACTTTTGCCACGTGGATCATCCAGGCCGATGAGGTGGATCATCCAAGACGATCACCAATATTTGGTGCAAACCAGCCATGGGATCATGTGGGGATGATTTGAATGGATCATTCAGGATGATGTATGGATCGTCCAGGATGATGTATGGATTATCCAAGATGATGTCAGATTGTCTAGGATGATGTGGGGATTGTCCATGATGATGTGAAAAAAAAAGTGAAAAAGATGAAGGATGGAGAGGAAAGATTAGGGATCCCAAAAATACATAAAAAAAGAAAAATCAAAATCAAATTAAACAAAAAATAGAAACAAGAAAATAATAGTAAAAACAATGATATTTTTTTTGAATCGATGAGCTCTAGTGAAACAGAATTTTCCTTGATTTTTAATTCAAAAGCCAATAAGAAGAAAATCGACCACACTAAAATTTAGAAAAAGTTGGAAAATCAACTTTCAAAACTTCTGCCTCAGACACCTTACAGGTTCAAGTTCCTTTCAAAAAAAAGTCTAATTCAGAAGAAAAGAAATTAGATTTGAAAAGAGATCCTTTCAAGCCTTATTCCCGAAAAATATCTGATAGAATAGTATTACAAAGTAAGGAATCAGAAATCATGATTTTTCATCTCAAGCTTTTAAAAATATTAAGTGGCGCATGAATTTTTCTAAGAAATTTAAAGATCTAAAAGGGAAGAAAGCTTACTTCTTGTGTGGGCTCATTTTGTGCCTCTTTTTTAATTTGTTTGGCGCACTTTACACATCTTTTGATTTTTGATACACTTTGTTATCTTTCTAATTTAGCGACATTACGCATCTTTTCAGCTTTGAGCTTATTTTGTGTCTCTTTTTTTTATGCTCTTCGAGCATCTTTTATAAGCTTGCTTTCTTTCATAATCGTTAAAGAATCTCAGTTGTGAAATTACCTTTCAGACATAAGAGAGGACAAAACTCACTCTTTACAATAAGGAGTAATTCACAGAATAAAAGCTATACATCATATGATAAGTGCAATCACCTGATTAAGAAAAAAATATAATAATGATCCAAAACTTTGAAAGCACTATTTATATGAGGTAGATTACTGTAGGAAGATAAAATAGATCTCTATTTAAAAAACTAACTTCCTAATTTTGAAGAAGATTTTTATCCAAAAGAAATAATACACCATTAAAGGAGTTAGAGGAAGAGAAATAATCATCAACATTTTTTCCCTTTAATAGATTCAGAGGAGTCAATCACTACTTACAAGCTTCCAAACAAAAATAAGATAAAACTCTCAGTTAGAAATCTAGTTTATCAGTAGTATTGAGCAGTGATCTGATTTATAAGAATAGCAGTAAAGCAAGAACAGGTAGAAAATTGCATCAAAATAAATACTCAAATCAGAAAAATAATAACAACAAAAAGAAAATCAGCAGAGAATAAAAACAAACAGGAAATAGATAATCAAATCAAATACAAACTAAATAAAAAAATTAAAGCTAGAAAATTTAGAAATCAGCAATCATTAGATTCGTATATTTATATCAATCACACCCAATCTGGTCCTTAAAATGCTGAATGAGTCAAAGGCCAGTGGTTTAGTAAAGATGTCAACCAGTTGATTTTCAGTTGCTACATGGTGTAGCTCAATATCCCCTTTTGTTACATGGTCCCTAATGAAGTGATGTCTTATGTCAATGTGTTTGGTTCTAAAATGTTGGATTAGATTCTTAGAAATGTAGATGGTAATGGTGTTATCACATAGAACTGAAATTATGCCAACAGGTAATCCTAAATCTAAAATTTGTTGCTTCAATCAAAGGACTTGGGCCACACAACTTCTTAAGATAATATACTCAATTTCAGTAGTAGAGAGTACAACTGAGTTTTATTTTCTTCTGGACCAAGAGACTAAAGACTGTCCTATGAATTGGCAAGTTCCAGAAATGCTTGTTCTATCCACCCTACATCCTGTAAAATTATAATAAGAATATCCAATAATCTCAAAAGAAGTGCTGTGCCTAGGATACCAGATTCCTAAGTTTGGGGTCCCTAAGAGATATCTAAGAATTCTCTTAACAGCAATCAGGTGGGACTCTTTAGGATCATCTTGAAATCTAGCACAAAGACAAACACTAAATATGATATCAGGTTAGCTATCTGTCAGGTAAAGTAGTGATCCTATAATTCCTCTATACTTCTTCTGATCAACAGATTTTTCATTTGAATCCTTATTTAACTAAGTAGATGAACTCATGGGAGTGTTGATTGGCTTGGCTTTGCCCATTTCATATTTCTTCAAAATATCCTTAGTGTATTTTGATTGATTCAGAAAGATTCCATCATCCATCTGCCTTATACTAAACCCCAAAAAGTAGGACAATTCTCCCATCATACTCATTTCAAGCTCCTTACTCATTATTTTAGAAAAATCATCACATAAGTTTTTATTAGAAGATCCAAAAAGCATATCATCAATATAGATCTGGACAAGAGTAAATCATCTCCTATTTTTCTCAGAAAAAGGGTGGTGTCAACGCTCCCCGTAACAAACTCTCTTTCGAATAGGAATGTGCTAAGCCTCTCATACCAAGCTTTGGGTGCCTATTTTAATCCATATAAGGCCTTTTTTAATTTATAAATATGATTAGGATATTGGGAAGTCTCAAAGCCTGGGGGTTGCTCTACAAACACATCCTTCTTTATTACCCCATTCAAAAAGGTACTCTTGACATCCATTTGAAAAAGCTTAAATCCCTTATAATAGGTAAAGTCTAGTAGCACTCTAATGGCTTCCAATCTAACTACAGGGGCAAAGGTTTTCTCAAAATTAATCCCTTCTATTTAGTTTTACCCCTTAGCCACTAATCTTGCCTTATTCCTAACCACCACACCAGAATCATTCATCTTATTCTTAAAGATCCATTTGGTTCCCACTACACTTTGATTCTTAGGTCTTTCTACTAACTCATAAACATCATTCCTTACAAATTGATTCAATTCCTCTTGCATAGCTAATATCCAAAATTCATTAGAAAGGGCTTGATTGATGTTGGTGGGTTCAGTCATTGAGATAAAGGCAGAATTGTTTACTTCCTTCCTAAGTCCATGCCTAGTTCTAACACCTTCAGAAGGGTCTCTTAAGATCAGTTCTTTAAGATGACTCAAAGAATATCTCTAATCTTTAGGCAAAGAAACATCAACTTCTACCCTTTCCTCAAGATTTATAGATTCTACTCCTTAGGTGACTTCTACAATCTCTTCATCTTCTACTTCAGATCTAGACTCCTTAGGATCAGATTCATCAAACACTACATGAGTAGTCTCCACCACCACCAATGTCCTCTTATTAAATACTCTAAAGGATTTCCCTTCACTTGAATATCCTAAGAACACGCCTTCATTAGATTTTGGATCAAATTTTCCTAAGAGTGACTTCCCATTATTGTGAATGAAAACCTTACAGCTAAAGATATGGAGGTGGAAAAGGTTTGGAGTTCTACCCTTAATGATCTCATAAGGTATCTTATTCAGATTGGATCTAACATTCACCCTATTCAGCACATAACATGCAATATTCACCGCTTCAGCCCAAAAGTATTTTGGAAGGAAATACTCAATAAGCATGGCTCTAGTGGTTTCCAGTAAGGTCTTGCTCTTTCTTTCAGCTACCTATTCTGCTGAGGGGTCCTAGGAGCTGAAAAGTTGTGGCTAATCTCTTGATCCTCACAGAAGGTTTCAAATTTCTCATTTTCAAACTCCCCACTATGATCACTATAGATGGTCACAATCTCACAGCCTAACTTCTTCTAAATCCAAATGGAGAAAGATTTAAATTCATCCAATGACATAGATTTATATGATAGAAATCTAATCCAAGTGAACCTCGAGTAATCGTCAATAATCACAAATCCATAGACATTCCCCCCTAAGCTGGCAGTGCTAATGGGTCTAAAGAGATCCATGTGAAGGACTTCTAAAGGTCTAGAGGTGCTGATGTCCTTAATGGAATGGAAAGAGGATTAGACTTGCTTCCCTAATTGACAGGCATCATACAGGTGGTCCATAGTGAACTAAGTCCTTTTGGGTGACTCTTCTAAGAGTTTTCATACTGGCATGACATAATCTCTTGTGCCATAACCAAGACTCATCAACAACAATTTTTAAGTAAAATGAAGCAGCACATTCAATATTATTTAAATCAAGCATATACACATTATTGATCCTCTTGCCCTGTAAAATAGTGTTATTATTTAAGCTTATGATGCAAGTATTTGTAAAGAACTTGATGTTGAACCCTTTGTCATAGAGCTAACTGATGCTAAGCAAGTTATGCTTCAATCCATTCATAAGTAAAACATTTTCAATCAAAAGGTTCTTGGAGTTTCCGATCATACCTACACCTACCACTTTCCTGGTGGTATTATCTCCAAGAGTGACCTTGCCTCCAGCCCTGGCCTCCAGCCAAATAAATTTATTTGCATCTCTAGTCATGTGCCTTGAACATCCACTGTCTATATAGGTGTCACATGCTCTTATGAGACCTTTCGTGAGAGCACACCTATAAAATCATCAAACGTCAGATTTAGAAACCCAAACAAGTTTGGGTTCCTTCTTATGAAAAGAAGAATATAATGCATGTGTGTTGTGCTGTGAAACATATAATTTGGGCCTCCACACCTAATATGTACTACAATGAACAGTGCATGTGTGAGAGATATGTCATAGCATGCCACAAGAAAAATATCTAACTCCAGGAAAAGGGTTAACTAATCTACGTGGGTGATAGTGCCTCTTCCTAGGTTTGAATGAAACATGCTTTGATGATTTTGAATGGGATTCTTCAAAAGATGGGGTGCATAAAATTATGCAAAAGTAGAAGGTGTTTCATTATTCTCATATGCACTAATTTTTACACCTAGAAATTCATTTTTTTTCTTGAGACTTGTAATTTCAATTTTCAAATAATGCTCATCACTATCTAAATCAGATGCATATGATTCCAATTTCTTAAATTCAGCTTCTAATTCAACATGCGATGCTTTTAATGAATCATGCTCAGTAATCAAATTAGAATGCTTTTTATTCAACTCATCAAATTCATCAAGTAATGACATGTGATTGCTATCAAGTGTAGAATGATCTTTAATCATAATTTCATGCTCTTTTTTATAAATTTAGAAATTTCAATTTCAGGCTAGCATGAGTTTTCTTAAGCTTCCTATATGATGAATGGATTTTTTTAGAAACATCAAGCAATTAATCGTAGGCCAGTTCACATACCCCTTCTTGGTCAGACTGACCAATACCACTTGAAAGTTCATTAGGGATGTTAAGCCTTTATGAACTAGTCCTGAGGCTAACCAAGAGGAGGGGTGAATTGATAATTTTAAAAATTTGTTAGCAAATAATAATTTAGAAAATCTTTTTGAATGTTTAAAATATTAACAGCTTCACGATGATGTATAAATATTCAACGATAACAGAATAATAATCACAATCACATAATCATCAACAGAAAAATAAGTGTAAAAAATAATCAGAAAGAACATACCATATTTTATAGTGGTTCGATCAACTTGACCTACGTCCACTCCTTGGAGCCTCCCCTCCGAGTATTACACTAACACTAAGTGACCCTCCTTCTGCTCCCACAGCAAGGCGAAGAATCCTATATAAAACTCCTTTCCACCAACCCGGTGAAGCAGAGAACCTGGACTCCTTTTGCTTCCTCCTGAAGCAGGTAGAGAACCTAGACTCCTTGCGCTTCTTCCTGAAGCAGGAAGAGAACCTAGACTCCTTTCGCTTCCTCCTGAAGCAGACAAAGAACTTGGATCTTCTTGTGGATGATCCTACCATAAAGACACCAACAAGATAAGAGACGACGACCGGAGAAGATGACTCAGATCCTTGCTTAGAGCAACTTTTATGAACACCTCACAAACTCCCCCTCATAAGATCCTCTCTCTCTCTCTCCCAAGCACTCTCTCTCTCTCTCTCACACACACACAAGATTCTCTCTAGAAAGAAAGGTGGTAAAAGATCTTTCTTATTGAAGGAAAAAGATCTTAAAAAGGAGGGCTAAAAATTACCCTAAATCTCAACTGGTCGCCAAAGATCGTCCAGGATGATTGGTCGATCATCCTGTACGATCAATACAAAATCACATGAATCAGCCTGGATGATCTGGTTTCTCTGGATGATTAGTAGACAAAATTTATTTAGATCATCTCGTACAATTCTGTGATTATCCGAGACGATTAATATAAATCAAGAATTTTATCCAGAAGATAGCTCGGGTCGTCCAGGGCAACTTATGCTGGACAATCTCAAAATGACTTGATCATCCGGGATGATATATATATCGTCCTGTATAATTAGTTCAAAAATTATAATATCGTCCTGTACACAGCTCAGGTCATACAGCCAAAATATGCTGGATGATCTCAAAATGACTTGATCGTCCGGGATGATATCTTGATCGTCCCGTATGATTAGTTCAAAATTGAGAATATCATCCAGCATATTTCTTGGGTCGTCCAGGTGAAGTGCTTTGGACGGTCAGGATTTTGCATATATCGGCCACGATGATACTGCGATCGTCTAGGATAATATGATCGTATCAATCAAATATTAATTATTTTCCTTAATCACCAGACTAATTTAGGCATGATTATAAAGGATCGTCTGGGACGATCAGACCAAATCTTTAAAAATAAAAACTTACCTAACTTTATCTAGCGGCTGAGAATTTTTTATTTGAGCCTATCGTCATGTACGATGGGTTATCGTCAACGATGATCTGCTTAATCAAACTGACTTAACATGGTCGCCTTAATTAGGGTTTGTATTTTCACTGGATCATCCAGGATGATATGAATATCATCCAGGATGATATATAACAAAATTTGAAACAGAAACTCTAACTCATTAAAACTCTCCCCCTGAGTGTGTGTGTGCAAGGTTACTTAGCTAGGGGATCAATTATATTACATTTAACACAAGAAAGGAAAAAATTATATTTAAACACACACAGACCCGATCTTGAGTTGGCTTGAATTATATTTAATATTTTGTACCTAAAATGTTAGCCAATCAAAACAGAACACAAAAATATTTGTTATCATCAAAATTATAATCCTTAAATCCAGGTTTGCAATAAAGACCTATTTTGACAATCAATATGAAGTGTTTGTTTATAATTTAGCCAATTTTAGTATTTATTTAATTATATTCAATTTTAATATATGATTCAGTTCAGTTTTTAGCTATTAATTTCTAATTTAGACTACGATAACCTACTGAGCTGTATTAGCTCATCCCTACTTTTGCTTTTATTCCAAGCCCGACAAAGGGTAAGGAGCAAGCTGAGTAGTTTGGATGGCATGCTCCAATATATGTTATAGGTATATTTTTGTTAGTTTTGATTTTTATAAACTTGGCTTATATATTGTTATTCTCTCTCTTGCTAAGTAATTTTATAGATATCCTTCAGATTATATATTTTTGGATGATATATAAAAAATCATGTTGAGATTCAGTAGTCTTTTACTTTATATTGCATTCAATAATGGCTTTGTGTACTATATAAATTGGACCTTTTATTTCAGTACTTCTCCAACCGAATCTTGGAGTTAGTCTTGCCACAATTAGACATGGCATATGCTGCATGATATCAGGTCATATCAGGTTGGGTTATGATAGGTTTCTTCTTAGAAGAGAAGGGTGTAAGGGTGTTCTTTGGCTTCTTTGAACGAGAAGTGCTTTTCTTCCTTGTTGGGTGCAGCTGGAGTTGTTAGTAAAATTCTTGACGAGATAACTTCGAGGTGTGGACATAGTTTAGCTTAACCAAATCACTTTAAAAATCCTGATTTGATTTTTCTTTTTCTTTTTTCTTAATTTTACTTATTTCATATCTTGGTTTGCTGCTTTGATTTATTGTGGTTATTGGTGTTTTTAAAATAAAAAAAAAATTATAAAATAGATTTTAAGACTTATATAGCTCTTCAATAAATTTAAAATAAAGTTTAAAATAAATATTTTTAATTTACTAAGATGTGTTATTTCTGCTGTAATTTATCTTTATCTCTTTTGAAAATGGAATTTTTAAATAAGGTGTGATATCAGGTCATATCGGGTTGGGTTGTGACAAATTTCTTCTTAGAAAGAGAAGGGTGCAAGGGTGTTCTCTGGCTCCTTTGAAGGAGAAGTGTTTTTCTGCCTTCTTAGTAGTAGAAGGAGTAGTTAGTAACATTCTTGACGAGATGACATCGAGGTGTGGACATAGTTCAGCTTGACCAAACCACATTAAAAATCTTGATTTGATTTTTCTTTTTTGTTTTTCTTGATTTTACTTATTTCATATCTTGGTTTACTGTTTTGATTTATTATGGCTATAGGTGTTTCTAAAATAAAAAACATTATAAAATAGATTTTAAGACTTATGTAGCTCTTCAATCATTTTAAAATAAAGTTTAAAATTAATATTTTTAATTTACTAAGGTGTGTTATTTCCACAGTAATTTATTTTTATCTCTTTTGAAAATGGAATTTTTAAATAAGGTGTGATATTAGGTCATATCGGGTTGGGTTGTGACAGGTGACTTCTTAGGAAGAGAACGATGTAAGGGTGTTCTCTAGCTCCTTTGAAGGAGAAGTGCTTTTTTCCCTTGTTGGGAGCAGAATGAGTAGTTAGTAAAATTCTTGACGAGAGGACTTTGAGGTGTGGGCATAGTTTAGCTTGACCAAATCACTTCAAAAATCTTGATTTGATTTTTCTTTTTCTTTTTTCTTGATTTTACTTATTTCATATCTTGGTTTGCCTCTTTGATTTATTATGGTTATAGGTGTTTCTAAAATAAATAAATTTATAAAATAGATTTTAAGACTTATATAACTCTTCAATCATTTTAAAATAAAGTTTAAAATAAATATTTTTAATTTACTAAGGTGTGTTATTTCCACTGTAATTTATCTTTATCTCTTTTGAAAATGGAATTTTTTAAAAAGACAATCCCCCCGCCTCTTTGGTTGTGCCTTGTCACTTATAATGTTAACTTCTAAACATCAAAACTCCATTGACTTAAGGAACGTTGAAATTTATATTATTTTCTATTTTATGTGGGTTTACATACCCTTCTTGCACTACATTCTACATTTTATAATCAATGGATTGAATAAAAGTTGACATACAATATTTTCAAAAATCAAATAGAATATTATTGAACAAACATGGTTGAGTAATTGAGTACATTTTTAAGGCGTTCCTATTAGTAAATTATGCCATGTCAAGATATACTTACAATGTTGAAACCGATATAGTAATAACCTGCTCTAATACTAATTGAAAGTGGCTCAATGCTAATCTAAATCGCATGATTCACAAAAGAGGTGGGCCGGGGGTGAATTAGTGTGTATTAAAAAAGAATCCAACTTGTGTGGAAGCGATTAGAAAAATGCCCTTTTTTCAAACTAATTAAACTAGGAACAATAACTTATTTAAAATTTTAAATATCGAAGTAATGAAGCAATAAAAATAGTTTTTAATTATTTATTTTTTTATCAAAGCAACAAAAGAAAAATGTGATTACAAAATAATATTTTTTTCAAACTAATTCTCCAATGATTTATCATAGTAGTGCATAAAACCAAAATATTAAGAAAAATAAATTTTAAGAAAATAAAACTAATGTAAGAGAAATGCAAACTAGATTTATAGTGGTCCAGTAACTTGATCTACATCCACTCCTTGAGCATCTACTCGAGAATTTCACTTCCACTCTCCCTCTACTCCTAGCAAGGCAGAGAAGTTGCTCTCTTTCCGAGTAATGGAGGAAACCTTACAAGTACTTCTCTCCTTGATAAGTTCATATTCTTCATGGGTAATGGATACACCCAACCACGCTTCTTTTCTCTAGAAGCCTCTTCTCCCTAGCCTCCCTCAAGACCCACAAAGCCTTATCCAATTCTCAACACTAAGACTTACCCCATCCCTTCTCCAAAGCTTTCAAATGCAAAATGAGAGGATTTAAGGAATAAACTAGACTAGGCAACCATGGTGATTCCCTTACCTTACACTTTGGTCCATCCAAAAAGATTTATCAAGCCTCATAAGTTTCTCTATCAAAACCCTTGGAACTATGCTCTCAAATATAAAGGAACTCACTAAGACTAAAAAAATCTTAAGGATTTCTATTTATAAGAATGCTCCCAAAGAAACCCAGAATTAGAATGATTAAAGATTTTGATAGGTTGATCATCTAGTATGATTAGTATAATTTGGCCTGGAACCCTCATTTACTCTCTATTTGATCAAATTGTATGATATGAATCATGCAATACAATTAGATCAAATTTCTCCATTTTGAATAGAGATAGTTCAGGCATTCTCTCTATTTGTTTGTCCTTTGAATAGGATCATACAACACTAATTCTCTTATGATTATCCTTGATTTTAGGCCCTAAAATAGGTTAACTTTAAATGATAATTAAAAGTCATATAGTGTGAACATTTTGTACATGATGATTTACACAATTTTAAATTTACCTATTTTTAGTACGAGCAAATAATAACTACTTAATTTGAAATACCATATCATATAAGGCAATGTAAATCATACTATATGATTTTTTATTTTGAGTTTTTAATTTCAATTTTTTGTTAATTAATATAACTTGATGTTTTGAATTTTCAAAATACCCATAACATTCTGTATAGTACGATATAGATCATATAGTATGATTTTGTAGAAACCAAGTACTATAATTAACATTAAAATTTTCTTATTTTTAATGCTTTTTTTCCATGTGTGCTTGTACATGGTTATTTAGCCAATATAATCATACACATAAAAGAAGAATCAGTAAAAGAAAAAATTTGTAATTTTGGCACACAAATTTTATTTTTTGAGTTCTTAATCTTTGACTTTCTTCAAGTTCACACTTCTAGGCACGATTAGCTCCTTTTTTTTCATATCTTGTTGGCAGCTGCTTCTTTTGACTTGAAGTGCTAGTCCAAAAATAAGCACACATAACTCAAATTTATATTAGCAATACTAATAATTTTTGTGATAATCTAAACTCAGGTGTACACACCAGGATCATGGATTGCAACAAACATAATCAATTCAATACTCATTCAAGAAGAAGGGAAGAAGCAATGGCTAGTTTATTATATAACCAAAATTATAATGGCCGCAGAACATATCGATTCAATCATGGAGAAACTCCCATGGGCTCTGGTGATCTCGACTCAATGACTTAGACCATACTTCCAAGCCCATTCCATTCACTGTGTCATTGATCACTTAAGTTAATGCCAACAAAGATGGATCATTTTGGAAGATTATTTAAGTCGGTAGTAGAACTAAGGGAATTTCAAATTTCTTTCACACTGAGGATAGCCATAAAGGCTCTTGTACTAGTAAACTTCTTAGTTAATTTTAATACCCAGGGTAATGACCAAGAAGCCTTATAGATAACAACAACTTTGGATCTTATTAGTTGATGGAGCATCGAGCAAGTAGGGCATAGAAGCAGGCATGGTGTTAAATAGCCCAATAAGAATCATCATCACCTAGGCAATGGACATTAAGTTTAAGGTGATGAATAATCAAGTCGAGCATGACACCTTACTCACCAACTTGCAACTCATTATGGGCATAGGTGCCACACATCTCATGGTCTAGACAAACACTCAACTGATGGTGAAAAAGATAAATGTGAGTACAAAATGAGGGATGTGATATTACTAAAATATCTCTTCAATGTGAAGGCATAAATTAGCAGGTTAGTGCACTTAAAATAAATCTAGATACCTAAGAAGCAGAACCAACGGTGAAAATATTAAGGCTGACTAGTGAAGAAGAAAAATTATACAGGTGGAAGGTAGCTTTCTAACGAGTTGGATAGATCCAAACCTAAAATGTTTGAAGACATGAATAATAAGTGATGAGGTTTAAGATCAATGGAAATTCAAAATCAATGTGGCAAAATATTTAATAATAATTGGGGAATGATTTAGAAGGCTGATAAATTCCCTAAATCTTGGGTGTGTTAGGGAAGACGAGAAGGATGTTATGCTTAAGGAGACCCTCTCAAACAAGTGTGGTAGTCATTTTGGAGGAAGAACACTTGCCTATAAAATATTGTGGTTGTGGTAATTTTATCCAGCACTAAGGAAGGATGCTAAGAAATTCTCAAGAAGATGTCCTAAATTCCAAATATTTTCTTCCATGTAGCTATAGCCATCTCATAGGCTCTAGCCTATCAATAGCCCATGGCTATTCACCATATGAGGAATGCATCTCTTGAGACCCTTCCCACCTTCCACTAGGCAAGGAAAGTTCATATTAGTCATAATTGACTATTTCACAAAGTGGATTGAGCCAAAAACACTTGCTAAGACCACTTAAACTATCATAAGAAATTTACTATGAATAGAAATAATTTGTAGAAATGTTGTATCTCTTACCATCACCACTGATAATGGGCCTCTATTTGCTAAAAATTGTCCCAAAGACCTTTTCCAATCATAGGGCATTCAACTCATGTTCACCTCAATCCATCACCCACAGAACAAGGGGCGAGTCAAAGCAAAAAAAAATAAAATAAAAATTGAACCTCTTTAGGAAGAAGGTGAATGATCAAAAAGAACTTCCTTGTGTTATATGGGTAGTGAGGACGATTCTTTCCTTTATAATTAGGAAGACACCATTATCACTATCTAATAGTGTTAAGGCATTAATTACTCCCAATAGAAGTTGAATTGTAAAGCCAGGGACTGGTCTCTATTGTTAACTTTGATGAAGGTGAGCTTGGTGAGTGGGAGGAGAGGACCTGCGAGTGCTTGGAGATAGTTGTTGACCTCTTGAGGAGTTCAAAGCACAGACTATGCTTAGGAAGGAGGATGTGAAGAGAAAGATGTCCAAATACTACTAGTCATATGTTAAGGAGAAGACTCTCTACCCAGGTAACCTAGTTCTAAAATTTGTAGATGTTGGTGCTCACCAGTCCATCTTAGAAAAATTTTGGTTAACATGGGAGAGCCCCTACATCACCAAAAAGTAGGTCGGCCTAAGAAGAGATTATTGCATACGGTCACCGAACGTGTCCAGAGACCAATAAAAAAGCGCCACATCATTACTGAGCTCGGTACCGAACGCGGTACTGCTCGGTACCGACAGCAGTACCGCTCGGTACCGAGCGGTACCGCTGTCCGGACAGAATAATTTTTCCAGCCCAAGAGCATATCAACTGCATACTCTCACATGCATCATCCATTTAGAAATTTGAATTCAACACATCATCCACATTGTCATTTAATGGACAAATGCATTTTTTTAGAATGATTTTTTGTCATTTTTAATACTAGGCAACTTTTTAAATTTTTTAATCTCAAAGTAAATCAAATTTTACCTCAACGCACATCTAAAGGCGGCAAATTTCATTTTATTATATTTTTTTAGAGTTAAACATTATTCGTTATCTCATTGTCACGAGATTCATAGGTATTGCAGTAATCTTAAAGCATATCAAAGTACTCTAAAGGCCATACTAACGAAATTTTGATGAGGATTTCCACACAATTTTCTTTTTCAATAAAAAGTATATGAAAGACATAATCTGATGAAAACTCATTAAGTTATACTTAACCACATAACATATATAATTGCTACACTTAAATTTGTTTAAAATTTTTTATGTTAATTGTATCTTAAACAAGTTGTGAAAACTAGATCGGACATAGAATCAGAAGGAGATGTTCAGGATTCAATGATTCGGCTAGGGTCGAATCGGGATTGAATCTAATGATGTAATTAATATGAAAATCATTTAAATAAAATTTAAATGATAGAATAATCGTGTAATAATATAAATTTTTAATTAAAAAATAATTTAAATTTACACATTAATAATATTTTATATAATTTTAAATTTAAGCACATTCAATCATTAAATTTAATTCAAATCTAACAAAAATTTAGTTTACAAATAAATTTAACATAAATTATTATTAATTTATGCTATATGTTTAGATATAATTTATACCTATAAATTATAAATTAAATTCATATTATAAATTTATATATTTAAATTATTAAGATTAGATAATTTATTAATAATAATAAATAAATAAATAATTTTTAAAATAAATAGAATATATAATTTACTTAATATTATTAATTTAAAATGAAATGCTATTTATATCATAAAAACTTTATTTAAAAAATTTATTTTAAAATATATGATTTATATTATAAACTTAAGAAATAAGAACTTCAACTTATTTAGTCCTAAATCACTTAGAGAACTTCCTCTTGGTAATGTTTACACTTTATATTGACTTTTGAGTTTGGATGGGTTAGAACTCACATTGAGTGATAGAACTCCATGTGAAATGCTTAGTTGGAATATCTTTATTTAAAAAGTATGTATTTTAAATTTAAATTAATTTATTAAATTACAAATATCACTTAATATTTTATTCTTAATTTATTAATTTAAATTTTTGAACTATTTACATATTTTAGAAATTGAATAGGCCGATTCAAGGGAACTAGGACAAGTTCGTCAATTGAATCGGTGGTTCTATGCGGTTCATCCTGATTTAGTACAAAATTGATTTTAAGGCTGAACTGAACAGGCTTTTAGACCAATTCACCATTTGACCTACCAAGCCGATCCGATTTATAAAATCTTGATCTTAAATCCACATTTTTAATTTATTAAAATCATCAATATAGGGAGTGCTAACTATATTTTCTATAATTTACATTTCTTGTCAATTGTTTTTTAAAAAACTATTATTCCACATGTCGAAAGCTTGTATAATTTGAAAAAAAAAAAAAATAGAGGAAAATTATACTTCAATATCCGGACGTAATCTCAGTCCAAAAGCAGCCAGGCCATTCGCCATTTCGCCCATTCCTACTGAAAATTCCCGAATTTTTTTCTCATAAGAAAATTTCTTGGTTATCATTTCTCTATCATTAATAAAAGTTAGTGTAGGAGCCATTTAGGATCACTGTTTATTTTTTTAATTTTAATTTTTTTGTTATATTTTAATATAGAATAAAAACATATTTGCTATTCTATAAATACTATTTTCATATTTATTTAATATTACATTAGGTGAAGGTGATGATGACGTAAAATAATGGCAGCTCGTGATGGAGATGATTGATGATTGGGGTGTAGGCGGCGTTTATTAAAAAAAATATTTTTTTTTTTAGATTTTGAAAACTAAAAAATAAAAAAGGAAAAAGCATAAATAAAAAAACCTCCCAAGTTGCCCCATAATTAATAGAATATTAGTAGTTTTTGTCAATATCTTAATATTGAATCTCACCAAAAAAAAATATTCTATGTAACCACCCATCTTATTCGAATTAAAGAATTTCTACATTATAATGATCGATTATGATAAGGCTGAGTAGCAGTATTCTTCAATAGATAATTACATCATTACCTCCTTGACGGATAAACCTACCTTGACAATTAAATAAAATCTCAAAATATAATTCCTTGAGCATAACCTTTTATTATTACTTCTTTTTCTGTCAAGTGGGATCATTTTCTATTTTTAATTTTATTTTTTATTTTTAATTGAAATAAAAATATAATTATGTCTTGAATCTGTTTTTTTTTTTTTTGTATAATCTATTTATATGATAGGGTTGTGGGAAACAATTATATGGGGTTGTGACGAATGGTATTTAAGGCGGGTGGGAATTGATATTAGTGATAGCGGTGTTAATTAGTGACCGCAACAATGACATGCGGTGGGGCTAGCAGCAGGCAGTGGCGGTGATGGCTAGCAATCAATGGCTGTAGCGACGATTGATTTGCCAAGATTATTTATATTTAAAAAGAATTAAAATATCTTGAAAATATCTAATAATTTTTTTAATTATTTTTAAAATAGTATGCTTTGTTTTAAAAGATAATTATAATAAAAGTTAAATAACCCAAATGAAATATATATTAAAAAGCCCAAAATTGGAGCTAAAATAATTGCTCGATCCCCATAATGGACGGTCGAGCAAAAGGATAAAAACCGTCTAGAAGTCATTATTTTAATCCCTAAAACCGAGATCGGGTCTGCGGCCGAGTGGTCGACAGAACATGTTCCTCCCATCTCATCCGGGCTCGATAAGGTACATATCGGTTGCTTCATAAGCATCAATCGAAGACCCACATGAGCAGGCAGTGCACATAAGGCCAAGATGCCTTGCATCAATATCTAAAATGAATAGCATCCAAATAGTTGTTGGTTATAAGTAATGTCTATTCTCAATAAGGTCGCCTTCGCGTATTCATTCATCTCAGCCAGAGGAGAAATTATTCCGTGCGGAGTCCGGACAGGAGAACCGTCCGGATTCCTCTTGTACACACTGTGTACAAACAGTGTGTACAACAGAAATACAAAACATGTTGTACACACTGTTTGTACATAGTGTGTACAAAAGGAATCCGGACGGTTCTCCCCGTCCGGACTCCGCACGGAATAATTTTTCCAGCCAGAGAGCTCTCTTTTACTAATTCTTTGTACATTCGACTCTTAGAAACTTGGGCCTACATCATTTAAGAGAGACGAATATTTTTATATGATAAATCAAGAAGAATAGGGTTTCACTATTTTTATAAATGAGAGCATAATTTGCATACCATTAAACAATTAGAGAGATTTAAGCTTCGTTTGTGATAGCTATTTTATTGCTTCTTAAAATAATTTTTAAAAATTTTTGTACTAAAAAGCTTCAAAAAAATTGTATCAAATAAAGCCTTAATATACTAATGCTGCCAAAACTATCACAATGATAACATCTTGATATTAATATGATGGTAGAATGAATAGGTGGTGGAAGTGGCAGAGAAAATTTTTTTGGCACAAATTATCGATTTTAAGAAGTCTTTAAGTTTTTCCATTGGGGTTTTTGAGACCAGCATTGAGGTTATAAAACCTTTTTTTTTATTAAAGTTGTTATCATAAAAAAATATATAATTAATAAAAAAATACAATCGAGAGCATCTGCTATTCAAAAATAAAAACCTACAATTTCTCTATTCAAATTTTTATATTTTAAAATCGTTGTATAATCATTTTATTTTCAGTTCTATTAAATATATCTTTTTCAATATTAATACTTAAGCAATAATTTATTCAAGAGTCTCCTATACTATTGCGCAAATGATCATTTACAATTATCATGGCGAGGGATGCTCGTTCGACCATTATTTTAGCAACTGATAATATCAAAGCAAGCTTTATAAATAAGAACACCTAATGATAAATATCATTTTTCATAATTTCCATTATTTTTTTTTGCAAGCTCTCCAGTTTCTTGTAAATTTATGAGTACATCATTAAATCTCATATCTATGATAAATTCTCTAGTTAGTTACCTAGTATAATTAAATTTATTTCTGAAAATATTATGGATAAAAAATTTTTAACTATAACAAGAAATATTCATTAACTAGAAGACAATTTATAAAGAAATATAGACTATGAATTTGCTCACTTCATAAAATTTTTAACTATAACAAGAAATATTCATTAACTAGAAGACAATTTATACAAGATTAGACTTCATTTGGGACAACTTTCTTACTACATTCTAAAATAACTTTTTAGTACAAAAATTTTTTGAGCTAGAAATATTTATACTAAAAAGCAAATTTAAAAAGTAATAAAAAAAGTCGTCCTAAACGGAACCTAAATGTTATGCCACAACTAATAGGGTGTAGAGGTAAATTGATTTTCTTTTAAAATTAAATATTAACCCAAACTAAATTATTTTTTAATTGCAAAAAAAAGTTAAATTTTATTTTCAAAAACAAAGTAACAAAAATATGACATCTGATTTGAGATTCAAACATCACAAAATAATAAAATATTTATCAGTACATTACTACCTTTTCTTTACAAAAGATTTTCTTAAGTCATTCGCCCCATGCATATTTGAACACTCAAGACATAGTAAATTATTCTTATTTAAGATTATTGTGGTTCAATCATGATAAGCCTACATCCACTCTCAGAGTTCTCATCTTAGGATTTAATCTACTATTCTCTCCTTCACTAGCACGGTCAAATAACATGCTTTTGTAATAGAGAAAGCTTACTCCACTTCTGCTCAAAAAGCAATAATCTAGCTATCCCTAGCATAATCAAATAGGTAATCAAGTTTTCATTAAGTAGTTTTCAAATCAAAGAATTTTCTTTTAACGACAATGAGACAAGGCTTCCAAAAAGATATAGATTGATCCTATAAATATATATTTTTTTGTGTTAAGATTGATCATACAATAAGATATAAATTGTACACTACGATCTATAGATCTATCTTCATCAATTATAGTATTGCATGATCTTATCAAATCTATTTAACTACATATTTTGAAGTTGGGCTTAGTCATACAATATCATTATTGATTGTACAATCTAAAAATTGTGATAATTATTAATCATACAATATGATATAGACCATGTAGTATGATTAATTTTATTTTTTTTTTTCTAATTTTAAGAAATATCTTTTTTTATGCAAAATAGATAAAAATGCATTCGTCAAAAAAGAAACAACACCTAATTGCTAAGAAAAATAATAAGCTCAATAACATACATAGAAACAACTCCTGATTGCTAAGAAAAATCTATATATCAAATAATAGCCAAAAATAATGACCATTCCAATAATGAACAGTTATGGCCTTAACAAATTAATTTACATTATTATATGAAACAATTCTATTGCATATATTGCTAAGGGCCAACTAGAAAACCCATTTTTCACTCGAAAATAAAGTAATTCATCTCCAATCGAACTACATTTCTTTCTCCTCTTTCGGGCGCTTCTTCGGCAAATCCCGTAACACAAAAAATTGGCGTAGGTGAATAGTGCGACTCCCATATTGGTGTCGCAATGTTCATCTACTGAATTTTAGCGTGTGATTTAGCGTTCGAATGGAGCAAATGATGGACGACATACAACCATTTATAGTTCGGTTGGAGATGGTCTAAATAAGAGAAAATATAAATTCACTAGTGGAAAAAAACCTCAACTTGATGCGAAACATCTTGTACATATGAAGAGCAATATGATATATATATATATATATATATATATATATATATATATGTAAACCCAATTTCTGAAGCTTTATCAACCAGTACAAAGGCAAGGATAATAGTCTAGAGTTAATGCGAGTAGCTTTAATAAGGCCATCACCTTGTTTAGTAAAATAATCAGAGCAAGGAGTTCCTCCTCTATATGAAATATAGTAAAACCCATAAAAATAAGAATGTACTTTGTATCTCTTAATAAATAAAAAGCTTAAAATTGTAAGGTCAAGTACTTTCAATTATATTAATAAGATTACAAGCATCAATCTCAACTCAAATTTTACGAACACCTAACTTTGTGTAGAAATTAATCTATAATTAAAGAAAATTAACTTTATATAAATAAATAAGCATTTACTAAAAGGGAAAGAAAAAGCCCTAATATCCTTACAATGTTGTCTCTCATGAGATCACCATAAATTAATAGTTTCATCTCCACTAATATAACTGTATATTTTAACTTTCACTAAATAGAAAAAAATGGTTTTCTTCAATAAACTAATTTAGATTGATACAATTGATGATTAGTGTTCAGATAGGCAATAAAAGCACAAGCAATATGTTCAATACCCTTAAAATTTTTCAGTGAAATGAGGGAAAAAAGATGGCTTTCATTTTAGCTTTGGGCCAAACAATGTTTCTATAATGACACATTTTAATATATTTAGGCCTAAGCTCATTTCTTTCCAACCATAAATACTAAAGAATAAGCACATGAATGATAATTCTAATGTGAGCTTTGGCCTTTACCCACACCTATAGAGAACCAAAGCCAAATCTTACTCTATTATGAAGGCATATATACCTACATAAAATACTTTATTTAATTTTGGGAACCAAATTCACTTTGGATTCACTAAAGTTTTTAAATGCAATGGTGAAATGATAAAAAAAAAAATCTAAATTTTAGAAGTAATTTGTATGCCATGTTCATGTGTTTCCTATGAGTGCATATGTAAGAGGTGTTTAGAATAAACCATATGAGTGATATATGTAGTTATTTGTTGTACGCATGAAAATTTCATGTTTTCTTAAATTTCTTTCTAATAGGAAGAACATGTAGCAAATGATACTCTATTATATGATAAATGTGGGTGAGATATAATACTAGAGGTGAGATTTCTAGACTTCTTTAGTTCATCCCTCAAATTATCATTTTCTTTAATAAGTGGGTCCTCACATAAGTAACACATTTAAAGCATTCCACAACAGAAAGCTCTTCTAACAAACTAATTACATTCTTTTGTAAATTCAACGCATAAAGAGTTTTATTCCTCAAATTTATTCTTTATTTATTCTAGCTCATGCAATAAAATGCTACATTCTTCTTATATTCACGCTAAACTCTTTTTCATGGATGCATTCTTCTTCTAAGCAATTTAAAATTATTATGCAATTTTTCAGCCATGTATAACTCTCGACCAATGGTTAATTCTACTAGATTTATTTTTGCTTAAATGCCCTTATGATCATTCAAAAACCCTTAGAAAACTATAAAATGCTCTAGAACTTTACAAGAAAATTTCTTTGACCCCAAGTGTTTCTAACCAATGAGGTTATCTCTTTTCAAAACACAAAATTAATTCCCCACAAAGTATAACTCTCAACCAAGCCAACCCCATATCAGTTACCCGACCCCTAATTCTTAGACATGTTACCTACATGTCTTGACTAATCCATCCATTACATCTACAACATTTCAAACTTTTAAGTGAACCCTTCAAAAGATATTTTAGAGACAATAGTAGTCTCAAGTCAAATTCATGTTGCCACTAGCCAAGTTTGCAATTCTTTCAGCTATGTACACAACTCCTCCATCCCTGTATGCTATTTATACTCATGTTTGCAACACCTTTAGCTATGTCTAAATTGTCTTCAACCATGTTTTCAACAGCTCTAATTATCTCTATGATAGTGATTATATATTTAAGATTTTTTAAACCATACAATTAACTTCTTTAATAATATCTATACTACTTTTTAAAATTACTATTGTCCTTCATCCATACCATTCCCCGATTAATAATGACATTTCCAATAAAGTTCTCTAACATCTACAATAATTTGTTTACCTTATTTCAAAACTTAAAGATGGCCCTCATCAATATCACATATGAAAGATAATGCGAAATTGTAAAATAGCTCATGGTAAGGGGAGGTTATAGATTTTTTTTTTTTTTTTTTTTTCGGGGGGGGGGGGGGGGGGAGGGCTTCTCTAAAGTCATTGTCCCAAACATGAAACTCATTATCATATAAACTTAACCTTTGTATTCTTAACTTATATGCTCCTTGGCAATCTCTCCTATTGTTATGTGTCTTTACTTCAAATTATTTATGCACTTTGTTAGTTTATTATTAATAAATAAGGAATCCCTAGGGAATACCAACACCTCAATTCAAGTAGGAACTACATTACAAACTTGATGGTCAAAATGTTTTCCAAAGGAAAAAACCCTAAGAAGTAATGGGCATCTTTTCTTGGACTTGATTATCCACAAGACTACTTTTGGAGAAAGAGAGCTTAAAAGTTTTGAATTACTACTATTTGAAGGAAGGTTTATTTACCCAAGATAGTTTGTTGGAGATGTAGGATACTCATTATCACTTTATTGTTAATACAAGTTAAGTAAATTGCCTTAATCATTTTGAATGGATTTACTCTCCTCTACCCTTGTTAAGATTTGACATAAATTTGAAGAGTAATTTGAAATTATTTAAATCCTAAATAATAGTACATGTTAACATCAATGGCATGATTGAGGTTAGGAAGTATTTGACTTAATGCATAATTTTAGAAAAATAATAATGATGCACAATCAATTATCAAAGTGCTTTCATATAAATTGGGGGTAACTCCATAGATCAGCTTAAAGGTGAGACTATGCTTTGATTATAAAAAGCTTATTCCTCTTAATTATTAATCATTAACAACAAAGACCACCACTAATCAACTCTAATTGAAACATATTATGCTAGATTATGCTAATATTATAGATGAATCTTACAACTAGTTTAAACTATGTTATCTGCTTTGGCTAGGATTGTTCAGTATAGTCAATTTTGGTCTATGTGGGGACAATCTGATGGCGGTTAGATCATGGTGATCATAAGTAATATATTTAATTGACGATCTAAATATTCCACTTTAAAGATCCAACCATCTTACACACATCAAATATATCAATATGAAGTTTTAATTGACAGATTAATAAGAGCCATTTTGATGAGATACATCATCTCCAATTTGGAATCACTAAAAAGTGATGATAATATCTTATCACATTTAGATGCTAAATTCTCATAAATGAGTCATTTTTCATTAACAGTTTCATAAGATGGAAATTTGTAGAGTCCAAAGCAACTCTAAAACCGTTGGCTCTAATTTGTAAAATAAAGCATGAAGTCGACGCAATCAAATAGCGCTATTTTGCGGATCTAGCATTTTGGCAGGACTAGCCTACCCTTGGCATCGTAAAGCTGCTAGCAACAGCTTGCTATCATGGCCTTTTCTCGTCCTACACATAATAGAGATTTGGACTAGACACATAATTCATTCCCCACGCCAGTTTGGACAATTCACGGACTTCTATGACTTGAATTTCTCAAACTTCAATTTCAGGGCCATTGGCTTGAAGTAAAATGGATGAAATGTATTTAAAAGGCAGGAGTTTTGGTAATAGTGGCATTTGATTTGTAGTAAAAAAAATTCTAGTACAATTTTGGATATTAGACTTCACATTCTAATTTAAAATTGATGAATTTGGAAATTATTAGATTTGAACAATTGCCTAAAACACTATAATTTTTTTGCCGCTAACCACCGTGTGCAGCCACCACCATCTGATGTTGCTGTTGTTAGCCCACCCACCACCGTCACCACCTGCCACAACCAACGCCAACAACCATTGTTAGCCGTCAATGGCCGTCATCATTTTGTTTTACATTTCATTTATTTTACTTTCAGTAATGTAAGAAAATAAATATCTGCTTTTTTTACCCTCATACAAACAAATCAAAAATATTTTAGAAAACATTGTACTAATTTTACACTGTATTCATTTAACTTTGTAATTAATATATTTCCTAAGACAACACAACTGCAGAGGTTCTGTTTTTGCTTTATTTCCAACTCAACTTATCATCAATAATGTGCTTAATCACATATGATTTTTGTAACCCTGATAAAAAGAAATTTCTATGAATGATATATACGAATTTGACCTTTTATTGCTGCAAAATTCTTTTTACTCAAAAGAAAATCCCGAAACCTCAATCTGTGCAGTTATGTGCACTTTTTTGATGTCCCATTCAGGCATAGTGCATAAAAAATCATTCTTTTGAATTAAACAAATTCAATCCTTATCCTTAGTATAATTTCTTTTAAGACTTTTGTTGGCCAGTTTTAACTTGTCCCGTGCGGCTCTTCCTTATATATTTTTCGTTAGCTGCAGCCAAAAAAAAAAAATCATTCTATCCATCACATATAATCTGAAAAAGGCTCATTGTGGTCCCCGATTTCACCTTACGATAAAGAAAACAACATTATAAAAGGCCAAATTATTCAGCCGTGGAACACATTCTAAAATGTTTTTGGCCAAATACTTGGGATATCATCACCGTCGGACGATGTGGCGCAAATCCTCGCTGCAACACCATTGGGCATACGACTTGCGAGCTAGCGGTAAGCGCTGGGAGCGGTGAGGGAAATCATCCTTCATGCATGCTAAAATGTCCCAAAAACCTCTTTGCCGACCATACAAACTAATATCCCCTCAGCTGCCAGAAGAGCTCGAGAAAGGAAGTCATTTGTGTTACACCATTGATCCAGAAAGACTTAAAGGAAGAGCTCGAGAAAGGAAGTCATTTCCGTTTAAGATTATACAGAACACCATCGCGAATTCAACGGGGATAAGTTCTGTTGCTGTTGGCCTCTCGGCTATAAAGCTCCACGAGAAAAAAAAAATTGTTCATCAAACACTGTTGTACACATTCTAAAATTCGTAATAATTTTTTTTTTGATACAACTGCGATTTTGCTAGGGTTTTGGTTACCCTAGCCGACTCTTGCTTCTGACCTTCTTCTTCCTCGCTCCCCTCTCCCGGCTTTGCTGGGGGAGCTTCTTCCCCGATGGCCAACCTTTCTTCACCTGAGGAGTTCCCTCCTCTCTCTTCTAAGAGTGTTGTGGCTTCCCCGCTTCTACTCTTAGCTATAGCAACATTGTTTCAACTCCAAGACCTAGGAATGACTTTGTGCTTTCTTCTTTGTCTTCGTTGGATGATCTTTTGGATTTCAATGAAGATCATGTTAAAGTTACGAAGGATGAATGGGGTTTGTCGTTGATCGGCTACTCCATCGGCCGCCGGCCCTATTACGAATCTTTGCTTTCTGCTATTCGAAAGGTATGGAAATTGAAAGGTATGATGAAACTGCTCTCCCTCAGTGATGGATTCTTTATGCTAAAGTTTTCATCCCATGAATATTATGACATGGCCCTGGCTGGTGGTGTGTGGTTTTTCCTTGGCAAGCCATTTGTGTTACAAAAATGGGCACCAAATTTCAAGCCGGTTAGAGAAGAGTTTACTTCTATCCCCATCTGGTTCAAAATTCTTGACTTACCTCTTCCATGTTGGACACCGGATGGTATCTCGCGTATTGCCAGTAAGGTCGGGATTCCATTGGCTGTGGATGACTTAACGACAGAGAAAACTAGACTTACCTACGCTAGAGTCTGCGTCTAGGTTTCTAATGACTGTGTCTATCCTGAAAGTATCCCTATCACCATTCTAGGGGAGCCTTTTTCACTCAAAATTCAATATGAATGGAAACTTGTTCCTTGTGAGCACTGTGGTTCTATTGTGCACACTCCAGAATTTTGCCCATCCAAACCACCTAGCCCTCCTTCCGTCTCTCAGCCTCCTGCTCGTGGGAGAAGCACAAGCCAGAAGCCCCCTCGGCCTACATACAGAAATTCAGTACACCAGCTGACCCATCCAACTGCTCCTTCCAGTTCAGCTTCAAAGCCACAGCTCCACTCAGAAAAACCTGCCAGCACTCCCCAAAATATTGTTAGTAATCCCAGCTCTCTTACTCACCCGCCTGTGGTTGTAATACCTACCCCTGCCACCATTACTGATCCTCTGCCTACCAACCTCCTTAATCTAAACTCACCTACGAAAGAGCTTCCTAGTTCTAGCATCATCTCTCTACCTAAACAGCCAGATAAATTGCTTTCTCCTAACAGATTTGAGTTATTACAAGAAAGTTCTAAGGAGATGATGCCTCCTCCCTCCTCCTCTTCACACCAGGAACATGCCCAAATTCCAACATCATCTCATCCAAAAGCTTCCATGAGCAAGCAAGGAAAAAAAGATCCTAATCAAACTTCAAAATCCCAATGACCCCTCCTAGTCTTGCGGCTTGGAATGTGAGAGGTTTCAATAGCCCGGATAAGGTTAGGGCTTGCAAAGAGTTAGTCCGACAACACAACTTAGACTTAATCTGTGTCTTGGAGAACAAGTTCATGAAAACAGTTTCTTAGACCCTTTGTTTTGTTTCAATCACCGGGTTTTTGATAATGATGACAGCTGTCATAATTTCAATCATTCTAATTCGGGCAAGATTTGGATCACATGGGATCCCCTTTTGATTCAATTTAAGCCAACTTACTTCACTACGTAATTGATATCTGGAGAACTGTTTAAGGGGGCTGATCTCCTAGGTGTTTTGTCGATTATCTATGCTTCTAATTCGCAAGTGGACAGAATTAAGCTTTGGGATAATCTTAGAGATATTGGGAACCAGATTCATTCACCTTGGCTTATTCTTGGTGACTTCAACTGTTGTCTTCACTCTGATGAAAAATATGAAGGTATCCCTCTTCTTTCATCACATCTTTGGGACTTCAAATCTCTCATTTTTTATTTGGGCTTATTGGATTTGGCTTCCAGTGGTCTAAAATTCACCTGGTTTAATCAAAGAGCAAATGATCCTATTCATTTGAAGCTGGATAGAATGTTGATTAATGATAAGTGGTTGGAGGCTTATCCTAATTCCTATTATGAAGTTCTCACTCCTTCTTATTCGGATCATTCGCCTATTGTCCTTCACCCTGGTCAGTATGTTAAGATGAAACATAGATTTCTTTTCAAAAATTTTTGGACTAAGCAAGATAGCTATTGGTCTGACCTTCTTAACATCTTTGCTCAACCGATTCATGGAAACCCCATTCATGGGTTGTACATCAGGCTTAATAAATTCAAAGAGATCCTCAAAGGGAAAGATTGGGCGAGTTCTTGTCAGCTCTCTGCCAACTTTTCTTCCCTTAAGAACCAACAAGCTTTATGTCTTGATCTGATTAATGCTGATCCTCAAAATCCTATCCTGAATCACAATTTGAAAAGTATCAATGCTCAAATTTTAGAATGCTCTTCTTCCTGGACTAATTGGGTGCTTCAACGCGCTAAACTGAAATGGCTTTCTTATGGGGAAGAGGATTTAAAATTTCTTTATGCAAGAATTAGGAAAAGAAGGAATCATAGCTCTTCCCCTTTGGTTGCAAACGATGATCCTCATGTCAGGAAGGACTTGATTACTTCTTTTATTCAACATTTTGAGAAGCTTTTTAATGCTCCACCTCCTGTCTCTTTAAGGGATTTTTCCTCTATCCCTAAAGGTAATGTTATTCCTTCTCATTTAACTGATCTGCTTACCGTTATGGTCACTGATGATGAAATCAAGGCAGCTATCTTTAATGGGGACACCAATTCCTCTCCTGGCCCTGACGGGTTTAATTTTGAGTTCTATAAATCTAGCTGGCTTATCACAGGTCCTTTGGTTTGTAAAGCGGTGAAATCTTTCTTCTCTAAGAGGTACCTTCCTAACAAAGTTAAGGCCACCGCTATTGCTCTGATTCCAAAATCTGCCCATGCCTCCAATATTTTGGATTTTCGACCTATTGCTCTCTGTTATGTCTTTTATAAGATTATTTCTAAAATTCTGGCATTGAGAATGAAGGACATTATGCCTACTATCATTGGGGAAAATCAAGCTGGTTTTATTAAAAATCATATTGCTACTGATAATATTCTGCTGGCCTCTGAATTACTTATGGAATTTAAAAAGTCAGCTAAAAGAAAACTGTTGTGTGCCAAATTGGATATCCGTAAGGCTTTTGACTCTGTTTCTAGAGATTTTCTTCTAGCCAGAATGAGACAAAAAGGTTTCCCCCCAACCTTTATACACTGGATTAAAGCCTGTATTTCGGATGTTCACTTCTCTATTTGTATTGATGGTGCTTTAGAAGGTTATTTTCTCTCCTCTTCGGGTCTCAGACAAGATTTCCCCCTTAGTCCTTAATTTTTTTGTATTACAATGGATGCTTTTACTTATATGATTGACAATCCTTATTTCCAGGATAGATTTATTGGGATCAAATCGAAGGATATGCAACTTACTCATCTCTTATACGCTGATGATCTACTCATTTTTAGAGAAGCCTCAAAAGATAATTGTAAAGTTCTTCTGGATGTTTTAGACTCATTTGCCAAGGTCTCTGGCTTAATGGTCAATCATGATAAGAGTAAGCTTATTGTCTCTAACTTTATATCTAATCCTATGGTTGTTTGTGAGGCTCTTAATATCCCATACTCTTGTGCAAAGATGACTTACCTTGGTATTCCTATTTCTGCAAAGAAACTCTGTACTTCTGATTTCAACCTCTCATTCAATCCATTTCTAAACATTTAGCCGGTTGGAAAGCTAGACTGTTATCTCTTGCGGGCCGTCTTCAATTCCTTAAATATACGGTTTGCAATACTATTGCCTATTGGATTAGGGGGGCTATTATACCAAAATCTTGTATTAAGAGCTTGAGCAAGATGTGTGCTAGATTCCTCTACTTTGGAGACTTGGAAGCCAAAAAACTACATCTCATAGCATGGAAGAGGACATGCAAACCTAAAAAGCTGGGAGGGTTGGGTATTCCTGACCTTCAAGCCCTTCAATTCGCAAATTATTGTTCACTGTTATTCAGATTTTACAATTCTACATCTATTCTTTTCACTTATCTGAACACTAAATTTGGTACCCCTTGGACTCCGGTTCATTATAAGGCCTTTCTTCTTTGGCAAGAAATTGGGAAAGTAGCATTGCAAATTTCTCCCATCATTCATTTTGTAGTCAATTCTAATTGTAATTTTGCTATGTTATGGGATCCTTGGATTGGTGGCCGGTCCTTATTGTCTGCTCTTCCTAATAGAAATCTGGAAACTTTCATATCACATCATGCCAAGGTCTCAGATTTTTTGGTGGAGGGGGTTTGGCTTTCTCCGAGAAATATTCATGAGGTTTTATCTCATACTTTGGGGCATATTGCTGTATCCTCTGACTCCAATTTCAATATTGGTTGGAATGATAGGAAGCTGCCTTCCTTCTCTTCTTTCACCAATTTTTATTTTCGGGAGGAGTCCATTGTTCACTGGTATAAATTGGTGTGGCACAAACATCATGCGCTTAAATATTCTACTTATACTTGGATTGCTGTTAATGGCGGGCCTAAAACGGCGGAGGAACTTCTTAAACGGAATATTGATGTGCAGCCCCTCTGTTTTCTTTGCTCCTCCCATAATGAGTCAAATTTCCACATCCTCTTTGAATGTGATTATGCTTTTTCGGTTTTAAAAAAATTGATTCTTGTATTGGGGGATTTCCTTTTGAGACCTCGGCTTACTCAAGTTCTTCATTTCTTGGGTGAAAGGAGCTATATGCTTAAAAACCAAAGAGAATTTCATCTTCTTACTATTTGCTGTGCCACTTACTATCTATGGAGGGAAAGAAATGAGAGAAGATTTGACTTCAAATTTAGAAGTGTCTCTACCTTATGTTCTATCATCAAATTAGCTGTCGAGGAGAAGGTATCCACTTGGAAGCATTGTGACAATCTGTGCATCCCTTGGCCTTCCTAATGTTGTTTTGGCTGGGAGTTTTTTCTGGCTGTTTTGTGGTTTTTACTATTGGAGGGTTACGGTTTTAATAACTGATGGATTCATGCATTCTGCTTATTGGAGGATTCTGTTGCTACCTGTGCAGCCCGCATTGGGAGGCACATCTGGAAGGATTTTGTTTTTGGCTCCTGCGATGGTCTTTGTCTGTATGCTTATGGCTGGAATATGTTCTTCGATTATGGTTACAGCGAGAGAATATTGTGGTCCTTGGATGGCGTTTTAGCAACCTAGGACCATTTTTTGAATGGCAGATTCTCGTTGTAGGATGATGATGTAGCTGCTAATCATCTCCTTGGACGGCCTCTTGGGGCAACCAGGTGGTCTCTGACCAGCGGTTTGTGCTTTTAGCAGCCTGAGTCCATTTTTGGGTGCTCCAAACCTTTTTGGGTAGCTTCTTTCTTTGTTGGCCTTCTTGTGTTCTTTTGGCTTTTTGGGAGGTATAGGTTTTTGGTTATTCCTCTTCCTTTGTTTGAGGTTTAATCTTTTTTGTATACCTTACTTGTAATCTTTTTTTCATATTAGTATATGGGTTGATGCCCTCAATTTTCCAAAAAAAAAAAAAAATCGTAATAATTTTACGAAATCCCCTCTACTACGGCCTCACCTTTTCAGTGGGGCAAAGTAAGTGTGGGCCCGATGCTGGTGGGTGGCCTCGATAGGTTCCACCGAGGGATTAATTACGCTGTCAAACGCTCCATTTAAAGTGGCAGCGGGTAGATACCCCCATTCTCTTAAAAAAATATCATAATAATTGTTCCTTACAGTAAGCATTACAAAAATTTACCGATCCTCATAATATATACTTAAAACTTCAAATTTCCTAGTGTTTCTTGTTTCTTCAAACTATCTTTAGAAATTGAATTAACTCCCTTCCCTCCTTCAAAATACAAAATATAGCAACAAACATACAACCTATCAACATAAACATAAAACCAAGCCACATATTGTCAAGTCACTTTACCCCGCTTATCATCAAGGACGGAATCAGCCTTAGCTCTTAGGGTGGGCAAACTTATAAAAAATAAAAATATTTTTAAGACAAAATTCAAAACAAAATTACAGCATTAACATTCTAATATATATTTTCTGATAAAGTTGTATCACAACTTTTTTTGGAATCAAGTCAAATACTTCTTTCTCAATATATGACACTAGACAATCCTTGAGCCAATAATAAATAATATATTATATTTAAAAGAAATATAATAAATGGAAAATATATACTTATAAAATTTGGGTTATGAAATCTTATACTTGCAGATAAAAAAAATATTTCTGACTTACATGAAATTTAGAAAAACGTAAAAAAAAATATGCTATGGTACAAAAACGTAATTAATAGTAAGTGGTTGCTATCTTAGTTCTTTTATATATACCAGGCCAAGCATTACTCGATCTTCCCGACAAAAAACAAATCTCATTAAGAACATCCACTCTCTAAAACCGCCAAATATATTACAAAATACGTTGGGATTTGATGAATCCATTTTCTATCTACAAGGCCAAGCATTACTCGATCTTCTGGACAAAAAAACAAATCTCATTAATAACATCAACTCTCTAAAACTGCCAAATATATTAAAAAATATGTTGGGATTTGAAGAATCCGACTATGATTCAAAGAGGGAGCAAATTAGAAGAGTTAGGTGTGAAATAATGGCGAGTAGCAGAATAACAAAGTGAAAATAGAACCCAACGGAGCAGGCATACCTGAGCAGAGCAGGTGGTGCCAGTGGAGTCATCTATCGTCGACCGTCATTGGCGCAAGCGGATGAGCCGAGCGGAACCGACGAAAGATGAGGGAGCCTGGGAGAGAAATAAATTAGTGATGTTGAGCGGGCTCTGTGTGTGGGGGGGGGGGGGGGGGGGCGGGGGGGGCGGGATCTTGTGCCATATTTATATAACTAATAGGACTTTCTAGCACGCAAGCCTTGGATTTATACATATTATTTTCAAGATAACATTATTTTTTAGTGACGGATGTATAACTACTAATACCATTCTATTAAAGGAATCCTAATTCATTTTGACTTATAACGTTAAGCTGTGACATAAAGAGAGTTTGATGTAAGTGTAATGTTTATAAACCGTATGTTTAAAAGCTTATAATCTTGTTCATTAAATTGTTATGCCCCATTATTCATACTCAAAGTTATCCCAACTTTTATACTAACTATTAGAACTAAGTCCATCTAAGAGGAATTACGATCATGAGAATGAAAAAATAATCTATACTGAGAACACAAAGAATTAATGAAATATGATTTTTGATTCAATAAGATTCACCTACATTCAGAACTACACAAATAAATAAATAAAAATCGTATAAAAATATTTAAACTATCCATAACAATTCAAGAGATAAAAATTTGGATATAAATATTTAAATGTAAATATTTTTTATCTTTATCTCAATTGTAGTTTCTTATTTATTCCCTCTCTAAGCATAAGCATAATTCCTCCACTAGCAATTCTCATTAGAGATAAACAAAGCCTATCACTTCTTATGCCATGGCATATCTCCAATTACTAGCCCATAGAACAATAACTATTCTTCTTTTTTAAGGGCATTTAACATCAAACTATCACATTTCAGACTTCAGTCACATTTTCTAACACCCAATAAAAAAATCATTTATGTGGCATCAACTATAATAACTACCAAATTTAGATCACTTCACTAGTCATGTATTCAATTCCTCCCTTTAAACTTGGCTGAATGAAGAAGAAGACAAAGTAATACAATATTTTTTTTAATTTTTTTTCTATTTTATAGAGGAGCAAGTCATGGTAAGTAAGATTGATTTAATATAAATAATATCTTCTAATTGGTATATAAAGAACTTTAAACTAAGACCAATTTAATCAAAACCATATCCAATATTTTCATGGATTTATGAGATTGAAATTGAACTTTCATGAGATAAATATGGAAAAATTACAGAAATAAATAAATGGCAACTCCATGCAAGAATTCTAAGTTCAAGCTACCCACGAAGTGATAATTTGGCAAAGAATTTAGAGAATTCTTCAAGTCATAGTTATGCTACCTCAGTGAATTTGCAATTCCTTAAACCATCCATACAATTCCACCATCCAAGTATGTGCCTTTGTTGTCCATGTTTGTAACACTTCTAGTTAAGTCTCTAATGCCTCCATCCATGTGCTCAACTCTTCTAGCCATGTTAATAATATTTTTTGGAACATTTAGGATGCTTGTAATCACACACTCAAATCCTCCAATAATGCCTATGATCCCTCCGGCTATCTCTTTAATCCCTCTATCTAGCTCGTTCATGCACTTCCTTTATTGATAATAATATTGGATTATATATCTACATTATTTTGTTTACCTTTTTTGTTAATTTCAAGATGGCACTCATTGACATGACCAATAATGGACAATTAATAATCATAATTTAATTCATGATAATTGGAAGTTCAGTATTTTATTGGAAAAAATGAATTTTCTAAAGATATAATTCCAACCATGAACTTCAATATCATATAATCTCAACCATTCTAATCATAACTCCAAGTCAACACATTTGGGCATTCATTGCTACTGATATTTCTCATATCATTATGGGTCTTTATGTTAATCTGCATATTCAATTTTTTATTTAGTGAGACGTAAGATTGATAGGAAAAGTGCTTTAGAATCCTATCAATTTATCAAACATTTCTTGATTTAATGGTTGAGTTGGAAGTGAAACTTAGTTACATTAACTGTAGAAGTAGAATATATAATGGTTGGAAGTTGAATTGCTTAAGTCTTATGAATTAAACAATAGCTTTAGAAATTTGAGTTAAAAATGTATACCATACTTATCATGTTTAGCAAAATAAGTGCAATTTATATCATGAAAATTCGAATTTAGCACCCACAAACCAAATATATTGATATTCACCATCATTTTATTTAAGACCTTTTTTATTAAAAGAGATAAGAATATTCACTTTATTGACCTCATTAGTCAATTCCTAGATATATTTACTAAACTTTCTAGTTATGATAGCTATAGCACACCTAAAATGAGTTTGAGAATAATTGATATAGGTGCTTAAATCTATTTAGCGTCATATTTTGTTTGTTTTCATTACATGTTATGTTATTATTTGCATTTTTATCATTTTTATTATTATTTTAGTACTTTTTTATGAGTTTTTATTTACACTAGAGGTCTTTATTACTATTATTAATGGTCATTATTATTGGTGTAGATCTATAGAAGTTGGAGAAAATATGCTCTAAAAAATATACTTTACAGTCAAAATCATATTGTGTGAATGCATGTGTAACATATGATCTTCATCATTCATATGATTGATAACTCTACTATTATAGTCTATGTTAAATAACAACATAGAAGAGCCATATAGAATAAGTCAAATCCTACTATACAATCCCATATTGTACCATACGATTGGACGAGATTAAAACTATCCATTATTGAATTTTTTTTTATGATCAAACTTAATTTTGATTGTACTGTACAATCCTCTCGACTAGAGATCTCTATAAATAGATCAAATAGTTCAGTATTTTTACTAACGTTTTACCCTCTCCCAACATTCTAAAGCACTTTTGAGAGCCTCTACATGAGATCCTATTGAAAATAAGAAATTACAAGGCACTGTTTCATCCTCCACCCATAACATGATCATCATTTTAGAAAACCAAACAAGACTGCTACATCTAAAAGTACCATCGATGCTCCATTACTAACTCAAAATTAGTACTCTAAAAACACCTTTCTTATAATATATATCATCTCTTTATCAGCACTACACAATAATTTGTTATTTAACTAGAACATGCCTTTCGTTCTAATCTTCTTTTTATTTTCTTATAAATTGGACAAACAAACATGCAATATTAGTTTATATTATCCATGTTACCATCACTGATCAATACATGCATGTATCATATACTACTGTTAGTCCACATATGATTCCCCCAAACCCTACGTAGAACTAGAACTTTCCAAACCAAGTTCCTAGGCTCTCACCATTCCCTATAATTATACTTTTCAGTGAACTTATATAAAATGCTTGTGTTATCTAGCATGTGCTTTGCGACAATGTTATCTTTAAAGCTAATGCTCATATCACTATCTTGCCCTTTATATCCAAAATTAATATTGATTACATAAACCATATACAAATTATTATTTTAAATATGATTCCTTAGTATATTAAAAATATTACTTCTATTCATAATCATATGGAAAAATGCTACTAGAACTTAGCTCTTGGTAATATTATTACCTGTATTCTTGAGATCAAATACAATCTCACTTATCCCAAGTCATGTAATCATCTCCCTTATCACTTCGTTAACAACACCTTTTAAATCGTCTTTATGAGAAGATAAATATTGCACATGAAGGTGATAGTCATGATGATGATGATGATGGAGAAGAAGCTCCTACTCCTCCTCAAATCCTTAAATACCCACAAGACATTTGAACATAATATTTCTAGCAACTTGAACTCAAAATTGATGATCACATTTCTAGGGAGATTTTTTATGGATACAACTTTAGCAAACGTAAGATGAGGATCATGACTGGTTTCAAGACCAATTTACTCAACTTCACCTGTACATGCATCATTCTCTACCACTAAACCATAGACTCATTAATATATGATCAAGATTCATTATGTCTTGAGTTGTTATTTGTTTTCCTCTATACATGTTTATACTTTTTTTTTCCTTTTATTAGTGCATCATTTTCTCTTTTTTAATGTGTCAAAAGGGAGAATTAAATTTAACAGTTATGTCATTATTATGTTAACCATGAGACTAGTTAGTTTAATGCTTTGCTTGTGTTATTGTATTAGTACTCCTTGCTTATAATACATTCTTTATATATCATTTCCTAAATAAAAATCTTTAAGAAAATATTCTATGAATCTATACAACCTCTTTGATTTGTAAAATTTAAGGAATAAATTTCAAGGGAGTTATAAAACCTTAAGATATGTATACCTAACCAAATTATATTTGTCATCATTAAATCATGGGAAATTGCTAACCCCATGCACCTAGAGCTATGTTATAGACTTTTTATCATAAAAAATAAAATTTGTTTGTGATTATTTATTTTTGATTAATCCATCTTTATGAAAGTTTAGTACTATCAAGCTATAGGTGTAGATAAGACAATATAGATATAAGTTCTATATGTTTTGGAAACCACTTCTGTATGTTATGGGCTATTTGGATTTATAACTTCTTCTAAGATCCAACAATCTAAATTCTATTGGCTTACTTTGTTTAAAGATGTTAATGATTATGTTATAAAATATAATAAATCCCAAAGAGTAGGTAATATTATAAAGAGAAATGAAATACCCTTGAACTATATGTTGGAGGTTAAGATATTTGATGTTTGTGATTAGATTTCTTGGGTCCATTTCTTTAATTTTTTTATGGCAATTAATTATAACTCTAAATGGATTGAAGTAGTAGCAGCACCCAAGATTGATACTCAGGTTATTATGAAATTCTTAAAGAAAAAATATATTTCCTAGATTTGAAATACCTATGGTAATCATTAGTGATGGGGGAAATCACTTTTATAATAGGAGAGTACAGAACTTGATTTCAAAGTATGGGATTCAATATAGAGTAGAAACTAATTATCACCCCTAGATGAATGATCAAGCTAAAAAAAGTAATAGAGAGATCAAAAGAATCATAAAGAAGACTATAAGTCCTAATAGAAAGGATTTGGCTTTTAAATTAGATGATGCTTTTTAAGTCTATCAAACTACCTTTACGACCTTAATTATAATGTCTCCATATAGGCTAATTTAGGGAAAAGTTTTTCATATGACCTTAGAACGAGAACACAAGGATTTTTGGATGATAAAAGAATTAAATTATAATTTTAAGGATCCTATGGAGAAAAGATTGTTATAATTGAATGAATTGCAAGAGTTTAGAATGATACCTATGAGAATGCCAAGTTGTACAAAGAACTGATCAAAAATGGTATCATACAAAGCTCCTTAGGAAGGAATTTGAATCTGGATATGATTTACTTCTTTATAACTCAAGATTAAACTATTTCATAGGAAGTTAAGGTCTAGGTGGTGTGGTCCATTCATTGTAGCAAAAGTGTATCCTTATGGAGCTATAGATAATAAGACTACCAAAAATTTTAAAGTTAATGGGTATAGACTAAGGCCTTACTTAGGAGGGGACATAGATAGACTTAGAAGTATTATAAAATTGACTCATCTTGAATAGACATTGAAAAATTTGGCTGAAGACTAAAAATTTAGCTCGCATTAGGAGGCAATCCAAAATTATCATGTGTGTGCTATTATGTTTTGTTATGTTGTAGTGCAAAATTATGTGGAATGAACCTGTAAAGAACCTACAAAATAACATGAAATTTATTTGCAGCACTGTGATGCTTTATATACCCTAGTGTGCTACAATTCTCCTTCACTAAATTGAACTAAATTAAGATAGCACCATAGTTCTTGCATTCTTGAGTACCAGAGTGCTCTACTCTCTAAAATTAATGTATTTGATCTAGTACCATAGCGATGGTCAAACTCATCACCATGGTGTAATCACATAAAAAGTGCTATAGAATTGACCATTTGTCCTTTATTTCCCAATGTTGAGCGTTGTAGCACTCTCTGCCCAGCACTATAATACTAATACCTAGTTTAACCTAATTTTGTTGACTATCATTTAATCTGATTGAGTGTTATAATGTTTAAGCATTCAATGCTACAATACTCTATATTTTGTTTCACTAAATATGATGGATGAAAATATTTTCAATGCATTCTAGTTTACGCTCTTTTGATTCTTTTTTGTTCATCCTTCTCACTTTCCAAGATAAATGTTGTCAAGAAGATGTCCAGTTCTTCCTCTTCTTCTTATGACAAGAAGTGATTCGTAACTGGTACTCTTGCAGAAAGGTATGCTAATTCTATTATTAATAAATAACATATTTCTAAGAGATGCTTTAGGAGTGTGAGAGGAAAAGTAAAAGGTATGCTAATTCTATTATTAATAAATAACTTATTCCTAAGAGATGCTTTAGGAGTCCGAGAGGAAAAGTAAAACATATGATAGTTACTAGGGAGTGGAAGCAATTTTGTGAAGAGCCAACATAATGAAAAGTCCATGTTGCCAAGTAATTCTTAGCTAATGCCAAAAAAAAGAAAAAGGATAATAATACTTTTATTAAAGAAAAATGGGCTGCTTTTGATAGTGAAATAACAAATAGCTTATATTGAACCCAAAATTTTGAATTTGTTGACTATTCTACTATTTTAAAAGCTCTTATAGATTATAATAATATTTTAAAATACCTTACTATATCAAGTGTCAATGCCCAATGGAAAATAAGGGAGGGTAAAATAGTTAATTTTTTTGCTTCTCATATGACCCAAAAATTTAAATCTCAACACTACTTCATCTTTGATACATTAATGCCTAGCATAAATATTAGTATGGTTTCTAAGGATAGAGCCTTTCTTAATTATTCAATCTTGATATGCTTCATTGTAAATTTAGAAAATATTATCAACCACCCCCTCTTGTACATAATTAGAGGAATTTGGGTATTCTTCTTTAGTTTACTCTTTATGTATTTAGGATGGAGTATTAAGAGACCTTGGGAAGGACCAACTCTTCCCCAGTTCTACTTTAATCAAATATAAAATTTATCCTTTTAAGGGTATATGGGGAGAGTTCAAGTCAAATCAGCTAGCCTTTATAGCCCAAGCCTAGAGCCCCCTGGGCCATTGGTGATCAGGTTGCCAATCTTAAGAATTATGTTAATGGAATCTAGAACACTCTACATGAAAGTAGGTAGTGGCAGCAGGGAATGAGAAAAAAAGTGGACTATCTTATGGATCAGTAGTAGAAGTAGTATCAATATACTGTTGACTTCAATGCAGCACTCATAAGTAGTTTAAGATTTGCCAAATATTTTTCAGTCTAGAAAAGTCTTTTTTTCCTACATCCCTAGCCTTTGAAACCTATAGGGGGGATGGTTCATCAACAACACCAATAGTAGCACAAGGAGAACAATAAAAAGAAGAGGAAATAGAGGAAGAGGAATAGGGAAGTGGAGTTCCCTTGCATTGTATTCTTCTTGATTTTAGTTTGTATTTCTGAAATATAAGTTTTTTTTAGGGGCGGGGGGGGGAGGAAGGTTGGGGGAGTTAATGAAATAATATTTTGTTCAATTCTATAGGCTTAATTTTATTATTTGCCTTCAATTTCTTTAGTACACTTTTAGATATTAACTCATCATTATCTTGTATTTGCTTGGAATGTAAATTTATAATTTAAAAATAATAACTTATGTGATTAATAGTGCATAAAGTGCAAAATAACAAAATTAAGCAACATATATAACAACTAGTAATTTTATTAAAACAAGTTTTCTAATAAATAATACTCATAAAAAAGCACTTTAGAACTTGATTATTTATCTTAGGAATAATTGATTAATGGTTTACTTAGAATTATTTATTTAGGTTAATTTGAATGATTATTATAAGTACGCACTTATGTAACCAGAAAACCTTTCATAAACCTTACTTAATGATAATTTAGGTTACACAAGGGGGGAGAGAATAACCGGTATTCAAAATCCTTAAGAAGTACTTAGCAAAAATTTAAGAAATAGAAAGAAAATTAAAGAGAAATGAAAGGGAAAAGAAAGAGAAAATAAAATAAAAAAATAAAGTACTAGAATATCAAAAATTTGTATCTGAAAGTCTGGCAATACTTAACTGATCTAAGGAGGAATTAACCTAAGGAGAATTTTAGGAATGATGGTACATAAGGAAACTTATCTTATGACTAGGAAATTAAATAAATTTGAAGTTCCCCTAAACTCGAGATCATTAAACATAGGTAAAATAGTCAAAAATTTTACATGCATATTCAGGAGTTGAGTTTAAAGGGAATAATAATATAGATGATATTAGGTTGTTATATGTTGTATTAAAAGAGTTTTAATAATTTATGCTACTCTTAGTCCATTAAGTAAATATTTTCTCAAATTTCAAAAGATTGCACTATAGCAAAATAAGATAATTATGAAATAAAGTGCATTTGAATTTCTTGAGGATAAGTAATGATTTATATTTTGGGGATTTTGATGATTTGTAAATTGTTATATTTTAAGTTATCTTATTTTGCATGAAATTCTTCATATTATCATTTTGTGTGGAAAAAAATCCAAAATGAGGCAAAATTGAGCTAAGATTATAGCTGCGCCATGGTGCCATACCTCATAGTGTCGTAGCACTAGGTCCTAAATTCCAAAGAGAACCGCACCTAAGTGCTGAAGCACTATGACCAAAATTCTAAAGATAATAGTGTTAAAGCACTGCCACTAACCATAGTAGTGCCAAACTTCTGTGTGCTGCAACATTTAGAAAGATATACCAAGATAGAGTGCAAAGCACTATAGCGCCATAGATCTCCAATGCTCCAATGCCAAGTTCCCACCCACAACACCACAACATCAAACTACTCAAGCACAGTGGCATACCAGTTAATTCAATTACTATCGTAAAATGACTCATCAATTCAATCAAAGTGTCGTGGTAGAACACCTATTTAGTGTCGCAGCATTAGTCCAATTTGGAGTGCTCAACACAAGACAAGCAGTGCCATGGTATCGAGTCAATTGTTTTAAAAAAATAGGAATAGGAGGGTCAAATTTTAGTTTGGAACTTTTGGTTCGACGGTCCATTTTTTGTTGTCAGAATGTAGTGAGAGGGAGATGAAAGAACATTTAGGCAGCCCATTTTTTAGTTCTTCTTTTGCTTGAGCAAACCCTAGTTTTGTCTTTGTTGTATTTTTATCCTTTCAATAGAATTGCTAGTTATGTTTATTTTTATTTCAATCGAGTATCTTAGTGGCTAGAATTTTCTTCTAAACTTATTATGTAATGAAATTATGTGTTCTAGAGATTAGATCTTCTAATTTAAATTGAAAGTGTTATTTCATATTTCCTACTACTTTAGTTGAATTGTTGGCCACATGCAATTTAAAATATAGAGTGATCTACTTCCTTGAAGGAGGTGTAGTGGAACAATTAGAGAGACATTGATCAGGAATTTAAAATGACATGAACATATGCTTTTTAAAAACTTTGAATCACTAAGGAGATAGTTAAAATGCAGTATGGCTAGAATTCTGATGAACTCAAAAAAAGGCAAAGAATTAAAATTACTTTGATTCACAGTTATTTGATTGTAGCCTAATCTTTGAATACATAAATTCATTTTCATCATAAGTTTAGAAATTCTAAAAATTTTACAAAATAGTAAAACCAAAAAGAAATTTTAATGTGCACATACTAGTTTATTATTCAATAATCTTTGTTAAGATAAATTTCGTGATTAGAAAGATTAGTAGTTAGTTTTGCTGAAGAAAACATTGAAATCTCTATGGCATGATACTCTACTAATTTTTGTATTACTTAATCATGATGCGTGCACTTTTGTAGCACCGTAAATATTGATCAATTTTTAGATGCTTAATGAAATACTCATAAACAAACCCTAAAGTATGAGAGAGCTAGAAAACCTTAGAGTAAGAAAGAAAGGAATTATTTTTGGAGTGATTGTTTTACTTTTGATTTGAAAACTCTAAATGGTGAGATTCTATTATGAGAGTGTGCTTATTAGGTAATTTTTTTCTTCCTCTTGTTGATTTATGTGACTTATTGAGAGCTTATTCTATTAAAGTTGGCATCAAAATCAAGTTATTATGACTTGGTGAGAAGTTTCATCATCACAAAAAAATATCGATAATATATCATCATTTTTAAATATTTGCTTCAAATAGAAGACTCATTTGCCATAAATTGTTTCACAAGATGGAGCTTTGCATAGGCCACAATAACTCTAAGATTCAAAACCTTCAACATTAATTGGGTAAAAACATTCTACAAGCTTAAATGATTTGACTACACAATTATGTTGACTCAAAGCTATTGGCGATAGCTTGTTGTCGTATCTCTTTTCCTCACCCATGCATGATAAAAAATCAATAACACTATCACTCATGTTAGTTTGACTGATTCACGGTCATTCGTAACTCTGATTTTTTAGATTTTATTTGGGACAGCTTTTGACGACTATTTTTTACTATTTTTTTAAAATTATAATAAAAAATTACTTTAGAAAGCGGTAAGAAAATTTTTCTAAGAGAAGCCTTAATCTTTGATTTTAATAGATTTGGCATGACAACACAATTCTAGTGGCAGTATTTTTTGCATTGTTTCTAACTCATCTGATCATCAATTCAATTATTAATAATCTACTTGATTAAGGCTTCATTTGGTACGATTTTTTTATTGCTTCTTAAAATGAAATTTTAGCACTAAAATTCTGTTTTAAGAAGCAATAAAAAAACCGTCTCAAATGAAGTCTAAATGTGAATTTTATGATTTTAATGAAAAGGAATGCTCATAACTTTTTTATTTTAATTTACTTTGTTATCACATCAATATATATATTTTTTTCAAAAAAAAATCAAAATGTAAATTTTCCTTTCCTTTATTTACCATGTAGATATGTGCATTCGTTTTCATTGTGCTTAGGGGAAAAAATTATTCAAATATTAAAAAAAATCAATCCTTATCTTTACACAATATTCCTATCAAGACTTTATAAACAAGTTTTCATACTATCATGTCCATTTCCATCGAATTATCGGATAGGAGTAAAACTGTGGTCCCTATTCTCCTATAAAAAAAACTGGTCCCCGCTTTCACTATACGATAAAACCTTTTAGTCACTCATTATAACAATAAAATAAAATAAAAACCTTTTGAGAACGCCAAAAGCGCCGTTCCTCTGTAGATCCCAAGTGTCCGCTTAAGAGCACTTTTTCACTGGAAAATAAATCAGAGCACTTTTCAGCCATAGACTGGGGATAACGCAGTCTGCAGTGTGGCCCATGTACTCGCAGGCGAATAGCGAGCTGGCGGTAACGGGAACCACTCTTTTGGCAAGCTAAACAATCCGCAGAACCGCTTCAAACTGCGAGCCAATTCACGCTAGTACTCCCTCAGGCGCACCAAGAAGCATGGATCAATGGGGCCCTCTGTTCCGTGCATGACTGATTAGGAGGAGCTACAGCTGGAAGCAGAGTAGAGGTTGAGGTCGCCGATCGAAATCTACGGGGCTCAAATTCATTTGCTGTTGGCTCCTCGGCCACAAGTTTTAAAGTGAGAAGTGTCTATCAATACACTTTCAATTTCGTTATCAAATCTATAAAAATTGTTCCTTGCAGCAAGCACGACATAAGTATGCCCTCTCTTAGGGATTAGATTTAAGAGGCAGTTGCTCCATGTATGGACTGGCTAGCCCCAAATGTTTAGAAGAAGGTGGTGATGTAGAATTTTGGATGGCTGAAATGCATGATTGACCCCTCTTTTAGACTTCCCTTGACTTATGTATTCATTTATAATAAGCTTGAAGAAAATCCACCCATAAATGAGTCGAGCTTGAGCCGGCTCGGCTCACGTACACCCCTACAGCCTGATGATATAAAAATATAATTTTAGACATACAGCACATCAACATGAACATATAAAAAAGTCACATGGAGACTAGTCACTTTACATAACTTATAACTACATAAAAGACATGTTTAATAAAACTATCTCCTTGCCATTGACCTAGTAATATGCCTATGATGCGCTTCATCTCATCTCCTTCTTCACCAAGATACTCATGTTGAAAGACTACGGAACCTCAAGAGGACAAGTGAATTTGAGTGTTTTTTAAAAATTTCAATCAAATAAAATAACTAATGCAATTTAATGCCAATAGGCAATACTATAAATTAACAGTACAATTTTAAAAACATACAAATAGAATAAAAGATTAAAAAAAAAAAACATAAGTGTAAGTAAAAGAAAATAACAAGCATAGTATTTTTATGTGATTCGGCTATACACCAACTTGGCCTGTGTCCATACTAACAAATATACAGGCTAAAAATTCATTAAATTCCAGGTTTTCCTTTCAAATGTCACTTCGTTAAATCAAAAAAGTTACTTATAATCTAAGTACTATCCAAAGTGATCAGTTAATACAACACAATCTAAATATAATATGAACTTCACTAAGACAATGAACTTATATATATAATTTGTTCTAGATAATATAGGCTCAAATTATCTTATAATCAAAAGAGAAAGTTATTTGAGGTAATTTTATAATGTGATGTTAATCACTTCACTACTTGCAAATGAAATGTAAAATTTGTTCACTATAAATTATATTTATATTTTGATTTATATGAGTAATATTTTACTTTAAAAAAATTTATTTGTTGAATTTTTTAAATCATTTAATATATTTATTTTAAATTAAAATATGCATATGAAATACTTTCAAATATATGTTAGACTTAGAAAGTAAATTTATGCAAGAATATAAAAGATTTACATGCTAATTTTATGGTTGAATAAATTTTGAATGTAGAATATTTATCCTAAGATATTCAAATATTACTTCACCCAAAAATAAACATTTTCAAGAGAGATACATGGTTAAAAATAATAAAATAGCAAAGAAAGATTTAAAGAAAAAATAAACTCAAGAACTTCAAAAAAAGCTGCACCATTGACTATATTGGAGCTTTCGAATTAAGGGTTTGATCTAGCAAACATGTATAGCACTTAAAATGGCAATCGAGCCTTTTTCTCTTAAAATTTAATTTAAAAAAAATGGAATAGGAAGAGAGAGTATGCTGAAATTTTTGAAGTTAGGATCAACCCTCACAAGAAAAAAATGGGGGGTGTTTATAAGAAAAATATAATTTAAACTAATTTTTAAAAACTAATAATCTAAAATCATTTTATCAAATAATAATATACCATTGAATAAAAAGTTAATTTGTATTAAAGAAATATTATATTCCGATGGCTAGGAAATGACTAGTCACATGAATAAATAAAAAAGTCTCCAAGTACATTCAAAAGAATGTAAAAATGGTTAGTCAACTTTTAATATTAAAATTAAGTAATACTTGAAATTTTAATAAATTCAATTTGAATAAAAAATGGCTCATATAACCTATAAAATTATATCTACAGAATCTAATGAATCCAATGGAATGTGCAAAAAAGCTGAAATTCAATAAATATAAAATAATATTTATCAAAATACAAATTAATATATATTTAGATTAATTTTAAAATGTATTAAATATTTACATAAAAATTAGAAATAATTTAGATAAAATCACATATATGTTAGTGTTTTTTCACAAAAAAATTAATTAAAAATTTATACATTAGGTATACTAAATAAAATTTCAAACATATAGGCTTATTTATTTTAAACACTATAATCAAATATCTTTTTAATATTTTAAACAATTTGATGCTATATACGAAACATCAAAAATTTACCAAATGTAGTAATATAAAATTTAATTAATTAAGAAAACTTTCTTGATTTTTAACTTAACTTTAATCTCCTTATTTGATAATATGTGAAGCACATTAATAAATATATCAAATTTTTAGCAAACCAAATCATAAAAGTAAACTTTTATGGACCTCTTAAAAACTTCTAAATATATTTAACATGAAATATTATATTTAAAGCTCCAGGCTATCCATCTTAATCCATCTTGAGTTTTTCTATGTTCAAATTATGATCAAACTTGGTTTACACAATGTATATATCCTATAAATAGTCATCATGTATATCTATGAAACCAATGTACTTGAAATGCTTGTACATAAATTAGAACATCCAAACATATATTTATTATCATCAAAATTAATAGAATAGGTCATGAGCCTCATAAATCCAACAATCTTCCTCTTTTTTAATATAACAAACTTATTTTTGGCATGTTTATAATGAAGATGCAAACTAATCTTTCATCATAATTTTTTAGCATAAAAGGAGAATCACTACAGAAAATCACCATTTACCGGCGGAATTTTCTGGCGGTCAATTTTCCGGCGGATTTCCGGCGGTTATCCGACGGAAGACAATGAACCAGCTTTTCTGGCGGATTTCCGGCGGTTAATTTTCCGGCGGCTTTTCTAGATTTTCGGCGGCTTTTAAATAATTTAAATAAAATTATTAAAAATTAACTATTTAAATGATTTAAATAAAAAAGATTTAAATTTGAAATTATTACTTAAATTTTAATTTATTTTTAAATTTTAATTTCTTTGATTAGGAATTTTAAATTAATTAGTAATTATTAATTTTTTTTCTTATTTATTATTAATTTAAATTTACATGATTAAATTAATTTGTAGATATAATTTCAGTTTTTACGTAATTAAATAGTTTAAATATTAAAAAGTGAGCATAGTTACTTATTTTACATTGTAGCATTGTGGTTGTGTTTAATAGTTTTTAAATCCTTACTCAGTTCGAATCCCAGGTAGCGCACGGGAGCGGGCAGGTAGGCAAACCACGGGCAGCTGGGCGTCCGAGTGGTCCGCGGGCAGCCTGGCAGCTATCGGGAAGGCAGCGGGCAGCGCGGGAAGGAGTTTGGGCGGGTGGGCAGGCCTGCCTGGGCAGCTGGGTGAGCGGTCAGCGGGCAGTGGGGCAGCTTGGCAGGATGAGAGCGGGCAGAGCTGGAAGACTTTCGGGCGAGCGATCAGCTGGCTGCTTGGGCTGTCGGCCATTCTGGCAGAAAATTTTTTGAATTTTTTTTCATTTTCCGGTGACCTTTGGTCGCCCGATAGCCGCCGGAATGTTTTACCGCCAGAAAAAATTTTCCTACGCGTGTTTTACCGGCGGAAATTTTTTCGCCGGAAAACCACCGATAAATTCTAAAACCGCCGGAAAATGATCAATTTTCGTCGGAAAAGGCCGCCGGTAATAGGTGATTTTGCTATAGTGAATATATATATATATATATTATATATTCCTCACCCTTTCAAATGCAATTCATGCATAAAATAAATAATTATTCTTCCACTAATATTTTAGATTTATAACGAACCTTTAATTTTTATTCCTGCATCAAAAAATAATAATAAAATTTTACTATAAGTTTAAATATTAGAATCTACATCCCACACATTAGTCTTAAAGTGCAAAATCTCTATTTTGCTAATGGTTTCATAAAAATATCTATAATTTATGATTATGTGTTTACGAAGTCTAAATTTAAATCACCCTTACTAACATAATATCTAATAAAATGTCTACATGAAACAATATCACTACTATTATCACATTTAATTGGTATATATATTTAGCTTAATTTCATAATATCCTTCCTACTAGCAGCAAGATATAAAAGTGAACCTATCATACTCCTATAAAGCTTTTAACCTACTTCTTTGAATAAATCATTTAAATCAAGTTTAGTTGTTTAGCTTATCTGACTTTTACTTAATTTTAATCTCTTTATGTCAAATTTTTTTATTAATTCATTTATATACTTAATTTGGCATATAAATATTTCATATTCTAGTTATTTTACTTGAAGTCCTGTGAATAAAAAAAAGTTATTCCATTGTACTTATTTCAAATTCCTTAGATATTAATGTTAAGAGCTCATGAAAAGAACATTCATTTGTATTTCTAAATAATATATCATCTATATAAATCTATATAATAATCAAATCATCTCTAATATTTTTGATAAAGAGCGTTATATCTACATTACCTTCTTTAAAATTATGGCCAATAAAAAGTTACTTAAGTTATCATATCAAGCATGTGGAGCCTGTTTTAAATCATATAGTGCTTTCTTCAATTTATACACAAGATTAGGAAATCAAGGCTTTTAAAACCTTATGGCTATTCTATAAATACATTTTAGTCAATATACCAATTCAAAAATGTACTATTGACATCTATTTAAAATATTTAAAGTCCTTAAAATAAGGAAAGACAAGGAGAAACCTAATAACCTTTGGTCTTGTTACTGTTGTAAGGGATTCTTCAAAGTTTATCCCATATATTCATGTGTAACCTTGTACAACTAACATAGCTTTATTTTAAGTAATATTTTCTAAGTTACCTAAGTCATTTTTATAGATCCATTTAGTTCTAATTATGTTTTGGTCATGGGGTATTAGGACTAGTTCCCAAATATCTTTTTTTCAGAAATTGATTTAGTTCTTCTTCTGTAGCAACTATCCAAGATCTATATTATAAAGCTTCATCTACATTCTAAGGTTCAATTTTTGATAGAAATATTGAATATTCTATCTCCTCCTTAAGGTTACCTCCAATCCTAACACCTTAGGAAGGGTCACTAATTAATAATTCTTTTATGGAGATTTCTATTATATCTCTATTTCTTAGGTAATGATTCATCTTTTTTTACTTCCAAATTTATTTTATTTACATTCTCAATATTATCATCAATCAAATTATTTCTTATAGAATCTAAAAGATTTTTGTAAAAATTTTACATGAATGAATTCTTTAATAATTAGTTTTCTTTTATTAAAAGCACTAAAATATTTTCTTTAAATGGAATATACTAAGAAGATACCATCATGAAACTTATTATCATATTTACCTAAAAGTTCTTTTACATTATTTAAAATAAAAAAAACTTACATTAAAAAATATGTAAATGACTAATATTAAAATTTTCTTTCAAAAATAATTCACAAGGGTATTTTTCAAAATGTCTTAAATACATTGTATTTATAACATAACATGTAGTATTAACTACTTCTATCCAAAAATACTTAGGTAGTCTATATTCATTGAGTATTGATCTTGCTAATTCTACTAAAGTACTATTCTTTCGTTCAATAATGTCATTTTGTTGGGGAGTCCTAAGGGCTGAACAGTTATGCTTAATTTCATTTTCATCATAATAATTTTCAAATCATTTATTCTCAAATTCTTCCCCATAATTTATTTCGATTCTATGAATTAAATAGCCTTATTCTCTTTGAATATAGTTAGTAAATTTCTAAAATTATTCAATTTATTATTTTTTTATTAAAAATAATACTCAAGTATATCTTGAGTAATCATCTACAATAAAAAATCTATAATTCCTACCACCTAGACTTATTGTGCTAATCGATCCAAATTAGTCTACATGTAACAATTATATTGGTCTACTAATAGAAATAAGGTTTTCAATTTATATTTTTAATATGTTTACCATAAATGAATGCATCACATATAGAATATTTAGGTAAACCAATTATAAAATCAAATTAAGATATTTTATTTAATGTTTGCATGTTGGGGTGATATAGCCTTTTATGCCATAACTAAGCTTCATCAGTTGTACATTTTATACAAAGTAAATTTAAATTAGTATCATTTATATTTTCTAAATTAGTTAAATAAATATTTTATATATATTTCTTATAAGAAAATGGTTCCATTATTTATAATTATTACATGCTAGGAGATTCATTGTGGTAGAATGAGATAGGGATTTTGTCATCTTAGTTTTGCATAAAGATCCAACATACACATAGATAAGAGAAGAGTGTAAGAATTATAAGAGATGCCAAAGTTTTTTTCATAGAAAACCTAAGAAAGGGAAAAAAATCATATGGACTTACCCATTTAAAATGATTCACTATTATTTATCATCGGTTACAAATGATACCCTTCCTCAGGGGTCTATTTGTTGACCTCATTTTTATATGAGGTCATGAGGATCCATCCAGACTCCTGCTTGTTGATATGATAGTTGACAATCATCCAATTGTCAATCATTAGAGCTCAATCAAATTTCAACCGACACTTCAATTCAATCTTTAATTCAACCTTTAATCCAACCTCCAATCAACCTTCAATCATTATTCAATCAAACTTCAATCTAGACTTCAATCCAGCCTTCAATCAATATTTAATCAATCTTACATCAAGCCTCAAGCATATCCAATAATCAACAATCATCCAATTGACTGTGATTGAGGTGGAGACATCAAACTCAGTCAACCAAATCTAAAGTCCAGTTCAAATCTAGAATTCCAGAACAAGATTCATGGTTAAGGGCCCATATCCGATAACCCTTTTTGAGTGATTTTTTAATCACCTCAAAACCAAGTCAAATGATTACCAATTCATAATCTATCAATTTCATATTGATTAGGTATGTCCCTAAGGTCAACCCTCCAAATTTGAGTCCAATATGACACTTATAACCCCAAAAACTCAATTCAAATCTAAAGACTGCAAAACATTCAAATATTTACAACCTATGCCACTAGACTTTCCACCTTATGGAATTTGGCCTTAGAACCTTCCCTAAAACCTTTGACCATGTCCATAACCATATTTATGATATGTTAAACATTAAATTGTACTTTGGTGGACCCAAGTTGACCCACAGTTGACCAGAGGTTCAATTGACCAAAATGCCCTTTAAGGTGAAAATATGAATTTTCTCAAACATCAACATAGCCTAGTCAAATCAAACCTCGAAACCACCTCCAGTGCATCCTAAACATCATTAGGAGTGTGTTGGACTCAAATCCAAGCCTTGGTCATATATGGTTGACCAAGTCAACCCCTGTTAACCAAAATGCCCCTTAAGGGTCTAAATGATCATTTCAACTGAAATAACTATCCCAGTGCATGAGACCACCTCCATTGGTTTCAATTCACTCAATTAAATCTGTTGGACCTAAACCCAACTCTTGATTTGATCTGGTTGACCAAATCAACCATGGTTGACCAAATCAACCATGGTTGACCAAATCAACCATGGTTGACCAAATCAACCATGAACCTCCATCCATACTTAATCAAACTTTAAATCCACTATAAACCTCATTAAAACCTCCTGTTCACCTTTCCAAGTCATTTGAACCTGATTAGTCATCTTGGCCCAGCCAAAAGTTGACTTGGTCAACTAGATCCAAGCTTGGTCAAATTTGGCCCATTTTGGTCAAATCACCACTCACTCAAATCAAGCCCCCATCAAGCCTCAAATCCACTTCATTCCATGCCTTAAAGACACCTCAATCATGGGTAATTCAAACCCAACTGAGTTTGACCAAGTCAACTCAATAAAGCTTGGTTAACTCTTTTGTGCACTTGACCATTCATTCAAACCTCTCCATCATTGCTAAACTTCTCAATCCCACTCCAATGCATGATTCAAGTGCATTTATGCTCATCATGAGTTAAACAACCATGGGGTTTGATTTGGTCAAACTCCCATGCTTGGTTAACTCAAGCTAATTTAGCTCAATTCAATGAATTCAATCAAAGCAAACCTCTAAACCTATTCAAAATCATTCCACTAGCCTTCAAACATCTCCCATTGGATAACCTTCTTTTGCTTGGATAGATTTGACTAGACAAACTAGTCAAAACTATTAAAGCTCTCAAGTATTCAAACTCCCTTATTCAAACTCTAATGTCCATGCTTTCAAACCCTATCTAAACATTTCAACCCCATTCCAATGCATGAACTAAATCCATTTAAACCCATCTTGAGACCAATCATGATGGATTTGACCAAGTTAACATCTTGCATTTGGTCAAACCCACTTCCATGCATATCCATACACTCAACCTATCTCCTCAAGCCCTTGGGAGTTCACTTAAATAGCTCCCTAAACTCCACCTATCTCCTCAAGCCCTTGGGAGTTTAATCCCAGCCCTCCAATTCAAACCCAAGACCTAAAGTATGCCCAATGGTCTAAAATCTACCATTCCAATCAATCTCAGCCCCCAAGCCTCCTAAAAAATGAAAGCTCATTTTGTTTTGACTCCTCAACAACTTCTCTTCATTCCCCTAGCTCAAATCCACTGGTCAAAGGCTGTTGGTGAAGAGATTTGAGCGAGAGCAACCACCAAGTCCATCCAAGCCCCATTGCTCGCAATCTAGGCCATTTCAACCATGCATTTCTTCTAGGGAAATATATGTGGACAATCTACAAGCTCAACAAGCCCTCAAACACTCGAAACCATCCATTAAGTCAAGGTATATCTCAAACTCTAGTTGTAGATTCTTGGAATATGTGGCATCCGATTTTATTACAAATGATTATCGGCAACGCAATCATTGGCCCACCGATTGATTCGATGAATCAAGGAGTGCAGCGTGGCCCGCCGCCACCATCGTTTGTGTTAATTTGATAAAATTACTTTTAAAATGTATTTTAAATGCAATTAACTTATAAAATTATAGTTAATACATTTCTTAATGAATTTTTATGATTTTGGTGTCTATGGACTCAAAATGAAGTCTAGTTTACTTTAAAATTAATTTTGGGATGACTTGACTAATGTTGTTTGAATTATTTCAAATATCCACAAAATTTTATTTCAATTTTAAATGGAAACCTATTAATCATCTTGCCCCCATTTTTGGCAGCATGTGTTATCATGTCAGACCTTATATACAGTGATTTTTTCAAAATTTTCTGACTTATATTTTATTTTAATTAATTTTACATTAGTATAAGTCATAACTAATCATGATTAATTTTATAGTTTGAAAATTTTATTGGGTTTTTATTTTTGCATCTTTTCATTCAGCCAAACCTCTTCATTAAAGTTTTAAACATAGCTTAACATGAGTGAAGTGACATTAATTAAATCTAATACAAATGTTCAGGGTAATTGCATGCAATCCATCACTTTATTTTACTTAGTCATTTTTTAGGAATCTTATGAGTTGCATTTGTATTTGATTGTTAAGTGTTATGGTATATATTTCCTTTACCATAACACTTCAAGGCAGTTGGGGAGCAGGGGGAAAGGCTGGCTAAGCCACATCCCCATTAGATTGTTCCACATGAGGCGAGGGGGCACACTTTCTCTTTTGGGCTAGGCCAAGGCCTAGGCTTAGGTTAGGGAACATTTATAGAGCTTTTGTGTTTAAATGGATTAAGCTAAGCATCTTAGACTAAAGTGAAATGCCATATTTAATGTGGTTTGACCAAATGGACTCTCTTAAGCTCCTAGTTAACTATTTGACCAGTCAACTAGTCAAGGGTACTGAGGTAGCATCTTAAGCTCCTAGTTCTTGGACTCTTTGGATTAGAATGGATGGGATCAAAAATAATGGACTCTCTTAAGTGTCCAATGTACTAAGATGGGTAGTGCACTAGACCTAAAAAAGCTATGGTTCATGACTGATCTGGTCAACTATGGTTGACTTGTTCAACTAGGTTAAATCAAGGGTTGGGTTTGGGCCAAATAAGTTTAAATGAGTGATCCAATGGAGGTGGTATCATGCAATGAAATGGACATTTAGACCCTTAAAGGATAATTTGGTCAACATGAGTTGACTTGGTCAACTATGCATGACCAAGGCTTGAATTTGAGTCCAATACAATTCTAATGATGTTTAAGATGCATAAAGATGTTTTAAGATTTAATTTGATTGGACCATATTGAGGTTTGAAGAAAATTATAATTTTGCCCTTAAGGGTGTATTTTAGTCATTTGGACCCTTAGTCAACTCTAGGTCAATCAAGGTCCATCAAAATACAATTTTATGTTCAACATGTCATAACAAGGTTATGAATATGGTCAAAGGTTTTAGGGAAGGTTTCAAGGTCAAATTTTATAAGGTGGAATGTCTAGTGGCATAGGCTATAAATATTTTAAAGTTTTATAGCCTTTAAATTTCAATTGAATTTCTAAGGTTAGATGTCTCAGATTGGCCTCAAACTTGAATGGTTAACCCTAGGGACTAACCTAATCAATATGAAATTGATAGATCATGAATTTGGGGTCATTCGATTAGGTTTTCAGGTGATTGAAAAATCACCCAAAAAGGGTTATAGAACATGGGCCTTTAAACTTGAATTTGCTCAAATATGTTCATTTTTTAGAAAGGTAAAAGTTGTGCTCACCCAATTTCTATCCATTTCTAAATTATACAACAATATTTTTAAGAATGGAAAAAAGCTTAAAAATTCTAGAACAAAAAAAAATGGGAACCTCTAAAGTTATAAGACTAAGAACATAATAGAAGTAAAGTGCCCTGTGCATACACAGTTAAACTAAATTGAATAAAAAATGAACTCAAAGAAGATCAAAGTCATCTATAAATAATTATATGAGGCTCCATCCAAGTTAGTTATATAATGTGCAGTAGTATATGCACTCATCAGTTTGAAAGGCACCAAACTACCTAATTGAATTGTGGTTTGGTGCTTCCCATCATTGCTCTTCCCAAAAAAAAAAACCCAATAATAATGTTAAGAGAATAAGTTCCCAAAAAAATTTATACATTCTATGGGTTGTAATATCGTAATAAAAGGGAATTTTCATGGCATGGAGTGGGGTAAGACTCCAACTAGCAAGACCAAGTAACCCCCTCGAGATGGTTAGCATATTTTATAATTTTGTCAATAGAAAATGCTTCCATTTTGTAGTACTTTAGTGTGTATCTTATATCAAAAACTATCAATAATGAAAAAATCACCATAAATTTTTGCACAATGTGCTGAATAATATAATAAAGAAATAGCTAGTAGGAGATCATAACTCCTAGTCATGGAAATATTGCATGTGGTTATTGACCTCATTTTTGAAGTTAGCCTTAGCACTTTGGTTTGCTACTTTAAAGTATCATTCTAACTCATAAAACCCTCTTAGGTGAATTCCTAGGGACTTGGCTTTGGCCAACCCTAGAAAGCTAAAAACCTAGGGTGCCTCTCCATAGGATCTGTAAGACCATTAAGTTAGATAAACCTTTATTTGGCCCAATCATATTAATGACACCTTATGAAATCAGTGGCTTACTTAATTATTTTACTAAAATATTATTTCATTGCTAATAAAAATATTAGTCCCAATCATATTAATGGCATCAAGAATAAAATTGGTTTTATGCATTGCAATCTTCTTATCAAATATCTTAACATTCCCCTTTATAAGGGTAAGAAAGGATCTTTTATTATTGATGATATCATCTTTAAAATTCAGAAAAACTTTCTTCTTTGGAGTTTAATTTCTTGCTTTGGAAGGTAGATTGGTTCTCACCAAAAGTGTGGTATGCTCCTAGCCCATTTATATGCTTCAAATCATTAACCCTACCCAGGCTATTTGTATTTGTATTGAAAGAATTTTTAATATGTTCTTTTGGGGCTCTCCTTCTAACACTTTTAAAATTCATTGGAAATATTGGAATAATTGATGTGGGGTGGTGGTTGAAGGGGTTTTTATTTTTTATTTTTGAAAAGATGCAAATTGCATAAATAATAAAACCTAATACAAACTACTAAAGGATAGAAACTCAATCACATTCCTCCTTTAACAAAGAAAGAAATGAAGGAAGAATATTATTACAACTAATGTTATCCCATAAAAATCACCAAAACAAGCATAGCTAGACAAATAATTGACAAACTTATTACAATTTCTATTAGAAAAAAGAAATAAAGTTTGATTAAAATCTTTTAAAAAAGACAAATCAATATTCCCATGATCTTCATTTTCCCAATAAACTTTCCTCATTGAGTCTTGAGGTAACTTGATAACATTATTATTGTCACCTTCAATTATTATACCTTTGTATTGAAGCATCCATTCTTGCATAATTCCCTTCGAAGAATGAATAGCCATTAACTCCAACTGAGCTATATCCCAATGTAAGAAGCTACATCCAAAAGCCAATAAAAATCTTCCTTCATGATCCCTAAATATTCCTCCAATGTCAGATTTATTAGATCTGAATAATGAAGCATTAATATTAACTTTTATTCATACAAGAGGAGGAGGGTGCCACAAATTATTAAACTGTTGATTTGGCTAATTAACACCCTAATTTTCCTGATTGGAATTATTTTGAGATGAAATAACAAAGATGATTACTTTAGAAGCTATTTCAGCCAACCAATCTTCATTTCTTCCATGTTTTACTTTATTTCTACTCTTCCATGAAAAAACATAGCAGTACAATACATATTAACAATAAAAGATTTAGCCCATGCTTTCTCTTTTAAACTTTGGTATGAAAGTTCGAAAGGGATGTTAAGCCTTAGTGAACTAGTCCCGAGGCTAACCAAGAGGGGGGGTGAATTGGTTATTTAAAAATTTCACGATAACTACAAAAATCTTTTCGAAACTTAGCAGCGGAAACAAGTAAACAATAACGAAAAGATCAACCAACGATATTCACCCAAGCAGTTTATATTGAAAAGTAAAATGCAAAACTGAATCAGAAAAGCAAACCAGATTTTATAGTGGTTCGGTCAACTTGACCTACGTCCACTCCCCGGAGCCTCCCCTCCGGGTATTGCACTAAACGAAAGTGACTCTCCTTTTGCTCCCACAGCAAGGCGGAGAAGCCTGTACAAAACACCTCCTTTTCACCACACGGTGAGGCAGAGAACCCGACCTCCTTTCGCTTCCTCCTGAAGCAGGCAGAGAACCTTCGAACTCCTTTTGCTTCCACCTGAAGCGGGCAGAGAACCCACGAACTCCTTTCGCTTCCTCCTGAAGCGGGCAGAGAACCCGGATCTTCTTGCGAACGATCCTCCCACGAAGAACACCGACTAGACGACAGACGACGAGCGGAGAAGACGACTCTGATCCGTGCTTGGAGCAACCTTAGTGAATCCCTCACTAACTCCCCCTCACAAGATCTCTTCTCTCTCTCCCAACTCTCTCTCTCTCTAGGATTTCTCAGGGAAGGAAGGCAGCAAAAGATTTTTCCAAATCTAGGAAAAAGTTCTTTTAAAGGAGGGCTTAAAATTTGCCCTAAATCTCAACTTGTCGGCCAAGATCGTCCAGGACGATCGGTATATCGTCCTGTACGATCAGTTCAAATTAAGCTGTTTCAGCCTGGACGATCTGGCTCTTCTGGACGATCAGTAGAAAAAGTTGTTCATATCGTCCCGTACGATCCTGCGATCGTCCGGGACGATTAGTTCAAATTGAAGGAAATCGTCCAGAAGACAGTTCGGGTCGTCCAGAGAAAACTGCGCTGGACGACCAAAAAATGACTTGATCATCCCGGACGATAGGGTAATCGTCCGGTACGATTAGTTCAAAAAGGCCCCAAATCGTCCTGTACATAGTTCTGGACGTACAGCTGAAATGCACAAGACGATTACGATCGTCCGGGACGATCCTGCGATCGTCCAGGACGATGTGATCGTATCAATTAAACATTAATTGCTTTCCTTAATTACCAGACTAATTTAGGCATGATTGTAGTGAATCGTCCAGGACGATACACGTATCGTCCGGGACGATCAGACCAAAATACTTAAAATAAAACTTGCCTAACTTAATCTAGCGGCTGAGAATTTCTGATTTGGGCATATCGTCCCGTACGATCAATATATCGTCCAGGACGATCGGCTCAAACAGTCCTTCTTAACTTAGTCGCCCTAATTAGGGTTTCTGTTTTAACTGGATCGTCCAGGACGATGTGGATATCGTCCAGGACGATCTGAACAAAATTGCAACAGAAACTCTAATTCACTCAATCTCTCTCCCTGAGTGTGTGTGTGCAAGGTTACTTAGCTAGGGAATCAGTTACATTACAATTGACTCAATAAAAGGAAAAATCATACATTTGACACACTTGGACCCGATCTTGAGTTGGCTTGAGTAGCTTGCGGTCTTTTGTGCCTGAAACTGATTAGCCAAGAAAAATACACTGGAAACATGTTTGTCATCATCAAAACCAGATTTGCAACAATCTCCCCCTTTTTGATGATGGCAAACATTTGTAAAGTAGTCTGAAAATAAAATGAAACTAAGAAATCAAACAAAATAAATATTTTTTTTTTTAAATTTTCATTTAACAGCTCAAACAATACAGACAACATGAAAACGAAACATAGAAACAGACACGACACGACTACAACTGACTCCCCCTTTTGACATCACAAAAAGGAGGAGGGAGAAACATAAACACGGAAATAAAACATAAAATAAAACAAATACAGAACAACAACACGACAGTGAAATCAAAATCACAAAAAGACGAATAAAACTTACGTAAAAAACACATAGAAGTTTTTTTTTTTTTTTTTTTTTTGATCAATCTGCTCGAGTAAATCAGAATTTTTCCTTGATTTTATATTCAAAAACCAATAAGAGAACGATTGACAACGCTGAAATCCAGAAAAGGTTGAAAAAATTGACTTTCGTAACTCCGACCCCGGGCACCTTATCGATGTGAACCTCTTTCAAAACAAAAATCCGATTCAGAAGAAAAGACATTAGATTTGAAAAGAGATCCTTTCAAGCCTCGTTCCAGAAAAATATCTGATATAATAGTGTTGCAAAGTAAAAAATCAGAAATCAAGATTTTCAAACTCAAGCTTTTTGAACGTATTAAGTGACACACGAGTTTTTTTCTAAGACATTTAAAGATCTGAAAGAGAAGAAAGCTTAGGTTGGGCTCATTTTGTGCCTCTTTTTTTTTCAATTTGGTTGGCGCACTGCGCATCTTTTGTAAGCTTTCTCCTTTTCATAATCATTAAAGAGTCTCAGCTGTGAATCTATCTTCCAGACATAGGAGATGACTCTCCACAGTAGGGAAGAATGATTCACAAAACAAAAAACCACACATCATATGATAAATGCAATCACTTGGTTTTAGAAAATCAAACTAATGACTCAAGACTTTGAAAAACACTATTGATATGAGGCAGATTACTGTAGGAAGATAAAATAATCTCTATTTCAAAAAAACTAACATTTCAATTTTGAAGAGGATTTTTATCCAAAAGAGACCATACACCAGTAAAGGAGTTAGAGGAAGAGAAACAATCATCAATGTTTATTCCCTTTAACAGATTCAATGGAATCAATCACTGCTTACCAGCTTCCAAATCAAAACAAGGTAAAAACTCCCAGTCAGAAATTCAGATTATCAGAAGTAGTGAGCGGTGATCAGATTTTGAAAAACATAAAACAGTAAGTGCAAGATATGAGCTAGTGAATAAAAAACAGGTATAAAATCATATCAGAGTAAATACTTAAAACAAACTAACAATAAGGCTAAAACAGAAATCAGCAAAAGACATAAAATCAACTGAAAGTAAATAATCAAAGCCAAAAACTAACTAACAGAAATCAGAAATCAAAAGAAAAACTAAACCTAACTAACAGAAATCAGAATACCAATCAGAAAGATAATAAATCAGCAGTCATCAGAATCAAGCATTTATATCAATCACTCCTAATCTGGTTCTCAAAATGCTGAATGAGTCAAAGGCCAGTGGTTTAGTGAATATGTCAGCCAGCTGATTTTCAGTTGCTACATGATGTAGCTCAATGTCCCCTTTTGTAACATGGTCCCTAATGAAGTGATGCCTAATGTCAATGTGTTTGGTCCTAGAATGTTGGATTGGATTCTTAGAGATACAGATGGCACTGGTATTATCACACAGAACAGAAATTGTGCCAACGGGTACTCCTAAATCCAAGACTTGTTGTTTCAACCACAGAACTTGGGCCACACAACTTCCTAAGGCAATGTACTCAGCTTCAGCAGTGGAAAGTGCAACTGAGTTCTGTTTTCTACTGGACCAGGAGACTAACGACTGTCCTATGAATTGACAAGTCCCAGAGGTACTCTTCCTATCCACCCTACACCCCGCAAAGTCAGAGTCAGAATATCCAATGATCTCAAAAGAGGTGCTATGCCTAGGGTACCAAATTCCTAGGTTTGGGGTCCCTAAAAGATATCTAAGAATTCTCTTAACAGCAGTCAGGTGGGACTCTTTAGGATCAGCCTGAAACCTAGCACAAAGACAGACACTAAACATGATATCGGGTCGGCTAGTAGTCAGGTAAAGCAGTTAACCTATTATCCCTCTATACTTCTTCTGATCAACAGATTTTCCCTTTGAATCCTTATCTAACTGAACTGAGGAGGGCATGGGAGTATTGATTGGCTTGGCTTTGTCCATTTCATATTTCTTCAAAATGTCCTTAGTGTATTTTGATTGATTGAGAAAGGTTCCATCATCCGTTTGCCTTATGCTAAACCCCAAAAAGTAGGACAATTCTCCCATCATACTCATCTCAAACTCTTTACTCATTGTTTTAGAAAACTCTTCACATAAGTATTTATCAGAAGATCCAAAAATTATATCATCAACATAGATCTGGACAATGAGTAAGTCATCTCCTAATCTCCTCAGAAAAAGGGTGGTGTCTACGCTCCCCTTAACAAACTCTCTTTCTAACAGGAATGTGCTAAGCCTCTCATACCAAGCTCTGGGTGCCTGTTTCAATCCATATAAGGCCTTTTTTAATTTATAGACATGACTTGGATATTGGGAACTCTCAAAACCTGGGGGTTGTTCTACAAAAACATCTTCTTTAATTACCCCATTTAAAAAGGCACTCTTGACATCCATTTGAAACAGCTTAAATCCCTTATAACAGGCAAAGGCTAGTAGCACTCTAATGGCTTCCAATCTAGCTACAGGGGCAAAAGTTTCCTCAAAATCTATCCCTTCTATCTGATTATACCCCTTAGCCACCAATCTTGCCTTATTTCTCACCACCACACCAGAATCATTCATCTTATTCTTAAAGACCCACTTGGTTCCCACAATACTTTGATTTTTAGGTCTTTCTACTAACTCCCAAATATCATTCCTTACAAATTGATTCAATTCTTCCTGCATAGCTAAAATCCAAAATTCATCCGACAGGGCTTGATTGATGTTGGTTGGTTCAGTCATTGAGATAAAGGCAGAATGGTTTACTTCCTTCCTAAGTCCATGCCTAGTCCTAACACCTTCAGAAGGGTCTCCTAAGATCAGTTCTTTAGGATGACTCAAAGAATATCTCCAATCTCTAGGCAATGGGGTTTGAGGTTCTACCCTTTCCTCCAAATTTGTATTTCCAACTCCTTGGGTAACCTCAACAATCTCTTCATCTTCTACTTCAGATCTAGACTCCTTAGGATCAGATTCATCAAACACTACATGGGTTGTTTCTTCCACCACCAAAGTCCTCCTATTGAACACCCTAAAGGATTTCCCCACACTTGAATATCCTAAGAACACTCCTTCATCAGATTTGGGGTCAAATTTTCCTAAGGGTGACTTCCCGTTGTTTAGAATGAAAACCTTACAGCCAAAGACATGGAGGTGGGACAGATTTGGAGTTCTACCCTTAATGATCTCATAAGGTGTCTTGTTCAGTTTGACTCTCACATTCACCCTATTCAGCACATAACAGGCAGTGTTCACCGCTTCAGCCCAAAAGTATTTTGGAAGTGAATACTCGGCAAGCATGGCTCTAGCGGCTTCCACTAAAGTCCTGTTCTTCCTTTCAGCTACCCCGTTCTGCTGAGGGGTCCTAGGAGCTGAAAAATTGTGACTAATCCCATGATTCTCACAAAAACTTCCAATCTTTCATTTTCAAACTCCCCTCCGTGATCACTATGGATGGTAATAATCTCACATCCTAACTTCTTCTGAATCCAAGTAGAGAAAGATCTAAACTCATCAAATGACTCAGATTTGTGTGACAAAAACTTAACCCAAGTGAACCTTGAATAATCATCAACAATCACAAAACCATAGACTCTCCCCCCTAAGCTGGCAGTGCTAATGGGTCCAAAGAGGTCCATGTGAAGAACTTCTAAAGGTCTAGAGGTGCTAATGTCCTTAACAGAGTGAAAAGAGGACTGGACTTGCTTCCCCAACTGACAGGCATCACACAGGTGATCCTTAGTGAACTTAAGCTTGGGCACACCTCTAACTAAGTCCTTTTGGGTGACTCTCCTAAGGGTTTTCATACTGGCATGACACAATCTCCTATGCCATAACCAAGACTCATCAGCAGCAGTTTTTAAGCAAATTGAATTATCAGATTTAATGCTACTTACATCCAGCTTGTAGACGTTGTTGATCCTTTGCCCCTGCAAAACAACTTCATCATTTAAGCTTAAAATGCAGCCAGTGGGCAGGAATTTGATGCTGTATCCCTTGTCGCAGAGTTGACTGATGCTCAGCAGGTTGTGTTTCAGTCCATCTACAAGCAAAACATTATCAATCATAAAGTTCTTTGAATCACCAATTATACCTGTGCCTACCACCTTCCTGGTGGTGTTATCTCCAAGTGTAACCTTGCCTCCAGCTCTGGCCTCCAGCGAAATGAACTGATTTGCATCTCCAGTCATATGTCTAGAACATCCGCTGTCCAGGTACCACATGCTCTCACGAGGTCTTGTGTGAGAGCACACCTACAAAATCATCAAATGTCAGTCTTAGGAACCCAAACAGGTTTGGGTTCCTTCTTATGAAAAGAAGAATGCGATGCATGCGTGCTGTGCTGTGCAACAGGCAGTTTGGGTCTCCACACCCAATGTGTACTACGGTGAACAGTACAAGTGTGTGATATGTGTCCTAACATGCCACATGAAAAACATCTAACACCAGGAAAAGGATTAACTAAACGTCGTGAGTGATAGTGCCTCTTCCTAGTAGTGTATGAAACATGCATTGAAGAACTTGCAACAGAATTTTTAAAAGGTGGCGGTGCATAAAATTGTTCAAAAGTAGGCGGTGTTTTGTTATTTTCAAAAGAACTGATTTTTACTTTCAAAAACTCAATGTGTTTGTTTAAACTTCCAATTTCAAACGTTTTTGCACTTTCAATACTTTCTAACTCAGAAGCCAAATCATTCACTTTCTTAAAAGCAAGTTCTAATTCAACATGCGCTGTTTTTAACAAGTTATGCTCAACAATTAAATCAGAATGCTTTTTATTCAGTTCATCAAACTCATCTAGTAAAGACATGTGATTGCTATCAATGGTGGAATGATCCTTAATCAACACTTCATGCTCTTTTTGCAAAGTCAGATAATCTAGTTTCAAACTAGTATGGGTTTTCTTAAGCTTCCTATACGATGTATGAATCTTTTCAGAAACTTCAAATAACTGATCATAAGTAAGCTCACATACCTCTTCCTGGTCGGACTGACCAGGGTGATCATCAGCCATCAGACACAAGTTTGTTTCCTCCTCTTCAGCTTCAGTCTCAGAAGAGTCGGATGCAGAGTCTGCCCAGAACGCCTTCTGAATCCGCTTCTTGTCCTTTCTATACTTTGGTTTCTCCTCACCCTTCTCCTTGCTTGGATGAGCTTTAAGTGTCGGACAATCAGCCTTAATGTGTCCAGGCTTCCTGCATTCAAAACAAACCGATTCAGATGAACCCTTAAAGTTTTTATTGAACTTACCCTTGTTCCACTTCTGATGGTTCTTATGTTTCTTCCTTAGAAAGCTTTTGAATTGCCTTGTGATTAAGGCAACATCATCGCTATCAGACCCGGAAGTGCTAGCATCTGAATCCTTGGCCTTTAGTGCCACTGTCTTCTCTTTCTTGCGTTCACCTGCATCAAGTTGCCTTTGGTTCACCCCTTGCTCGTAAGCAATGAGTGATCCAAGTAAGCTGTCAATAGAGTAAGTATTTAAATCTTTGGATTCAGTAATAGCAGTAATCTTAGCATCATAAGAAGCAGGCAAACATCTAAGAATCTTGTTCACTCTTTCGTAGTTGGTAAGTTCTCTACCTAAAGCATGCAAAGAGGTAACGATCTGAGTGAACCTTGTGTACATTTCTGAAATAGTCTCACTAGGTTTCATGCGAAAAAGTTCGTAATCATGTAACAAGATGTTTAACCTAGACTGTTTGACTTCAGTTGTACCTTCATATGTTATACATAATCTATCCCAAATCTCTTTTCCCGTTGTACAAGTAGAAACACGCATATAGTCCTCAAATTTTAAAGCACAAAAGAAACAGTTCAAACATTTGGCATTTAACTGTGCTAAATCACGATCATCAAATGTCCAATCAGCAAACGGCAATTCAGTTTTCACATTGTTAACCATTCGAAAAGGTGGTTCGTATCCGTCCTTAACTAACATCCACATGCGATAATCAATAGACTGAAGAAAAGTAGACATGCGTGTTTTCCAAAAATCAAATGAAATGTTATCAAACAACGGTGGTCTAGTTATAGAATAACCTTCAGCAGTATTACGATTGTTACAGTTAGCCATGGATCAAATTCAAAAGTTTTTAAACAGAAATTTTGAATCCCGCTCTGATACCACTTGAAAGTTCGAAAGGGATGTTAAGCCCTAGTGAACTAGTCCCGAGGCTAACCAAGAGGGGGGGTGAATTGGTTATTTAAAAATTTCACGATAACTACAAAAATCTTTTCGAAACTTAGCAGCGGAAACAAGTAAACAATAACGAAAAGATCAACCAACGATATTCACCCAAGCAGTTTATATTGAAAAGTAAAATGCAAAACTGAATCAGAAAAGCAAACCAGATTTTATAGTGGTTCGGTCAACTTGACCTACGTCCACTCCCCGGAGCCTCCCCTCCGGGTATTGCACTAAACGAAAGTGACTCTCCTTTTGCTCCCACAGCAAGGCGGAGAAGCCTGTACAAAACACCTCCTTTTCACCACACGGTGAGGCAGAGAACCCGACCTCCTTTCGCTTCCTCCTGAAGCAGGCAGAGAACCTTCGAACTCCTTTTGCTTCCACCTGAAGCGGGCAGAGAACCCACGAACTCCTTTCGCTTCCTCCTGAAGCGGGCAGAGAACCCGGATCTTCTTGCGAACGATCCTCCCACGAAGAACACCGACTAGACGACAGACGACGAGCGGAGAAGACGACTCTGATCCGTGCTTGGAGCAACCTTAGTGAATCCCTCACTAACTCCCCCTCACAAGATCTCTTCTCTCTCTCCCAACTCTCTCTCTCTCTAGGATTTCTCAGGGAAGGAAGGCAGCAAAAGATTTTTCCAAATCTAGGAAAAAGTTCTTTTAAAGGAGGGCTTAAAATTTGCCCTAAATCTCAACTTGTCGGCCAAGATCGTCCAGGACGATCGGTATATCGTCATGTACGATCAGTTCAAATTAAGCTGTTTCAGCCTGGACGATCTGGCTCTTCTGGACGATCAGTAGAAAAAGTTGTTCATATCGTCCCGTACGATCCTGCGATCGTCCGGGACGATTAGTTCAAATTGAAGGAAATCGTCCAGAAGACAGTTCGGGTCGTCCAGAGAAAACTGCGCTGGACGACCAAAAAATGACTTGATCGTCCCGGACGATAGGGTAATCGTCCGGTACGATTAGTTCAAAAAGGCCCCAAATCGTCCTGTACATAGTTCTGGACGTACAGCTGAAATGCACAAGACGATCACGATCGTCCGGGACGATCCTGCGATCGTCCAGGACGATGTGATCGTATCAATTAAACATTAATTGCTTTCCTTAATTACCAGACTAATTTAGGCATGATTGTAGTGAATCGTCCAGGACGATACACGTATCGTCCGGGACGATCAGACCAAAATACTTAAAATAAAACTTGCCTAACTTAATCTGGCGGCTGAGAATTTCTGATTTGGGCATATCGTCCCGTACAATCAATATATCGTCCAGGACGATCGGCTCAAACAGTCCTTCTTAACTTAGTCGCCCTAATTAGGGTTTCTGTTTTAACTGGATCGTCCAGGACGATGTGGATATCGTCCAGGACGATCTGAACAAAATTGCAACAGAAACTCTAATTCACTCAATCTCTCTCCCTGAGTGTGTGTGTGCAAGGTTACTTAGCTAGGGAATCAGTTACATTACAATTGACTCAATAAAAGGAAAAATCATACATTTGACACACTTGGACCCGATCTTGAGTTGGCTTGAGTAGCTTGCGGTCTTTTGTGCCTGAAACTGATTAGCCAAGAAAAACACACTGGAAACATGTTTGTCATCATCAAAACCAGATTTGCAACAATCTCCCCCTTTTTGATGATGGCAAACATTTGTAAAGTAGTCTGAAAATAAAATGAAACTAAGAAATCAAACAAAATAAACATTTTTTTTTTTTAATTTTCATTTAACAGCTCAAACAATACAGACAACATGAAAACGAAACATAGAAACAGACACGACACGACTACAACTGACTCCCCCTTTTGACATCACAAAAAGGAGGAGGGAGAAATATAAACACGGAAATAAAACATAAAATAAAACAAATACAGAACAACAACACGACAGTGAAATCAAAATCACAAAAAGACGAATAAAACTTACGTAAAAAACACATAGAAGTTTTTTTTTTTTTTTTTTTTTTTTTTGATCAATCTGCTCGAGTAAATCAGAATTTTTCCTTGATTTTATATTCAAAAACCAATAAGAGAACGATTGACAACGCTGAAATCCAGAAAAGGTTGAAAAAATCGACTTTCGTAACTCCGACCCCGGGCACCTTATCGATGTGAACCTCTTTCAAAACAAAAATCCGATTCAGAAGAAAAGACATTAGATTTGAAAAGAGATCCTTTCAAGCCTCGTTCCAGAAAAATATCTGATATAATAGTGTTGCAAAGTAAAAAATCAGAAATCAAGATTTTCAAACTCAAGCTTTTTGAACGTATTAAGTGACACACGAGTTTTTTTCTAAGACATTTAAAGATCTGAAAGAGAAGAAAGCTTAGGTTGGGCTCATTTTGTGCCTCTTTTTTTTTCAATTTGGTTGGCGCACTGCGCATCTTTTGTAAGCTTTCTCCTTTTCATAATCATTAAAGAGTCTCAGCTGTGAATCTATCTTCCAGACATAGGAGATGACTCTCCACAGTAGGGAAGAATGATTCACAAAACAAAAAACCACACATCATATGATAAATGCAATCACTTGGTTTTAGAAAATCAAACTAATGACTCAAGACTTTGAAAAACACTATTGATATGAGGCAGATTACTGTAGGAAGATAAAATAATCTCTATTTCAAAAAAACTAACATTTCAATTTTGAAGAGGATTTTTATCCAAAAGAGACCATACACCAGTAAAGGAGTTAGAGGAAGAGAAACAATCATCAATGTTTCTTCCCTTTAACAGATTCAATGGAATCAATCACTGCTTACCAGCTTCCAAATCAAAACAAGGTAAAAACTCCCAGTCAGAAATTCAGATTATCAGAAGTAGTGAGCGGTGATCAGATTTTGAAAAACATAAAACAGTAAGTGCAAGATATGAGCTAGTGAATAAAAAACAGGTATAAAATCATATCAGAGTAAATACTTAAAACAAACTAACAATAAGGCTAAAACAGAAATCAGCAAAAGACATAAAATCAACTGAAAGTAAATAATCAAAGCCAAAAACTAACTAACAGAAATCAGAAATCAAAAGAAAAACTAAACCTAACTAACAGAAATCAGAATACCAATCAGAAAGATAATAAATCAGCAGTCATCAGAATCAAGCATTTATATCAATCACTCCTAATCTGGTTCTCAAAATGCTGAATGAGTCAAAGGCCAGTGGTTTAGTGAATATGTCAGCCAGCTGATTTTCAGTTGCTACATGATGTAGCTCAATGTCCCCTTTTGTAACATGGTCCCTAATGAAGTGATGCCTAATGTCAATGTGTTTGGTCCTAGAATGTTGGATTGGATTCTTAGAGATACAGATGGCACTGGTATTATCACACAGAACAGAAATTGTGCCAACGGGTACTCCTAAATCTAAGACTTGTTGTTTCAACCACAGAACTTGGGCCACACAACTTCCTAAGGCAATGTACTCAGCTTCAGCAGTGGAAAGTGCAACTGAGTTCTGTTTTCTACTGGACCAGGAGACTAACGACTGTCCTATGAATTGACAAGTCTCAGAGGTACTCTTCTTATCCACCCTACACCCCGCAAAGTCAGAGTCAGAATATCCAATGATCTCAAAAGAAGTGCTGTGCCTAGGGTACCAAATTCCTAGGTTTGGGGTCCCTAAAAGATATCTAAGAATTCTCTTAACAGCAGTCAGGTGGGACTCTTTAGGATCAGCCTGAAACCTAGCACAAAGACAGACACTAAACATGATATCGGGTCGGCTAGCAGTCAGGTAAAGCAGTGAACCTATTATCCCTCTATACTTCTTCTGATCAACAAATTTTCCCTTTGAATCCTTATCTAACTGAACTGAGGAGGGCATGGGAGTATTGATTGGCTTGGCTTTGTCCATTTCATATTTCTTCAAAATGTCCTTAGTGTATTTTGATTGATTGAGAAAGGTTCCATCATCCGTTTGCCTTATGCTAAACCCCAAAAAGTAGGACAATTCTCCCATCATACTCATCTCAAACTCTTTACTCATTGTTTTAGAAAACTCTTCACATAAGTATTTATCAGAAGATCCAAAAATTATATCATCAACATAGATCTGGACAATGAGTAAGTCATCTCCTAATCTCCTCAGAAAAAGGGTGGTGTCTACGCTCCCCTTAACAAACTCTCTTTCTAACAGGAATGTGCTAAGCCTCTCATACCAAGCTCTGGGTGCCTGTTTCAATCCATATAAGGCCTTTTTTAATTTATAGACATGACTTGGATATTGGGAACTCTCAAAACCTGGGGGTTGTTCTACAAAAACATCTTCTTTAATTACCCCATTTAAAAAGGCACTCTTGACATCCATTTGAAACAGCTTAAATCCCTTATAACAGGCAAAGACTAGTAGCACTCTAATGGCTTCCAATCTAGCTACAGGGGCAAAAGTTTCCTCAAAATCTATCCCTTCTATCTGATTATACCCCTTAGCCACCAATCTTGCCTTATTTCTCACCACCACACCAGAATCATTCATCTTATTCTTAAAGACCCACTTGGTTCCCACAATACTTTGATTTTTAGGTCTTTCTACTAACTCCCAAACATCATTCCTTACAAATTGATTCAATTCTTCCTGCATAGCTAAAATCCAAAATTCATCCGACAGGGCTTGATTGATGTTGGTGGGTTCAGTCATTGAGATAAAGGCAGAATGGTTTACTTCCTTCCTAAGTCCATGCCTAGTCCTAACACCTTCAGAAGGGTCTCCTAAGATCAGTTCTTTAGGATGACTCGAAGAATATCTCCAATCTCTAGGCAATGGGGTTTGAGGTTCTACCCTTTCCTCCAAATTTGTATTTCCAACTCCTTGGGTAACCTCAACAATCTCTTCATCTTCTACTTCAGATCTAGACTCCTTAGGATCAGATTCATCAAACACTACATGGGTTGTTTCTTCCACCACCAAAGTCCTCCTATTGAACACCCTAAAGGATTTCCCCACACTTGAATATCCTAAGAACACTCCTTCATCAGATTTGGGGTCAAATTTTCCTAAGGGTGACTTCCCGTTGTTTAGAATGAAAACCTTACAGCCAAAGACATGGAGGTGGGACAGATTTGGAGTTCTACCCTTAATGATCTCATAAGGTGTCTTGTTCAGTTTGACTCTCACATTCACCCTATTCAGCACATAACAGGCAGTGTTCACCGCTTCAGCCCAAAAGTATTTTGGAAGTGAATACTCGGCAAGCATGGCTCTAGCGGCTTCCACTAAGGTCCTGTTCTTCCTTTCAGCTACCCCGTTCTGCTGAGGGGTCCTAGGAGCTGAAAAATTGTGACTAATCCCATGATTCTCACAAAAACTTCCAAATCTTTCATTTTCAAACTCCCCTCCGTGATCACTATGGATGGTAATAATCTCACATCCTAACTTCTTCTGAATCCAAGTAGAGAAAGATCTAAACTCATCAAATGACTCAGATTTGTATGACAAAAACTTAACCCAAGTGAACCTTGAATAATCATCAACAATCACAAAACCATAGACTCTCCCCCCTAAGCTGGCAGTGCTAATGGGTCCAAAGAGGTCCATGTGAAGAACTTCTAAAGGTCTAGAGGTGCTAATGTCCTTAACAGAGTGAAAAGAGGACTGGACTTGCTTCCCCAACTGACAGGCATCACACAGGTGATCCTTAGTGAACTTAAGCTTGGGCACACCTCTAACTAAGTCCTTTTGGGTGACTCTCCTAAGGGTTTTCATACTGGCATGACACAATCTCCTATGCCATAACCAAGACTCATCAGCAGCAGTTTTTAAGCAAATTGAATTATCAGATTTAATGCTACTTACATCCAGCTTGTAGACGTTGTTGATCCTTTGCCCCTGCAAAACAACTTCATCATTTAAGCTTAAAATGCAGCCAGTGGGCAGGAATTTGATGCTGTATCCCTTGTCGCAGAGTTGACTGATGCTCAGCAGGTTGTGTTTCAGTCCATCTACAAGCAAAACATTATCAATCATAAAGTTCTTTGAATCACCAATTATACCTGTGCCTACCACCTTCCTGGTGGTGTTATCTCCAAGTGTAACCTTGCCTCCAGCTCTGGCCTCCAGCGAAATGAACTGATTTGCATCTCCAGTCATATGTCTAGAACATCCGCTGTCCAGGTACCACATGCTCTCACGAGGTCTTGTGTGAGAGCACACCTACAAAATCATCAAATGTCAGTCTTAGGAACCCAAACAGGTTTGGGTTCCTTCTTATGAAAAAAAGAATGCGATGCATGCATGCTGTGCTGTGCAACAGGCAGTTTGGGTCTCCACACCCAATGTGTACTACGGTGAACAGTACAAGTGTGTGATATGTGTCCTAACATGCCACATGAAAAACATCTAACACCAGGAAAAGGATTAACTAAACGTCGTGAGTGATAGTGCCTCTTCCTAGTAGTGTATGAAACATGCATTGAAGAACTTGCAACAGAATTTTTAAAAGGTGGCGGTGCATAAAATTGTTCAAAAGTAGGCGGTGTTTTGTTATTTTCAAAAGAACTGATTTTTACTTTCAAAAACTCAATGTGTTTGTTTAAACTTCCAATTTCAAACGTTTTTGCACTTTCAATACTTTCTAACTCAGATGCCAAATCATTCACTTTCTTAAAAGCAAGTTCTAATTCAACATGCGCTGTTTTTAACAAGTTATGCTCAACAATTAAATCAGAATGCTTTTTATTCAGTTCATCAAACTCATCTAGTAAAGACATGTGATTGCTATCAATGGTGGAATGATCCTTAATCAACACTTCATGCTCTTTTTGCAAAGTCAGATAATCTAGTTTCAAACTAGTATGGGTTTTCTTAAGCTTCCTATACGATGTATGAATCTTTTCAGAAACTTCAAATAACTGATCATAAGTAAGCTCACATACCTCTTCCTGGTCGGACTGACCAGGGTGATCATCAGCCATCAGACACAAGTTTGTTTCCTCCTCTTCAGCTTCAGTCTCAGAAGAGTCGGATGCAGAGTCTGCCCAGAACGCCTTCTGAATCCGCTTCTTGTCCTTTCTATACTTTGGTTTCTCCTCACCCTTCTCCTTGCTTGGATGAGCTTTAAGTGTCGGACAATCAGCCTTAATGTGTCCAGGCTTCCTGCATTCAAAACAAACCGATTCAGATGAACCCTTAAAGTTTTTATTGAACTTACCCTTGTTCCACTTCTGATGGTTCTTATGTTTCTTCCTTAGAAAGCTTTTGAATTGCCTTGTGATTAAGGCAACATCATCGCTATCAGACCCGGAAGTGCTAGCATCTGAATCCTTGGCCTTTAGTGCCACTGTCTTCTCTTTCTTGCGTTCACCTGCATCAAGTTGCCTTTGGTTCACCCTTGCTCGTAAGCAATGAGTGATCCAAGTAAGCTGTCAATAGAGTAAGTATTTAAATCTTTGGATTCAGTAATAGCAGTAATCTTAGCATCATAAGAAGCAGGCAAACATCTAAGAATCTTGTTCACTCTTTCGTAGTTGGTAAGTTCTCTACCTAAAGCATGCAAAGAGGTAACGATCTGAGTGAACCTTGTGTACATTTCTGAAATAATCTCACTAGGTTTCATGCGAAAAAGTTCGTAATCATGTAACAAGATGTTTAACCTAGACTGTTTGACTTCAGTTGTACCTTCATATGTTATACATAATCTATCCCAAATCTCTTTTCCCGTTGTACAAGTAGAAACACGCATATAGTCCTCAGATTTTAAAGCACAAAATAAACAGTTCAAACATTTGGCATTTAACTGTGCTAAATCACGATCATCAAATGTCCAATCAGCAAACGGCAATTCAGTTTTCACATTGTTAACCATTCGAAAAGGTGGTTCGTATCCGTCCTTAACTAACATCCACATGCGATAATCAATAGACTGAAGAAAAGTAGACATGCGTGTTTTCCAAAAATCAAATGGAATGTTATCAAACAACGGTGGTCTAGTTATAGAATAACCTTCAGCAGTATTACGATTGTTACAGTTAGCCATGGATCAAATTCAAAAGTTTTTAAACAGAAATTTTGAATCCCGCTCTGATACCACTTGAAAGTTCGAAAGGGATGTTAAGCCCTAGTGAACTAGTCCCGAGGCTAACCAAGAGGGGGGGTGAATTGGTTATTTAAAAATTTCACGATAACTACAAAAATCTTTTCGAAACTTAGCAGCGGAAACAAGTAAACAATAACGAAAAGATCAACCAACGATATTCACCCAAGCAGTTTATATTGAAAAGTAAAATGCAAAACTGAATCAGAAAAGCAAACCAGATTTTATAGTGGTTTCGGTCAACTTGACCTACGTCCACTCCCCGGAGCCTCCCCCTCCGGGTATTGCACTAAACGAAAGTGACTCTCCTTTTGCTCCCACAGCAAGGCGGAGAAGCCTGTACAAAACACCTCCTTTTCACCACACGGTGAGGCAGAGAACCCGACCTCCTTTCGCTTCCTCCTGAAGCAGGCAGAGAACCTTCGAACTCCTTTTGCTTCCACCTGAAGCGGGCAGAGAACCCACGAACTCCTTTCGCTTCCTCCTGAAGCGGGCAGAGAACCCGGATCTTCTTGCGAACGATCCTCCCACGAAGAACACCGACTAGACGACAGACGACGAGCATAGAAGACGACTCTGATCCGTGCTTGGAGCAACCTTAGTGAATCCCTCACTAACTCCCCCTCACAAGATCTCTTCTCTCTCTCCCAACTCTCTCTCTCTCTAGGATTTCTCAGGGAAGGAAGGCAGCAAAAGATTTTTCCAAATCTAGGAAAAAGTTCTTTTAAAGGAGGGCTTAAAATTTGCCCTAAATCTCAACTTGTCGGCCAAGATCGTCCAGGACGATCGGTATATCATCCTGTACGATCAGTTCAAATTAAGCTGTTTCAGCCTGGACGATCTGGCTCTTCTGGACGATCAGTAGAAAAAGTTGTTCATATCGTCCCGTACGATCCTGCGATCGTCCGGGACGATTAGTTCAAATTGAAGGAAATCGTCCAGAAGACAGTTCGGGTCGTCCAGAGAAAACTGCGCTGGACGACCAAAAAATGACTTGATCGTCCCGGACGATAGGGTAATCGTCCGGTACGATTAGTTCAAAAAGGCCCCAAATCGTCCTGTACATAGTTCTGGACGTACAGCTGAAATGCACAAGACGATCACGATCGTCCGGGACGATCCTGCGATCGTCCAGGACGATGTGATCGTATCAATTAAACATTAATTGCTTTCCTTAATTACCAGACTAATTTAGGCATGATTGTAGTGAATCGTCCAGGACGATACACGTATCGTCCGGGACGATCAGACCAAAATACTTAAAATAAAACTTGCCTAACTTAATCTGGCGGCTGAGAATTTCTGATTTGGGCATATCGTCCCGTACAATCAATATCGTCCAGGACGATCGGCTCAAACAGTCCTTCTTAACTTAGTCGCCCTAATTAGGGTTTCTGTTTTAACTGGATCGTCCAGGACGATGTGGATATCGTCCAGGACGATCTGAACAAAATTGCAACAGAAACTCTAATTCACTCAATCTCTCTCCCTGAGTGTGTGTGTGCAAGGTTACTTAGCTAGGGAATCAGTTACATTACAATTGACTCAATAAAAGGAAAAATCATACATTTGACACACTTGGACCCGATCTTGAGTTGGCTTGAGTAGCTTGCGGTCTTTTGTGCCTGAAACTGATTAGCCAAGAAAAAACACACTGGAAACATGTTTGTCATCATCAAAACCAGATTTGCAACATGGTATGCTTTTAGGGCCCAGATCAATCTTTGGTCCAAAATTATGAATTATAAGTATTGTGCTGGTAAGCACCCTATCATTTGTTCTTTCAAGAAAGGGGGACTCTATGGTTTGGAAAGGCTTTGCAATATCAAGTGGGAAGTTGAAAAATTCATACAATGGGGCATTAGGACTAGTAAGGCTTTCTTTTGGCAAGACAAATGGATGGATGCTTCTTTTTTTTTTTTTTTTTTTGATAACATGTTTCATACTCATTATACTTTAGCTGTTAAAGTTCAAAATGTTATTTTTCAAAACATGTGGAATGTCCCTAAGCTGTTAGAAACTTTGCCCAGTCACTTGGTTGATCAAATTGTTAATGTTCTATTGAATACTAAGGGTTGAGGATTGCATTCTTTATAATATTTCTACTAATGGTAAATTTTTCCTCAAAGAGACTTGGAATCATGTTAGAAATAAAAACCTTGTTTCTACTCTTTTTGCTAAATTTGGCATAAAAGCATCCCTCCCACTATTATTATTTTTATTTGGAGGATTTTGCATAAAAGTATTTCTACTGATGATAATCTAAAAATTAATGGCTTTGTCTTCCCTATAAATGTAAATGATGCTTCCGTTTAGAAACTATGAATAATATTTTTGTGAGTAGGACTATTGAGGCTAATGTGTGGATGTATTTTGATGATGTTTTCTATACTAATTTTTTCAATGGGGGGGGGGGGGGGGGGGGGGGGGGGGGGGTGGGGGTGCTAATAATACTTATATATTGAATTCCTGGTTTGTAAAACCCAAAGGGCATATAATGAATGTCATTCCCATTCTTATTCTTTATTTTTTATGGTTGGAGCATAATGAGGCCATTCATTATAATTAAAGAATTGATCATAAGAGAGTGATTTTAAGATTAAGGATAAAATCTATCATCTTTTTAATGATATACTTTGAAGTCCCAAAAATTTCAAAGGGTTGTTCTATTGTTGCTTATGACTTTGGCTTTAAGATGGCTTTGGGGGTTGATTTCATGGATCTAAGGTTTTGTACTGGATTAAACCTAAGAATCCCTATGTCAAACACATTTTTGATGGCTCTGTCAAACTGGATTCTTGTGGGTGTAATGGTATCATCAGAAATCATTCGGGGGATATTATTATT